>OW386286.2:119096277-119767787 GCA_936432065.2 Rutpela maculata
TTATTATTATTATTATTATTATTATTATTATTATTATTATTATTATTATTATTATTATTATTATTATTATTATTATTATTATTATTATTATTATTATTATTATTATTATTATTATTATTATTATCATGGTAGAATATCTCCTATTGAAATTGAATCTTAGCATTCATATAGGGCGATCGTTAGAGATGTGTAAACTCTCATATTTTATATAAACCAAGTTTTATTATAATTTACAGTAAAATGTTACTGAGGTTCTAGATTCAATGCACAAAAAATATGAAGACGTATAGGATATCTAAACCATAATATGCAAGATGTTTCCAGAGTTCAACCCAACTTTAGGTAGGTTAGATGACATAACAATTTTCCCTTAAAATATCATTAAAGTATTTTTAATGGGACTATTATGAAACGAATAAAAATTGCAGTCGAGCCTTACCAACTGAAAATGTCTATTAACACGATACTTTCTGATGAACTTAAAATATTTGATTTAAATTTGAAACATATACAAAATAGCGTAGTAGAACATTTTTTAGTGAAATTAGGTCACCTCTATCATATTGGGTAATCGACAGAGCCATGGAAAATAATTATTTCATATAAACTATGTGTTATTATGATTTTAGAGCAAAATATCCCAAGGGTTCTCGATTAAGAAAATAAAAGATCAAAGATATTTAAACTACAACATACAGTTCGTCTTTTTAGATGATATCACACAATAACTACCTTAAATAATTCATACTAAATCAATTTATTCACATAATGTTAATCTATTTTCTGTTAAATTATATTGTGAGATGTTGACGTCAAAAAAAAAAAAAAATAATAATAATAATAATAAGGCTACTTTTGATAACACCACAATTGATCATTGATTAATTACGCAAATTACTCTCTAAAACACAGCATAACAAAAATAAAAGTAAGTAAGTACTTAAATAATTCGATATCACAATATTTCATGTCGATAACGCAATTACTATATTACACTTGTCCATTAAGGAGATTTTTACTAGCTCTTCTACGCTATACATTGAATCTAATTGATTATTTTTTGTCATAAACTATTATCATCTTATAGATATAGCGGGTCACCATATATTTTCTTTTGGTTATTATATCGTCTGTACTATAATTTTACAGTATCATCAACAATTTCAGACAACCCAGTTATTCTCCTTTATCGCCTTATATAATCACCATAGTGGCTTGTCTCATCCTCTCTTATATGATAATCACATATGTATGCCATCATATTTACAGCATTAGTTGTATTTTTTATCAACACTACATCAATTTATATAAAAATAAGGTCTTCATACTAGTACATGTCATTTTTTGTTCATACTAGCATCCCCAAAAATCCCAATCAAACTACCTATGTGCAAACAGATTAGCCCTAAGAATAATAGAATCGTTTACTTGGTGTCAAAAGTGTATCCAAATCGTCAAGTTTTCTACCTAAGGACATCTCATTCACTTCAGACATTCATATTTCAGCAAAATGCATGCTATATATTTTGACGGTGGCATTAACAATGATCTACCTCCGTTTTGTGAATAGTGATTTGCGTTAATAAGGAACCATCATTTAAACACACATCAATCACGCATTTCATGTATTTATTAACTTTCATAAAGAATCTAGAGACCTAATAAGGATACTGTTTACTATATTTGAATAACTACTTAATAAAATATTACACACATATGATTTGTCCGATATCAATATTTCTCCGTTTTTAAAAAATACTTTGAAGAAGGGTACCATTCTACATTATTTCCATATAAAATCAATTTGGCAAAACACATTTTTATGACACAAGTTTAAAGAAATCGATAGTATCGTACATAACCTAGCTTGATAATTCAACTATGTGTTTGCAAACCTGATTATTTTTATCTACCAGGCATAGCATACTCTTTCTTTACGAAGGACATCGAGATTTCAACGATTCACATAAAACACATATCCAGTTTAAAACAAAAAAAAAAAAATACATGTATACATATATATATTTTTTTCAAAGACTAAGCAATAAATAAATTTATTTAACCACATGTCTGTTGAGTTGATACATAGTAATCAGCACTAGAGAAAAGATTAAATCAATTCAATTTATAGGCAAATATCTATACCACTACAAATTTACATAATATGTTACATCAACAAACATTGCTTGAACCTAGATGAAATATGATAAAATACGAAAAATGCACGAATTAAGTAATTATGTTTTCTGAAACGACTAATATATATTATAAGGTATACAAATATCCTTCATAAATATCAATCTAATACGTCGATAATTCCTACTTACCTAAAAATATTTATATACGATCTAAATGAATGAATGAAGAGAAAAATACATATGATGAATTTTCTTAAAACCTTTAGGTGTAACAACAGCTAGCACCACCAAATTCGAATATTACTAAAAAATAAAAAACTCAGAGCTGCTTAGTTTGAAAACGATTAAATACGATACACTGAGTTACATTTAACGTAAAATGGTTACTTGGTTACCTAATAGAAAATATTAATGCGAACTATAAACATTTCTAAAATAGAAGCATTTGTTTTCGTGTGTTAACATGTTAATGTTTTAATGAAAGGCGATTATTGCTAATACAAGACAACTTTTTTTAAGTGATTAAGACTATTTAGGGATAACGATAACGATTTAGTACCAAGTTAAGCATGATACAAATTCAACACAGCGTAGACTTATATCTGGTAATATATCTCAAGAGTAGCAACAATACCTACCGAATGCTAGTAAACCAAACAATCATTTAATATTTTGGGCTTTTAATTTATGCCAAATCTGGGTGGTTTGTTCAGGAAGCATGCAAATTCAACGAAATTTCTTTTCCCAGCATAGTAAATAGGTACATTATTTTTCTAAAACTGACAATATTTTTAAAAATTAAATAATAATTAATGGAAAAAATAATAATAATAATAAACATCTTTTATTGAGAACAAACTAAATTACTCACAAAATGTGGCGAAGTTTAGATAACTTTGTCTAGTCTTACATTAATAATACAGTTCGCTTTAGAAAACACCAAAATCAGCATGTATGTATATCTATATAGGCTCGTTACCTAGCAATACATTAAATTTTTACGTATACGCGTTAAATTTCTACCCTTTGTTGGTTTAAGTCTTCAATATAAAAATAAGTTAATTAGGAATTGTGAGACGAGATGTATATTGTGGGAATATGTCACGGTTGTCTGCTTCGAAAGCATGTAGTGGACGAGGATATGTCTTTATGAGGATACGCGGCCACGAGCTACAAATGATGTATAACACATATGTAACTGTACATAAAAGGAGAAAATTCAATGATCATCAACTTCAAATCTAAAAAAGTTACGAATTCAAATAAATTCTTTAAAGCATAAAGATCAAAAAATAAGTTTTGTTTCTCTTTACAAGTTCTCTATACGAAATATGGTCGCATAACATGTTTATCAACCACTACTATGTTTTTATATTAAAATGTATAATAACAAAATATCGTAGCAGTTACATAGTTCCTAAGGTGTTTGCATATATGCATGTAGCAGTCTTTATTTTAAACTCCCTAAACATATTCCCGCGTACCAAAGGAATTAGTGAGAGAGATAATACCAATTCTATAGCATTGTTCAAGCAGGATGACATGAATTTGCACATTTTCTCTGATCATGTCTCGTCAGACGTACCTTTTAAGAATATCAAGAAATGTGTAGAATGTTGGAAAGAAAGATGTGGATTTCTTGTGATTGACAAGGATAGAGAAGTAAATGGGGGGAGATATAGAAAAGTCTTGAGAGTTTCAAATATCCATAAACAATTGTACTGCCCTCCTAAGACAAGAGGTCCTATCTGCAAAAAATTAGATTTTCATGTTTTTGTCCTATTGGACTCGCACAATATTTGTTCTCATGTGTACTACAGCTCAAAGACCTATATGCAACCTGACATATCAAAAATTGAGAGAATTATTTGTCCTAATTGACAAAATACATTGAAATACTTAATCACATTGTCCTACACTGCACACACTAGATGTTTATGTCCTAACATTAAACATTTGTGTAGTTAGGACATTTATGACTAATTCTGTTAAGAAGAATTGTCCCAACTGCAAAATTTAGGACTATCTCTGTTAGTATACTGTGACGTTTTTCCACGTGAATTACTAGCTCCTTACCTCTAAATGGTCTAAATATGCATTTTATTATGTTGGTTTGTTAGTGTTGTTGACGCCAATTTTGAAGAATAATAATAATTGTGCTGAAAGTGCTTGCCTACTAATTCAAAACTTGTTGCTTGTAAAAATAAAAGTAGAAGTAGTTTTGTCTACAAATAGATAGTTCTAGGTTGTTACTATAATACTCTGCAGAAATAACGAGTATATTATATTTACTTTCATAAAAAAATAAGTATTGCTCGTAGAGAAATTTGTTTATGCTCTTGTTAGTGCTCTGATTACTAACAACTTTCAAAGTATGCGTCTGTCTGTCCATCCGTCACGTTTCTTCTAAGCACGATAGCTTAAGAAGGAGAAGTCTGATTGAACTGAAATTTGGACAGTAAGTTAGCATTAGCTAGAGGAAGAACCGAATTGTTTTTGAAAATAATGTATGAGTAAATGTAAGGTTATTCAATATTTTAATTAAAAAAATGTACATGAAAATGTTTGCGACTTTTGATAAGATTCTAACAAAAATAAAAATAATACATAGTATAGTAAAGAACGTTTCGTCAACCGATTTGGCATAATCGAGAAATCATAGCCGTAATCTGAATGGCAATCAATAATTTTTTTCAAATTTAAGGATTACATTTCAAAACATATATTGAAAGTCACTTCCTGAGTTTACCTAAGAGACAGTGTATCTTCAGATTTAAAAGAGGGAAAACATGCTTCTCAGATGATACATATGAGGATCTTGTGGGGTGTCGCTGTATAGAAAGGAAAATTACTTGAATCTCTCAGTCGAGACAACATTTTCCTCCAAACCAGCTGCGATTTTGGGAGGAGTTGGTTCAACAGATGATTTCAAAAAAGATGATGAAAATCTGGATTGAACTTATTTAATGTATTAGAAAACCATTTTCTCTTAAAATTACTAAAATTAAAAATGCATTTTTTCATTTAGGACACGTCAATAAAATTGGCACATTACAAAATATGCCTATCACTAAAACAATTTGTGCTAAGTTCAGAAAATATCAAATATTTTTCTCAAACTATAATGTGATTGAAATACATATTGTATTATTTAATCTCTACGCCTTAATACAAAATTCTGTTTTAGTTTCAAAAATTTATTAAAAATATTAAAAATTCGTGTGATTAAATCTATAAAAACCTTAATATCTCGAAACGTTAAATTTGCAGATAGGACCTCTTGTCTTAGGAGGGCAGTGTAATTAGGACTTCAATCGATCTGCAGACAGCGTCTGGAATACATCGGTGAAGTTAAGCAGAAAGACAATATGGATAGAGATGTGGGTGCTGAAATAATTCTGAAACGTCAATTAGTTGAGACTACCAATTTCGTACGTAAGAAATTCAATTCTCTCAAGAATAGAAATGTTGAGGATAAACTAACGTTGGATCCCATAATCACACCTTTAAAAGACTTATCATCCGCTTCAAAGGTAAAATCACAAAACAATATGCTAACACAAACACTTGGGGGGTGTAAGTGCTAGTACTAGTACACTTAAAGCAACATCTGAAACTAGTGATAAAGATGGGGAGAATAATGCAAGTCAATCATATTTTATAGAACACCGCTGAGATCATCGTTAATGAGCACTCCGGGTTCAGGAAATGTCCTTAGTAGTGTAAAAGAAATGGGTGATGTGATTAAACAACATTTAGAAAATTTAAAGTCTGGCGATCATAAATATGATACTGTATACGGTGTGCGTTTAGATCCCAACAGAGATAAACATCTAATGGGTAACGATGAAATACGCTTTTTGGTGGAAATATAACTTTGTGGCGTGGTAATAAGCAAGTGGGAAAGTATCCTGACAACACCCTAGAGTTGTATGATGTAAATATTTATGAAATATCCGTCAGTTCTGCGTGGTATTGAGATTGGCAATCACTGGCGGCGAAGAGCATGAAATATATCGGTAAATATTAAATAAGACAAAAGCACCATATAACCAATATGATACAAGACTGGGTTTGCATGTAAAGAAATTGAAGAAATTCAGTAAAATTATAAAACCACTGTTATCTCCTACAGTAATGACTAAATCTTGAATCGCTTTAGGCATGTCTATTCAGAAATTATACTATAATAGTGGTGTGGATTAAGTCTATTGGAATAAACCGAAGGAACTGATGGACCGTTTACGTCTGCTGTGTAGTTAAGAAATGACTGACAACAACAATGTAAGCAACGAAATAATCAGTACATTGGAGGAAGTAATAGAAGAAACAATAATCAATTAGCGAAAATGAATATGTTATTGTACACATTTCTGTTAAAATAAGTTAAGTAATTTTTAGTTATGTATTATGGGGAATTTAATAAAGAATTTAAGTCCAACGTGTGTATTATTCTAAAACTTCTTACCACAACGAAATAAGGATAAAACGGGGATAAATGGGGATAAACAGGGATAAATCAAGGGTAAATAATAACAAACAAGGATAAAACGGGGATAAATTGGAATAAAACAGGGATAAATAGAGATAAACAGGGATAAAACAGGGATAAATATGAATAAAACGGGGATAAATATGAATAAAACAGGGATAAATATGAATAAAACAGGGATAAATATGAATAAAACAAGGATAAATAGGAATAAAACGGGGATAAATAAGCACGAAAAGTGAGGATAAATGATTAGCATAACTGTAAACTAATAAGACAAGAATAATCTGCTATGTACTAACCGTTTGACATCAAGCAACAAATAAGTAAACATGTAGTTATGTATGTATTACTTGTCCAATAATATCTTTCAGTAGTAGAAAAAATATAATACATTACACGATGTGAAAGTTTACTTTAAGATGTGAGGTGTTTTTTTGAAACGTTTCGGCTTCGCCTCGACCATTCAAAAAATCACCGAACACGTAAAGTAAACTTTCACATCGTGTAATGTATTATATTTTTTCTACTACTGAAAGATATTATTGGACAAGTAATACATACATAACTACATGTTTACTTATTTGTTGCTTGATGTCAAACGGTTAGTACATAGCAGATTATTCTTGTCTTATTAGTTTACAGTTATGCTAATCATTTATCCTCACTTTTCGTGCTTATTTATCCCTGTTTTATTCCTATTTATCCTTGTTTTATTCATATTTATCCCTGTTTTATTCATATTTATCCCTGTTTTATTCATATTTATCCCCGTTTTATTCATATTTATCCCCGTTTTATCCCTGTTTATCTCTATTTATCCCTGTTTTATTCCAATTTATCCCCGTTTTATCCTTGTTTGTTATTATTTACCCTTGATTTATCCCTGTTTATCCCCATTTATCCCCGTTTTATCCCCATTTCGTTGTGGTAAGAAGTTTTAGAATAATACACACGTTGGACTTAAATTCTTTATTAAATTCCCCATAATACATAACTAAAAATTACTTAACTTATTTTAACAGAAATGTGTACAATAACATATTCATTTTCGCTAATTGATTATTGTTTCTTCTATTACTTCCTCCAATGTACTGATTATTTCGTTGCTTACATTGTTGTTGTCAGTCATTTCTTAACTACACAGCAGACGTAAACGGTCTATCAGTTCCTTCGGTTTATTCCAATAGACTTAATCCACACCACTATTATAGTATAATTTCTGAATAGACATGCCTAAAGCGATTCAAGATTTAGTCATTACTGTAGGAGATAACAGTGGTTTTATAATTTTACTGAATTTCTTCAATTTCTTTACATGCAAACCCAGTCTTGTATCATATTGGTTATATGGTGCTTTTGTCTTATTTAATATTTACCGATATATTTCATGCTCTTCGCCGCCAGTGATTGCCAATCTCAATACCACGCAGAACTGACGGATATTTCATAAATATTTACATCATACAACACTAGAGTGTTGTCAGGATACTTTCCCACTTGCTTATTACCACGCCACAAAGTCATATTTCCACCAAAAAGCGTATTTCATCGTTACCCATTAGATGTTTATCTCTGTTGGGATCTAAACGCACACCGTATACAGAATCATATTTATGATCGCCAGACTTTAAATTTTCTAAATGTTGTTTAATCACATCACCCATTTCTTTTACACTACTAAGGACATTTCCTGAACCCGGAGTGCTCATTAACGATGATCTCAGCGGTGTTCTATAAAATATGATTGACTTGCATTATTCTCCCCATCTTTATCACTAGTTTCAGATGTTGCTTTAAGTGTACTAGTACTAGCACTTACACCCCCCAAGTGTTTGTGTTAGCATATTGTTTTGTGATTTTACCTTTGAAGCAGATGATAAGTCTTTTAAAGGTGTGATTATGGGATCCAACGTTAGTTTATCCTCAACATTTCTATTCTTGAGAGAATTGAATTTCTTACGTACGAAATTGGTAGTCTCAACTAATTGACGTTTCAGAATTATTTCAGCACCCACATCTCTATCCATATTGTCTTTCTGCTTAATTTCACCGATGTATTCCAGACGCTGTCTGCAGATCGATTGAAGTCCTAATTACAATTGTTTATGGATATTTGAAACTCTCAAGACTTTTCTATATCTCCCCCCATTTACTTCTCTATCCTTGTCAATCACAAGAAATCCACATCTTTCTTTCCAACATTCTACACATTTCTTGATATTCTTAAAAGGTACGTCTGACGAGACATGATCAGAGAAAATGTGCAAATTCATGTCATCCTGCTTGAACAATGCTAGAGAATTGGTATTATCTCTCTCACTAATTCCTTTGGTACGCGGGAATATGTTTAGGGAGTTTAAAATAAAGACTGCTACATGCATATATGCAAACACCTTAGGAACTATGTAACTGCTACGATATTTTGTTATTATACATTTTAATATAAAAACATAGTAGTGGTTGATAAACATGTTATGCGACCATATTTCGTATAGAGAACTTGTAAAGAGAAACAAAACTTATTTTTTGATCTTTATGCTTTAAAGAATTTATTTGAATTCGTAACTTTTTTATATTTGAAGTTGATGATCATTGAATTTTCTCCTTTTATGTACAGTTACATATGTGTTATACATCATTTGTAGCTCGTGGCCGCGTATCCTCATAAAGACATATCCTCGTCCACTACATGCTTTCGAAGCAGACAACCGTGACATATTCCCACAATATACATCTCGTCTCACAATTCCTAATTAACTTATTTTTATATTGAAGACTTAAACCAACAAAGGGTAGAAATTTAACGCGTATACGTAAAAATTTAATGTATTGCTAGGTAACGAGCTTATATAGATATACATGCATGCTGATTTTGGTGTTTTCTAAAGCGAACTGTATTATTAATGTAAGACTAGACAAAGTTATCTAAACTTCGCCACATTTTGTGAGTAATTTAGTTTGTTCTCAATAAAAGTTGTTTATTATTATTATTATTTTTTCCATTAATTATTATTTAATTTTTAAAAATATTGTCAGTTTTAGAAAAATAATGTACCTATTTACTATGCTGGGAAAAGAAATTTCGTTGAATTTGCATGCTTCCTGAACAAACCACCCAGATTTGGCATAAATTAAAAGCCCAAAATATTAAATGATTGTTTGGTTTACTAGCATTCGGTAGGTATTGTTGCTACTCTTGAGATATATTACCAGATATAAGTCTACGCTGTGTTGAATTTGTATCATGCTTAACTTGGTACTAAATCGTTATCGTTATCCCTAAATAGTCTTAATCACTTAAAAAAAGTTGTCTTGTATTAGCAATAATCGCCTTTCATTAAAACATTAACATGTTAACACACGAAAACAAATGCTTCTATTTTAGAAATGTTTATAGTTCGCATTAATATTTTCTATTAGGTAACCAAGTAACCATTTTACGTTAAATGTAACTCAGTGTATCGTATTTAATCGTTTTCAAACTAAGCAGCTCTGAGTTTTTTATTTTTTAGTAATATTCGAATTTGGTGGTGCTAGCTGTTGTTACACCTAAAGGTTTTAAGAAAATTCATCATATGTATTTTTCTCTTCATTCATTCATTTAGATCGTATATAAATATTTTTAGGTAAGTAGGAATTATCGACGTATTAGATTGATATTTATGAAGGATATTTGTATAACTTATAATATATATTAGTCGTTTCAGAAAACATAATTACTTAATTCGTGCATTTTTCGTATTTTATCATATTTCATCTAGGTTCAAGCAATGTTTGTTGATGTAACATATTATGTAAATTTGTAGTGGTATAGATATTTGCCTATAAATTGAATTGATTTAATCTTTTCTCTAGTGCTGATTACTATGTATCAACTCAACAGACATGTGGTTAAATAAATTTATTTATTGCTTAGTCTTTGAAAAAAATATATATATGTATACATGTATTTTTTTTTTTTGTTTTAAACTGGATATGTGTTTTATGTGAATCGTTGAAATCTCGATGTCCTTCGTAAAGAAAGAGTATGCTATGCCTGGTAGATAAAATAATCAGGTTTGCAAACACATAGTTGAATTATCAAGCTAGGTTATGTACGATACTATCGATTTCTTTAAACTTGTGTCATAAAAATGTGTTTTGCCAAATTGATTTTATATGGAAATAATGTAGAATGGTACCCTTCTTCAAAGTATTTTTTAAAAACGGAGAAATATTGATATCGGACAAATCATATGTGTGTAATATTTTATTAAGTAGTTATTCAAATATAGTAAACAGTATCCTTATTAGGTCTCTAGATTCTTTATGAAAGTTAATAAATACATGAAATGCGTGATTGATGTGTGTTTAAATGATGGTTCCTTATTAACGCAAATCACTATTCACAAAACGGAGGTAGATCATTGTTAATGCCACCGTCAAAATATATAGCATGCATTTTGCTGAAATATGAATGTCTGAAGTGAATGAGATGTCCTTAGGTAGAAAACTTGACGATTTGGATACACTTTTGACACCAAGTAAACGATTCTATTATTCTTAGGGCTAATCTGTTTGCACATAGGTAGTTTGATTGGGATTTGGGGATGCTAGTATGAACAAAAAATGACACGTACTAGTATGAAGACCTTATTTTTATATAAATTGATGTAGTGTTGATAAAAAATACAACTAATGCTGTAAATATGATGGCATACATATGTGATTATCATATAAGAGAGGATGAGACAAGCCACTATGGTGATTATATAAGGCGATAAAGGAGAATAACTGGGTTGTCTGAAATTGTTGATGATACTGTAAAATTATAGTACAGACGATATGAAAACCAAAAGAAAATATATGGTGACCCGCTATATCTACAGTGTGTTTCACTTCTCGTATCTTTTTTATTTGTTGCCGAATTAATTTCAAATTTTTATCAGCCATGCAAGTCCATAAGGTGACTTTATTCAACATATAAATGCCGTCTAAATCTAAAACGCCGGCCTACTGCGATAAAAAGAAAATGTCAATTTTCGAGAAATCATAGTAGGCTTAGAGATAGACAAAAATTTTGTTAACAAAAGTTGTTCGGAATCACTTGATATGTCCCTCTTTAAAATTTTGTGAAAATCGGAATATTTTCAAAAAAAAATTTTTTGTTTCACTTCTCGTGAAGACACCCCTGTATCTTTTTTATTTGTGGCCGGATTAATTTCAAATTTTTATCAGCCATACAAGTCCATAAGGTGACTTTATTCAACATATAAATGCCGTCTAAATCTAAAACGCCGGCCTACTGCGATAAAAAGAAAATATCAATTTTCGAGAAATCATAGTAGGCTTAGAGATAGACAAAAATTTTGTTAACAAAAGTTGTTCGGAATCACTTGATATGTTCCCCTGTAAAATTTTGTGAAAATCGGAATATTTTCAAAAAAAAATTTTTTGTTTCACTTCTCGTGAAGACACCCCTGTATCTTTTTTATTTGTGGCCGGATTAATTTCAAATTTTTATCAGCCAAGTCCATAAGGTGACTTTATTCAACATATAAATGCCGTCTAAATCTAAAACGCCGGCCTACTGCGATAAAAAGAAAATATCAATTTTCGAGAAATCATAGTAGGCTTAGAGATAGACAAAAATTTTGTTAACAAAAGTTGTTCGGAATCACTTGATATGTTCCCCTGTAAAATTTTGTGAAAATCGGAATATTTTCAAAAAAAAATTTTTTGTTTCGCTTCTCGTGAAGACACCCCTGTATCTTTTTTATTTGTGGCCGAATTAATTTCGAATTTTTATCAGCCATACAAGTCCATAAGGTGACTTTATTCAACACATAAATGCCGTCTAAATCTAAAACGCCGGCCTACTGTGATAAAAAGAAAATGTTAATTTTCGAGAAATCATAGTAGGCTTAGAGATAGACAAAAATTTTGTTAACAAAAGTAGTTCGGAATCACTTGATATGTCCCCCTGTAAAATTTTGTGAAAATCGGAATATTTTCAAAAAAAAAATTTGTTTCACTTCTCATGAAGACACCCCTGTATCTTTTTTATTTGTGGCCGAATTAATTTCAAATTTTTATCAGCCAAACAAATCCATAAGGTGACTTTATTCAATACATAAATGCCGTCTAAATCTAAAACCCCTGCCTACTGCGATAAAAATAAAATGTTAATTTTCGAGAAATCATAGTAGGCTTAGAGATAGACAAAAATTTTGTTAACAAAAGTTGTTCAGAATCACTTGATATGCCCCCCTGTAAAATTTTGTGAAAATCGGAATATTTTCAAAAAAAAATTTTTTGTTTCACTTCTCGTGAAGACACCTCTGTATCTTTTTTATTTGTGGCCGAATTAATTTCAAATTTTTATCAGCCATACAAGTCCATAAGGTGACTTTATTCAACACATAAATGCCGTCTAAATCTAAAACGCCGGCCTACTGTGATAAAAAGAAAATGTTAATTTTCGAGAAATCATAGTAGGCTTAGAGATAGACAAAAATTTTGTTAACAAAAGTTGTTCAGGATCTCTTCATATGCCCCTCTGTAAAATTTTATGAAAATCGGAATATTTTCAAAAAAAGAGAACACATAAAGAGAACTTTTTCCAACAAATGAAAGTTGTGAACAAAAATCAGCATTCAATAAAACACTAAAAGGGCTTTTTATTTTTACATATCAAGTTGAATGTAATATCTTTTCTTTTTTTCTTTTTGTTATCTCTCTTCTGGAGGAGTAACTCTCCATCATATCCTTCCTCCTTATCGGCTCAGAAATTTAGGAACATGGACGGTTTTATTGCGTTGAATGTAAAGAGTGCCGTGAAATTAACTGTCAATATGTATTGTTTTATTTATTTCGTCATTGCTTTCATGACAGAAGTGATTGTTGTTATTTTCTGTGGAGTTTGTTAGTTTTTCTTGTTTTAATAATTTTATTCATACTAAAGTTTCCTTATTTCATATCTTTTCTCATAATGGTTAGAATACTTTTAACTACTGATGAAAAAATTGAAATAATAAAGATAGTCGGTGAAAATGTACGGTCTTCAAGAGAAGCAGCAGAAGAATTTAATTTAAGACATCCTCTAAGACAACCAATACACCATGGTACCGTAGCAAGAATATGTCACTTGTTCAATACAACTGGCAATGTGCTTAAACCGAGAGTACATCTTAATCGAAATCACGGAGATGATAATGTTATATTAGCGGCGTTTAACGCCAATCCCACTACCAGTCTTCGAAATATGGCTCGTGACCTTAATTTGTCGGCATCAAAAATTTGGAGATGTTTAAAACGCCATAAGCTACAACCGTTTAAACCAAAATTTTTACATACCTTGGAGGAAGGTGATGAAGAGAGAAGATTAGAATATTGTTTATGGATCCAAGGTAATTATTTAAACAATAGAGACTTCTTGAAGAAAGTAATTTTCACGGACGAGGCAACTTTCTCCACCAACGGGGTAGTGTCATCACAAAACTCTAGGTTCTGGGCAGTAGAAAATCCTGATTGGATAATAAATTGTAAAAGGCAATATTCCCAGAAAGTAAATGTGTGGTGCGGAATTTTTAACGAAACAATAATAGGGCCGTTTTTCTTTTTTCAAAATATAAATGCGTTAAATTTGCTAGAATTTTTAAATAATGATCTTTGGAATGCAATTGTTGATTTTCCTTTGGAACAATTGTATTTTCAACTCGACGGAGCATCTATCCACAATTCCGTAGTAGTGAGAGCATGGATGAATGAACATTTTCCCCAAAGATGGATAGGACGAAATAGCCCTTTAATACATTGGCCACCCAGATCACCTGATCTCACTCCAATGGATTTTTATTTTTGGGGTCACATTAAAAACAAAGTTTATATGACCAGACCTCAAAATATAGAGCAGCTTTGTGAGAGGATAAGGCAAGCATGTTTAGAAGTTACAGCTCAAGAACTGCGAAGAGTTGTAAAAAATAACAGAAAACGGATTGAGAAGTGTATTACACTTGAGGGTGGGTTAGTGGAAAGGGGCGCAATATAATAAATAAGTAAAAAAAACCATTAACTTCTTTTATTTTTGAACTTGAGGGTGGGTTAGTGGAAAGGGGCGCAATATAATAAATAAGTAAAAAAAACCATTAACTTCTTTTATTTTTGAACTATTCTAACACTGCGGCTTTTGCTTTATCTGTATTTTTTTTTCCGACAATATTATCATTCATTATTAGTAGTCTTCTCTGTAAAAACAACGGCCCTTTTCAGGGCCACCAATTTAATTCAAAAAGAATTCGTTATATGACAGCATCCTACCAACCTACATATTGTTGACAGATGTTAAAACTCATTAAAGTAATTAGATTTTAATTTTAATTATTCTAAGGCCGGCATTTTAGATTTAGACGACATGGGGCGTATGAAGTGATCCTGAACAACTTTCATTAACAAAATTTTTGTCTATCTCTAAGCCTACTATGATTTCTCGAAAATTAACATTTTCTTTTTATCGCAGTAGGCAGGCGTTTTAGATTTAGACGGCATTTATGTGTTGAATAAAGTCACCTTATGGAGTTGTATGGCTGACAAAAATTTGAAATTAATCCGGCCACAAATAAAAAAGATACAGGGGTGTCTTCACGAGAAGTGAAACAAAAATTTTTTTTTTGAAAATATTCCGATTTTCACAAAATTTTACAGGGGGGCATATCAAGTGATTCCGAACAACTTTTGTTAACAAAATTTTTGTCTATCTCTAAGCCTACTATGATTTCTCGAAAATTAACATTTTCTTTTTATCGCAGTAGGCCGGCGTTTTAGATTTAAACGGCATTTATGTATTGAATAAAGTCACTTTATGGACTTGTATGGCTGATAAAAATTTGAAATTAATTCGGCCACAAATAAAAAAGATACAGGGGTGTCTTCACGAGAAGTGAAACAAAAATTTTTTTTTTGAAAATATTCCAATTTTCACAAAATTTTACAGGGGGGCATATCAAGTGATTCCGAACAACTTTTGTTAACAAAATTTTTGTCTATCTCTAAGCCTACTATGATTTCTCGAAAATTGACATTTTCTTTTTATCGCAGTAGGCCGGCGTTTTAGATTTAGACGGCATTTATGTGTTGAATAAAGTCACCTTATGGACTTGTATGGCTGATAAAAATTTGAAATTAATTCGGCAACAAATAAAAAAGATACAGGGGTGTCTTCACGAGAAGTGAAACACACTGTATAAGATGATAATAGTTTATGACAAAAAATAATCAATTAGATTCAATGTATAGCGTAGAAGAGCTAGTAAAAATCTCCTTAATGGACAAGTGTAATATAGTAATTGCGTTATCGACATGAAATATTGTGATATCGAATTATTTAAGTACTTACTTACTTTTATTTTTGTTATGCTGTGTTTTAGAGAGTAATTTGCGTAATTAATCAATGATCAATTGTGGTGTTATCAAAAGTAGCCTTATTATTATTATTATTATTTTTTTTTTTTTTTGACGTCAACATCTCACAATATAATTTAACAGAAAATAGATTAACATTATGTGAATAAATTGATTTAGTATGAATTATTTAAGGTAGTTATTGTGTGATATCATCTAAAAAGACGAACTGTATGTTGTAGTTTAAATATCTTTGATCTTTTATTTTCTTAATCGAGAACCCTTGGAATATTTTGCTCTAAAATCATAATAAAACATAGTTTATATGAAATAATTATTTTCCATGGCTCTGTCGATTACCCAATATGATAGAGGTGACCTAATTTCACTAAAAAATGTTCTACTACGCTATTTTGTATATGTTTCAAATTTAAATCAAATATTTTAAGTTCATCAGAAAGTATCGTGTTAATAGACATTTTCAGTTGGTAAGGCTCGACTGCAATTTTTATTCGTTTCATAATAGTCCCATTAAAAATACTTTAATGATATTTTAAGGGAAAATTGTTATGTCATCTAACCTACCTAAAGTTGGGTTGAACTCTGGAAACATCTTGCATATTATGGTTTAGATATCCTATACGTCTTCATATTTTTTGTGCATGGAATCTAGAACCTTAGTAACATTTTACTGTAAATTATAACAAAACTTGGTTTATATAAAATATGAGAGTTTACACATCTCTAACGATCGCCCTATATGAATGCTAAGATTCAATTTCAATAGGAGATATTCTACCATGATAATAATAATAATAATAATAATAATAATAATAATAATAACTAACTAACTCCACAGGTCGTGGAGAGTGGCTGTAATTAATTAGCCGGCGCGGCTACCGTGTGGTGTCGGAGGCCACGGAAGCCCTGTCCGGCAACGGGAAACCGAAAAAAAAAAAAAAAAATAATAATAAATGTAGTAAATAACCGACAAACATGTCGAGAAAAATAATAAAATAATAATAATAATCTTTATTCATATATCACTCATAAATACATTGAAACGTATACATAATATATAACAGATGGTGCAATATAAATTACAATTTTATCTATTCATGAATATACAAATAAAGAAGAAGAATACCTGAAGCATCTCTAAGATACTTGTACGGGTATGTTATAATACATATTCTGATTTATGAAGAAAAATATTAACTACAACAGAGATGATTGTATTTAATAGATATTCGCAGTCGGCTACACTCTACTAAAACTTTTATTTATTTCATGGTGATCCTATTCACAATTCCATAATGAAATTTTAGGGTAAAATTGATGTATCATCTAAACTACATAAAGCTGGTTCGAACCTGAGAGACATTCTGTATATTGCGATTTAGATATCTTGTGCATCCTCATATTTTTGTATATTTAATCTAAAATCGTAGTAACATTTTACTCTAAATTATAATAATATAATAATTTTAAGTTCAACAGAGTTTATCCTATTTAACTGATATATCACCTAATCGATATAAATTGTTTCGAACCTTAGAGACACCCTGTATACTGTAGCAATAGTGAAAATTTAGAGCATTTCTTATATTTAAATATTTTATAAACCATCATTTTTCAAATTTTAGTGTGAAACCAAGCATTTAATTTTTCTCTTTTTCTTAATTCCTTTCCCGATAATGCTAATACATGTATTGATTGTTTAACTTCGACTTGAATAATGTTATCATAATGCAACGTAGCATCACCCTTAATAAGGCACATACAAAGAGTACACAGCGAACGAGAGTCTAAGATATCGCAACAAGAAGATCAAATGAAGAACTTTAATAGAAAAAACGAAAAATATTTATCACAAACGAATGAATATTGGAATAAACCGAAATAATTGGTGAATCGTCTACGTATACTCTATAATTTTAAAATGGCTGGTAATAACAATGTAAGTGACGAAATAAATAAACGCGATTAATTTGCCTAAGTATGAAAATTCAGATCGGCTTCCATGTTTATTTATAAGCCATCCCCATTGCGTATGTTTTTTTATATAAACGATCCTCACAGCACATGGTTTTCTATAAACAATGGCAACTGTTCTTTGTTATATAATCCCTCAATTATTGTTAAACCTGTTTATCCTGAAATAGTAAATTAGTGAATAAAAAACAGTGTATTATTTACATATTTTTCAATAGAATACAATGAAAATAGGTATATACAATTAAAACAAATGAGTTCTCCAGATTTGCATATTTTTTTCTTAAGAAGATAATATTGTCAAAGTATAAAAATAATACATTAGTAAAGGAAACACTATTTTTATGCCTATTTACGAAAGCAACAAAACACTCTGTATTCGGTAAATATATGTTAATGGATTGTTTTAAGCATTTTAAGTTCTCCGTTATTTCAAGCAATAAAATCTACCTGTATCTACCCTACACGCGTCATATATTCGAGCTTTCAAACATTCCGGTACTAAATTTAAATATTATACCATTTTTTATTATGCCTATTTAACGCAAAGGTTCAAAAACAATTCTAGACCAATTTGACTTTCTTACACTTTATTTGTCTGCAATAGATTACGGTAATTAAATAAATTTTTTTGTTAGAAAAATCAATACAACGTTGGTCAATTAAATGCACCCCCAGTGCTGCAGATAAGTGAAGCGAATAGGGCACTAGTTTGGGGTCGTTACGCTTAATCAGTCTTACTTGTACCTGTTTGAAAAGGACTTTAAAAATTACCAAAAAGATCTTTTGCATAGAACAAATGTACCTATGCTTTATGTTTTCAAATATGGTTAACAAACTGATTGGTTTTGAATAAATGAGACGTTTGACTAAAATGAATAATAAAATAGGGGATGCTCCCTTGTTCTGGTCAATTAAATCACACTTGAAAAATGTAAAGTGTTGCGTGCTTTTATGGATGGACTGAAATAATCAATACGTATAGTTCGGGGGCTTATGGGAACAAAAAATAGAATGTCATTTGTAAATAATTAATAATTTTGCTTCTAAATCGTTGATTGGTTAACAAAGCAGTAGAACTTGTTTTGTGAATAGGTTACATTAATATTATCGAACAAAATAAACCTAATTTAAATAAACATTGCAATTGAAAGTGTCGTTGGCCCCTGTACTATTGTGGGATCAAAACATATGTACTATTTATTGCCGCAATGTCTTTTTATATGTAAAAAGC
Organism: Rutpela maculata; assembly: GCA_936432065.2. NCBI lineage: Eukaryota > Metazoa > Arthropoda > Insecta > Coleoptera > Cerambycidae > Rutpela > Rutpela maculata. The sequence goes on from OW386286.2 coordinate 119,115,518, forward strand.
TATTTATATTTTCTATAGTGGCTCCACGTAAAATAAAGCAATCATTAAATTTAATTGTTGGTAGTGAGTGGTCGATAGCAAGGGGTCAAAATATGTGAATCATGCATGACACACCGGAAGTAATTGTCTAGCTCCTTCAAACCTTTCCCCGTACCTCAGGTATTAGTCACCATAGGATATTTCTACCCTAACGCCATAATGCATGCATAACGCATTGAAAAGTGGTGAGGGGATCCTGGTTAAACTAGAGGGGTTATAATTCATGCGTGACGAATAGGGTCCGACCCCTTATATATGACTCACCGGAAATGATTGTCTGGCTCCTTCAAACCTTCCCCCGCACCTCAGGTATTAGTCACCATTTCTTATTTGTCCCCCTTATAATTCATGCGTGACGAATAGGGTCCGACCCCTCAGGTGTGTGACTCACTGGGAATGACGTAATAGAAAAGTGGTGGAGGGAGCCCGAGCTCCGGCTTAAACTAGAAGGGTGCATAATTCATGCGTGACGTGTTGAGACATGTATGACACATCAATGGGGTCCAGCCCTCGTGTTTCCGGTATGAATCACCGAAAATTGGTGGAGGGAGCCCTAGGACCCGCTTAAACTAGAGGGGTTGTTGCACCCCTCGTTAAAACTCATGCGTGACGAATAGCCATAATTCATGTGTGACGTGTTGAAGGGTCCCACCCTCACCCTTCTTCCGGTGTGTGACTCACCGCTTTCCCCTTGCCGCTCACCCCCTCTCACCCCCTTTACCCCGCACCCCACCTGTGGCTCCTCCCACCCTGTGACGTCACCGAAAAGTGGTGGGGGGATGCCTAGGACCGGCTTAAATCAACTACTAATAAACCAATAATAAACCAAGACCAGTGCTTATTGACTTAATATCTTACCAGAAAAAAATGCAAATCTTGAAAAACAGCAACAAATTAAAGGGTACAGGCATTTATGTAAGCTCCGATTTAACTCCTCAAGAACTGGAGGAAAGGAAAATATTAACAGGTCATTTAAAGATGGCAAGAGAAAAACAATATTCAGCAAAAATTATAAAAAATAAGCTACTAATAAACGGAGAATTATATGGTGCAGAAGAGCTAAAACTCAATGCAGTCCAGCCCACATTTGATCCCACACCATCAGAGGATAATCAGAAATTAGAATCAACTTCATTACCACGCGAAACAAAGAGCAACCCTGCTACACCAACTTCTCTTAAGATACCTGAAAAAACGCTAGAGAAAATATCGAATCAAGCAGACGAAGTGACCCACGTGGAGAAAAAAATTGAGAAGAAATGGTCAACATCCGAGCAGCAAAAAGAAGAATTTTCAGGAAACAAATGTGAGGAATCTATCGCCGAACGCATAATAAAAAAGAAGAAAAAATAATTGTAACAAATTTAATGTATTTTAATGTATTATGTTTTTTAAATAGTTGCTAAATATTATAGTTAATTATAAATGAACATATTTTTCTGTTTTGTTTTGTCCACTTTAAAATATTAGATGGCAAATCACATTAAATTAGCTCATATTAATTCTAGATCAGTATTTACAAAATTAGATATTATTAGGAATCATATTTTTGACAACGATTATGACTTTTTTGCCATTACAGAAAGCTGGTTGTCAGCAGATATTGAGAATGAGGCGATGAGTATTGCAGGTTACAACATAGTTAGGCAAGACAGAGGCGGTAGAGGTGGGGGTGTGTTATTGTACGTTAGAAATAATATTAAATTTAAAAGAATTAAAAAGAGTATAAATATTTTCTTTGAACAACTTTGGATAACGTTCACGATTGATAAAATAAAATTTACTCTTGGAGTTGTGTACCGCCCTCCTGGATTTAATGATGTGTTAGAATTTTATAGCAGTTTTGAGGAGGTTATATGTAATTTGTTAACTGATTGTGACCATCTTATCTGCACAGGGGACTTTAATATTAATCTTATGAACATAGATAATACCTATGCTCAACAATTTTTGTCTCTATTAGAAAGCTATGACTTAATTCAAATTATAAATGAACCTACACACTACTGTCATAGTAGCTCGACTTTGTTAGATTTGATAGTGTGTTCTAACACTGGTCTTGTTTTAAATTCAGAGGTTCTTGATAATCTGAACATCTCTGATCACTCTTTAATAAAATGTACTCTGAAATTAAGAACTGCTAAATCGCAGCCAACATTCTATAAGTATCGAGATTTCAGTAAATTCTCTTATGAAAATTTTTATGCAGATCTACTAAATTTGCCTTTTCAAAATATATTTTATGTGAATAATGTAAACAGTAAATTAGATATTTTCAATCAATTAATCATTCATATTTTTGACAAGTATGCACCTATTCGTGTGGTTAGAATTACGAAAAAGAAGGCACCGTGGTTGACAGATAATTTAAAATTACTTATAAAATTACGTGAGAAGTCATTGAAAAAATTTAAAAGAACTAAAAATATAAATGATTGGAGTGAATATAAAGAGCTAAAAAATTTTGTTAATATTTGTGTTAAAAATGAGAAGATAGCATTTTTAGAATTCACTCTTCACACAAATGATTCAAAACATAACTGGAATGTGTTAAGAAAATTAGATATTCATTCCAAGCCTCAACCTCAAATACCTGAAGAGTTGTGTGATGTTAGTGCGATACAAGATTATTTCTCTAACATTGTACAATCCAGCGGCGTGCCAAGTGCAGACCTATTAAATCATTACAATGTTAATAAAAAGAAAGATAATATATCAGATTTTGAATGTAAAACCGTCAGTGAGGAGGAAGTATACAAATGCCTTTTGTCGATTAAATCTAAGGCGACTGGGCCTGCTGGTATAAATATTACTATGTTGCTCCATTGCTGTCCATTTATCATTCCATTTTTAACACACATCGTAAATTACTGCATAGAAAACCACGTATTTCCTGAAGTTTGGAAAATGGCTCATATTATACCTGTACCTAAAGTAAGTGAGGCTACGCATTATAAGGACTTAAGGCCTATTAGTATACTGCCCACACTATCTAAAGTGTTAGAAAAAATATTAAATACGCAAATTAGAGCACACATTGATAAATATCGACTACTTCCTGATATACAGTCTGGATTTAGACCTAACAATAGTTGTACCACAGCCTTACTAAAAGTTACAGAAGACATATTGTCAGCTGTGGATAAAAATGAAATAACAGTATTGGTTCTGTTGGATTACTCTAAGGCTTTCGATCGACTACATCACGACTTATTTCTAGCCATATTAAAATATAATGGATTTAACATAAATTCTATAAAACTAATGAAAAACTATCTCACTGGTAGACAACAAATTGTGAAACTTAAAGACGAATTTTCGGAATCAAAAAATATATATTGTGGGGTTCCTCAAGGATCAATTCTGGGACCACTATTTTTTACACTATACACGAGTGAATTAATATCATGTGTTTATCTCATCTGTATGCTGACGACACGCAAATTTATTTTTCATTTAAACCAAATGAAGCTAACATAGCCAGTGATAAAATTAATCAGGACCTGGACGCCTTACTGAAAGCGTCAGAGTCTCATTGTTTGACCATAAATCCAGACAAGTCCAAAATAATTATCTTTGGTAGGAAAGCATCTAAATTAAAATGTGAACACCTTCTAAATATAAAAATAAACAATATTAAATTAAATGCTGTGAGTTCAGTTAAAAACCTTGGAATAATTATCGATACGGATTTGCACTTTACTGAACACGTCAGCTCTTCTATAAAAAAAGCTTTCCTAAATTTAAAATTATTGTACAGTCATCGATCTATTCTCAGTCCTAAACTTAAACAGCGTCTGTGCGACTCCTTGGTTTTGTCCCATTTTAACTATGGTGATGTGATATATGGACCTTGTCTGACAAAATTTGACGCAAATCGAGTGCAATTGATGCAGAATTCATGCATTCGATTTATTTGTGGCATTAGAAGAAAACAATCAGGTATATCTAAAAAAACTCGCGAAATTGGGTGGCTAAATATGGAAAAACGACGTACCCTGCATTCATTAGTATTATATAATAATATAATTAAATATAAATGTCCGTTTTACCTGTACCAAAAAATTAGCTTTCGTACAGATGTACATAACATCAACTTAAGATTTAAAAATATGTTAACCACCCCTAAACACTACACTGCAATTTTTCAGAGATCTTTTACATATAATATCTGCAAACTGTATAATAGGATACCGCCCCATCTCATAGAAGTTTCTCATTATAAATTCAAAAAAGAATTAAGAAAAATATTATTAGAAGCCACTGGCAATAATACTCTTCAGTAACGTGTAAGTCTCATCACTTTTCACAGTCTTTTCACAGTCTTTTTCTTTCTTTTAGCTACATATTACTTTACAATAAATTCATGTTGTTTGTAGGGATTTATTTTCAAACCTTGTAGTGCATTAATCTATTGTTTATATTTTAAATCTTAAATTAATAGTGGATATGTATATTAGGTTAATTATCTGGTTAAGTGGAAGAGCAGAAGGTTACTTGTAACTATTTCTGAACTTCGCCATTTGTAAATTTTACAACTTGTATGTTTACAATAAAGACATTTATTATTATTATTATTATTATTATTATTATTATATTAATTTTTGTCGTATCTGTTGTGGTTCAGTAATGGATTGTATATCTTTTAACTGTATTCCTACTTTATTATAAATTGAAAAAAATGTTTAATAATCATAGCGGAAAAAAAATTGTTGTACAGATATCCGTTTCATGGCAGACTGAACTCAAATATCGAATAAAAAATGTCTTTGTGTCTGTAAGTGTGTATGTGCGTATATATGTATGTGTGTGTGTATACCGTTTCTTGTAAATACGATAACTTCTGTTAGATTTAAAATATTTAATTACAATTTGGAAGATATATAAAACAGCCTAGTACAATAATCTCTATGTAATACATGGTCATAACCAGAGGCCTACAAACAAGTCAAAAATTGTGATCTCGGCATTTCTGCTAATTTATTTATTATCTCCGGTCCTAGTTATCGCATCGCAAAAATAAGAGGGGAAAATAAATAAAAATCACTTGCGTCAAAACCCGCTATACATGCATTTTATAGAGTGAATTCCTGAGCATTTTTTTCATTAAAGTAACCGGTTTTAAGATATTCGCTGTGAAACTTCGAATGGGATTGATTTTTACCTGTGCCCTCCAAACTACCTCCCTGTTCGGAAGCTGTTAGCGCGAAATAGGTGAGGAATGAGGATAAGCTACACGGTTAATAGAACCTTTTTTATGCAGAATTTAACGACAAATTTTTTATTTCCTATGCTTTTCTCTCTTCCGACGAACGGTTTACAAGATAAAAGTGAAAAACCAGATTTAAGTCCCCATTATGGGTGGCTCTTTGCAAAAAAGGGACGTTCCACCCTTAAATGGGGTGGGAACTTTTCGGGTATTTATTTCTAACCCTATCTAGAGTACGCATCTCAAATATTATTACTTTATAAATTATTTCTTCTATTCACTGTTTTTTGATCTAATTTGCGTGTACTATAGATCATTAAAGAAACTTTTTGGATAATTTTACTTCCACATCCAGTGGAAGTATAGTAACGACAAAAAAATTTAAAAAAAATTTTATTGTTCAGATAGGCTTAGAATGTCATGAAACGTCGAAATTTTAAGTTTGAGCCAAAAAAAAATGTCTGTCTGTCGGTCTGTCGTTCTGTCGGTCTGTCGGTCTGTCGGTCTGTAACTTTTTTTTGTGCGCACGTTTACTCTGGAACCGTTTAAGATATTGACTTGAAATTTGGTACACGTATGTATTTTAACGTGATCTGGAACTAGATTATATTTTCATCTTGTTCCATCGAAGGGTTGGGGGTATATTGGGGTAAATTTGTGGTAAATAGGTAAATTAAGCAGGTAAGAGCCCAGAAAATTGGTATTTAGTATATTAAAGAGAAGCTAAGGTCTCAAAAACATTTTTGGCATTAGCCACCCCCATTACCACCCCCACCCCATTATTAAAAAAAATGATGAAAAAAAATTGTGATTTTGTGCATGTACAAGAACCAGAAACCTCAAAATATTTTTTTACTTCATCCACCCCCACTACCACCCTCTATCACCACCCCCACCCCACTACCGATGTGGGGTATCGTTTTATAGGTTTTTGGGGTAGAGGATTTCAAATATTATATTATTAAAGTTCCATAAGCAATTATTTCCACATACAAAATTTTTTCGTTGTGAGTGACTTGGATAGAAAATTTGGATGTGGAAGTAGTGATTCCTTGGGCAGCGGTTTTTCAATTTGTAGAAAACTAAAAACTACTAAAAATTGTCATTTTTTGATAATTTAGGAAATATAATGTAATAATGAATATGATATGATTACCTTGGATCACCAAATTCTTCTCAAAAAACTGAAACACCTCTGTCTTGGTAACATTTCTCACTTATTTTTAAAAATTATCTAAGTAATAGACGGCAGATGGTGATGTGTTGTGTTGTGTTGTGCTCGATGCTCAGACTATAAGAGCCTTAACAGAGTCCCTTACTATTTTCTATGTATACTGCAGATTTTTACACATATCTATCTAGTTGTCAAATTCACCAATATGCGGATGATATAAACAAATTTTATTCATTTCCATATTAGAGTAACATACGTACTGCTGTGGATAAAATTAATATTGATTTGCAATCTCTGTCAAAAGTGTATAGTGCTCATAAACTCATTTTAAACGAATTAAAAAATACTAAAGTTATTGTATTTGGTAAGCAGAGACAAGCAATATCTGCTAATTCCGACTTCCGTATGTCAATAAATAATGAAATAATTAACTCTAAAAATGTGTGTAAAAATCTTGGCGTTTACCTGGTTGTTGATATGAAATTTTAAACACATGTTAACCACTTGGTGCAGAAATCTTATGGAAAACTAAAACTACTTTATATTCATAAAGAATCACTCAGTACAGTAGTCAAACTAAGATTATGTGACTCTCTGACCCTTTCACTATTAAATTATTTGTCTTTGGGCCATGCTTGCTTCAGTCAGACAAATATACGTTGCAAAAGATACAGAATTGTTGTCTGAGACACCGCTTTGGTTTACGTAAATTCAATAGAATAGTCGGATTCTAATTTCTATGAGCGGCATGAACTACAAGTGTCTTGTTTGATGAATAAAATTGATAAACCTAAATCCTCTGAGTATTTGTGTAAGAAACTGGTAAAAGCTGTTGAGATTCACAATCGTCCTGCACAGTATTGAAGCCTGTATACTGAAAACACAGCTCTGCTCAATTTCAGGGAGCTTTCTCTTACAACGCTGTTAAAATATTTAATAAAATACCTCAAGATTTAAAAAATGCTACAAGTATATTCTAATTTAAAACAAATGAAGAAACTTATGTTATCTAGAAATTTCTAGTCTATTTATGGTGTAGCGACCACATACGCTTTATGAGTGGACTGTCTAGATTTATAATATTAAGTAGTAGATATAATTTATTGTAAGTTTTCACTTACCCCAATTCGGCAGCTCCGCTCCTTTTGATCCCTGCTTCGAATATCAGAGACGGGGAATAAAAAGGTGGAAATGGAAGTAGGGATTCTGATATTCTATGCACTTGACACCTGAACGAATTAGGTAAAATACTATATTGGCCTATGCCAAAGGGTAAAAGCAAAATTTACAAATTACTAGTTCCTCGCACGTGTCGCGATTCTAACGTACCCTACTATCTATACTATACTCTCGACTTTCTTAAAACGAATGAAATAGTTAAATTAATTTCTATCGGTGCGGTAGTGTCCCCTATTATCAAAATTAAAAATTACTGAAATAATTACAAAAACCAATAAAAGCTAAAGGTGCGGCCACACCATCCTCCGCCCCCTTGGAAGCTCAAGTTTTCAATCTAAATTTAAATAGAAATATGTTCAAACAACTTAAATACTTACTCTAGTTTGCTAGCTTGCCAATTTCAAACTTTTACCTTACACTAATTACAATAATAAAAGTAAAGTGAATATTATTATTTATATGTGAAACTACTAAATAAATTTTCAAAATTAAAAAAAAAAATTATACTACTGATTTGGAAGCGGGCACAAACGAACAACAGGACGTTTGTAGGTATTACTTTTAGTTTTAACTGAAGCCACCCTAACAACACCATCTGTGCCGGGGTAAACTTCCTCTATGATGCCTAATGGCCAGTACAAAGGTGGAGTATTTTCCTTCATAAGTACGACAATCATTCCCACTTTAATAGGCATGCTAGGTGTGTTCCATTTTTGACTTATCTGTAAATTTGACAAATACTCCGTGTGCCATCGTTTCCAGTACGATTGCACTAGGGAGTCAAGCAAATGTTTTCTTGTCACAAGGTTACTTGGTTGATCAGATAAATCTCGAGCTGGTAAATGTTTTAAACATTCTCCAGTTAAAAAATGTGATGGCGTCAAAGCCAATGGTTCAGATGGGTCAGAGCTTAAACAATATAAAGGTCGTGAATTTAACAGGGACTCTATTTGCACTAGTACTGTGTATAATTCTTCGTACGTAAGAATTTGTGAACCAACGACCTTTAATAAATGTTTTTTCACGCACTTAATATTACTCTCCCATATTCCTCCAAAATGGGGGCTGGAGGGCGCATTAAATTTCCATTCTACTTTATTCGAAAGTAATTCCCTTTGAAAACCATCTAGATATTCCTGAGATTCTAATAAACTATAAATTTCATCTAATTGTGTCTTTGCACCTATAAAATTTGTACCCCTATCAGAATACAGTACTGCACTCTTCTTCCGATAAATCGTTTAAAAGCGGCAATGAAGCATTCGGTAGTTAAACTTGAAGTTAATTCTAGATGTATAGCTTTGGTAGCTAGACAAACAAACAAACATAAATAAGCCTTTTGACTTTTAATACCTCTTCCACGTCTCATTGTAACGTAAAAGGGTCCAGCATAGTCAGTCCCAACATGGAGAAAAGCCTTTGTAGGAGGGGTGACTCTAACAGCTGGCAGATTGGCCATTATCGGAAACATAGGTTTCGGTTTTACTCGGAAACAAATATTACATGCCCATATTCTATATCTAACAATTTTTCGAGCAGACAGTATCCAAAATTTTTTACGTAAAATTGCTAACAATAGTTGAGGCCCCGCATGTAAATTTTTTCTATGGTAATAATCGATGAGAATATTTACTAAATGGTCAGATTTTGGCAGTAACAAGGGATGTTTATGTTCAAAAGTGAGTGACGCATTATTCAACCGTCCTCCTACTCGAATCACATCATTATCCAAAAAAGGTCGCAATTTGCGTAAATAAAAGGAACAAGGTTCGCCTTTATTTAGAGCACGCAGCTCTTCTGTAAAATATATATTTTGTATTATACGGATTAAAACAAGTTCCGCTTTGTCTATATCTAAGGTCCCAATTGTTGGGCCACACTGTATAAGTTTAACAAATTTTAAAACATAAACCATAGAGTTCAGTAGTTTAGGCCACGATGAAAAATATAAAATAAGTTTATATAAAGAATTATTATCTTTCGTACATACCGGGAAGGCCATTGTTTTAGCCTCTAACAAATTACTATCGATTAATTCTATTTCACTACTACTAAAAGATTTTATAGGCCAATTTTCTTCAGTAAGTGTTAACCAATCAGGCCCACGTAACCAATTGGGGTGGTTTAATAAACCTTTTGGTGACAGGCCTCTACTGGCGCAGTCAGCTACATTATTACCACTATTCACATGATACCAACTATTAACCGGTAGTCTACTATGAATTTTCGACACACGATTTGCGATAAAGGTTTTCCATTTATAGGGTTCGGAATGAATCCAATTTAAAGTTATTGTAGAATCCGAAAATGCATAAATCTTTTTAACTTGAATACGACCTTGATAAGTATTTATCACAATACTAATTAATTTAGACGTTAATAAAGCAGCACAAAGCTCTAAGCGAGGAAGTGATACCAAGTTCATGGGAGCTACTTTGGACTGTGCACAAAGTAGATTTACATATATATTGCCACGGACATCCGTTGACCTAACATACACTGCGCCTGCATAGCCCCTTTCGGAGGCATCCGCAAAGGCAACTAAAATAATCGAACTATTATTATTATCTACCCCTAAATGTCTATGTATTTGTAATTGACTTAAAACAGGCAATTCTCTTTGAAACTGAGTCCACAAATCTACAAAGTAAGAGGGGGGAGTTTCATCCCAATTTAGTTTTAATTTCCACAATTCTTTGATTAAATATTTGATATAGAACGTCATCGGCGCTAAAAGGCCCAAAGGGTCAAAACATCTAGCTAACGTTGAGAGTACTCCACGTTTAGTACATATTTGTGAATCAAGATTTATCTTAAACACAAATCTATCAATACTAGTATCCCATTGTAATCCTAAAATTTTTAAAATATCTCGTTCGAAATCTACAACCTTTACTAATCGCATTGACTCTGGAAAATATGTATATAATTCTGCATTATTCGTAGACCATTTGACTAACTCAAATTGTCCGGCTTTAAATAAACCTACTAATTGTTCAAATACTATTTTAGCCTCGCTCAAATGGCAGACACTCGAAACTATATCATCTACATATATATCTCTCTCTACGTAATTAATAGCCTTAGGAAACGTCTCTGCTTCATCTTTTGCCAGTTGTTTAATACTGCGTAAAGCTAACCAAGGACTAGGTTTAATTCCAAATGTGACTGTGTTTAATTGATATGTCAAAAGCGGTTCATTGGGATTAAATCTCCATAAAACTCTCTGATATTTTTGATGGTCTTCGTTAATATTTATTTGGCGGTACATCTGTTTCACATCCGCTGTTATCGCTATGGGAAAAAGTCTAAAATTTAACAAAATTTTGAATAAGTTATTTTGAAGTTTTGGACCTGAATACAAAATATCATTTAATGAAATGGAATTATCGGTTTTCGCGCTAGCATCGAAAACAATTCTAAGAGGTGTGCTAGAAGACTCTTTAAAAATACAGTGGTGTGGAATATAATATGATAATTGATCAATACATCTTTCAAAAACTAATGTCATATGTTTTTTACTAATATAATCCTGCATAACTTCACTATATTCATGATATAGTCGAGGAGATTTTTGTAGTCTACGTTCTAATGATAGAAATCGGTGACGCGCAGTTAGAAATGAATCTCCCAATTTTACAGGGTTTTCTTTAAATGGTAACGCCACTGAATACCTACCAGTGGAATCACGACTATAACTTGAAATAATTATTGTTTCACATATTTCATCTTCCACACTGTTAGACGCTGAAATAGCGTCATCTATCTCCCATAAATTTTTTATAAATGGTTCTATTGACGTAAAAGTACAAAATGCTAAATTATCTTTGAGATTTTCATCCAAAGTCGGAGCATTACCACAAATTAAATAGCCTAAGCGCGTTTGTATTGCATTTGGCACGCCTACAATTCTACCAGACTGTAAAATATGTACAAAAATATCTGCACCTAAAATCCCATCGATCTGAGATGGCCTATAGTATTGTGGGTCAGCTAAATTCAGATTTTCTAAATGACCCAACAACTTTCTATCTATTGTAGAAGTAGGTAGCTGATCAGTTATTTTTTCTATGAGTAAAACATCGATAGGATATTTTATATTGTCATCAAAACGAGACATAATTGTTAGGTTAGTTTTACCTTTAATAGGCCGCGAAGTTACGCCTATGCCACTAAAAAGTGAAAATGTTTTACATACTATAAGACCTAAACGTCTACAACTATCTAACGTAAGGAAGTTTGATTGTGAAGCCATATCCACCAGAAAACGTAAGTTTTGTTTTCTACCATTGCTGTCTATAACATTTACAACGGCGGTGGACAACAAAACTGTGTACTGTTTATGACTTCTTTTCAAGTCCGTACTATTGGACACTGAACAAAGACTATGGGTATGGTTTTCGACTAGGAGGTCGCTATTTGTTGCTACTGTTGAGCTATTGTTATGGTTAAAATCGTTTTGATTATTACTACCAGAAGAAGTACTAGCACTAGCGCTATTAGAATTTGTTACTGTTCGAGCAGCAGAGCTATCAGTATAAAAATGTAATAATTTATGATGTTTCATATTGCAAATGTTACAAGTAACCTTCGAGAAACATTGTGCTATTTTATGTGTTGATCCTAAACAATTAAGACAAACACCCATTTGTTTGGCTATTTTGTATCGCTCGTTTGGCGAATGTTTCAGGAATTTTGAACAATGACTAATTGGATGAGTATCACGTTTGCAACATTTACATAAATTATTATTAACGTCTTGACTAGCAACAAACGATCGTACTACAGCTGATTTGTTGGTATTTGAGCTCGTATTATTACCGGGAAGTCGAGTAGGTTTAACGGATCTATGCAATGTCCTCACTTGATTCGATATAAATTCTACAATTTCCTTGTACGAGGGCATATCTTGTTTTTCTCTAACTAATTCAAACATTTTAACAGTTTCTGGACCTAATTTCATTAAAGCCAAGGAAGCAATAATGAAATCTGCCAGATCAGCGATTTCTAGGTTACATAAGGCTTGGGCCGGTGCATGAAATTTTTCTAAAAAAGTATTGTAGGATTTTAAGTCTTCATTAACTAAAGGTTTAAAGTTAAGCATATGCTCAAAGTATTGACTAGCTAATGCCCTATTATCATTATATTTTTTAACCAAACTATCCCATAAAATTTCGTAATTATCTCCTATTGGTGGTAAACCAGCAAAAACATTTTGAGCTTTACCTTTTAAACACGATGCTAAATATTGAACCTTTTCATTGTCGCTAAGATCTTTATTACTATGAATTAAAGTTTTAAAAGTTTCATAAAAAATGGGCCATAAATGGATTCCCTTGTCTGGATCAAAACTCGGTAATTCTAGCTTTGGTAGTTTGACAGATTTGGAAGTTTGTTCATTTTGTTTTGACGATTGAGCTATATTTTGTCTAAGTTCGCTGTAATTTGCACGAATATGACAGCACATCTCGTTTACAACATCTAGTACCTGAAAATTGGGTTGATATTCTGAGTCTATTTCTACCTGAATAATATTAATTTCATCTATTAATTGCTCAAATTGTGATTCAGTCTGATCAAGCCTAGCATACCTAATTTCAAAATTTTTGAGGGACGCTGCATCCTTCTTTGTACTTAAATCTAACAATGCTTGCATTCTCAAAAACAATGTCTCCTTTTTTTCAGTAAGAACCTTTAATTTCTTTTCTTTAGCCGACATTTTGGATAAGACTAATTAAATTTCTGTGTGTAAAGTTTCAATAAAAAAACTAATAAGTAAAACCGTAAAAACTATTCAGGTAGTATATTTATCAAGACGAACAAACTCAAATGGTTCTATGATAACACAAATAGGTAACTAATTATTATTTTCGTATGTATATCTAATACAAATATCCCAAATGCCTAATGTGAAATTATAATTTTGTGTAGTTTGATATATAAATTTACAAATTACCAAATTAATACATATCGACAAGAAAACAAACCAGAGTAATTTAATAAATGTAAACACCACTTGTTCACGGAAAAACTCAGCTGTTAGATATCTACAAATGTAAAAAACCAAGTTCAAGGGCACAGAACCAATTCAGCGCCAATTGGACACAGAATTTTCGCGTTGTAAATTTTAATCTGTTAGCATTCAATAACCTTTAAAATGATAACTAGGTACTATTCAGTCATTCAGTGATATGTAATAATTCTACTAAAGATTATACATACGTGTATAATATTTACGTTTGAAGTTAAATAAACTATAAATCGAAATGACTATAAACCGAATTGAGTATTGTCTGTAAAAACAAAGCAAAAAATTAAATCTACTATTGCACTAATGCCTACTAAAAAAAACTGCTTATCCGGTAAGAAGGAACCAAATTATGGTGTAGCGACCACATACGCTTTATGAGTGGACTGTCTAGATTTATAATATTAAGTAGTAGATATAATTTATTGTAAGTTTTCACTTACCCCAATTCGGCAGCTCCGCTCCTTTTGATCCCTGCTTCGAATATCAGAGACGGGGAATAAAAAGGTGGAAATGGAAGTAGGGATTCTGATATTCTATGCACTTGACACCTGAACGAATTAGGTAAAATACTATATTGGCCTATGCCAAAGGGTAAAAGCAAAATTTACAAATTACTAGTTCCTCGCACGTGTCGCGATTCTAACGTACCCTACTATCTATACTATACTCTCGACTTTCTTAAAACGAATGAAATAGTTAAATTAATTTCTATCGGTGCGGTAGTGTCCCCTATTATCAAAATTAAAAATTACTGAAATAATTACAAAAACCAATAAAAGCTAAAGGTGCGGCCACACCAATTTAATTATTATTTAGTATGAGTTGTCTTTGTTCTACTTTTTTATAAATTACATGTTCTAACTTTAACCACGTACGTAAGGAGTGAATTATAAAATATATCGGCTATAGTAGGATATTAATTAGTGGTTGTAAGTTAACGCAAGACTTTCATGGATAATTCCAGCAGAATGTCCCTGTCATTTTTTATTCCCTTTCTTTATTTTTACTTCCACGTCCAGTGGAAGTATAGTAACGACAAAAAAATTTCGTCGAAGGGTTGGGGGGTAAATTGGGGTAAATTTGGGGTAAATGGGTAAATCAAGCAGGTAGGAGTCCATGAAATTGGTATTTACTATATACAAGAGAAGCTGAGGTCTCAAAAAAATTTTTGGCATTAGCCACCCCCATTACCACCCCCACCTCCTTATTAAAGGGGATGGAAAAAAAATGTGATTTAGTGCATGTACAGGAACCAGAAGCCTCAAAATATTTTTTTACTTCATCCACCCCCCACTACCACCCCCCTATCACCACCCCCACCCCACTACCGATGTGGGGTATCGTTTTATGGGTTTTTGGGGTAGAGGATTTCAAATATTATATTATTAAAGTTCCATAAACAATTATTTTCACATACAAAGTTTTTTCGTTGTGAGTGACTCGGATAGAGAATCTGGATGTGGAAGTAGTGATTCCTTGGGCAGCGGTTTTTGTTATTTGCTTCATCTTATATTTATTGAATGGTTGCTGCAAAAGCGAGCAATCCGTCGCCACCATTTCATTACATTCTTTTGTTTTATTGGTATTATAAATACATATATATTACTTCCACGTCCAGTGGAAGTATAGTAACGACAAAAAATTTTTTTAAAATTTTTATTGTCCAAATAGGCTTAAAATGTCATGAAACGTCGAGATTTTAAGTTTGAGCGAAAAAAAATTTTCTGTCTGTCTGTCGGTCTGTCTGTCTGTAACTTTTTTTTGTGCGCACGTTTACTCTGGAACCGTTTAAGATATTGACTTGAAATTTGGTACACATATGTACTTTAATGAGATCTAGAACTAGATTATATTTTCATCTTGTTCCGTCGAAGGGTTGGGGGGTAAATTGGGGTAAATTTGGGGTAAATGGGTAAATCAAGCAGGTGAGAGTCCATGAAATTGGTATTTAGTATATACAAGAGAAGCTAAGGTCTCAAAAAAATTTTTGGCATTAGCCACCCCCATTACCACCCCCACCTCCTTATTAAAGGGGATGAAAAAAAAATGTGATTTAGTGTATGTACAGGAACCAGAAACCTCAAAATATTTTTTTACTTCATCCACCCCCCACTACCACCCCCTATCACCACCCCCACCGCACTACCGATGTGGGGTATCGTTTTATGGGTTTTTGGGGTAGAGGATTTCAAATATTATATTATTAAAGTTCCATAAACAATTATTTTCACATACAAAGTTTTTTCGTTGTGAGTGACTTGGATAGAGAATCTGGATGTGGAAGTAGTGATTCCTTGGGCAGCGGTTTTTTTATTTGATACGGCGCGGTGTCGACTGCTGTGGTTATTCCGTTTTCAGAGTTACCTACTTTATTCTTAATATTATATTAGTTCCACAATTTAAATGCCTAAAAATAAAAATGATTTCGAAATTTCAATCCCTTATTGTTTAAGTACAGCGACTCGTACGAGGACAATTTTTTTCGACATGTAGGTTTTTACATGTACTTTACAATGATTTTAAAAACATTTGTTAAATCTTCATTTAAACCGTTTTTTTTGAAATTTATTTATAATATTCAAAATTATATTTATAAACAAATTTAAATAACTCTCTGGATTTTTTTATCAAACCAAAAACAGCAAACGAATTACGAAAATAGATGAAATATCTAACATCTTTGTAACAAACAATAATGATTTGATGCATTTGGGGCAGAGATACGTCGGTTATTGCGTTTCGGTCGTTTATAAATAAGCTAATTTATATTTCTTCTTGAAATTTGGGCTACTTGTTCACCAATGCTTATATTTTTATCTATGCTATTTGAAGAGAATCCAAAACTATAATTTTTAAAGTTATATCCAATAAAGCCACTTTGAGAGCACAACACACTTTTTCATTTTTTTTATCTTTCTTAAATTTTTGTCACGAAAAGAGAAAGCCAATCTAATCTGAATAACTATCCTTATGTCCATATACAGTATCGGAAAGTGTTCGATGTGGTGCGGCAATAAGAGCAAGCGAGAACGAGGCAAGCAATGATGTACATTAAGGGGCGTGTCACACTTTGATTCTGCTAGGGTACTGGTAGACGCCTTTATTGTGGGCGGTCGGTTAAGTCATTGAAACTATGCAATCTCAAAAGCAAAACTTTCCGATACTGTATACAGCTTTGTAAAACTTTTAATATTACTGATACAATAAAAAAATATATGCCGCGATCAGGATTTGAACCCTAGACGTCCGCATTCTGGAACAAAAAGAGTTAGTAGCAAAAGCAAGAAAGCAAGAAAGGCGCATTCTCGTGAAATTCAAATTTAAATAAAATTTGAATTTCACGAGAATGCGCCTCGTCGGAACTTGGTCCGGAGCCAAACAAACCCGGGTGAATGTAGGGGCAGGTCCGGTTTGGCTAAACGTTATTTGATAACACAATGTTAAAATTCCTATCCGCCTGTGGCAGATTTAAGAATTAACAATAAAATTTAAAAAATTCTGTCCACATGGAAATAAAACTAATTCATATAAAACTTAGAAAGTAGTCACTGGTTGTAGCACTGAATAAATTTGTTGACTCGAGTAAAAAGCTAAACGAAAAAACGTTTAGATCTATTTTACTCCAGTAGGTATGTCCGAAGAGGTCAACAATCACCAGATGTCAGCACGATTTTCGGGCTTACTAGGTGGGGGGGGGGGTCATTGGTAAGTTGCGGGTGCGTTGCACAACCGCAGTTTGCCGCCATCTTGAAAAGAGGGTTGAGAACCATTTTTTCAAATATCTCAGCTTCTATTGAGGCTCCAAAAAAAAATACGGCATTTAGAGGGTACAAAATTTCATGTTTTAATTGCTTTCGTAAGACCGTTACTCTTTTGTTAACTGCGAGATAAATTTTGAAATGAGCACGCGGTTTTTGCCAGTGAGATAATAATGAAAATAGCAGAAAAATTCAATGTTGAAACAAATATTGTTTGGATTTTACAATTTACGCATTTAATTCAAAACTTAGCATAGCACTTGTTATTATACCTACAACAAATTGAAACAACAAAATTGCTGCAGCCAAAGAATTCCATATTCACCTAATTTGACTACACTTAATTTTTATTCCTATTTTTAAGTGTTCTCCCGTAGGTTATGTCATAATATGCAAACTTTATTCTTCCAGGATTATGAATTTGTCATGTATATGAATAACTCAGCTACGTTGCAAGTAACATCCGGAATGCTTAAAATTAGACCTATATTGAGTGAGGATGTTTTTGGAAGTGGCTTTGTAACTTCTCATGAAGGTTATGATTTTAAAGAAAAGTAAGTAGTTCATGGGTTAAATCTTGAAAGCTATACATTTTATCTGGTAAACTAGGCGTAACTGTTTTATTCCAATTTTGCTTAGCAAATGCTCGAGACTTAAGAATAAACGTTAATAGTTCGAGGCCGAAGGCCGAGTCTGAGATCAAAATAGGATGATATGACCAAATATGCTTCTATATGGAAGTGCTCCATTGTCGAACGACAAATATATAAAAATAATTTTCTAATAATAAAATTAAGGATTTTAGCAACTGAGATATCTGTAATGGATAAAGGCGTTTTTTGATATAATTCTCTTGGGTATTATACAACGTGATCTACCATGATATGCGGAAAATAAAATGGTATACTAGTCTTCAATGTGGGAAAGCCCCTGCAAAATTTTAGAGAGTTCTGAGGTAACTTAGTAAATTAAATTATTAGTAAATTTGCAAAGATACACCACTGTTGTTGACTAGGTCGGTAATAAGTCGACGAACTTACTTGTGAAAGAGCGTATTGGAGATGTTTACATTTTCTTAATTGGCATAAAAAGTGAAGCCGGCAAGTGCGATCAAAGTACCGCGTTTTTTGCTTTCGGTCGAACAATCAGGACATCGGCGTATTATTGACGAGTTTAAGTAAACATCTCTTATATCCACTTGTTTTTGCAGAGTTCACTTGCATAGGGTCAATGTCTTTTTGATTTATTTCGCTATTTTTGTAGTGTAATTTGATTAAAACTAAAAAGTTACTTCTACCCTCTCCAGCTTTGCTGTCAGTAGTGTCAATCCCAAGTCTGATAAAGTGATATGGTTGTACCGTGTTACGTCAGATTGATTAAAGTCATTGGCGGCGCATTTCTACAAAAAAATAAGGTAATTTTTTTGGTATTTTTTTTTTATTTTTCATTTTTTTAACTCCTTTCGGTGGGGACAACCTACTGTTAAATTGTCCACATGGCATGGTAGATCACGTTGTATAAGTGGTCAAGAGTTGATCATGCACTTGCTAGTCCAGTGCATTTAATCATAAATCATAATCATAAATGACGGAACCCAGCTTTAGTGAATGGATTTGAATATCTTTTTTGTTGGATTTCTAATGCCATATACTAAAAAGTTTACCCATTGAAAATTACCGCAATTTCGAAAATCCGTATATTAAAAAAAAAATAAAATAAAACTTTTAGAAATCTCAACGAATAAAAAATAAAATTATTGGAATTTTTTAATATTTCTTTTGAGAAAATAATGTTTCTTATAGTTTTGGAGGTTGTTTATAAAGAATTTGTAAAAAAGTGAAACTTTTTAAAATTAATTTGAAGATGGCAGAAGCTCCAAATAGCGAAATAAGTGAATATTACAGTAAGTGAAGCTTTTAAATCCCAGCCCAAAAACGATGAGATGAATTTCCATTTTTTTTTTCTTCAATATGCTTCATAAATTATGTAGATAAGAATCTATATTATCATTTTTCCTGTTTTTGGGTTAGGGGTTGTCGCAAAAAAACAAAAACTACACATAATCTGATAGAGAATCAAATTATAATATAAGAAAGGTCTTATACACTTTTTTCTAATATGCATATTTTTCGCGATATTGCGAACTGAAAATTGCAATTTTCTTCCCCGAAATCAGTATTCCTAGACGTTTTTTTGTGGACTTTAAAAAAAATGCAAGGGTACAAAATTAAAGTTTTTACAAAAACAAATCGAATGGTTTTTACTTTTTTTCTCCGATGTTTAGTTTTGGAAATATGGCATTTTTAAAATGGCGCCGAAACGTTCAGAAAAAATATACGACGTTCAAATCTATAATTACTCAAAATCTACAACTATGACAAAAATTGTTATTCTTGTAAAAAATAAAAGGTATTAAAATTTTCTTTCGATTGAGATGTATTACAACCTTTTATATTGAAAACTAAAAAAGTTACAAACGAAAAAGTAGCGCCTTTAAAATTTAGGCGCCATTATTTTTTTAGTCTTATTGCTCTAATTTCTTATTAACTCATTTTTTTTAATCCTTCTATATACTGTTAATGCATGTTATTACTAACGTGCTCAATTTTTTTAGAATTTTTAAAATAAGTAATTATTTTTTCAACAATTTTTTCAATTATTTTTTTTTTAAATCGGGTCTTTGGAAATTGCTCAGAAAATATTTTTTTATAAAAAATGATAAGAGTACAAAAATGAAGCTTATAAAAAAAACGAATAGTTTGTTTTTTTTTTTACTTTCCTACGACAAACTGTTCCAGAGATATAAAGGTTTAAACATGGCGCTTGAGCGCATGCAAGAAAATGCAAGAAAATTATGTACTTAATAAAATTAGACACTTCTCTGTGATAATTTTTAATCCACTATTTGTTTTTTATAAACTTAGACCTCATAATCATATTCAGCGACTTAAAAATCATAAGTATATGGATTTTCATACATTTATTTGTAACATTAAAAGAATTATTATGATTTCAATCCTAAATATTTTCGTCTCATAAGTACTGATCTTACAGTCATATTCAGCGACCTCAAAAATATGTCTATTGATTTTCGTTAATTTATTCGTAAAATTAGAAAAGCAATTAATTTCTCAGTTTTTAGGGTTGGTTCAATCATTATTTTCTTAAAAGAAATATTAAAAAACTCCGATAATTGTATTTTTCGTTGAGATTTCTAAAAATTTTATTATTTTTTTAATTTACGGATTTTCGAAATTGCGGTAATTTTTAATGGGTAAACTTTTTGGTATATGGCATTAGAAATCCAGCAAAAAAAAATCATTCAAATCCATTCACTATAGCCGAGGTATAAACCTAATTGCATTGGACTATGCAAATAAGCTCATATATTTCTAACTGCTTCGTCAATATATTTAAAAAAAATGTACAGACATACATTTTTATTTAAAATATTTCTTGTCTGTCGCTAAGTTTCGTTATCTGCCACATTTTGGCAGAAAAAAATTAATTTGATTTTTTGTAATTAAAAAAAGATTGTTGTCGTTCGACAGAGCCTTAACGTAGCACTTTAAGATAGAGATAAGTTTGTTTAAATCATCCTATTTTGTTCTTAGAAATACCCAGAAATACTCTGTGTACATAGATTAACGTTTCTGCATAAAATCGATTGAGAGAGTTGATAGTTTTAAATTACTTAGGAAATACTCTGTATGTGATTTTGTTGCAGGTGTACGGCAACACTCGGATCACCACTCTGTAGTAGGAGATATGATGCTGCATTTTACTTACCCCCTGTAGTCTCGTCCCAAATTACTACCAAAAATAAGTTTTCTTTTAAATATGGAAAGGTGGAAATTCGAGCAAAATTACCAAAAGGCGATTGGATATATCCTGGTACGTAAATATCTGTTGTAGGAAAATATTAGATGGAAAGCGGAAGAGAAAACTAGATAAAGAGAGGGGGAGAAAGAAATAGATAGAGAGATAAAGTAAATTGAATAATATGATCTTTTTTTAGAAAAAATATCTCACGCGTGAGTTGAACTCTCGCGACGAGGGTTCCGTATTATAAATAATATATACAGATAGGTAATCACAGCAACAACTAAAATTAAAAACTGTCTTAAAAACCACTTAAAAGCTTTCCAGAACCGTTATATGATACCGTGTGTGTAGTCGCGGGCTAGGCATGGGGAGTAGAATTACAACACCGCGTGTGCCAGCTGGCTGAAATGAAATAATCGAGCTGGGATGCTCCATCGACGGACGAATTTACGACTGCCGGTGTTGTCAGATCTCTCGCGCTACGTGAATGTACATGCCTAATGGGAAATTACACGCACGGTATATACGAACTTTTATTAATAACTTAAATATTAATAACAGTAAATGGTAAAATGTCGCCATGTTTTTCCTTATTGTTCCTGACACGTTAGATTCTTTAAAAAAATGTTTACTCCCAATACGCACATAAAGCGAGAATATGGATATAGTAAAAATGAACTTTTTTAATGATTGTGTTCATAAATATTTAAAAAAAATCGGCATCCTTACATTTACACTTTCAAACGATACCTGCCTGAATCTTTTCTTTAAGTCTTACATTTTGATATACAAAAGGTCGCACAGTGCCCCCAAAGTGACTTTTTTCTCAAATCAGTCTGCAGGTCCTTAATACTTAAGCAATCGGAACTTTTTCTTTTAAATCTTCATTTCTTAATTGCCTATTAATCTGTCAAGCCAGATTTTCGATTTTTGTCCCGGATTCTTCAAAATTTTTTTATGAAAATTTAAACTTTCTCGAAAAATTTTCAGTCAAAAATCGAAAATCTAGCTTGAGAGATCAATAGGCAATTAAAAAACGAAGATTAAAAAAAATCCGATTGCTTAAGTATCATGACCTGCAGACTGATTTGAAAAAAAAGTCACTTTGTGTTGCGTGATATATTTTCTTGGGAGGCACCTACTCCTGATCTGCCCGCGGAACACAAAACTCTAACTATATGCGATATTTCATGGTTCTATCTGTATAGTTTCGGAAATAAACTGCTGTGACAGACGGACAGTTGGATAAACAAGTCACCCTATAAGGTATAAGCTTTTACTATTGAGTACGTAAGCCCAAAAAGGGAGAAAACATAGTCAAGGGGATGTCGATTGCTTCAATAAACTACATGCATTGGCATATTTTTAGCGTTTCATACGATCCCGTCATTTCGTTGGTAAGTCCGTTAATCTATCGCCATTTTCCAACTTTTTTCAGAAGCCGTATGCATGAAATTTGCACCAATAGAACCATTTATCGACACAGCAGCTTCCCACTTTTTCTTCCTCATTATAAAGTAAACATGTCAATAGCCTCGAAAAAAAAAATCAGCTCAACTGGGATCCATAGCAACAAAGTTATTGACATTTAAATTGAAACACGGTTCAGCCAGCCGAGGCTCGGTACGGTGACGTCACTTGCCGCTTATATGTATAGTACGTTGGCACCAAGAAAACATCTCTTAGTAGGTGTTTTAGGTAAATCATGACTGAAGTCTGAACGGACTTTAGATTTTATATTTACTTCAATGGTACATCGCTTAATAGAGCGGCGGCCGAGTCCTCGAAAGTCGTCGTTTTAAGGACGAACCCAATATTGCGGTATATAATTTTATGAGACCTTTACAGATTTGTTTATTAGGTCAGTTTATACACAAAATTAACTGGACGATTGTGTATGGTGGTCGTGTCCTATTTTATTGGCCGAAAACTTAAAAAAACTGAAAATATGAATTTTAAAGTTTACCTCTATAGAACTTTGAAAGCAAAGAAGATAAGGAAATGTTTTTTTTTTCAGTTTAAAAGGCAGAACATTGCCCTTTAAATTTATGTATAATTTGCTGCAAAAATATAAAAAGTAACCTTCCAAAATTAATCTTATTTTAGGAATTGCGCAAATATTTAATGTTTTTGTTATATTAACCTTGCTATAAGTCGGTTATAAAAAGAGGAAATTCAATTTTATTCTGTTCAAAAACTGGCAAATTTTATGCGCTTTAATTTGTCTCGATTAATAATGGGTCTATGTTTAAAAATAAAGGAGATACAGAGCTCTATTCACGACGAAACGTGGGGCGGCGGCAGAGCCGCAAGACTCCCAAGACTCCAAGACTTGCCCGCTCAACCCGCGGCGAGCTACATACAGTACAGTATTTGTTTAGGATTTGTGTCGTTTAGTTTATGTGTATGCGTGTTTTATAATTTGCTGTGTGGTGTTTCATGCGATTTTGAAGAGAAATAAGTTTTACTTTTGTGTATGTTGACAGTCTTATGTTTACTTGGAGTTTTAAAAGGTAGTAGGTAATTATTTGTAGGTTTTTGGTGTACCAAATCTAACGTGTTGTAAAATTTGCAGAATTACGATGAATAAAGACCTATATTTTTTGCTGTAAAACCATAACGGAATACACGGGTATTGAATATTTGCGCTATTCCTTCAGGGCTTCGCTATGATTTTTTCAGCAGCAGAAATCAGAAAAGACGATGTTTTTTTACGAATATTATGACAACAAAATCAAATACGTGGAAAACCTGAAAATTTTAAATTTCACTTAAGTTGCAGAAAATCATTTTGCAGTAAAAACAATATTAATAAAATAATTGTATCCAAACAAAATGTTACAAATGAACCGTGATAATGAGTCATGTTGGCATAGTGGAAAAGCCAGATCCCAAGAACTATGGCTGGTTCTGCGAAAATGATATTTTAATCCCCAAATTCGCTACTAGTCCAGTCAATGAAAGAGTTGTAGAGAACATTTAGGAGGGGAGAATTTTCCTCTTCAGGGAAGTGTTAGGGGTAGTTAGTAGGTAAACATACTAAAAGTCCCCGTCCCTAACACCGCCGTTTCAGGGGAAGAAGGGGGTAGTTTTTTCGATTCTTCGCTTATAACTCGGAAACGATGCGTCGAATGGAAAAAAGGCAAACTATGCAAAATTAAACGCACTTAAAATTCCCACAAGAATGTTTATATTCATTTTCTTCCTATGTGTTATAGTTTACGAGATACTCGCCAGCGAAAATCGATGATTAATAAAAAAAATTAATTATGTACCTTGAATATTTCTATCAAAGCGATTTACCGTGGTCTGCTAATAAATCACAGTCACAAAACAATCTTTATTTTACAACACTCGACGTATTTACTAACGTAATATTTTGTCGAAATCTATACATTTCCTTAAATATACGGTGTGACTCACTTAAAATGAAGATACCCTTATAACTTTTTCATTTTGTTTCCGATTTGAATCGGAATACGTATAAATGACTCCTGCATGAGATTTTCTAGTCAAAAGTGCCACTACGTTTCGTAAAAAAAAAGAAAAAATATTCGTCATCAGGTATAGCTCATGAGGCGCCCTCCATGGGTTAGCGTGATGTGAGATGCATAAATTATTGTTTCTTAGCTTAAAAAATGTTTCCTTACCAAATTAGGAGGAGATCCGTCAAGAGGTAATTGAGATATTGGAAAACAAAAGAAAAAAAATTACAATTTTGACACCCTGTATCTTTTTCCACAGCAACAATTTACTAAAGCATGTCTCGTTTTATCCTTATATTTTGGTTCAAAGAATCTACTCTTGAACTATGGCCCATTATTAATGGGCCCCTGTATAAAATATATTACAAATGAGGTTCTATACTTTTATTTCCGATAGGCGCTGTGGTTTTCGAGTAATGACAATGATCGGACAATCTAGGAGGTTGGGCCCGATCGGCACGCGCTTAGCATATTTTTATCAAAGAGCCTACGAGCATAGTGTATAGGATTGAAAGTGTACATCAAATCGTGATTCCTCTCGTCAAGTAAATGAAAAAAAAAGAATAATTTTTTTCCCCAAAAATGCTTCCTAAGCGCTCTACTATGCTTTGAAAATAAAACTTAAAACAGGCATTGATTTGGCAGATAAAAGAATTTTCATAGTAGTTATGAACATGAAATGTTTTGTCAAAAATTAACCAGAGGCGTCGAAGTTAAAGCGGAGTGGGTTAATAGAATCTCACAGAAAAAAGTTGCTTGCAACAGAACGAATATTTGTTTTGTTGATTTGAATGTATCATTTAAGTTTGATTTTGACATCTCTAACAATTATATATACAGAATATTTCTTTATTTTACATCAGAAATATTGAAATAAAACATAAATGAGAGTGTATACTGTATAATAATATACAGAGTTACTGGTAACTCCTGTTATTCTTGTCAAGGGGCGTTAGAGGACCTAATTTACAATCATTTCAACTCACATGTATTATATGCAATAATTTTTAGTTTTCGAGACATTTCAATTTTTCCCTTTTTATTGAAAAACTCCAAATTTGCATATTCAAAATTAAATTTAAAAATTATCGCTAATTCAATGGCACAGATTTTAATTTTCGTACATAGATAACTCTTCAATAATGCATTACTGACAGTACAATTTAAAAAATACCAAATGGTCCAAAGATGCAATGAAACACTCATATCTGGTTTTGGAAAAAGTATAATTATTTCTGGTTTTGGCAATAAATAAAAATATTTCAACCAAATCGCAAACATGGCGGCGAACGACTAGCTGATGTTATGCAGAGCTGGGTTCGTGGATTCAGTTTTTATATGAGTTAGAGAGAGAACCAATAGTTTCACAGATATTTGCCCAACTAGTTTGTTTTGTAATTAAAAAGGGAGTAAAAATATAGATCTTAATAATAAAAAGAACGCTGTCCACAGTAAAATTGGTAATAAACTACCCTTGTTAATCACAAAATCGACTGCTGTGGAAAAGCCTGATGACAAGACAGTCACAAACAAATAAATCAAAAAGATGTAAATTTTAAGATAAAATGTACCATTTATTGATCATCTTTTAAATCGGAAAATTCAGTGAAATACAAAGAAAAATATAAACTGATTCAGAATAGCAAAATTATATATAAAAATATGACCACATGGTCCAAATGATCGTCGTTAGTAATATTTATTTAAAAGAGCTAGATCAGCTAGATCAGTAAAGATATGGTTGATAAACAACAATATCATATAATAATCCATGAAAGAAACAGTGAATATTTAATATAAAAAATTATTACATAAATGTAAAAATAATAAATAATATATAAGTTGCGAAACATGAATAGTTAACGAAAATAGGATGTTCACTATCTTGCTGTAATAAAATCATAACAATAAATGCTATAGAAATATACACATTTCTCACCACCTGATGATGGACGCATTGAGGTTTCTCAGCTACTACCAAATTGTTTCATACGACGCAGGAAATGGCAAGATGGCGGCATGACATATATCGTCTACTCTGGAACACCTGGATAACGCTAACAGTTTTGCTTTTACGTGTGTTGAACTTGACTATACTCCAAAAATGAATATACTTGACTAGACTGAACTGTACTCCACTAAACCAATCTGGACTTGGAATTGTCTCAAAATCAATGAAGATGACAGGACTATTGTTGAATAATTCTTCAATCACAAATTGACTTAAACATTACTAACATAATATCTAGTATTTAGGAACTCCAAACTGATAGTAATTTATATGGAGCCATCTTGTAAAAATAAACACATTTTTACTTGATAATTACTTGTCTCCAAAATAAATGTAAATTGGTAAAGTTACTATTTCCAAATAATAAATGGATTTCCCATATTGTTTAATCAACTTGAATTAAATAAAAGTCTGTATACAAAATATGAAGAACAAGAAGAAAAAAACGAACGACAACAAAACTCTACGTTAGGAAAGAAGGAAAAAGTTCTCAGTAGCACATATTTGTAAGATAAAGGTTATTATATGAAATAAATTAAATAAATATATGGTTGAGGTACGAAATAAATAAATTAAGTTACTTACCTTTTTCTTGATGGATGGTTTACGTAAATTCAGATAACTAAACAAGTGATATTGTACATAACTTTAGATTATCTTAACTTTGAGTTTAACTTGTTAATGCTGCTGTAGAGTTGGAAATGAGTTCCCAATGTATGAGTCCCACAAGAAATAACATCTGACTCCACTCCAGTATCTGTGCAAGATTACTATATTAATTTAAGCTGGAAATAAACCTGATAAATTACTTAATTAGGCAGCTCACAATAGTAATGTATGTAACTTAAATCATATACCTTCACTTACAAATTGTACTAGATCGCATAATTAATACTTCTCAAAATAAAACGGTGTTCCTTTTTGCGTTATATGTGAAACAATATTGATAAAGAAACAAAAAGATTAATAGACTGTTTAAATATAAATACACAAAAGCGGCGTTTCCATTTGTACCCCTACGCATACCTCTGTGCATGTAGCGAGGTAAAAATAAGCATGCATAAGCTGCATACTTGTGTGCCTGCAATTTGCGTCTTGCATGTACTTTGTTTCCATTTCTGCGTACTTCTTGGTGCGACTCAATTATGGAATGTAGTGTGAGAGACGAGGTATGTCTTGCAATTGCTGCAGCCACTAACTGAAGCTCACTAACGAGCCAAAAAGTTCGAAAAAAGCCTTCGTGTTGGGTAAACACTTACCTTAAAAAAATAACAGAAACTTTGAATATGATGGAAAGTTTCTGTACGTACTCTTCTACAAATTAAATGAACATGTCATTTGACCATTCCATCGATGTATAAATTAACAAAAAAGTCACACAAAACTAAAAGAAAATACAGACTGGAGCACTGGGAAAAACAATTTTTATGTTCGATCGAATATTGTCATATCTCAAATTTTAACAGAAATTAGTCTATGGTATTTTTTAAAATATATCTTTTGAATTCTGGACTGTTAGACGTGGATGAGTTCACTTATACTTAGGACTTAAATACTATTCCTACCGCAATCTGTCTGTTGCAGAAAATATTCCTTTCAATTTTAATTAATATATTTTTTTTTTGTAGAATTATATCTCAACTCCTTAAATGAAGATTATGGCCCTGATTATGAATCAGGTCAAATGAGGATAGCATTTACGCCTGGAAATTCTGAACTGGATAAAATATTGAAAGGAGGTATAATACTTGGTTCTCAACATGCAGCTAGAAATTATGGGTTAAAACGCGTTGAGAAATACCAAAAATCCTGGAGTGATGATTTTCATAAGTTCGTACTTGTGTGGAAGCCAGGTGAGTGTACTTAGTTACTTTACTTTTGAAGTAAAAATTTCTAAGGGAAGAGTTTAGGGGCAATGAACGAATAGCCCAATGAGCGGCAACATAGCTTTGGACATATGAGCTTAAAAATGATCAAATACTTTCCCTTTCTCTTCAATCGAACTTTTCGATTTAAAATTGGTCATAGATTCACCTCCTGTTTATCAATGCACTTAAGTACCCTATATTGAGTAGTCTTGACCTGATGATTAAATCATGCTCTTTTTTACAGATAGTATATCTGTCAGTGTAGATGACAATATGTATGGTAATATTTACCCACCATCCGGCGGTTTTGCCAGTTTAGGTTCTACTATAAATATTACTCACCCTGAGAGATGGAGGAAGGGATCAGAATTAGCTCCGTTTGATAGAGAAGTAAGTAGTTTATTCATCATAAGAAATATATTGTAGATAGCTTATAATCCCAGTTAGATATAAAATTATCAATAGTGTCATTCGATAGGTTAATATTCAATAACTAACTGTTGCACATAAACAGTAACACAACTGAAATTTAAATATACAGTAATATAGAGTATGTCCTATTTTGCTTGGAACCACTCCCATAAAAATGTATTTTATGCCTTAGATCCATCTTAGATCTTTATATGTACAGTGTGCCCCCGGATGGGGTACCGCACTCTTTTAAACTTTCTTATTTTTGATTTGCCGAGAAAAACTCATTCTTTATAAAAAGTTTTGTTTGTCTTAGGAAGCCATAAACAGTTGTCAAATTTGAGGTAAATTATACAGGGTATTCTAAAAATTAGAAAGAAAAGACTAAATATGGAGTTTAGTTGCAAAATAAGGAAATAACAATTAAAAAAAACATTTTGTTTAACTGAGTTGAAAACTATTCCACATGTAAACCTCCTGCTAGTACACATTTTTTTAATCTTTTTTTTTAATTCTTGAGACAGAGACAGATGAGATTACTTCAAGTAATGCCATAATTAATGTCAATGTCAATGTAATAGATATTTATTCGGATTTCGTATTTTCTATAAAAATAGTAATTCCTGATTATTGAGTTATGCAAATCCTGGAACAACGAATTTACTTGGCCAAATGCTATGAAATCGGAAATGTTTCTTATAAATACGCAATAGAAGTTTTTAATGAGAAGTATCCAGATGGTAAACTGCGGATGTAAAAACACAAAAAAATGACACTGCTACCCTTGTAGTTTTAGACTCTGTACAAGAATACCCAAGATAAGTTTACATACATTTATTCACAAACTTCAAGTTGGAGATGATGTTCGTCGTTTGGACTTTTGTTTAATTATGGGTGAGAAAACTTTAGCAAATAGACTGTTTCATCAGAATATTTTATTCACGGACGAACCTACTTTTACGACTAATGGGGTAGTCTCTTCTCAAAACTGTAGATACTAGGCTCAGGAAAATCCTAATTTCCGAATTACCAGTAAATGTTTGGTGTGGCATAATACATCACAGAATAATCGGTCGTTATTTTATGGATGGAAAGAGTGACTCCAAAAATCGCCCGTTTTCTAGCCCTCGAACTAAAATTATTGTTAATAATGAGAACAACCTGAATACAAAATTCCAAGATGAGCATATCCCAGGTAGCAAGGTGACGTCATTATGACGTCTTTTAAAGGTGATTTTTCGTCGCCGACGTCATTGTCCCAATAAATGACGTACCAGAGACGTGATATTTATAATGTACTTCTGACGTCATCATGAAGACGTCAAATACGTGTTTCTTTTAGGTCATTATTTTGACGTCATTAATAAATGACGTACCAGAGACGTGATATTTAATACGTACTTCTGACATCGTCATGAAGACGTCAAATACACGTTTCTTTTAGGTCATTATTTTGACGTCATTAAAATGACGTGAAATAAATCATTATAAAATAAAAATAAATAGAAGTATTTAGTGACTAGTTCAATTTTTGCCACATAGTAATAATAATTTTGTTTTACTATTTCTAACTAGGTATATAGCTTTTAAACATATATAAATAAAGATGTTCAATGGTTCAGTGAGTTAAGTGTTAGGTTGCGAGGCAAAAGATCCGCGGTTCGATCCCTGCACATTTCGGTTTTTTTTTCGTCAAAAACTTTATTAATAATTGTGGAAAAATATTATAATGCAAAATTCACTGATTACCAATACGTCATATTGGCGTCATATATAGAGACGTCATTGGGCTGTGACATTGTGCCGTCTTTTTCACGTCATTTTTACGTCATGCTGAAGGTGAAATTGACGTAATAATAATGCCGAAAAAACGACGTCATAATGACGGGGATGCTTGGTTTTTGAGATATGAGCGATTGAAGTTGTGATATGCGTGATGCTATCAAAAAATACACAGCCCCACAAAAAATGAATACTCATCAGCTATGGCAGAGCAATCAAAATATTCTTAGTATTTCTCGACGCAGAATTTATATCTAATATCGACGAATCAGTATATCCATTGATTAATTCAGAAGGCCCAAAAACATCCCCTATATAAGGATGAAAATAGGGAAAAATGATGCTATTGAGTTATAGAGCTTCCGTGAACAGAAATATAGTATAAGTCTACTGACTGAATGCATGACCGAAGGTGTTGAGTAGGGCTTACACAAAGAATTGAGACACCCCCTCAAGAGGGTTAAAACTATCCCAATATTATACAAAACTGCATAAAAGCTCCAATAACTGGCGGAAAAGCTTGAACACTCTAAGCTTTATTAATAGGAATGAACCATAAATCTGTTACGACCTAGTACACGAAAACAATCCATTACAGGGAAACTACCTCTTACCTTGAATTATGAACGTGAAATTGAAAAATAATTTCAGTAAGCCTCCAATTATAATCAGACAATCACTTCCACCATAGGAGGATTGGCCGCTATGGACCAACAGCATGGTCAGCCCGTTCGTTAGATCTAACCCCCATTGGATTACTTCTTATGAGTGTATTTAAAGCAAAAAGTATACGCAAACGATATCGAAGATGACGTAATTATAGTAAAAAATTGTGGATGTGGTGATCTCATCTATCTATGAAGAATTTAGAAAAATGTGTACTAGTAGGAGGTCTACATGTGGAATACTTTGAATAAAATGTTTTTTTTCAAAACTATTTTTTCTTTATTATGCAACTAAACTCCGTATTTAAGCTTTTCTTCATAATTGAAAAAACTTTGTTAAATAAAATTTTTAATAAAAATATAAAAAAGATAGTTTGCTTAAAGTCTATTTCATATTTTCTAATTTTTAAAATACGCTGCATAATTTATCTTAAGTTTGACAACTGTTTATGACTTCCTGAGACAAGCAAAACTTTTTTTAAAAAAATATTTTTTTCTCGGTAAATCAAAAATAAGAAAGTTTACAAAAGTGCGGTATCCCATCCGGGGACACACCGCGTCTTTCAAAGGTGCATTCTTGTGGTGCATTAAACTTTATATAATATAAAAGCTCGACCTACGCTGTTTTTAAGGAGGTGAAAATTATTAGCGATTCTTTTATTTGAAATCTGAGTACATCACTGGATCCGGCAACCTCTCAAAGAAATAAAAATTCTGAAATTGCCGCTGCAAATTCACTGTTACACATTTAAAAGAGTACCTTGACTCAAACAACTGTTAAATGACCGTTTACTTGTTAAATTGTATAGGTTTTACTTATTTAAATTTCTACTTATAATAATAATTATGGCCGCGCAAAGGGAACACTAATTTCTTGAACAGTGCTGTTGTTAAGCGGCGGACTTGAGTGTCATATTAAATTTGTGAGCTGCTTCTCTTGATAATCTCACATTATCACCAACAATATTAACAATATGCAACATTTTCATAAATTAGGTAGTGGATAAATTATAAAAGTATATTACTTAATAAAAAGTTTACAATTTTTGTCTTGGAAAATTGCTCGTACAACTAAATGAAATGTTCAAATTGCGCTCTATTCGCAGCCTGACAATAGCCAAGGCAGTCAAACCCTTTTTGAACGATAATTTCAAGTGATATGTGTCGTATGTCTTGACCATTCTCCCTTTTAAATCTTCCATATTCATTGGTGATTCACGTATACATTTAAGATATCCCCATAGAAAGTAATAGAATAGAATAGAATAGAATAGAATTTTATTCATGCTATACATATATATAATGTTTGCATATGTCAGAGATAAAAAACAAACGACTTAATTTAAAAACAAGTATAAAAAAAACAGAGTCACGATAACACAATATAAAATAAGCAGTAGTCATAAAAACTAGTACCTCAAGTAGAGGAAAAAACATAAAATATAACATTGTCAAAAACACAGAAAAAACAATTAATGCAAAAATGCTAAAATATAACGATAAATATAATGAATCTAATTAAACAGACGATAAATTGGACAAGGAGCCGAAATATTCAAAATATTCGTCATATGAGTAGAAGGCATTCTGTAAAAGGATATTTTTTATTTTTAGCTTAAACGTGTTTACACTCATATCAAGATTTTGTAAATCTTTAGGTAACACATTAAAAAATTTTATTGATAGATATAGGTAGGAATTCTGAGATTTACTTAGTCTATATTTGGCCAATCTTAAGTTTGTTTTTGTCCTAGTGTCATGGTTGTGTATGTCCTCCTGCTTGGTGATTTTGTTACTTTTTAATTTTTTAATATGACACAAGCATTCATATATATAACATGACGGCAGTGTTAATATATGGAGACTTTTAAAAAGAGGTTTACAGTGGTCATCATATTTAGCTTGAGTCATTATTCTTATAACTCTTTTTTGTAATTTAAAGATTTTGTTCGAATGACATGATGACCCCCATACTATCACTCCATACGTCATTATGCTGTGAAAAATGGAAAAATAGGCTACTCTTAAGCAATCTGCTGTGATTTTGTTGCTGAGTTGTCTTATTATATAAATACAAGTCGACAACCTTTTTGATAAACTCTGAATTTGGAATTGAAAGTTCAAAGAATTATCCAAATGCACACCGAGGAGTTTAATAGGTTCGTTATTTATTTCTCTTTTTTTCACTGCAAAATTTAGAGTTTTTGTTTTGCCATTATTTATGGTAAGATAATTACTCCTTGTCCAGTTTTTTATTAAATTGTCAGCTTCTTCTTCCTTAGTGCATAAGTTGGAAAACAGCTCGTTGCTTAGCAAAAATGTCATGTCATCAGCATACATTATTGGAGACACTTCAGTAGCACAATTGAATGATATATCATTAATGTATATTATAAATAGCACAGGACCCAGAACTGACCCCTGTGGCACTCCGTAATCAACACTAGAAAGTTTTGATACTTTATCATTAAATTTATCATTAAATTAAATTAATAGATATGCGTCAGATCTGGCGACCTAGCTGGCCACTAAATTGACCCCCTTCTTCCCGTCCGACGATTCGGAAATACATCATTTAAAAATAGGCTCGGACAGGACTGCGTAATGGAAGAAGACTGCGTTGTTGAAAGAAAATGTTGTTTCTCGAAAGATCAGGTTCCTCTGGATTTGTATACAAAGTTACTAGTGCGGGTATTAGGGTGTCTTGAAGAAAATGTAAATGAGTTATTCTCAAAATATACCACACTTAGTATGTAATTAACTTTAAAGTAGCTCAAGTATTATAATTTGTATTTTAACAAAAATCAAAAATAACTCCTAATAGGCTGTTTAATTCTTAGTCGAACCCCGATAATTCTTATTTTTCTATTTATTAATTGTTACGCAATTAAATTAGTTTTACTCAAAATACGGAAGAAGTGATCTGTAACTATGTCAAAGTTCCATCTTCTCAGCTCATTATTGAGGGTAGTGTAAATCAGATTTGATAAATTTTAATGTAACCCGGGATATTTAGCTTAACCTCACCCAACCAGAATTAGTAAATCATTTTTTATCATTAAGTTGTACAGCATTTTTTATATGTACCTAACCAGTTTTTGTCCACTATGTTACCTAAGTTTAAAAATGTTAAGGAGATGACGCAAAAGGTACAGAATATATAGAAAATTGTTAAGTTTTGAATTTTGTGTTTGTTTTGTTTTATAGTTAGTTAGTTAGTCTTTTTTAACTAACACACCAGATATCTGTGTTGGTTCTAATTTATAAAAATTCAGTGTCTCCTGTGTTACTTTATATTCAGGTAGATTCAATTTCATGTTTATAATGTAAATTGTTTCCAATATGAAGTAAGTAAACAAATACAACACATATGTTAAAGTTTACATAATTAGTAATTTCAACTGTATATAAACAAGCATTTTGGGGTTATTTTGTCCACTGCGCACTGGTCCACTTTGTTACTTTTTAAAATAGACTAAGAGCTAATAAACATTTCGCGACATTACTCGAAGTAGGCTAAAAATTTGCCAAAAGGTTGCCATAGGAGTGATGAATAGCCATCTCGAACGTTTCGACTTGGCGATGGGCAGCAGGGGGTGTAAGAACACCTCAAAGTCGTAAAATAGTAGTCGAAATTTTCATTATTGCAAGTTGGTTGAAACTTCGTATTTTGCTTGAATTAAGGTATATGAACATAACCATACAAATTGTCAGACAAAAATTTTAGGCAGCAGGGGGTGTAAGAACACCCTAAAGTCGTAAAATAGTAGTCGAAATTTTCATTATTGCAAGTTGGTTGAAACTTCGTATTTTGCTTGAATTAAGGTATATGAATAACCATACAAATTGTCAGACAAAAATTTCAGGCAGCAGGGTGTGTAAGAACACCTTAAACATGTATTTTTTTACGTGAAATTTTTATTATTTGCTCCTGTCTGACAACTGAATATGTTATTCTAAAGACCTTTTTGACCGTGATAAAAATTCGGGGCAGCTCACCCTGTAAATATGTTGCAAACTTTCCTCTCGGCCGATTCAAGCAAAATACGAAGTTTCAACCAACTTGCAATAATGAAAATTTCGACTACTATTTTACGACTTTGGAGTATTCTTTCACCCCCTGCTGCCTGAAATTTTTGTCTGACAATTTGTATGGTTATTCATACAAATACCTCACCTTAGAGTCCCGCCAAAGAAATAAGGGCCCAGAATTCTTCCATCAACTATTCCACACATTAAATTTTTGGGGGTTCTGAGTATGATATTCCATCATCCCATGGAGATTTTCTGCATCTCAATAACGATAATTTTGCATATTGACATGGCCATTTAAAGGAAAGATAGGTTCATGCGAAAAAAATATTGTCTTCAGACAGTTCAAGACATAATGATACAAGTATGGAATAAGGTCTTCCTTGCACAATAAACAAAACATTAAGCCGATCTTCTTATTATGATAATCGCCGACCAAGTTTGGGAAGATCGCCAACATGCTCAAATTCCCCAAATTAAAACTGGACTCTACTTGCCATGCTTTGGCTAATGGGTTGCCGATCAGTGCGAGTTGAACAATTCTACTTCTTCTGTTTCGGTGCGCATTCTGAAATAATTTCAGTTCTTTCACGTTCAGTTAATTTCCTTATTTTTATAAAAGTAATTAATACTTACCACTCCAAACACACTGGTCGTGGAAATTACACGTGAAAGTGATAGTCAAGCGAACATCGGAAATATAAAAAAAAAAAAATAAATAAAAACATTCTAACGAGGGCGATTTGAGCTTTCTATCAACGAACGCACTAAAAAAGAACCAATCGTCTCGGCTACTGTCAGGCTGTGAATGGAGTGCAGTTCGAACATTTAATTTATAATTCTTTTTGAAGTTTCTTCATTTCTACTTTTAAATTACAGAATAGTTTTTCCTCATGCAACCTACATCAATATTTACCATATTGTACGTACAAAAATACACCCTTTCAAATTCTGTAACAAAAAAAGAGAGTTGCCATTTAATAACATATTAATGACATCATACATTTGTAAAAACTTGCCAAAAATTTTTGAAACAAAAGGTGGAATTTATAATCAACCTTTTCCAAAAATAAATTCGTACATTTTTCATTGAATTAATTCACTACTTTACGATCGCACTGTATAGATAAATCAACATTCGTGCAGTCCTAATTATTATTCTAAGCAGAAATTTAAATAAGAAAAACCTACACAAACTGACAATGAAACGTCCATTAGATAGTTGTTTGAGTCAAACCACTCTTTTAAAAGCACAATTCTGTACAACAGTGTATTTTCTTAGTCAATTTCGGAATTTGTATTTCTTTCAGAAAAAATCCAAAAACAGGAATTTTTCGGCTAGTACAAATCGATTTGATAAAAAAATAAAATAAAATTGAATGTACCACATAAATTCATTTTTTAAAGGTCTATTATAAGAACGAGTTTTCTTATAATAGACCTTTAAAATCTAAATCGGACTTAAAATAAACTTTTATGTTAGTGGTTCCAAGTAAAATAGTAGTCTGGTAGGTAGCGTCAAATTTAATTACATAATTTCGACAAAGTTCGTTTTTTCAGTACAGGTTGTTTTTTCATTGCTTATTGAAGAATCTGGTGATTGCTACTTCAATTGCGGAGATGAAGGGCGTGGGAGGCTGCGCATCCGGTGAAATAATTTCGTTTTTCGCGTCAATCCAACAAGGCTACTAAACTATAAATAGTTTATTTATGTAAAATAAATGAAAACAAAAATGTGTCAGCTACATAAGGTAAGGAGCGAAGGTTGTCAGCTAGTCA
This sequence comes from Rutpela maculata, assembly GCA_936432065.2. Taxonomy (NCBI): domain Eukaryota; kingdom Metazoa; phylum Arthropoda; class Insecta; order Coleoptera; family Cerambycidae; genus Rutpela; species Rutpela maculata. The sequence goes on from OW386286.2 coordinate 119,152,766, forward strand.
ATGTGTATGAAAACACGTGAAAATTCGTGATAAATTATGACTTTATCGAAGTAATCGATAGCAAGGTCGTGAAAACGGTTGTAGAAAATCTTTCTTGTCCTTCACACGAAGAAGCTGACAGCAAAATCGTTTTCCACGTGTATCAACTAGATTTTTATGCTCAAGTCACAATAAGATGTTCCGACACAGATATAATGATAATCATGCTCGGGAACATGCCTGCCCTCCGAAGAAATTTACATATAAGAAACTGGAAACAATCAACGATTCGTTGACGTTAATAAAATATAAATATTAGAAATTGTCAGCAGTTGTGTCTAGCACTCCCAAGTTTTCACGCCTTAACCGGCTGTGACTTCAATCTAGCTTTTTATAGGAAAGGGAAAAAGAAGCCGCTAGAATTATAACGAAAATGTCCGTCGTATATACAAGCTTTCATTGACACTTCTCAACTCGCACCTGAAAACTTGAAAGAAAATTTTACTATTCTGGAGGAATTTGTTCGTCACATGTACGGTTCTAAAAGAATCAAGAATAGTAATCTCGTACGCATAGCTACTTTCATGGAGGCATATAATGTCAATCAGAAAGAAGATGTCTTGAAGATTGACCAGAATTTCGAAGGATCTATGTTACCTCCATGTAAGACAGAATTGAAACAGCATTTTTTTGCGAACTTCTTACATTGCTCAATTGGGGAATCATGCACATCTTCATACTCCAAGTTTGTCTTTTCCAACTGATTATGGATGGGAAGAACACAATGAGAAGTATATTTTCAAGTGGTTTCAAGGCGATCAATGACCGAAAATTGAAAATATCATAAATGAGAGCGGGGAAATTCCAGGTATTCTATGCATGAATTCTCTTTTATTCACTTCAATGATTTTCAATATTTTTCGGCAGATATTTGTGAAGACGAAAATGAGGACGATGACGCCCGAGAATTTGAGGAAGACCATTTAGATAGCACTTCCGAAGAAGAAGATAGTTTAGAATACAGCAGTGAGAGTGATTCAGATAAGAATTGATTTGTTTCTCACTATTCTCAATCAATGATTACAATCTCTAAGTATTCTCTAATATGTATGTCTAATATTTCATTCAAATATGATTTTCTTTCAAGTGTCATACGTTAAATGGGGCGGTGAGCACCTGAACGCTGCGGTACACTTAAAAGGCCTAGCTAACAGGTTTTGTCTCATGGTATTATCAGCTGACACTTTTTAATTGTTTTTTTATATCGCAAACTATCATATAACTGAATTTCAGCTTTGTTGAAATAACGCATTTTCAAGTGTTTTTCATACATATTGACTAGGGCAGCTGACAACTTTCGCTCCCTACCCTATGCAGCTGACACATTTTTTTCATTTATATTACATAAATAAACTGTTTATAGTTATGTAACTTTGTTGGATTGACGTGAAAAACAAAATTATTTTACCAAATGCGCATTCTCCCACGCTCTTCATCTTCACGGTCGCATTAGCTGACACTTATTTTAGTTGTTTTTTTAACGAAAACTAACATTAAAAAAGTCATGTTGAAACGCTTATTTCTCGAGATAATTACAAGAAACATATTGTATTCCATGGAACTTTTTGAACAGTTATCATAAAATCCATAAGCAAATGTTGTGTTATCGTATTCAGCATTGACAACATTTTTTATCAAATTTGTGGGAAATCTTATTAAACGAAAATGTTTATATAAACAAAGGCAATAGAAAAGCCTGATTGACTTTGACAAAATAGTCATGCTTATATACAGTATAATCAAATTACATAAATGCAAAAGTAACGATTCCTCTCAAACTTATATATACTTTAAATGTATATAAATCATTATCGCGTGAAAATCGCACACATTTATCATACAAAAAATTTCAAAAATGAATTTCTTATATTCCCTTTCAGTTTAGCATAGACTTATGATGACACCCTGTATAAGACAAAATTTTACGCTTCTGTGACGTTCGTAACTGTTTTAGATGTACCTGACTATAGGAGTAGGTGTTGGGGGTTTTAACTTTGAAGACAGAAGTGATGGAACAAAACCGTGGAAAAACGGAGAGCGATTAAGCACGAAAAAGTTTTATAATGCCCAAAATAAATGGAAAAATACTTGGAATGAAAATAGTGCTTTGGAAATCGATTACATAAAAGTTTGGTCTTTGTAATTAATATGTATTGCTGGACGCATCTGTATATAGAGTTGTTAAACGAATGTATTTTATGTTGAACGTATCCTTATTATAAAAATTACTGTACAGGTGGTGCTGATTCAAGAACCACTGTGTATGTTTCAATATTATAGACACAAGCTTTTATTTTTATCATAAGAATACAGTCAGGATAGAGGATTATAAAAAAATTTCATATTTTTGTACACGAGATCAATATATGTGAGCCCTAACAAACTATTATTTTTGTATTATTTGAATATATGTGTTAGAAACAGGCTTTGTAATTCAAGTATCTAGACATGTTTGTATAATCTGCATCCGCTGGTATTTGACGTTGATTTATCACGTGTCCTAACTTTCGCGAGGTCTCAAACAATATGGAAGCTAAAAACAGCTACAAAAGATTTCAACTTCAGTGAAATTTTAATTTTGAGAGTTATCGGGCATGCTATGAAAAAGAATCGAAAGTTGTATTTCAAAATTCAAGAGAGCGGCCAATTCCCCCCAATTCTACCTATTCTATTTTAATAAAATTTTCTGTTTGATGTCAGTTACCTTGAATTTGGAAAAGTTGTTTTAGATTTTCTTAGCAACTCCAAATATTAGTAAATACCAAGAAGTGCAATTTTTCAGCGCAATCTTGCATTATGAAATATTGAATTAAATTCATATCTCTGACATCTTGAATTTAAAAGGAATAACAGTCACCCTAAAAATTCTCAGATAATAAATATTTCCAATTCGGAGCATCTTTATTTACCACCTTAAGTTTTAATAAATAACTTCATGTTTAGGTACCTACTACGAAAGCGTAGAAAAGTCGCGTTATTCAATTTTATTTTTACTTAGATTTCACAACTGTATCTCAGAATTCACAATTATTAATAGTCCAAGCCAGAAAATGTGGAAAATGTGGAACAGCACCGATTTGAAAAATTCCTTTTTTCACGTGTTCCCTAGATCCCCAGGAACATTCATCAATCAGCATTGACCTAGGGTGGTTTGAAGTGCCCCAAAAAGTAGCTGCCATAAAAGAATTTATAAAATTAATATTTCGCCTCGGAAATGGGCTCTAGGAGATTTTTTGGGTCGCTGATCACGAATCCGAGGTCCAATGAGGAATCCCATATTCCAATATGGAATTCGTGCCATATTCTTTGATGAAAATTCCACTTTTTCGGGCGGAAACTTAAATATGAATATTGTGCTGCGAAAGTGTGCTCTAGGGGTTCTTTTAGGTCGCTGATCATGATTTTGAGGTCCAAATTTATGAATTCCATATTCTGTACTGGAATTTGTGCCATTTTTCGTGTCGAATTTCACTTTGAAGAACAAAATCATGTATGAATAATACGAGTATTTCAAAATAATTTTTCTCGTAATTTTTTTCAAGTCAATTTTACTTTGAAGAAAAAAGTTATGTATGAACATTATGAGCATTTCAAAAAGATAACATTTTTTATAATATTGTGTTGGCACAAAAGGTGGTATTCTGTTTGATAAATTAGTTATTAATATATCATTATTTTTTATATAATTTACACCATTTACATTAATCATAATCTGAATCATATTCGAGAACTGGTAATTCAGGATTTGTTGGTTCTTCTTCAGTGTCACTTTCATCTTCCTGTTCATCCGATATTTCAGCCGGACAAATCGATTCATTTTCGTAGAAAAACGTTAATATTTAAAATTTAAAAAAAAAATGGAATTTTCCATGGCTCATATTTCAGTCTGAAATATGGAATTCTTAAATTTGAACCTCAAAATCATGATCAGCGACTAAAAAAACCTCCTAGAGCACATTTTTGTGGAAGAACGTTAATATTTAAATTTTTTCTGAAAAAATGGAATTTTCCATGGCACGTATTTTAGTCTGGAATATGGAATTGCTCAATTTGGAATCGTGATCAGCGACCCAAATAACCTCCTAGAACACACTTCCGCAGCATAATATTCATATTTAAATTTCCGCACGAAAAAGTGGAATTTTCATCAATAAATGGTACGAATTCCTACTGGAATATGGAATTCCTCAATTTCGGATTCGTGATCAGCGATCCAAAGAACGTTCTAGACCGAGGCGAAATATTAATTTTATAAAATTTTATATGACAGCTACTTTTTGGGGCACTTCAAACCCCCCTAACTTTCTTATTTTTGGAGTTAATGCTGATGAATGTGGAACACATGAAAAAAGGAATTTTTCAAATCGGTGCTGTTCCACCACTTTTCCACATTTTACACTTTTTTCCGGCTTATTTACTGGATTATAAGTCGAAATTCATAACTGGAAGTCGAAGTTGCAATTGTCTGAATTAACGGGATGAAATAGTTTCTACAAATACTCGAACATACTTGGCGCGAGTTTCGTCAGCTATGTTGGCATCATCCGAAGATGGTTAAAACAAATAAACTAAGCAATATATGTTGTACAGACTGAACGTGCCGCGCCCTAAACATTGTTTTTGTGCCGCTCACATACTACATACATATGTACTATTTTCAGATTCCTTTAACATTTTCAAGTTGGCGACAGTGACCTAGTGATTTAAGTTCAAAATATATTTACACAAAGTGCGAGTTTCTTTATTAACTTACCACATAAGTGTCAGTCAACTGATTGCGTTGAAAAACACTGATTTATTAGTCAAAAAGGGAGATAAATGATAAATCAAGCACAAGCCAATAATAACAACATTCACGAAAATGACAAACATCAGATTGGTAACACTGACTAGAGAACCAATCCAACATAGGAAATTAGTTTTAATAATGTATGTAGAATAGAAATCTATTTTGATAATTTTAGTGACTTTTCCTTGTGACGTACTACTTCTACATTTTACAGTTTGTAATCAGCTACCTATTATTTCTTCTATTTCTAATTAACCTTAAGCTGTTGATATATATATTCCATGATTGTCGGACTGGGCAACATTAGACTTTTCATAGTCTTTCATTTTTGAGATGGGTCGTATGCTCCTTGAATCTAGTTATATTTGGATATTTTGTTAGTTCAACATACTTCTTTACAATTTCAGACATTTCGTTTAATTCAATTTTATCCTATTACAAATAACTTGAGGTTAATTAGAAATATTATAAATAAATGATGCTTTAGAAAGCATAGAAAGTGCAATATGTAAAAAGATTAGGAATAGTGACAAAGGACTTGTCCCAAATAGCTTGCTTAAATGGTTAGTAGGTAATGGTTTGTCGAGTCGAGAGACAGAGTTTAGATATGCATAAGAGGATTGGTTGGATGCGATAATGATAATATAATTGGAGATATGTTCGTCGATTATAGTATTCGAATGTACTTCAAGCGTTTTACTACGGGAGCCCGCTCTAAATGTTCGTGCACCCCCCCCCGATCCTTGGGGACAATATTTTTCATAAAGATTAAAGCCTAGGGAACAATTTTAGACAAGTCCCTCCAAAAAAAAATTGGCTGCACTTTCAAAATGGCGTCCGTTGAAAAAAAAAAAATCAAATATTGCCCAGTGAACACGGATACATACCTGGTATGTTTCTCTTACGTAATCTATTCAACATGTTATATCCAAGGATATTGGATGTATGGTAAATGTAAGGTGCATGGACCTTAAAATTTCAGCCACAAAAAAAGTTATAGCCATGTAACGGCAACATAACTTGTAACATACTCGTATGTGGCAAATATATAACATACATGTAAAAGATATATATTGTATTTCAAAATATTTACCTTAAAATATGTTCTGATGTTACATGTGTGCTATATAACATGCAATTTCCGTGGTATATGCACAAGGGGGTAGCAAATAATATGCAGGGTGTCCCCAAATGGGGTTACCTATACCACAAGTGGACCTAAATTTTAGTTTTTCGACAGTCACTATAAAAAATTTTTCTTCTTAAAGAAATACGATGTGTTAAGAAAATGTACTTTTTTATGCAGGGCGCTCAAAAATTTCAAAAATATGAATTTTACCCAAGAGCAAACTACCTTTATTTTTCTCATTTTTAAGGAAAATGCAATTTGAAAAAATTGTTTATTAAATCTTGTTTAATAGGGTACGTCTTTTTCCCCAATGCTTCACCTCAGTTTTCGTATTTTTCCGTAACGGATACTAAAAAATTTAGGATTATGAAAGAAAAGTATTTCAAATGGCTTTTTTATTAAAAATGAAAAACAAAGGTAGTTTACTCTTAGGCAAAATTCATATTCTTGGAATTTTTAAGCGCCCTGCTCCTTCATAAAAAAAATAATTTTTTTAACATAAATCGTATTTTTTTAAAAATGCGGAAATTTTTATAGTGACTTTTTGTCCAAAAATTAAAATTTAGGTCATTTGTTGTATAGCTAATCCCATCCGGGGACATTGTACTACTGTTACAATATGGCTCAAGTAAGGAAAAACTAGATGTAAAAAAAGGCCAATCTAAAATAAATAATTTTTATATTCATAAAATACATATATCATAATAATATATTAATCAAAGTCATACAAAAATTGCACATTCTCTAAAATATATAGTTTGGTTTATTACAAGCAAACTTTTGGTTAACAGAAAACATAGAAGATAAAATAGCTGAAGAAAAATAACATATACAGAAAAAGTTAGCTGATTGCAAGCTATGTAATAAGGTAAAAAAAATAAAGAAAAGCCTGACAGTATACATGAATCATTTTCATTCCGCTGTAAATTACGAAGAAATAAACATTAGCATGATTACTATAGAGACAAGAAAAGTGTATAAGTTTTTGGTAAAACAGAACAGCTTTATCTTACATTGAAAGAAGTTTCAGGAAAATTAAAAGCTTAATGAAGTTTGTTCCAAATGATGCTCGGGCTTTTACAACATTTAAAAACTGTGGATTTTGAGGGTGACGTTGAACGCTACAGTAACACTATTGATTTTGATGTAGACGTAAACGAACAGTAGAAACGAAAATCGCAGGCATATTAATGAGAAGTACGACACTTTGCATTTTCTAAGTGTCTATACACCTACAAAATATACTATTTTTGACAGTCGAGTTATTATTATATTATCTATATATTAAACACAGGTAATTTTTAGTTTTATTACTTATTTACTCTAGTGACTGAATAAATGCTTTTTTGAACTATATATTTAACATCCGAATAAAGTTTGGTTTAATGTATGGTTATCCAAGTTTAATTGTACCAAATATCAACTAAAATTCTGAACGAAAATAGTTAATGAAAAAACAAGAATTCTTCATTTATTCAAAAAGGAGCTAAAAATTTATTAGAAACAAGAAAAATTCAACAAACGTGACAATAATACTCAGATAATGACGAAAACAAATTTCCTATATATAAAAAAGACAAACCTGTCAGCATGAATTTGCAAGCAGACTAATACTTAAAACTTAATTATCTTAAAACTAGTTTTTGGCGCCTGGTTTCCTTTTTTCATACATATCTCAATAAATTATGGTACAATAACTGCTCCAGCTTCTTGTATTCTCTCTGTAGCCTTTGCTTTGACAGTCTGAACCACTCACTAGCGATGTTCTCAAATTCTTTTTCACAATGTGGGAACGTTTCGTTAACAGCAGCTAGAACAATAGTTTATGACAAAATTTTATAATTTTTTTCTGTATTATTTACTTAAAAGCAATTTCTAACTTTTTTAGAAATTCTTTGTCTTTACCTTTACGAGATATTATTTTTAATTAGCAATTACACAAAATTAGACACAGACATATATGATGACATAAATAGGTTAAATCCCTATAGCAGCAGCAGGTTATAGCAAGAGTGATAAAATGTGACCAGTTTTTCAATATTTATATTAAGTTTAATGCTGGTTATAAAAGACTTAAGCTACGAAGCACCTATAATTTTTCTGTGGCTTGAGCTTAGTTAAATTTCATTAAATTTCAATCTCAAGATTGGGCAACATGTCAATAAAACTCCAACAAATAAGTAGGTACCTAATAAGCGATTTAACACTGCACCGAAGTGCTAATGATTTACACTTCTACGTACTTACCTACAATAGTTTTGATCTCTGAACTTGAGTCCCCACAAAAACAAAGACGATATTTAACATGTTAAAACGCACGCTAGAAGTCACATTGCACCTCCTTCAGGGTCACTTGTGTTAGGTTAGAATATTAGGATTAGGTTATTTTGTTAGGTATAGTTAGGGATATTTGAGTTAATTTGGTATCCTTTTCTAGCACGAACTATGTAATACAGAGTGCGAAAGAGATGTCCTATAATAATTTTATAACCAGATTTACCGGGAAATTTAAAACATCACAATATTAAAACGTTATCCAACTGTATGAAGATACGGGATTATCAAACTAGTTTTTGATCGGCGAGTTTTATTTTTTGTTATTAGATACATAAATAAAAATAAAACGGCCGGTAACACTAATCACTATTTTAATAAATTTATAGAGTATTTAAACGAATAAGTCATCAAGTATTATATAGGCACAATTACATTTTCATTACCACTTAATGACAATTGAAGACACTTTTGTTAAATATCACAAGCGTTAATTGGTAAAAGAGCTTCTTATTTTCATTGGGCATGCTATTATTATGTTGATTAAACTACACTGGTCACTGATGTTACAACCTACTATAGCAGCACACTCACTACTACACCAAAACAATATACATAATATATATACCTAACCAAACTTTTTTGATATTCCATATGTAAGCTAGCTTGTTTCACGTTTGTAGTTTACCAAATTACATGATTAAATATATATGTGTAATGTAATTGTAGAAAAACTTAAAATGTCCATGATGATCACAAAATATATAAATGTTATATCTGGTGTAAACATATAAGATGGGTTGATGTGTAATATGTAGCAATTATCTAAATATCACATATTTTAATGTTATTATTTAACACACAAGCAATATAACTTTAAACGTACATACTGATTACAGAAATACATAAATGTTATATAGCTGATAAATACACATAATACTTGTTATTGTAATGTAGCAGTTACGTAAAAATCACATATTTTAATGTTATTATTTAACAAACAGGCAATATAACTTAAAATCTACATGGTGATAACAGGCATACATAAATATTATATGGCATGTAAATATACAAAATACTTGTTATTGTAATGCAGCAGTTATGTAAAAATCACATATTATAATGTTTGTATTTAACAAACAGGCATGTTTGTTAATAACTTAAATGTATATAGCATTTGAAGATGGTTTATATAATGGAGATATATTTGGTAATATGGTGTGTGTTACCTTGACAATCTCTCTTTGGTACGTAACAGCCATATGTGTGTTCACTGGGTGTTGTTGTCATTTAACACGAAAACTAGAAGATAGAGAAAATATTTGTACAATATTTGGATAGGAGCATTTTCCAGATACCATTGTTACCGTTTTCGAGATAAATGTCTGCAAATTATAATATTATTATTATTAATAATTTTTTCATTTTATTTTATTTTTTGTTATGTTAATAATATAAAGTTATATTATATGCCTTACAATAATTGTCACAGTTATTTCATCTAGGTGATTTACCGATATATGAATTTCCATGTTTCCTTAATTTTGGACTCATTTATCTGGAAAATTGTAACTCCTATCAAAATATTGTATAGGAACAAAATTGTAGAAAATTGTATGCATGTTGTTTTTTGTGGCAAAAGTTTTTGTCCATCTTTTTTAGTTTTTGTGTTAAATGACAAAAACAACATTGGCAACAGTTTTTTTAACATATGGCCGCCATTTTGAAAGTACAGCCAGTTTCTCTCTCGTCTTTTGACATTCTTGGGGTGCCTCCTCCCCTGCCACGTCCCTCGAGCTAGCATGTTGTTGTCAAGAGGCTGCTCTAGAATTGATAGCAACCTGTTGATCGCGATCGCAGTTTTTTGGGCGTTTTATCCTCACATTGTTTATTGTTTTCATTGCTTTAAAAAACGTTTTGTTTCATAATATTTTAAACATAGTTGATGTGACTTTGAATTGTTTTATTTGCGAGCAACCGTCATCGGATGACACAACAGTGAATGTGACGGAAAAAGGTTTAAAATCTTTTCAGGCGGCGAGTTTAAAGCGAAAAAGTAGTAAATGTGATCTTATAACCGGACGTACGACGATTGTTGTGCATAGGAAGTGTCAAGGGTCATACGTTAACGAGAAACTAATCGCATTGTATGTGAAAAATATACCAGTGTCAGAATATCCCGTGATTCTGCGAAGGCGCTCCGAGGCATATTGATTCACCGCATAAACAACAATTCTGTTTGAAAAAAAAACTATGTGTCTCGGAGCGCCTTCGCGGAATCACGGGATATTCTGGCACTGGTCTTTTTTACATACGATGCGATTAGTTTCTCATTAACGTATGATCTTTGACACTTCCTATGCACCACAGTCGTCGTACACCCGGTTAAAAGATCACATTTACTATCTTTCCGCTTTAAACTCGACGCCTGAAAAGATTTTAAATCTTTCTCCGTCACGTTCACTGTTGTGTCATCCGATAACGGTTGCTCGCAAATGAAACAATTTAAAGTTACATCAACCATGTGTAAAATATCATGAGATAGCAGTTCTCATGCGAAACAAAACGTTTTTAAAGCAATGAAAACAATAAACAATATAAAGTGAGGATAAAACGCCTAAAAAACTACGATCGCGATCAACAGGTTGCTATCAATTCTCGAGCAGCATACTGGTGTCATAGGTCGGGGGAAAAAGGGAAGGGCCTCTTGATAACAGCATGCTAGCTTAATGGGCGTGGCAGGTAAGAAGATCGAAAGACGAGGGAGCAACTGTGGAGTTGTCGTATGATACCTAAATGCACGCGCGGCACCGAGACGCATGTTTCGGGATCCACTCGCTCCCCTTCCGATCGTTATACGTAAAAATGTCGAAGGACTTTTGTTGTTGTAAATTTTCTTTACTTTCTGAATGTCTGGGACCTTTTCTCTAAAACGAAAAAAAAATCAATAACAAATTTTTGGGTTTTTTATCTAAATTTGAGGGGGTTGCGGGTGGAATTTTTGGTGGGAAGTTAAAAATTTGGATTCAGCGATCCAGAAAACATATAGTAAACTTATTTCCAGAACTACCATGAATTTTTCCAGGTAAAATTCTCTAATGCTTGGATTATAGAATTAGTTATAGCATTGTGTAAATACTTTCACTCATTTTAGTACGGAGGTGGTGGAAATTAGGGATTTTCAGAGCCGCTCTAAAATTTTTTATAAAGTGTGACCCATCTCGAGTGGACACACCTTCGTAGCTGAGTTATTGGTCATCCAATTTGAACCTTATTTGGATCAGAAACCTTTGCTATAGTCTTTTAGAGTAAAACAAGTTATTTCAGTCATTGGCAGTCATTAAGAAAAAACCGCTGCCCAAGGAATCACTACTTCCACATCCAGATTCTCTATCCATGTCACTCACAACGAAAAAACTTTGTATGTGAAAATAATTGTTTATGGAACTTTAATAATATAATATTTGAAATCTTCTACCCCAAAAACTCATAAAACAATACCCCACATCGGTGGTGGGGTGGGGGTGGTGATAGGGGGGTGGTAGTGGGGAGGTGGATGGAGTAAAAAATATTTTGAGGTTTCTGGTTCCTGTACATACACTAAATCACATTTTTTTTTCATCCCCTTTAATAAGGGGATGAGGGTGGTAATGGGGGTGGCTAATGCCAAATTTTTTTTTTTGAGACCTAAACTTCTCTTGTATATACTAAATACCAATTTCGTGGACTCTTACCTGCTTGATTTACCCATTTACCCCAAATTTACCCCAAATTTACCACAATTTACACCCCAACCCTTCGACGGAACAAGATGAAAATATAATCTAGTTCTAGATCTCGTTAAAGTACATATGTGCACCAAATTTCAAGTCAATATCTCAAACGGTTCCAGAGTAGACGTGCGCACAAAAAAAAGTTACAGACAGACAGACCGACAGACCGACAGACAGACAGACCGACAGACAGACAGAAATTTTTTTTCGCTCAAACTTAAAATCTCGACGTTTCATGACATTTTAAGACTATTTGGACAATACAAATTTTTAAAAATTTTTTTGTCGTTACTATACTTCCACTGGACGTGGAAGTAAAAAGGATCGATTTTTCATATTAGGCATTTCTTTATTGAAAAACTAATAACATATTATTGATCAGCATGCTTTAGAACCCCTATATCCAGAATTTAATTTTGATCTATTGTTTTCGAATTACGGCCCCGTAAAATTACATTTTTCAAATATTAAGTAATTAATAATTTGGAAATGAATTGTTTTTCGAAAAGAACTCATTCTTCATTTTCTATTTAAATTCACTTTTTTTATCACCCCTGCTGCGTATAGGATTAAGTATTTAGTTTAAATGTCGAATGTCTTAGAAACTTGCGTAGAAAAATTCCGTCGACCAGAACAACCAGAACTACGGATAATGAATCAAACTTTAAAATATATTATAAAAAACCGCTGCCCAAAGAATCACTACTTCCACATCCAGATTCTCTATCCAAGTCACTCACAACGAAAAAACTTTGTATGTGAAAATAATTGTTTATGGAACTTTAATAATATAATATTTGAAATCCTCTGCCCCAAAAACCCATAAAACGATACCCCACATCGGTAGTGGGGTGGGGGTGGTGATAGGGGGGTGGTAGTGGGGGGCGGATGATGTAAAAAAATATTTTGAGGTTTTTGGTTCCTGTACATGCACTAAATCACTTTTTTTTTTCATCCCCTTTAATAAGGAGGTGGGGGTGGTAATGGGGGTGGCTAATGCCAAAAATTTTTTTGAGACCTCAGCTTCTCTTGTATATACTAAATACCAATTTCATGGACTCTTACCTGCTTGATTTACCCATTTACCCCAAATTTACCCCAATTTACCCCCCAACCCTTCGACGGAACAAGATGAAAATATAATCTAGTTCTAGATCTCGTTAAAGTACATATGTGTACCAAATTTCAAGTCAATATCTCAAACGGTTCCAGAGTAAACATGCGCACAAAAAAAAGTTACAGACAGACAGACCGACAGACAGAAATTTTTTTTTCGCTCAAACTTAAAATCTCGACGTTTCATGACATTTTAAGCCTATTTGGACAATAAAAAATTTTAAAAATTTTTTTGTCGTTACTATACTTCCACTGGACGTGGAAGTAAAACAAAGAGTTATAGCTTAAACGCGTGCGTCTTCACATTTTTTTTTAGAAAAATATCGTCATTCTGTTACCGTAATTGTCCAGTAATTAAAAATAAAAAATCAAAAATACTGTTCTTAGATGCTCAATTTTTGTTGTCCGTTTAAAATACTTGCTTTATAGAAATTTCCGTCCACCATATTGAAGCCGCTATTTTGAATTTTTTAATTTTGACTTCAGATTCGTAATCAATGATGCCAAAAACATAAATATCCTATTTTTTAAAAATGAATCAGCAATACTTTTTCAAATATTAAATATAAAAACCGCTGCCCAAGGAATCACTACTTCCACATCCAGATTTTCTATCCAAGTCACTCACAACGAAAAAATTTTGTATGTGGAAATAATTATTTATGGAACTTTAATAATATAATATTTGAAATCCTCTACCCCAAAAACCCATAAAACGATACCCCACATCTGTAGTGGGGTGGGGGTGGCGATAGGGGGTGGTAGTGGGGGGGGGTGGATGAAGTAAAAAAATATTTTGAGGTCTCTGGTTCTTGTACACACACTAAATCACAAATTTTTTTCATCCCCTTTAATGGGTGGTGGTGGTAATGGGGGTGGCTAATGTCAAATTTTTTTTTGAGACCTTAGCTTCTCTTATATATACTAAATACCATTTTATGGACTCTTACCTGCTTGATTTACCTATTTACCCCAAATTTTCCCCAATTTACCCCTCATCTCTTCGACGGAACAAGATGAAAATATAATCTAGTTCTAGATCTCGTTAAAGTACATATGTGTACCAAATTTCAAGTCAATATCTCAAACGGTTCCTGAGTAAACGTGCGCACAAAAAAAATTACAGACAGACAGACAGACCGACAGACAGACCGACATACAGACCGACAGACAGACCGACAGACAGACCGACATACAGACCGACAGACAGACAGACCGACAGACAGACCGACAGACAGACCGACAGACAGACCGACAGACAGACCGACAGACAGACCGACAGACAGACCGACAGACAGACCGACAGACAGACAGACAGAAATTTTTTTTCTCTCAAACTTAAAATCTCGACGTTTCATGACATTCTAAGCCTATTTGAACAATAAAAATTTTTTAAAAATTTTTTGTCGTTACTATACTTCCACTGTATGTGGAAGTAAAATTTAGGGATGGTTTTCACCCCTTGGGATTCAGAGCAAGTGGCTATACAGAAACTGAAGATACCTTTTACTACAACCCATAAAAGAAATTATTATTACATATGAAATTATTCCTAAATATTCATATTTTTTTATCTTTTTAGATAGTGTACTAATAAGAGATTTCTATGAAATCTTTTGCAAGTACGATCGGTGGTGGTTCCAATATAGTTTCATCAAGCTATGTCTAGTGTAAGGTGAGCAAACATTGAGAGTTTTTTTTGAAATTTAACTATTTAGCTTCGACAAACTATAGAGTTTGCTCAGCGGTTCTTCCATCGTAGTTTTTTTATCAACAACGATCAGTGTAGCGTAGGTCGCTGTCTCGAAAATTAGACAAAACTCAAATTTCATCGGGATTGCATTAAAATTGGTAGTTAGGTATTTTAGGAATAGCTGATACTGAATTGATTTCAACAGTTAAAAATTCAAAATGGCGAATCCAATATTACTGTTATAATAGCGAAATGTTTGCGAATTCACATGAAAGTTGGTAAATGGTGGTTTCAGGATTGCCTGATAACGGGTGTGATGTTAAAGTTTAAATATTAAAGACAACGAATATTTTCCTTAACTATGTAGAATCTAAATAAGAGGCCACTGAATAGTAATGTGAGCGCCTGTCATCCCATGTGCTCCTTGATGATACAAGTTTGCGATATAAACGATTATTGGCCAACTGGAAATCGATGCTGACTACCTACGGTGACGTCATCAATTTTGAAATTAACAGATTCTACTATCAGCTTTTAAATTGTATATATTCATCTCTATTTTTTACTGTGAGCATTTATGTAGCTTATCATGAAGAACATAATTTAACTTTTTAATTTTTTTTTGTGAAAAAAATAAGACGAACTAAAAAAATTTTGAAATAAAAGAAAATTTAATTGCCAATTTTTATGATTTTCTTTTTCGCCTGTGGTATTCAGAAACGAGTATTTATAAAAAGGCACTAACAATAAGTAAATTCTGGTTAGAATATGAGCATTTTCATTACTGTCGAAGCATGTTACTATGAGTATCATGCTTTCGAAGTATGTGTTAATTCGGATGCGGTTGTATATCTCCTAGATTAGTAGATTAGATTAGACTGAGAAAACTGTTCAATAATGCCAAATCTAACCAAAATTGGGATAACTACAAACCAAAACTCACGCAATACAACAACGAAATCCGCAAGGCCAAAGGAGACTCATGGAGGAGGTTTTGCGAAGAGGTCAATGATGGCCCTGCAGCCTCCAGAATCCATAGAGTCTTGGCCAAGGATGGTTGCATTGCAAATGAAATAGGCTTCCTCAAGAAAGAGGATGAAACCTATACAGAAACACTAACGGAAAACATCAAATTGTTCATGGAGGCACACTTTCCGGGCTCACTGATATTGGAGGCTTTGGAGGCCGTGCAATTCCCAGATCAAAGGCCGGAGCGGCCCAGACCTGCGGATTGGAGGCTGGCCAATGAGGTAGTAAAACCCGACAAAATCAGATGGGCAATTAGCAAGTTCCAACCATTCAAGTCTCCTAGAATGGATGGAATTTTCCCAATTCTGCTTCAAAACGGGCAGAATATACTAAAACCACACTTGTGTAAAATATTCAGAGCCGATCTGGCCTGGAAGTACATACCACACATATGGCGGGTGGTAAAGGTAGGTGACCTACCTATCTTTGGTAGGGCAGGATTTCAGACCAAACGCCCAAGTCATATAGATAGACCCATAAGCCTGTCCTCTTTCCTACTTAAAACGTTGGAAAGACCACTGGACGGGTACATTAGAGATGAAATACTAAAGGAAAGCCCCCTTAGTGAGCGTCAATATGCATACCAGCCGTGATGATTTAAATAGGTTACTGACAAAGTCATTAGATGACAAAGAAATGTCAGTGGCAACATTTCTAGTTATAGAAGGAGCGTTCAATAACGTGACAACGCAATCTTTAATGAATGCTTTGTTAAATAGAGGAGTCCCAACAGTACTGTGCTGGATTAAAGCCAGCCTAGAAAAGAAGATAATAGTATCCAATCTAGGCGAGGGTACCATTGAGGCAAAAGTGAGTACAGACTGCCCTCGAGGAAGGCAACCCTTGGACAACCCTTGTTAATGAACTCCTCCGAAAAATTTCCGCAGAAAGGCTTTTACTGCCTAGGATATGCTGACGATCTAGCGATAGTAGTCAAGGGGCAATTTGCGAACACGATATCAGAACATTGTCGACAGGTGGTCAAATGAGGAAGGACTTTCCATAAATCCTCACAAAACTACAGTCGTCACCTTTGCACGGAAAAAAGCCTTGAGAGGCCTAAAACCTCTCAGGTTCAATGGAGTAGAAATTCCATTTGCCATTGAGGTTAAATACCTAGGAGTCATTTTCGACCAAAAGCTGACATGGAATTCCCACATCCAAAAAGTCACACAGAAAGCAACCATTGCCCTTGGAAGGTGCAGGCAGAAGTGTGGAGAAAACTGGGGGCTAAACCCCAAGATGACTCTATGGTTATACACTAGGGTTGTAAGACCCATGATAACCTATGGATGGTGGTATTGTAGACCAAGACGCTGCAGCTTGGAGCAATAAGGCTATTAAGTGGCGTACAAAGGCTTGCTTGCCTGTGCGTCACTGGGATCATAAAAACTGCTCCCACGGTTGCATTGGAAGTCCTTTTAGACCTGACACCACTAAACATATTTATCCAAGGGAAAGCTCGTTCAGTGGTGCACAGGCTAATGCAAGGCACAACGCCCATAAGGCAACAACACGGAACAGAGCACCAAAAGTTATACTCAGAACTGAAAGCCCATTCCATCCCATTTTGGGAATGTCCAAGGACACTATGATCTCAAAGTATAACTTCTACAAAAATGTTCAAATCAAAATACCAGACAGAGAGGACTGGAAAAACGGTCCTCCAATATCGGCGCAAACGATCTGGTGTACTGGCGGCTCCAAGACAGAACAGGGGGTCGGAGCTGGGATTTACGGGATAAGGTCGAGAACGAAAATCCCGTCTAAGTACACGCCACAATATTTCAGGCTGAAGTGGCCGCTATACAGTGGTGTGCAAAGGAAATAATGAGGCAAGGAACTGTAAACCAGTCAATTGCAATTTTTTCCTATAGCCAAGCAGCGCTAAAGGCACTCGATTTAATGCAGGTCGATTCAACACTTGTATGGGACTATATAAATACCTTTACAGACCTAGGAAGTCGGAACAAAGTGACCTGGACACAAGGGACACAGGGGAAATGAGAAGGCTGATGAACTGGCCCGGGAAGGCGCATCTAGAGTAATGGAAGAATTTCCCACAACAGAGACAGGTCAAAAAGTTCATTAAATAACGATCGGCCAAATTCACAGAAGACCTACTACGCTAAAATAGAAAGGCCATTGGATAATGGTAGGTCTTCTGACTGGACATTGTAGGATTAATAGACATATGAGTCTAATGGGCCTGACAGAGGATGCAACATGCAGATTCTGTCATGAAGAAGAGAAAACCTCAATGCATGTGCTGTGCCATTGCGAAGGCCTAGCCAGACTGAGGTTCCAACAACTTGGCGAAGAGAGACCAAGGGCAGATACCTATACCAAGGAGCCCTTACCTAGGCTATGGAGTCTGATATAAAAGACGAAGGTGGATAAGGAGCTCTAAGTAAAATTAGACAAGGAGAGCCACAATAAATCCACGGGAGTCGCGGTGGCCAAGGCCAATCAGCCAGCTCCTTCTTCAAATCTAATCTAATGATCTAATAAGCAGAGTAGATTTCAAAGCCTTTTTGGTAGAAGAAAGTCGTTCTTTCTGCAATTGCCACCTTATTTCTCCTATATCAGTTGTTGTCGTGGTGTTATGAATGGCTGACAAACCAATTCTTTTATCATACTGGCCTTCAATTCTTTAGCCTTCTTTGTTCCTAGAACGCACTTTCATCAAAAATATTCCAACAGGAACTTTTACCTTCTGCGGAGATATTTTTTGTTATATCCACGGCAAAAAGGTAGTGCAGAAAGTACCAGAAATTTCAATGGACAACGTTGGGAAAATTTATCTGAAATGAAAAAGTATATACTAACGTTTCCACTCCTAGGAATTGTGAAATTACGGACGTATATTTAATACGCAAATAAATACACCACTGATGTTTTTCTTCTTTCTTCCATCTTGGCTTTGGATGGCCGATCTGTTAGTAGCTTGATTTATGATACTTTCTCATAGTACATGGCTGTTAGCCCGAGGTTAGGTAACTACACATTTTATGTTTGTTGTTGACAGATGGGTCAAAAGTCAAAGTTATTTTTTGCTTAAATTAGGAAGCCTACAGTAATATTTATTTTCTAACAAATCGAGGCATTGCTTCGAGTTTCCTACGGATAGGTAAAAAAGTTTTGTAGCTGAAAAGCAAAGCAAAGCAAAATCTATTTTATTGTGTTGTAGAAACCATGTCAGTTTTACCAATAAAACAATTGCTTTTAACATTGAGATCTTACGCAACTGGTAATTTTTATTGGGCCGCATTAGACTATAAAAGCTCTTTGAAAAAGATCCTTTATAAAAGATATTTTATGAGAAATGTGATAGTAGAATAGACCAAATTTTATAAAATATTACACATTTCTCATAGAAAATATCTT
This sequence comes from Rutpela maculata, assembly GCA_936432065.2. NCBI lineage: Eukaryota > Metazoa > Arthropoda > Insecta > Coleoptera > Cerambycidae > Rutpela > Rutpela maculata. Next base: position 119,171,995 of record OW386286.2, read on the forward strand.
TTATAAAAGATCTTTGTCAAAGAACTTTTATAATATAATGCGGAGACTGCATAAATGTCAGCAAATCTTAATTTTGCGCCAAAAAGCTTCTTTTCCCCTCCAATCCCGCATAAGTTTCGTCTATTCTGCGACATATTTAAGTTCATTTGTTATTTTAATTAATAGCAACCGTTATGCTGGTGAAGAATTGGGGCCTATGCCTACCTTTGTTGGGGCTTCACTCATTTTCTTAGGCCCGTATTAGACTATAAAAGTTCTTTGACAAGGATCTTTCATAGAAGATATTCTATGAGAAACGTGATAGTGTAATAGACCAAATTTTATAAAATATTGCCCATATTTTATAAAATATTACACATTTTTCGAAAAAAAAAATTCTTTTATAAAAGATCTTTGGCCTTAGGCCACCATTTGACTATAAAAGATCTTTATCAAAAATCTTTTATAAAAGAAATTTTATGAGGAATGTGACAGTGTAATCGACCATATTTTATAAAATATGGATAACAGTTTATAAAATATGATTCATTGCATCATGGCATTGCCCATAAAATATTCTTTATAAAAGATCTTTGTCAAAAAATATTTATAGTCTAATGGTGGCCTGAGAAATGTGACAGTGTAATCAATCATATTTTATAGAACATTATCGATATTTTATAAAATATCTATCAAATTACTCATAAAATATCTTGTATAAAATATCTTTGTCAAAGAGCATTTATATTCTAAAGCCTGCATTAGAGTATCTAAGTTCTTTGACAAAGATCTTTTATAAAAGATACTTTATACGAGAAATGTGTAATATTTTATAAAAGTAGGTTGATATTTTATAAAATTTGGACTATTACACTATCACATTTCTCCTAAAATATCTTTTATAAAAGATCTTTGTCAAATAACTTTTGTCTAATGCGGGCCTAAGGTTTCCATAAGGTCCGCATTAGACTATGGAAGTTCATTGACAAATGTCTTTTATAAAAAATATTTTATGAGAAATGTGATAGTGTAATAGATCAAATTTTATAAAATATCGACTATATTTTCTATCGCATTTTTATCATGTTTTATTAAAAATTCCATAGATATTTTATAAAATGTCGATCATATTTTATAAAATATGATCGATTACACTGTCACATTTCTCATAAAATATCTTTTATAAAAGTTTTTTGTCAAAGAGCTTTTATAGTCTAATGGTGTGTCCTTAGACTATAAAAGTTCTTAATAAAGATCTTTTATACGCTTTTATGCGTAATATCTCAATGTTAAAGACAACTGCTTTATTGGTGAAACTGCATGATTTCTACCTGAATTTTATCCAACTGCCAACAACAAGCATAAAATGTTTAGGTTAACCTCGGGCTAACAAGAATAACCCCCATCTTAAAGCTCGAGCTAAACTATTTCCGACTTTAGCCCAAGGTAACTTTTAACCCGACCAAAGTAAAGACTTTATCCTGGAATTACCATTTAACCCTGTAGTGTGGGTTGATATATTAAAATATTGACTCCCGCTTAGATGACGTGCTAAAGTTGATCTATTTGTTTTGCATGATAAAGAATCGTTCAGAGACGTATCACCAATTTTGAAAATTGAGCGGTATTTACGAAATTCAAGATGGCGTCAAACAATAATCATATTCTTTCCATATAGTGGTTTGTGAACGATTCAGTGTTATATAAGAAAATTTTACAATAAAACTTGCATTTCGTGAGTTTAATTGTTTGCATAGTTGAACTTTTGAGTCAATGTCTCGTTGCTCCGTAATTGTTTTTATTTTACTTCGTCACCGTGGAAGTATAGTGGGTAATCATAAAAAAAAAATGAAAATTTTTTTCTTAAATGGGCTTAGAATGCCACGAAATGTCAATATTTTAAATTTGAGCGAATTTTTTTTTATATCTGTCGGTCGGTCAGTCAGCCCGTCTGTAACTTTTTTGTGCGCACGATTACTCTGGAACGATGCATGGTAATGCCTTGAAATTTGGTATACCTAGGATTACAGCGAGATCTGAAACTATAGATTATAATTTGATAGTATTCCGTTGAAGGCTTGGAGAGGTAAATGGGGCGTAAATAGCAAGCAAATAAAAGTAAATGAAATTGAGATGTAGTGTATGTACGAGAAGCCAAAAAATTTCTTTGGCATCAGCCACCCCCATTACCTCCTCCACCCTGTTATTAAAGGGGGTGAAAAATTTTTGTGATTTATTGCGTATACAAAAACCAAAAATCTCAAACTTTTTATTGACATCAACCACCCCCACCGGAAATTTAGATTTGGAGGTACTGATTTCTTAAGGCAGCGGTTTTTTCTCAGTTGTTTTGAATATTTTTAGTTTAAGATAAGTTACATATTTTTATTTCGAATTACGCTAAATTTCCCATCACCATCACTTCTTTTCCCGTATTTGCTGTAGTTTTCTTTGAAAAGACAAAGCCAACTTGACATCAAATTATAATAAAAAAGCGGCAGTTGATCAATTCTGAAAATTGTTAATAATTTTCTTGACGCGCCGAATACAAGTACAATCTCTATAACGAAATAAAAGATGTTTAAGTGCGCCAGCCAAGAATTGATGATATTGGTAGCCTCTGCAGCTGGAAATACAGGTAAGAAAAGCACACGAATACGAAAATGTTGGATACCAGCTCGATTTTAAACAAATGGCGCCACTGTCCGCACTTTTTAACAGACTTCTCAATTCGACCCGTATGTATGTTGGAAATAAGATAGTAGAACATCGACAAAGGATGGAAATCAAGACAACTTCGGGAGCTAATGGTTCTTTGGTGATAAACGGGGTTAGCGATCCATTTTACCCTCGGTTCCATCCCCACTGGTTCGGGGGTACACGGTTGTTGAGCCATTGTTGTATCTGTAAGTAAGCGAACCGCTGTAAGTAACAAGAAATTTTGTAAAAAACAGTTAATATACCTGCACATAAACTCTGAAAGAGTGATATTGCGCAGCTACTTTGGTTGGTGGCAGTGTGGCTAGATCAGGTTTTGGCTTGATGGATAATTTTAGGAACGCAGTGTAGGGTACACACTACATATCTACATATAACCATGGATATAGAAAAAAATAACAAAAAACATATTATATTATATATTTTACAGAAAATGTTAACATTCAAATAAATCCTTTGAAATATCATTCTACATTACTATTATAGCGTTATACCTCGCTATATTGGTGACCCCGATCGCTTCACGCGTTGTATGCCTCCTGAGAGTTGATGACAAGAAATTATTATGCAGGAAATAATCTCCCATGGAAATTCTAGACAGCTGTATCAGTCGCGACAAGAATATGGGGCCGAACCAAACTGCTCGTGCTGCTAACCGCTGATGACGGACGACGTCCATAACGAAGACAGCCAGCTAAAAGTCGACCGTTCCATAGATATCTTCGCTAGACACGGATTCCTCAGTCTCTCCATGAAGATAGTACCTACCGAGATACGAATCATACTAGATTTTCAGAAGACTTGTTATTACTTACTCAATTATGTACATGTATAGGTAAGTACTCTGCTATATGACTCCCTGCAATGTAAAACCAGCTTATCAAGTGTATCAATTTATTAATTATTCACTATTTTAATTGTCTCGCCAGCTTTTCTTTAGCCAAAGCTGCTATAGCTGGTGCGACATCTTTGAGAATAGCTCAATCCAATTATGATTGCAAACTCATTCACTATTTTAATTGTCTCGCCAGCTATTCTTTAGCCAATGCTGCTATAGCTGGTGCGACATCTTTGAAAGACGCTCAATCCAATTATAATTGCAAACTTTCATTCACTTAGCACACGCTTGCTATTTTATTTCAATTTATCAATGACATATAACATAAGGATAATGTTATTACAAAAATAAATGTCCTTGTTTTACGTTATTATGTCACCTATCAATCAAATATGACTTTTCTTTTTACTAATGTCATTTCTAACTTTTATTTTAAATCTCATACCTTGGTAAGTTGGTTTCTTCGTTGTAGGGGGGTAGGAATGTAGGGTACATACTACATATCTACATATAACCATGGATATAGAAAAAATAACAAAAAACATATTATATTATATATTTTACAGAAAATGTTAACATTCAAATAAATCCTTTGAAATATCATTCTACATTACTATTATAGCGTTATACTTCGCTATACACAGCATATCGGTGTTTATTTAAGTCTCGCTCATCTGCAGTCACTTGGTAGATCGCGAAAAACATCTCATTCTGTTTTACGCGGCGAAGCAGGAGAGAAAGAAAGAAAGAAAGACGTGAAAAGGGGACCTATAAATTAGCCCCCCCTCCCCCCAACGGTCAGGACTTATAGTATGTTGTTCAGGACACTTCCCCCGACAACTGTACAAAAAATGGCCACTACACGAATTATTTCCCCTAATCGGCCTTCATTTAACATCAAACTTTCAATTTATACCATTACACATGATTTTTAAAAATTCGCGATTTTTTCAACCCTCTAAATCTCGTAAAGTATTGATTCTATACAAAAAATGAATAGGAACTTATTTGTAGAAAATTTTACCTAGTTTAATTTTGTATAAGGATACTTTTTAGGTTGTAGTTTTCGAGTCATTTAAGAAAGACGTGAAGGGGTTAAGAGGGGACCTTTAAACTACACCCCCCCCCCCCGCCGCACGCCCCCATCGGTCAGGAATTTTAGTATGTTGTTCAGGACCCCCCCCCCCCCGACAATTGTACAAAAATTGGCCACTACACGAATTATTTCCCTTAATAATCTGCCTTTTTTTGAACTTCGTTGACTGGATTAATATAGCATGCTAAATACTCAAATTTTTTCGTCTGGAGAAACAAAATGCGTTTTAAACTATAAAGGGATTTTCGAAGAAACACATTTTTTTCCTTTGCAAATATTTTAGTAAATATTAGTTTTACTGAAAAATTGGTGGAGATCCAAAGTAAAGCAAAAGTTTTATGATTTATAAAAATTGAGAATAAATTTGTTCTTTTTTATATCTATTAACGATTAATGGTTTTGGAGGAATTTAAATTCAAATATGGCGTCCGAACGTTTGTGGAATGAAGTATTTAATTTAAATGTATATTTTAGAAATTATGACACTTGCGGCAAAAATTGTTAGGATCATAATTGAAGATGATTAATTAAGCTTTAAACGATTCTTTGTTTGTTTCTGTATCATAAAAAACAAAGCAGTTATGGCCGACACAATGTGTGAGTTCCCATTTTGTTTAACAAAATTTTGCTACCTACTGTAATTCTCCAGTAATTAAAAAAATTTGAAAATTACTGTTATTTTTAATATTTAATTCCTACCGGAAACTGCATAGATCGATATAAGGGAAAGCACGAACCAGAAAATTTTGAAAATTTATGGAATTACTTGCATCAGTATGGCCTAACCAAGGAAAATAATTAAAGCATTTGGCACTTCTGCTTATATCAGAAGTCGATACCAATTTGCTTATTTTAAACGGAATACCCTATTTATTTCGAAGTTTACAAAAAGACAGAAAGAATCTGAGTCGAAAATACGTAGCATACTCTATCCCTAACCCCAGTCGTTTCAGAGATATTTGACATTTTGTAAAAAGCTTGACAGGTGTAACGGTTTGCAATAGCCTTTCTAACTTCCTTCACATTATGTTAAACAAAATGCGAAGTCACAGATTGTGTCGGCCATAAAAGATCCTCATTTTTTATTTTATTTATTTTTTTTAATCGCCTTATTTATTTTAATGCCCTGGCAACCAAGACCAGGGGCGGCTTAAGGGCCGGACAACCCGGGCGGCCGCCCGGGACGCCGGCTCTGGGGGGGGCGCCAAACTGAGGCGAAATTTTGTTTTAATTTTCTTTATTGTACCCTTTTTAATTTAACATGAGTGCGCCATCGAAAAATAAAGCTTCAATTTGACTATGAGTTACATGGCGAACCTGCTGTGGATCTTAAAAAGGCATTCAGAACAGTTTTTTATTCCACGTATTAGACTATGCTATCATGATATTGGATGAACGATATGATGACCCATTGGATGTATTAAAGTACATCACTCAACAGCCTCAGTTAAAACATTTCAAACGTAACAGTGGAGCTTCGAATACTACTATCCTTTCCTGTGTGGGAGAAAGAAGCTTCTCGAAACTAAAACTTGGTATAAGCCCAATAGTTCCTTGAGGTAAACAGGAAAAAGGCAAAAAGCCCAAAAGTTCTGCGACCGCACCGCAAGATATTTTCCCCCCCGTTTTCGAGAACGGGGAACACGATGGTGACAATATTTTCTGACCTACCCTCCAACCACGATTTTCCGGCGCTAGGAATTTTTTATCGGATAATTTTATTAACGAAAGTTGTTCAGAATTGTCAAAAAATCCTAAATCCGAAATTTAATCAAAATCAAAAAATATCGAAATTTTGTTTAAAGTAATAAGTCCGAAAATATCATTTAATAAATGTTTTTTTTTTGTTTAAAAAATTCGTGACAACTTTGTTTGAACTTAAACCCAAGCTATTAGGTAGTTATCAAGTAGTAATTAGTAGTCTTTTTTTACATTTTTTAAATTTATCAATTTTTACAATTTTTCAATTTTTTAAATTTTGATAAATATTGGGCTTCAGGTTTTTGGACAATTCTGAACAACTTTCATTGACAAAATTTTCCAATAAAAAAATGCCTAGTACCTGAAAATCTGAAAAAAGGGTGGTTTTTTCGGTTGAGGGGTAGTGGTTGGAGGGTAGGTCGGAAAGTATTGTCACCATCGTGTTCCCCGCCCTCGCAAACGGGAGAGAAAATATCTTGCGGTGCGGTCGCAGAAGTTTTGGGGTAAAATCTTTACCTAAAGGGACTATAGTTGAAATAAACAATGTCACAGAGGGCGGTTTAGTGGGACTAGCAATGATGGAGTATGACGTCCTTCAAGAGATTGACACAGAGTTGATCATTAAGACTATGCAGAAAATAAAACCAGTAAAGCGCACTTTTCATAAACTAATAACTGATGTTCTTATAATATAAATTTTGTAGTAGGTACTTAGTTGATCAGTTATAGACATAGGCCAAATAATACATGGTTAACTAATTATTTAATCGTGCTATTTTTCGAATTCACATCCACAGCTGCTTCGCCATATTTTAAATACGCTCAGGAGAATAATAAACTGCTTTTAATGAGTTTTAGCTTTGACAACTTACCGACAGTAAAAATTCAGGCTATTTAGAAAAAGAGTTTATTATATACACATTTCTCTTACTCCGTGTGTTAAATTAAAAAGTAGTGACCGCAGTGTCCAAAGGGATATCCTTGCACTTCAGTATGTAGTACGTCCATGAAATTCCCGTGGTTATCTCACGGGGGCGCCAAAGAGAAATTTACCTTGAGCCGCCCCTGACCAGGACGGACACACACACACACACACATAGACAACATCACAACACCCATTCCCTGTGACATTGTCATCTGCCGCAGCTGAGACTCCAACTCAATAGAGGAGAACGAGTAGACCGTGTTGTCTCTCACACAACCGCAGTCTAGTCCACTGCTACTATCTCGGCAACACGTGAAAAACGCCACTGCATATCCATACCCTAGCCAGGATACGAACCCGGGACCCCATGATCGCAAGCCTAACACCCCAAGCACTACGCCACCGAGCCAGTGTCTGGCATGCAGAAAGAACATAAAGTGAGCTACGCTATACGCTTTAAAGAAATTCAATGATAATATACCAAGTGTTCAGTTTTTTACGTTACATTTTGTCAACTTCAAACCGCAAAAACTTGTTTAAGTCAAATGGAACACCCAGTATTGTTTTGAATTAAATTAAACATGAATACACCACATATAGTAGACAACCCCCAAATCCAAAGCCAAGGCTGTCCGGAAGGGGGTTACACATTTGGAATAACGCAGACATGCATACATACCCACCGGTATTGTCAGTACAGGGGCTGGGGTTCGAACCCAGAACGCGATAGACCGTCGGTCAGCATATTCGCCACTCAATATGCCTAAATCAATTGAGCTACCGTGTAAAATTAAATTTCCCCGTTCCCATGTAGATATTGTAGAGGTTTAACTTACGACTTTTTAAATTATTTGAGATTTAAAGTTAAATTTTAAAATTGAAAATTCCACTTCCCGGTGGGACACCCTGTATAGCATCGCCTAGACACTCAATGTTTTTTTTGAGCTTTTAAAACACTTTCTTTTGAAAAAATTCCATCCGCCATTTTGAAGCTGAATTTTGAGTTCAGACTCATATTCAGCGATCCCAAAAACAAAATATACTACGTTTCAAACATAAATCAGCAGTACTTTATCAAATATTAAATATGTAAATTTATGGGTAGTTTCTACCCCTTGCAGGTAAGAGCAGGTAAGTGTCGCGACCATACAGAAATTGAAGATGATATCTTTTAATACAATAATTACCCATACAAAAAATTATCAATACATATGAGATTAATGCCAAATGTTACATATTTTTTTACCTCTTGTGTCGGCACTATAGATGCATATACTCAATTTTTTTTCCATGGGGAGGTGGCTTACTTCTTTGCCTTGTATACAAACATTTCTCTTGTTCACAATAAAGCCTATTATTAGCGCATTATTTTAATATCAGTACACTACCTGTTATTTTCAATAATTTAATTATGCAAAGAAGCATTATTATATTATATATTATTCTTAATAATCATAATTTAAGGTTAATATCCATTCCAAAAACCTGTTTAATCAAATCGATTTTGTTACCCATCCACCGTAATTTTTTTGGAGGTCAGGTTTAGCAGCAAGATTGTCAACGAGTCAGTTTACATTTAAATACATAATGCTGTGGTTGATTTTATTGTGTAGTTTTCTTTATGTACAAGCTCAATATGAAGTACCTGATGCCTTAGTGGAACCCTTGTCTCCAAAAGGATTTAGAGTATCTATTCCCGGTATGTTTAAAATAATACGTCACTAATAATAACCAAGTCCAAGGTAAGACTGCATTCTAATAGTGTCATGATACAGGGTGACGACATAATTGAAAAAATAAATACAAATAAGTACGTCAATTTAAATTACGAAGATGCCAGCACTTGTATCGTGTTATATTTTTAAAGACTCTATCATCAGCGTTATTAGATTATCATTAATAATTAAAAACAAATGAATGCTTCTTTTCCAATTTTTTCATACTTTGCTCATCTTATATAAAAATTATATTTCTGTTGCGTCGGATATCCGGATATAGGTAGATGTGTCTGTGCCTTTTAAAAAGAAGATAATAATTCGTGGTATAGCTAAACTAAAACAGAAAGATGAGATTGTTAAAACTTGCAAACATGCTTATTGCTTAGGTAACTATTCGATATACGGTGTTTCTAAATTCGATGCTCAAAATTTTTAATGACAATCTACAGTCGAAAACTAAAGCTGCATAAATGTTTTACCTGTCAACTCTAATTTCCGACCATAATTTACAGAAATTATTGAAAAAAAATTAGTTACAGTCATTGGCGTCGTTAGGGGGTGGGCCATGGCCCACTCAAAACTGGCTTGGCCCACCTTGACTCATTCTGGGAAAACCATATATTATATATAAATCATCTCGTGATTACTGGAATTACAAACAAAACTATTAACACACTAAGTGATTAGTCGAAATTGTTTTAAAATTAAAATTTAATCACTATTTCTGAACTAGCAGACTAGTTTATTAAAACTCTCAGCGACCGTCGCTCGTCGCGAAATTTGGACGGTTTTCTAAGCTCTAACCTAATTGTATTATTAGCCGTGCTGCAATGCTGCATAGGTTTTCAATTATATTATCAGCGTTAAGTATTAAGTATTATACAACTATCTACTATTTGCATTGTACTTGTACATTTGCACATGATTAATAACACAGGCACACAAAAAAAGAGTCGAGTGCAAGAAGGCAGATCTATCTATTTCCATCCATTTTGACCCTCTGAATACGAATACGTTTTGCCCGGTTGGCTCTTGCATTTTTCCTAACCTCAAAAAACACCTTAAGAATGCCCGAAACATCCCAAACAAGTAAATGAAAAGCTTAAATGAGCTGATCACTATATCTACAAATTTGGGGCGCTGAAATTGAATATGAGGTCAGAATTAGCCGATCAGTTAGGAATTTTGACATAACCTCAAAAAACACCTAAAAAACACTCAAAATTACAAAACAAATAAATTAAAAGCTTAAACCAAGAACTTTAAAACTAACATAACCTAAGGCAAGAGCATTACACCAAGAACTTTGAACCAAGAACTCTAAACCTGACATAACCTAAGGCAAGAGCTTTAAACCAAGAACTTTAAACTAAGAATTCTTAACCCAACATAACCTGAGACAACTTTAAACCAAAAACTTAAATCTATTATAAATTAAGATAAAAACTGTTAAGTTCCTAAGGCAAGAACTATTAAGGTTTAGAGTTCTTTGTGTAAAGTTCCTATCTTAGATTATGTTACATTTAGAGTTCTTGGTGCAAAGTTCTTGCCTTGTTTTTAGTAAATTCGATGTTCCGAAATATCGAAAAAAAGTCAACGATAAAATAAAAAACATTTATCTAAAATGTTATAGTATGGAAATACTGAATAAAGGCTATCCATGGTACTTTGCATTATATGTTATCAGATGTTGGACAAATGGAAAGAACGTTAAAAAGTAAAATATAAAAATCCAAGGAGCCTGGAATCCGTGAAGTGTGTTATTTTTTAGCAATACAAATGTTTCCGGAATTAATGCTAAAAAAGGGTTAATGGAAACTGATTGTTCCAAAAGTCAAGAAGATGACAGTGAATATGAAGCTAGTGAATGTGACTGTTCGAAAAGAACTAAATAATTGGTGAAATGATAAACTTAATAATGTTATTAGACATCTCGGTCTATCTAACGATAGGGAAGAATATTTAGCGGCGATTATGGAAAAAGACAATTGTTCGTTCTAGCTCATACAGAAAAAGAGAAAAAGACTTTAGAAAATATTTTACACAAGGAAAAGAACACTTGCTCTTATATTGTCATAATGAAGAAGGATCGATGGATATACTTAAACCTATCATATATAGATTTTAGATAAATAATTTTTATTTTATAGCTGATTTTTTTTCGATTTTTCGGAATCTCGAATTTACTGCAAACAAAACAGAAGGAATTCGCATTATTTACATAGTTGTGCAAATTTCTTGTAGCCCTATACTCATAGGAAGCCAAGTTTCCCACTTCACTAGAGCTGCGGTTGCATGATGACGACGCCCGCGGTCCCGCTTTCCCAAACTGACTGGCCGCCAATACTGAGGTTTCCTCCCCCGCATCGTAAACTTTTTCTCTACTTTTGCCATGACGGCATTTTTTTTACCTAAGAACTTAGGAATCGTTGTCCGCCATCACCACGTGGAGGTATCCTAGTCGCAAAAATAGAAAAAGAAACAAATGACATATGACAATCAAGCATAATAAGGAATCTATACAATTCTAAGCAGCTCTAAGAAAAAAAGCCTGGAATCCGTGAAGTGTGTTATTTTTTAGCAATACAAATGTTTCCGGAATTAATGCTAAAAAAGGGTTAATGGAAACTGATTGTTCCAAAAGTCAAGAAGATGACAGTGAATATGAAGCTAGTGAATGTGAGTGTTCGATAAGAACTAAATGATTGGTGAAATGATAAACTTAATAATGTTATTAGACATCTTGGTCTATCTAACGATAGGGAAGAATATTTAGCGGCGATTATGGAAAAAGACAATTGTTCGTTCTAGCTCATACAGAAAAAGAGAAAAAGACTTTAGAAAATATTTTACACAAGGAAAAGAACACTTGCTCTTATATTGTCATAATGAAGAAGGATCGATGGATATACTTAAACCTATCATATATAGATTTTAGATAAATAATTTTTATTTTATAGCTGATTTTTTTTCGATTTTTCGGAACCTCGAATTTACTGCAAACAAAACAGAAGGAATTCGCATTATTTACATAGTTGTGCAAATTTCTTGTAGCCCTATACTCATAGGAAGCCAAGTTTCCCACTTCACTAGAGCTGCGGTTGCATGATGACGACGCCCGCGGTCCCGCTTTCCCAAACTGACTGGCCGCCAATACTGAGGTTTCCTCCCCCGCATCGTAAACTTTTTCTCTACTTTTGCCATGACGGCATTTTTTTTACCTAAGAACTTAGGAATCGTTGTCCGCCATCACCACGTGGAGGTATCCTAGTCGCAAAAATAGAAAAAGAAACAAATGACATATGACAATCAAGCATAATAAGGAATCTATACAATTCTAAGCAGCTCTAAGAAAAAAAAGTAAGGAATCATCAAGGGAGTGTAGGTAAATGTTAAGTTCAAACGATATTCCTCTTTCAACACAGCAAACTTTGAAAAATTTTTCCTAAAAGTGACACTGTTCAGTAATATTTTCCTGTAGATACTTGAAAATTTAAAAGTTAGCCATCTCCGCTTACTGGGGTTGATGAGAATATACCTATCCTGAAATGATATTTTTCTATGAAGTTTGCAGACTGCGCTTTAATTCTGACTACGTATTGTGTTCAGCTCGTGAAAATACGTCAGATATTATGTAGAGCAAAGTCAATTTCGGGCTACGGTTCAGTCATTTTTGGGTACGTTTTCATCCTAAATATGGATTTTACAAGATATTCGATCATCGCGCATAAATTCTGACCTTGGATTCTGTTTCAGTGCCCCAAATTACGTATAGATATAGTGATCTGCTCATGTAAGCTTTTTATTTACTTGTTTGGAACTTTTCGGGCATTGTTTAGATGTTTCCTAGGATTATGCCAAAATTCCTAACTGATTGGCCAATTCTGACCTCAGATTCGGTCTCAGTGCCCTAAAATACGTATGAAAATGGTGGTCAGCTCATTTAAGCTTTTTATTAACTTGTTTGAGATTTTTCGGGTACTCTTTTGAGGTTAGCAAAAATGTAAGAGCCAATCGGGCAAAACGGTCGTCGAATTCGTGGTCAGCATGGGAATACATAGGTCTGCTTTCTCGCACTCGATTTTTTTTGTGTGTGTGCCTGTAATGAATAAACGACGTATTAGAGAGTATTTTGTTGTTGCGGGCACTACAGCTTCGAACTCAAATGTAAATAAAACTAATAAAAGGAAGAAAGTTGTTAAAGCCGCTTTACACTTTGCAATTTTCATTGCTGGCAATAAAATTACACTTGCGCGTTGCGCACTACTGCTGTAATAGTCAATTACAAGGAAGGCTCCTGACGCAGATAAGTGCCACCAGTTCCTTCTAAAACCGTACGTCACTCATACATGATTGGTGTTATAAACATTCGCCGGCACCAGTGATGTGCACGTAACAACCAACGGTACAGTACACGCTACTGACTGAAACGGGCACAGGGTTCAGACTTTATACAGATAGAAAAATTCCCTGGATTTTACAGGTTATTCATGACTAAAAAAAATGTGTCCAGTCACATAACAATAATCATTATTTATTATGTTAAATGCGGTTTTAGATAATCATATAAATTTTAGTGATGTAGCCGACTTTTTTTTTTAGTCAATTTATTTAACGTCGGCCTATTTCCGCTACCAGGGTCTATCACCGACGCCAGGAGATGAGCTACCCTCAACTTGTAAACTTTGCCGAACCTCTTCTCTTTCAAAGAGTAGTGATCTTTTACTTGCCTAACATTTAACAGATAATGGACCGACTGCTTTACATCCCCTCCAAACGATGGTATATCTACTACGTAATCTTCGTCGTGAAATTACATAGCTTCCGCGTATACGCTGATATGCAAGCCGCTAGAAGGTGGGTGGAACGAGATCGCTGTGTTTCCCAAGATGTATTTCACCCATCCAGTTACTAACCGCGCTGAACGTTACTCCACTGGAGTATCGAAACACATGAAAAAAAAAAATGTTATTCTTAATTTTAGTACAACTATGTACCATGCCGAACCCTGGCCCGGAGCCAACCAAACAACGGTGAATGTAAGGTTGGACGGGGCAAGGCTGGTTCGGTTTAACGATTAACTAGGGGGATTAGCTCTCCTGTTTGTTATAAACAAACTTAAAAACTAATAATAATATTAAAAATTGATGTCTACGCAGACACCTAAAGCTAATTAAAAGTAACACAAGACTTCTTGGCAAAGCACTTACAAACTTTGTGTTGTTGATTCGGGTAAAAAGCTAAACGAAAAAATCCGTACGAGAACTGTCGCCCTCTGGCGGTCTCCCTGTCTCCAGGAAGATATGATAAAGTAAAAAAGTATCGTTTAAAATGTTATAATATTCAAGAATTTTCTGGGCCTAAAAATTTACGAGCAAAATGACAACAAGAATAAAGAAGAAAAACAACAAGAAGCTTAAAAACGAACAAATAGAAGGAAAAGGGGAATTAAAGATAAAGTCTAGGAAAGATGATAGGACAGGGTTTTATAAAGGTGGTAGGGGTGGTAGGAGAAGATTTGGCTAAGGGAGTTGCCGGAACATAGACAAACGCCTGATATGGTAGAGGGTGTATCAGATTGAATAATATTGCATTATTAGCCTGATCAAATGGTGTTCAAAAGTGACTGTCTCGTAACATGAGTCCGGTAGAAGGTTTCTCAACGGAATTATATGTTTTTTGGGGTGCTGAACACAAATCTGAAGTTTGCTGCCTCGTAGCAGTACCGGCTCAGATCGAAAAACGCAAAAAAACCTCGAAATTTTTTATTCAAAGTTGAAGAACATTAAATTCTGCGTCGAATGACTTTCCTAACTTCCAGATTAGACCGATTTATAAGGTCGCTGTCAATATAGTCAGCTGGAAACAAGAGCAGAAAAAGGAGCAAGTAAGTTGTAGTGTGAAGATGCGATGTATAGAAAATACCTGATAGCAATGTCCATTTTATTTTACTCTACAGTAACATTTTCCGTAAGACGCGTCGTTTGCAAGATATGAGCGGAAAACCGGAGAAACTCCGAAAATTTCGAGGTTTTTTGCGTTTTTCGACCTGAGCCGGTACTGCTACGAGGTAGCAAACTTCAGATTCGTGTTCAGTACCCCAAAAAACATATAATTCCGTTGAGAAACTTTCTACCGGACTCATGTTACCGAAAAACTACCATTTGATCAGGCTACATGCTGTCTGATTTGGGTTATGTTGCGGGTTAGCGGACTATCGCCCAGTTTGGTGGTGTAAAATTTTTGGGAGATTTCCTGGACGTAGTCCGTTAGTGGGGTTATGTCGTGGCAACTTGCATAGAGATCTCTGCGGGAGGCGCATTTTGTGTGCGCATTGTCGTGGCCGTTATGCCGCACCAAGCCGGCGCAGCGTATATGAGTGCCGGCATGATCACCCATCCAAGTACTAACCGCCCTGAACGTTGCTTCACTAGAGTATCAATATATGCACAGTCAAGACGTCTCTACGCTTGTACCAATGTAGCCGACTTCTTGTAATATATATTCCTTACAATTTAAATTCGCAACTTAAAAATAATTTAAAATAACAGTGGCAGCTCGTAGTTTGTTTATTGTTTTCCATATTGTGACTCGATATTCCCTGATTTTAGCGTTTTTTTTTGAATTCCCTGAAATTTCCATGATTCTATTACTGTTTTTGAAATTTCCTGAATTTTCCAGGTCCTTCAGGTTTTTCATATGGGGAATGCAATCTGTGCGTATGCGTTTGGAATGAGACATCTATGCGTAATCGCTCACGTATACTGCAATTGGCGATTCCATATATTTAGAAGAAGTCATCTTTCGCACAGCTTCATCATGCTTGGCGATTGCAATACGTTTTTTTTATCAGCTGTGGCCAGGCCCCCCGTATGGGAGGACTATTGGGTACTGAGTTTAGGGACCCGGGCTTCCGAAGGGCCCGTTTTTTTTTTCAAATTTCTTCCCCTCCGTTCATCAATTATTAAACAAGGGGGCCCGTAGCGGAGGCCCGCGAAAGATTTTGGAATTTTTTTTTTCAAATTTCTACCCCCCGCTAATGAATTATTAAGTGCCGTTGACTTCCGAGGGGTCCGTAACGAGGGCTCGCCAGAGATTTTGACAAGAAAAAAATTTCCCGCTCATAAATTATTAGACGTGGGGGCCCGCCAGTGAATTTGGTACCGCAGCCCATGACTTGATGCGGGGGGCCTGGCTGTGGCAATGTTCCCTGCATTGCAGAAATTAGAACCGGACCTGATTTTAATTGCATTGCGGCGGCAATCTAGTCATATTTTTAGGGTATTTACGTGTAGCCAACGGAATCGAAATTACTACTACTATTCGTATCATTCATGTATGCAATAACAATAATAAACAGAGATGATGGTATACCTATCTTTTAGCAAGAAAAATTGCCAAGTGTAAAGTGAACTGTGCATACAGTAGATTATACCTGTTCCTAAATATAATAAGCCTGCATATTTTATGTTTCACTGATACTAATAATAGGTACTTATGTTTCATTTTAAAAAAAGTAATAACCCTAAAATAATGTTGGCCTACCTCTAGAGCATTATGCCTAACACTGGCCCACCCGAGTAAAAAAGTCTGGCGACGCCATTGGTTACAGTTACTACAGCTAAAAATTTTAAAAAATATATGTTATACTTCTGACTATTTAAAACTGGATTTAGGTGGTATCTAAAAAATTAGAATCTGAAAATGGGTACCTTTACTTCCTCACATCCCTGGCTGCTGGTTTCCGGGTCTTCTTCCGCGTAGACTTGGTTGAGTGCTTGACGTTTCGACCATCTTGTCGTGGTCTTCTTCTGAAGCGAAGTGAGCTCTGCTGGACTGAGCTCCTCTATTTATACAGGTTATCAGGAGGCGTGTTGCGGATCATTGCTCATGCGGAACATTGACTTCCACGTTATTGGTAGTTGTAGTCCGTTGTCACGGTTATAGTTATTCGGATGTTTATTTATTTCAATGGCTTCTCTGTATCTTCTTGGCCAATAGTTCTTGGTGTTGGCTAATTTCTTTGTTTTGTCGAATTTTATCAAATGGCCGGTTTCTTCTGAATGTTCGGCAACTGCTGATTTTGTAGAATTTCCCTTCTTTGTACTTCTAATGTGTTCTCTGAGTCTGGTGTTTATACGTCGTTTGGTCTCTCCGATGTAGACTTGTCCGCAGGAACATGGGATACTATATACTCCTGGTGTTTCTAGTTCTTCTGGACCTTGGTATTTGGGAAAATGTTGTGCCACCTTCTGTTTTGCATTATATATTACTTTGACGTTCTTTTTCTCCAAAACTCTTCCGATTCTGTCCGTACATCCTTGTATATACGGTAGGTAAGCTGTTGCCGTGTATTTCTTTTCTTCTTTTTCTTCTTCTGTTCTGGTTGTATCTTGTCTCTTTATTGCGTTGTCTATGTCCTTCGGTTTGTATCCATTTTTCTGTAGTGATGTTTTTAAGGTCCGATATTCTTCTTGTAGATGTTCTGACTCGCAAATTTGCTTTGCTCTATGTACTAGTGTGTTGACGACGGCCTGTTTTTGTGCTGGGTGGTGGTGAGAATTGGCGTGCAGGTATCTGTCGGTGTGCGTCGGTTTTCTGTATACCTTGTGTCCTAATCCTCCATTATCCTTCTTGAACACGAGGACGTCTAAAAATGGAAGTTGGTTCTCTGTTTCTATTTCCATGGTAAATTTAATCTTATTATGTAGGCTGTTTAGGTAGTCTTTGAAATTCTCCAGTTCCTTACGGCCATGTTGCCATATAATGAAAGTGTCGTCCACATATCTAAACCAACATTTTGGTTTTAATTGGTAGTTGTCCAAAGCATATATTTCGAAGGCTTCCATGAATAAGTTAGCGAGTACTGG
Source organism: Rutpela maculata (assembly GCA_936432065.2). Classification (NCBI taxonomy): domain Eukaryota; kingdom Metazoa; phylum Arthropoda; class Insecta; order Coleoptera; family Cerambycidae; genus Rutpela; species Rutpela maculata. The sequence goes on from OW386286.2 coordinate 119,189,840, forward strand.
TGATAAAGGTGAACCCATTGCTGCTCCATCTTTTTGTTTATATAGACTTCCATTGAAGTTGAAATAGGTCGAGTTGACACAAAGCTCCATCAGGTCTGCTAAGGAACTGGAGAATTTCAAAGACTACCTAAACAGCCTACATAATAAGATTAAATTTACCATGGAAATAGAAACAGAGAACCAACTTCCATTTTTAGACGTCCTCGTGTTCAAGAAGGATAATGGAGGATTAGGACACAAGGTATACAGAAAACCGACGCACACCGACAGATACCTGCACGCCAATTCTCACCACCACCCAGCACAAAAACAGGCCGTCGTCAACACACTAGTACATAGAGCAAAGCAAATTTGCGAGTCAGAACATCTACAAGAAGAATATCGGACCTTAAAAACATCACTACAGAAAAATGGATACAAACCGAAGGACATAGACAACGCAATAAAGAGACAAGATACAACCAGAACAGAAGAAGAAAAAGAAGAAAAGAAATACACGGCAACAGCTTACCTACCGTATATACAAGGATGTACGGACAGAATCGGAAGAGTTTTGGAGAAAAAGAACGTCAAAGTAATATATAATGCAAAACAGAAGGTGGCACAACATTTTCCCAAATACCAAGGTCCAGAAGAACTAGAAACACCAGGAGTATATAGTATCCCATGTTCCTGCGGACAAGTCTACATCGGAGAGACCAAACGACGTATAAACACCAGACTCAGAGAACACATTAGAAGTACAAAGAAGGGAAATTCTACAAAATCAGCAGTTGCCGAACATTCAGAAGAAACCGGCCATTTGATAAAATTCGACAAAACAAAGAAATTAGCCAACACCAAGAACTATTGGCCAAGAAGATACAGAGAAGCCATTGAAATAAATAAACATCCGAATAACTATAACCGTGACAACGGACTACAACTACCAATAACGTGGAAGTCAATGTTCCGCATGAGCAATGATCCGCAACACGCCTCCTGATAACCTGTATAAATAGAGGAGCTCAGTCCAGCAGAGCTCACTTCGCTTCAGAAGAAGACCACGACAAGATGGTCGAAACGTCAAGCACTCAACCAAGTCTACGCGGAAGAAGACCCGGAAACCAGCAGCCAGATCACCAGCTCCGCGAAAGCCTTAGCACTAAGATTCCTCACATCCATTTGTCATTTCTTCTTCTTTACAAAAATGAACATGTTGTCTTGCTGCTTTCCTAGCAATCAGAGATGCAGAGAAAGATGAAGAAATAGGGCGTTAGCAAGTCTGATCTTTGTGCGTTTCGTAATATTTCTGTCATGCCAAATTTGCTCAACTGGCAAGCTGCCATTCTTGCTGTCTGTACCCTTCACCAAATGTCACATTTGCAGTTGCTAGTATTGTCCAAGAGGCTCCACGGTATACTAATTTGCTTACTATCATGCAGTCACTTATTCTTAACGCATCTAAGTGGTTACCATTTGTTCGCATTTGTTCAGCCCTATCTGACGCCTTTGCCAACTCTACATTTGTCGAAGTTATAATTAGTGCAGGGTAATTATCCAAGTAGCAAGGTGTCGTCATTATGACGTCATTTTAAGGTGATCTGTCGTCAGTAAACATTCGACTAGTTATTTGACATAATAATGACGTGTCATTAGAGGCGTTATATTGATGTCGGAAAAATTCTAGACGTCATTTTTAGGTGTAGCTGTGGTAAGGTAACATTGTGACGTCAATTACACGTCATTTTTAAGTGATGCAAGTCACGTAACAAATTAATTAAGAAGTTAACATAAATATTACACCTTGACATTGCAAACAAAAAAATTTTCAATATAAATAACAGTTTTTCATATAATAAGAATAATAATAATATAATTTTTTTTAACTATTTCCAACTATACAGTTTTTAGGTAAATCAAGAAATAACAGTTTAGTGGTTCAGTGAGTTAAACTTTGCATTGCGAGTGGTCGGTGGTTTGATCCCTACAAATTCTTGATCTGTTTCGTTAAAAACTTTATTAATAATTGCAGAGAAATATTATAGTGAAAGGTTTGCACACCTTTCGCAAAACCAAGATACACTTCTCTCAAATTACTAGGATTCCCAAGGAAAGATTACTAATACACTATATTGACGTCACATGTATGACGTCAGTTGTCTTTGACTTACAACCGTCATTTTCCCATCTTAAGTACGTCATGATAGACGTCAGCGCGGCGTCATCACTAACCAAAAATTGACGACAACTTACTACTTGGGTAGCCGGTAATTGAGGGTAATTAGGGAAAGATGGGACAAGGTGGGAGAAAATGGGACAAGTTGGGACAAAGTGGACCAAGGTGGGACAGAGGATGATAAGGTGGGACGAGGTGGGGGATAAAACAAGATTAAAATATGGATAAATGGGAATAACCTACTACTTATTAATATTTAATGTCTTACAAACATATAATGTTTGTAATGCAACATTCACTTATCTTACGAGCTAAGCCATCACGCTAATATTCATAAAATTCTCAAAAAATATTTGTTTTTATGAGTTTTTTTTTCGTTGTGAGAGACTTGGATAGAAAATCTGGATGTGAAAGTAGTGATTTCTTGGGCAGCGGTTTTTTAGTGAGGTGTGATATTAATGCAAGCAATTTTGGCATATTCTATGAAGGATTCTAATTCCATCTTCACCAACTAACTTAATAGCCTCGGCCGTGGTAATGTCGACCTTACCTGCTTTGCCAGTCTTTAGTTTTTGTAAGTCTGTCTCTACTTTGTGGCATTTAGTAATTAGTGTTGCTTACATTTTATTTAAGAATAATTGATTATTTCCAATATGTTAATTATTCTATAAAATTCCTCTGGATGTTACGCCTTGTACTATAATAACGGTCACTAATATTAATAAACAGCTTGAAATGTATTTTAAAAAGAAAGTAAGAAATACTTGCATGTACAATTTCAGTACCAGCTGCCAATCTCAACAGCTCAACACCTCCCCTTTTAGAAACCGAATTAACCTAATTAATACAGTTATAACACATAATCTTTGAAACTGTCTGGAGACGTCATCCGACCCGAGGTTTATAGTGTTCTACATCCATTTTTCATAATTACTTCCACATCCAGTGGAAGTATAGTAACGACAAAAAAATTTTTAAAAATTTTTATTGTTCAGATAGGTTTAGAATGTCATGAAACGTCGAGATTTTAAGTTTGAGCGAAAAAAAATTTCTGTCTGTCTGTCGGTCTGTAACTTTTTTTTGTGCGCACGTTTACTCTTGAACCGTTTGAGATATTGACTTGAAATTTGGTACACATATGTACTTTAACGAGATCTAGAACTAGATTATATTTTCATCTTGTTCCGTCGAAGGGTTGGGGGGTAAATTGGGGTAAATTTGGGGTAAATAGGTAAATCAAGTAGGTAAGAGTTCATAAAATTGGCATTTAGTATATACAAGAGAAGCTAAGGTCTCAAAAAAAATTTTGGCATTAGCCCATTACCACCCCCACCCCATTATTAAAGGGAATGAAAAAAATTGTGATTTAGTGTGTGTACAAGAACCAGAAACCTCAAAATATTTTGTTACTTCATCCGCCTATCGCCACCCCCGCCCCACTACCGATATGAGGTATCGTTTTATGGGTTTTTGGGGTAGAGGATTTCAAATATTATATTATTAAAGTTCCATAAATAATTATTTCCACATACAAACTTTTTTCGTTGTGAGTGAGTTGGATATAAAATCTGGATGTGGAAGTAGTGATTCCTTGGGCAGCGGTCCCAAGTCCCAAGTCGAAGAATAAATAAAAATTTTTTAAAATTTTTATTGTTCAAATAGGCTTAAAATGGCATGAAACGTCGAGATTTTAAGTTTGAGCGAAAAAAAATTCTGTCTGTCTGTATGTTTTTTTGTTCGTACGTTTACTCTGGAACCGTTTAAGATATTGACTTGCAATTTGGTACACATATGTTCTTTAACTAGATCTGGAACTAGATTATATTTCCATCTTGTTCCGTCAAAGGGTTGGGAGGTAAATTGAGGAAAATGGGGGTAAATAGGTACATCAAGCCGGTAAGAGTCCATAAAATTGGTATTTAGTATATATAAAAGAACTTAAGTCTCAAAAAATTTTGTGGCATTAGACACCCCCATTACTACCCTCACCTCATTATTAAAGGGGGTGAAAAAAATAAAATTGTAATTTAGCGTGTATACAAGAACCTAAGCCTCAAAATTTTTTGTTTACTTAATCCACCCCCACCGCTCTGCGCCCAACCCCCACTACCAATGTGGCATATCGTTTTATAGATTTTTGGGGTACGCGATTTCAAATATGGATGCGCAGTAAGTTTTCTCGAGTATTTTGGATGCGCAGTGACTTTTCTAGAGTACTATAGTTATTAAAGTTAATTCGAGTTGCATGGATGCATAGTGGCTTTCCTCGAGTGCCATCGATGCGCAGTAGGTTGCCTCTAGTAGTTTGGATGCGCAGTAGGTTTCCTCGAGTATTTTGGATGCGCAGTGACTTTTCTAGAGTACCATAGATGCGCAGTAGGTTACCTCAAGTAGTATGGATGCGCAGTGGGTTTCCTCGAGTTAAATAGATGCGCAGTTGGTTATTTCAAGTAGTATGGATGCGCAGTAGGTTTCCCCGAGTATTATGAATGCGCAGTGGCTTTTCTTGAGTACCATTGGATGACCAGTGGATTTCTTCAAGAAGTATGAATACGTAGTGGCTTTCCTCTAGTAAATTAGATATACAGTGGGTTACGTCGAGTAATATGGATGCGTAGTAGGTTTCATTGAAGAAAATGCTTGAAGTAGAGTCTTTACTTCTATCGTGTAGTCCACGGCACAGAATGATGTTTTATATCTTTGTCATGCTATTTTCTGCGCTTTACGTGCACATCCAGTTGAAGTATACTAACGCAAGAAAAATTTTTGAAAATTTTCATTGTACAAATAGGCTTAGAATGTCATAAAACGTCAATATGCTAAGTTTGAATGAAATAAATTTGTCTGTCGCGTCGGTCTGTCGCGTCGGTCTGTCTGTTAGTCTGGTATCTGTTTGGTGCTCACGATTACTCTGGAACCGTTTAAGATATTGACTTAAAATATGGCACACGTATGTATTTTAACGAGATATGGAACTAGATTATATATTGATCTTATTCCGCTGCAGAGTTTAAAGGTAAATTGAGATAAATAGCGGTAAATAGTAAATCAAGCAATTAAGAGTGCATGAAATCGGTATTTAGTAAATATAAGAGGGGCTAAAGTCTCAAAAACATTTTTGGAAATAGCTACCTCTATTACCACTCCCACCCTATTATTAAACGAGGTGAAAAAATATTGTGATTTAGTGTGTGTACAAGAACCAGTCATCAAGAATTTTTTTCACTTCATTCACCCCCACCACCACTACCACCACGACCACCACCCCTACTACTGATGGGGCATCATTTTATAGGTTTTTCTGTGGTGATTCCTTAGGCAGCGATTTTTTAATATTATAAATGTGTTTTGTTGTTTGTGACCTATTGATAAATAATAAAATTTAACTGAATATGAAAATCTGTTATCGTTATATGGTGCGTCATATGGTTGGTCATATTGAATTGCATTGCATTGTATTAGACAATTATTTTCTAATTATTTATTTAGGGTATATGGAGACGATAACAACGAAGACAGTTTTGACTAAGGTTAGGAAAATATTATTTGTAGCTAATTATCGTGAAAAAATCACTTTCCGAAATATCTTCGTATCATCATGTTTCAGATTATGCAGATTCGAAAATTAGGGTTTTCCATTCTGTTAGAACTTAGTCTGTCTGTATGTTACATTTAAAAACCTATTTGGTGGATAAAAGTCATATTTGACAGAATAGAAAATATACACGTTGGATATTTTAACAAAATAAAACGGCAGTAAACTAATATCTGAAATGTGGTTGATAAGAATGAAAATTTTTGTAAAAAAGATATGTAAAGTGATCACTGAAAAGATTAAAATAATTAATGAATAGAAGGTGTCAAATAGAGAGGGGAGATTTTTGCAAATAATTTTACAAATTCTTTATATTCCTCGCTTACTGAAGAGAAGTATTGTGATCGTGAAAAAATCACTATTTCAGATTACTTTGGATTTTCATATTTCAGATTTGGATTATGAAATTTTAGGTATTTTAATTCAGTCCATCTGTCGGTCGGTCTCTTGGCTCTATATCAAAAAAAATGTTTGACTGAGAAAAACACCTAAAAAAGTCTGATCTGTGTGTCTGCTTTTAATTTAAATTTAGCACATGCCACTTTTGTGCCTTTTTCTAAATTCGGTTTATAAAGAAATGCGGTTTTAGTTAAAATTCTCATATTCGGTCTTTATTTTAAATTGGATGAATATATTTTAAAATTTTAGGACTATATTCTGGATAACATAACCCATTGTGCCGTTTAAAAAAAAACCTTCAAGATGGCGCCGAATCGCTATTTTCAACACTAACATTGTTATATTCTCCTAAGAAGAAAATATTTTCTTCCTCAAATTAACCACTGAAAAGTAAGCCGTTCAATAATTAAGAGAGGGGGAAGGAGACTTTTGACGCACATTGTATATTGAATATCAATGAAACAGGCTTTCAAAATTTTTTAAAGCTAAAATCGGTTTACACGTCCAAAATTAGAAATCCAAGGTAGTCTCTTAAACTGTACTGTTGTGTCTAGGTTTTAATTGCATTAAGAGCGGAAATAGTCGCTGCATTATAAATATTGTATTAAGTTATATATTTATAGATTTTTTACATATTTCTAAATTTAACTCTTATCTTTAATTCTACTAATTTGATCCCATCACAATATCAAGAACATACCCATATTTATGCGAGTACGTACTCGAAACAGCAAAGTAGCTATCTACGTGATTTATTAGATAAATCACTAATTATTTGCCACTTTAATTATTATCAAACAATTGAATTGTTAAAAATCGCGACCAATTAAAAAAATAGAATAACTGGAAAATCCAGCTAATGAGAACAAATTAATTTTATCGAATCTTTACCTTGACAGTTCAACAATAATTTATTTATGTTCTCGTACACGACGAACTCAAAAAATATTAATGTCTGCAGACGCATATTAAAAAGTTATATTATAAAATATATACCGTGTCTCACGTCTTGTCTCTCTGGTCTGAAATCGACGTTTTAAAACTATTGTGTAAATGGGTATACTGCGTGTAACAGGATCACGGTACACTCCGCCTTTTTTCCTTTAGGTTTAAAGATAAACGAGTGAAATTTGAAACATCGTGTATACTTAATAAACGTCACTTTTTGACATTTAAATGACTGCTTTTCCATTTCCAGACCAAAAAAAATTCAGCATCTGGATATTAACTAAAAAGAGTATTTTGAGAATTTGTTTTAATCACTAGACAATAATTATAGAAACAAAACGGCGACATTTTGTTAAAAATATGTAAAGATGCACATTGTCTCAGCCAAGACTTTTTTATTTTTTATAATACAGAAATAAACAAAGAATCATTTCAAAGTCTGGTTAACTATCTTCAATTTCAGTCCTTAGAATTTTTGATATAGTTAAAAAAATATTTAACATTTAAACTAATATCATCCTATAAGCACTAGGACACCATCTTTATACCTAAATATCTTCGAAACTATTAATCCTACATAAATATAAGAGATCGATTTCAGTCTCGGTTTATTAAGTTTATTTTTGATATCCACCATTTTTTCGCTAAAACTAATATTAGTAGTTAAGTAGTGAGAGAATGACTTCACTTCAAGCCAATTTCCCATAAGAGATAACATGGGGCGTGTCGCGGAAAAATCGAAATTTTCAAATGGTTCCAGCCCCCCGGGAGGCCCCGCCTCTCGTCGGTTCTAGAACCTATGACCTAGGACCTAATGGGAGGGAGAGTGGGGAGATGGGATCTTCTTATATGATAGCTCCTAAGACCTAATGGGAGGGGAGAGATGGGAGATTGAATATCTGAGCTTATATATTAGATTATAGCTAAAAGATAAGAGATTATATCTACAAGGGTGTGGCTAGTATATACAGGGTGTATCTAGTAATAAAAATAAGATGGCTACCTTTTATTGTTTATAGTTATTGACGAATAGTATTGCATGTTTACGTTAGAGGGCGTGGCTAAGAGTATACAGGGTGTATCCAGTAATAAAAATAAGATGGCTACCTTTTATTGTTTATAGTTATCTGCGGATAGCTTTGTATGTTTACGTTAGAGTGTTAGAGGTTAAGAAATGGTTGCAGACGTTCATCATTGAGATTAAAATGTATATGTATGTTTTAGACAAGTCTCGACAAGTGTTTATGTTTTACATAGGATAATAATAATAATATATTCATCTACTTCAATACGGAAGTATTAGATTTGAATGTAAATACTGCAGTCAAACGTAGAGAGGTTATCAGTTTTCGGGAATTTTTTAATATAAACAACGATTGATTAATTAATAAATTGATTCTCAGCAATATATGCTGCTTAATTACCTTAGATAATTGTTAATCGAAAGGAAGAACTGTACATGATTAAATATAATAAATAGTGTAAAAATACGATTGGTATTTTTTAATTCAATATATCAAAAATAGTAAGTGACAGACACTTATATAATTTAAGTAAAGAAATCAACAAACATACGCGGCTAAGAGTATACAAGGTGTATCTAGTAATAAAAATAAGATGATCACCGTTTATTGTTTATAGTTATTGAGGAATAGTATTGCATGTTTACGTTAAAGAGTGTTATTATCCATTTCCTAATTAAATAAAGAATTCTGATTTTTTCAAGTTTATTGTAATGAAAATGTTCATGCTACATTTTATGTGTTTCTTAATGCTGAATTCAAATATGCAATCAAAAAAATTAAATCTTAAAAAATAAAGACACCCCCGGCAAAAAAATGAAAAAAAAAAATCATCAGATTTTTTAAGTTTATTGTAATAAAAATGTACATGCTACATTATATGTATTTTTTAATGCTGATTCTGAATATATATATAAGCAAAAAAAAAAAAAATTCAATCAAACAAAGCCACCTCAGACAAAAATGAAAAAAATCAGATTTTTCAAGTTTAATGTAATAAAAATTAGAGGTTAAGAAAATGGCTACTAACGTCCATCATTGAGATTAAATAGACAAGTCTTATATATGGGAATAAATATTCAATTACTTATGATTTGAATGTTAAAACTGCAGTCAAATACGAAGACGTTATCGGATTCCAGGAAATTGTTAATGTAAATAAATGTCGACTGTCTACGGCTATGTGTATATTTAAAACGTGCTTAATTGCCTACAGCGGCTAGATCAAAGGAAATATCGAGAGCCAATATAAACGCTTTTCAGACAAGTCTAGACTTGTTAGCCTGAGTTTTATATAAGATAAATATTCGTTCGGTTCTCTACGTTTAGATTTCAATGTAATAAGAATATAATGCAGAGACGTTATCGGATTCCAGGAAATTGTTAATGTAAACAAATGAAATCATTTCTGATAGCCTACTAACATAAGATAGGTAGGTATACGGTAAAGATGCACGCGAATAATTTTGTGTCTTACAATACATGGTTTCTTATGGGAATATGTAGCCACCCCGCAGCGATATAGCAATTTAACATTGTTTTATATGTAAAAGACGAACAGATTATGAAAATTCGGGGGCCTTTTAGAAATCGTTCACTGCAAAGTCACGTGACCCTCGGCCGCCGAGTATAAAAGCAGCGTCATCTCCCCACCTCAATCATTAGCTGTTTATCTCTCGCGGTGAACGGTTGTCTAATTGAAACAGTATGTCGTCTACCGAGACCGTATCTAAACTCAGTACTGATATAATTAATTTAACTAAAAAATCATTGCTGCTCTTAAAGACCTATGATGAAATCAACCAACATATTTCGATAATTAATAGCAATATTAAACTAGTAGCCAAGGCAATTAAAATCAAAATTCATATCGATAATAAAGGTGAAAATATATTTAAATTGGAAAATAATTTAGCGCTTTTAAAATACTACCGAGAACAATTGAAAAAATTAAAATTAAAAAATAAAGTATTAGGCGGTTCCTTAAAGCCAGCAGCACGAAAATATTTAGTATGGCAAGAAGTAGACTCTTGTTTTAAAAATCGTGTTAAGTCCGGTATAATAACTAACGTGCAAATTAAAGAGCCGGTATTATTTTTTAGAAAAGCGTTTAGAAGCTTCTCTATTCAAATTAAAAAATGTTTGAAAGATGGACCAATTAAAGTAAATGTTATTTTTGAATGTAACTTCATACAGCCTACTAATAGCAAAGCGGAATTAAAAGCTTTTGCTACAAGGAACGCCGTGATAGACTTAAATACAGATTTAAAGGAATGGTATAGAGAAAATGTATCCGAACGATTATTGAAAAATCTTGAAGATTTACAAGAAAAAGATTCAGGCTGGACCTTATCGGAAATTATCGGGCTAAAAGTAAATGTTAATAAATATTGTCCTATAACAGTGGGATTATCAACATACGCAGAAATGCCAAGCTTTATAAAAAATAAAATGTGTGTTATTAACGTTAAAAATAATGATGAATATTGCTTCTTATGGTCAGTAGTTTCGGCATTATACCCAGCTAAAACTAATGGACACAGAGTGACTTCATATCCTCATTTTAAGGAAGTTTTAAAATATGATGATATCGAGTTTCCGATGGAATTAAGAAATATTAATAAATTCGAACGCTTAAACGATATTTCGATAAACGTATACACCTTAGTTAAAAGGGAAGTTTTACCGGTATGTTTAAGCAAATACAGTTTTGAACGGGTCGTAAATTTATTAATGATTCCTACGAATTCTGCCGATAATTTTACCGACGCTACGCAATATCATTTTGCTTGGGTAAAGAATATGTCTCGATTATTATCTAAACAATTATCTTCACATAATGGTAAACATTTTATTTGCAACCGATGTCTTAATCATTTTACTACTCAGGAACTTCTAGACCGGCATTCAAATGATTGTAATTCGAAAACTAATAAGTGCAAAATTGAATTACCGGACGAGAATGAAAAGTTTTTAAAATTCAAAAATTACCGATATAAAGAAAGAGTACCGTTCGCTATTTATGCAGATTTCGAATGTATCTTAGAGGACTGTGATGCTAACACGAATCAAAATACGCAGAATTACCAGAAACATACGGCTTTTAGCGTCGCGTATTACTTAAAATGTTCGTACGATGACAGTCTATCGCAATTTAAAATATACCGAGGCGCCGACTGCCAGTACTGGTTTGTTAAAGAACTTGAAAGAATTTCAGACCAAGTTAATGTAATCATGTCTGACATAAAGCCTATGGAGCCGTTAAGCGAGACACAAAAATTTGAATTCAAGCTCGCGCAGGTCTGTCATATCTGTGAGGAGCCCTTCAAAAAGACGGACGTCAAAGTAGCCGATCACAATCATTTAACTGGGTACTATAGGGGACCGGCGCATATGGGATGTAACATTAATTATCAAGATAGTCACGTGATTCCGGTTATATTTCATTGTTTATCAGGTTACGACGGCCACCTGATAATCAGACAGCTAGCAACGGCATTTGACGGGGAAATTTCATTATTACCGATTAATAAGGAAAAATACATTTCTTTCACTAAACGGGTTAGAGATACGAAAATTAAACTAAGATTTATTGATTCATTTAGGTTTATGGCAGACAAAATCGAAAAACTAGCTTCCTATCTCGACAATGACCAGAAACGAATCACTAAATCACATTGTAATAATGACGAACAATTTCAGTTATTAACGCGGAAAGGTGTTTTTCCTTATGATTATTTAAATTCTTGGGAAAAATTATATGAGACATCTCTACCACCTAAAGAAGAATTTTACAGTAAACTGACTGACGAAAACATAACAGAGGACGATTATAACCATGCTATAAATATCTGGAATAAATTTGGTATTAAGACATTAGGAGAATATTCTGATATATATTTAAAAACAGATGTATTACTGCTAGCTGATATATTTGAAAATTTCCGCGAGACATGCATACAGACATACGGACTTGACGCTTTAAATTATTATACTGCTCCGGGACTGGCATTTGACGCTATGTTAAAAATAACTAAAGAAAATTTAGAGCTTCTCACAGACATTGATATGATACTGATGATTGAAAAAGGCGTGAGAGGTGGTGTAGCACAGGTATCGAACAGATATTCGAAAGCTAACAACAAGTACATGGGGGACGCGTTTAATCCCGACGAAAGAGAGACTCACATCATGTACTTTGACATCAATAACATGTATGGAGCTGGGATGTCTGTTCCGTTACCTACAGGTGCTTTCGAGTGGGTACCTGTCGAACAATTTTATGCTTTAGATATTCCAAATTTATCGAATGAGTCAGACATCGGTTATATTTTGGAAGTAGATATCGAGTATCCGTTTGAATTACACGAGCTACATAAGGATCTCCCGATGTGTCCGGATCATATGGTGCCGCCCGGTTCCAAACATTCAAAATTAATGACCACTCTGCTAGATAAAACGCGATATGTAATTCATTACAGGACTTTAAAAAAATGTTTAGAACGAGGATTAAAACTCAAGACGGTACATAGAATTTTAAAATTTAATCAATCACGATGGCTAAAAAAATACATTGATTTAAATACAGATTTACGAAAACAGGCAAATAACGAGTTTCAGAAAAATTTCTATAAGCTAATGAACAATGCGGTGTTCGGAAAGACAATGGAGAATGTCCGCAAGCACAAAGATGTTAAATTGGTAACTAAATGGGAGGGAAGATGGGGCGCCAAGTCTCTGATCGCGAAACCGAACTTTCACAGTTCGACTATCTTCGGTGAGGATATGATTATTATTGAAATGAATCGACTAAAAATTAAATTCAATAAGCCAATATATGTGGGGTTCGCCATTTTAGATCTTTCAAAAATTATTCTTTACGATTTTCATTACGATTATATTAAAAAAGAATTCGGTGAGCAGGCCAAACTGCTTTACACGGACACAGACAGTTTAATTTACGAATTTAGCGACGTTGATATATACAAGTACATTAAAAAAGACATCCATCTGTTCGACACATCGGATTATCCTGTAGACAATGTCTACGGAATACCTCATGCTAATAAGAAGGTACTAGGCGTAATGAAAGACGAATGTCAAGGGCGCGTAATGACAAAATTCGTAGGACTCCGTGCAAAAATGTATAGTTATAAAGTGGAGGGTGTGTCGGTTAATAAAAAGATCAAGGGTCTCCCGCGTTCGGTAATCAGAAAAATTACATTTGAAGACTTTACGAATTGTCTATTTAATAAAGAAATTTTGACCAAAGAGCAGCGATTAATTCGATCAAAGAAACATGAAATATATACTATCAAACAGAATAAGGTGGCACTCAGTCCGTATGATGATAAAAGAATTATAAATTATATAAATACCGATACGAAACCTTGGGGATATAATTTCCAACAAGTCTCAGCTCGTCAGATGACGTCATCGACGCAGTGAAGCGCTTGGCAGTAGCCGTTCGGATTCATTTACTTTAGAGACTTTGATCGCGATGGACTGGTTAGAAAAAGAATTGCAGTACAAGCTTGTACTTATCACTCGCGACGTATATGAGAGGTACATTCAAAATGCATTGAATTGGGGTAATTATCAATTAGTTCATAAAATTTTAGAAAAGATTGTTATACCGGACAAAGCTTTATACTGGATGGCTTTAAGAGATAGTTCTAATTTCGATTTAATGAAAAAAATATTTACGAAAAAACTTCAAAACGATATTTTTATTCAACAGTTGGAATATATTTTCCAAAGAGAATGTATTACTCACCTTACCGTGTATCGATTACGAGAAGTAATTAACAGACATTATCCCGCCGCGAATAATAGTTATTTTAGAATTTTTTTAGAAGAATTATTAACGTGTAATGATGATTATATGTCAATTGATTTTTATTCGAAATCGTACCCGGTTAAAAATATTTCTGATAATTATAAAAGTATTGATTGGTCGATTAATAAAGCATTTTGCGAGGCAGCTTACTTTACACAATACGAATTTCTTGAAATTTTGTTTCGAGTAATTGGTAGGAATAATATACATTTCAAATTAGATATTAATTTCAATGAAGAGCATAAGCAGCTAATAAAATGGCTGGAGGATAATATATCCAAAGGTCGCTCTGGGCAGCCGATTGGTTGGAGCTCTGGTCCAGACAGCGGGCACAGGCCATCGACTACCTTAGAAGATTATGTTAAGACGCTTGACATAGTTCGTCTACATTTTTTGTAATTAGTATTAAAGTATTGTAATATAAATATTTTACATTTAATAAATTAAATTATTTATAAAATGTGTGTTTTTATTTCCTAATACCTATCCTGACATGATGATCATGAGAGAGGCAGGTGAGACAGCTTGAACAGCTCCAACAGCTCGAACAGCTCCAACAGCTCGAACAGCTCCAACAGATGTAACAGGTACCGTACCTGTTACAACTGATGGAGCTGTTGGAGCTGTTCGAGCTGTTGGAACTGACCATATATAATACACGTATATGTATATGGGCTGCTTGAACAGCTCCAACAGCTCCAACAGCTCCAACAGGTGTAACAGGTACCGTACCTGTTACACCTGTTCGAGCTGTTGGAGCTGTTGGAGCTGTTCGAGCTGTTAAAACTGACCCTATATAATACACGTATATGTATATGTATATGGGCTGCTTGAACAGCTCCAACAGCTCCAACAGCTCCAACAGCTCCAACAGGTGTAACAGGTACCGTACCTGTTACACCTGTTCGAGCTGTTGGAGCTGTTCGAGCTGTTAAAACTGACCCTATATAATACACGTATATGTATATGTAGATGGGCTGCTTGAACAGCTCCAACAGCTCCAACAGGTGTAACAGGTACCGTACCTGTTACACCTGTTCGAGCTGTTGGAGCTGTTCGAGCTGTTGAAACTGACCCTATATAATACACGTATATGTATATGTGTATGGGCTGCTTGAACAGCTCCAACAGCTCCAACAGGTGTAACAGGTACCGTACCTGTTACACCTGTTGGAGCTGTTGGAGCTGTTCAAGCAGCCCATATACATATACATATACGTGTATTATATAGGGTCAGTTTCAACAGCTCGAACAGCTCCAACAGCTCGAACAGGTGTAACAGGTACGGTACCTGTTACACCTGTTGGAGCTGTTGGAGCTGTTGGAGCTGTTCAAGCAGCCCATATACATATACATATACGTGTATTATATAGGGTCAGTTTTAACAGCTCGAACAGCTCCAACAGCTCTAACAGGTACGGTACCTGTTACACCTGTTGGAGCTGTTGGAGCTGTTGGAGCTGTTCAAGCAGCCCATATACATATACATATACGTGTATTATATATGGTCAGTTCCAACAGCTCGAACAGCTCCAACAGCTCCATCAGGTGTAACAGGTACGGTACCTGTTACACCTGTTGGAGCTGTTCGAGCTGTTGGAGCTGTTCAAGCTGTCTCACCTGCCTCTCTCATGATCATCATGTCAGGATAGGTATTAGGAAATAAAAACACACATTTTATAAATAATTTAATTTATTAAATGTAAAATATTTATATTACAATACTTTAATACTAATTACAAAAAATGTAGACGAACTATGTCAAGCGTCTTAACATAATCTTCTAAGGTAGTCGATGGCCAGTGTCCGCTGTCTGGACCAGAGCTCCAACCAATCGGCTGCCCAGAGCGACCTTTGGATATATTATCCTCCAGCCATTTTATTAGCTGCTTATGCTCTTCATTGAAATTAATATCTAATTTGAAATGTATATTATTCCTACCAATTACTCGAAACAAAATTTCAAGAAATTCGTATTGTGTAAAGTAAGCTGCCTCGCAAAATGCTTTATTAATCGACCAATCAATACTTTTATAATTATCAGAAATATTTTTAACCGGGTACGATTTCGAATAAAAATCAATTGACATATAATCATCATTACACGTTAATAATTCTTCTAAAAAAATTCTAAAATAACTATTATTCGCGGCGGGATAATGTCTGTTAATTACTTCTCGTAATCGATACACGGTAAGGTGAGTAATACATTCTCTTTGGAAAATATATTCCAACTGTTGAATAAAAATATCGTTTTGAAGTTTTTTCGTAAATATTTTTTTCATTAAATCGAAATTAGAACTATCTCTTAAAGCCATCCAGTATAAAGCTTTGTCCGGTATAACAATCTTTTCTAAAATTTTATGAACTAATTGATAATTACCCCAATTCAATGCATTTTGAATGTACCTCTCATATACGTCGCGAGTGATAAGTACAAGCTTGTACTGCAATTCTTTTTCTAACCAGTCCATCGCGATCAAAGTCTCTAAAGTAAATGAATCCGAACGGCTACTGCCAAGCGCTTCACTGCGTCGATGACGTCATCTGACGAGCTGAGACTTGTTGGAAATTATATCCCCAAGGTTTCGTATCGGTATTTATATAATTTATAATTCTTTTATCATCATACGGACTGAGTGCCACCTTATTCTGTTTGATAGTATATATTTCATGTTTCTTTGATCGAATTAATCGCTGCTCTTTGGTCAAAATTTCTTTATTAAATAGACAATTCGTAAAGTCTTCAAATGTAATTTTTCTGATTACCGAACGCGGGAGACCCTTGATCTTTTTATTAACCGACACACCCTCCACTTTATAACTATACATTTTTGCACGGAGTCCTACGAATTCTGTCATTACGCGCCCTTGACATTCGTCTTTCATTACGCCTAGTACCTTCTTATTAGCATGAGGTATTCCGTAGACATTGTCTACAGGATAATCCGATGTGTCGAACAGATGGATGTCTTTTTTAATGTACTTGTATATATCAACGTCGCTAAATTCGTAAATTAAACTGTCTGTGTCCGTGTAAAGCAGTTTGGCCTGCTCACCGAATTCTTTTTTAATATAATCGTAATGAAAATCGTAAAGAATAATTTTTGAAAGATCTAAAATGGCGAACCCCACATATATTGGCTTATTGAATTTAATTTTTAGTCGATTCATTTCAATAATAATCATATCCTCACCGAAGATAGTCGAACTGTGAAAGTTCGGTTTCGCGATCAGAGACTTGGCGCCCCATCTTCCCTCCCATTTAGTTACCAATTTAACATCTTTGTGCTTGCGGACATTCTCCATTGTCTTTCCGAACACCGCATTGTTCATTAGCTTATAGAAATTTTTCTGAAACTCGTTATTTGCCTGTTTTCGTAAATCTGTATTTAAATCAATGTATTTTTTTAGCCATCGTGATTGATTAAATTTTAAAATTCTATGTACCGTCTTGAGTTTTAATCCTCGTTCTAAACATTTTTTTAAAGTCCTGTAATGAATTACATATCGCGTTTTATCTAGCAGAGTGGTCATTAATTTTGAATGTTTGGAACCGGGCGGCACCATATGATCCGGACACATCGGGAGATCCTTATGTAGCTCGTGTAATTCAAACGGATACTCGATATCTACTTCCAAAATATAACCGATGTCTGACTCATTCGATAAATTTGGAATATCTAAAGCATAAAATTGTTCGACAGGTACCCACTCGAAAGCACCTGTAGGTAACGGAACAGACATCCCAGCTCCATACATGTTATTGATGTCAAAGTACATGATGTGAGTCTCTCTTTCGTCGGGATTAAACGCGTCCCCCATGTACTTGTTGTTAGCTTTCGAATATCTGTTCGATACCTGTGCTACACCACCTCTCACGCCTTTTTCAATCATCAGTATCATATCAATGTCTGTGAGAAGCTCTAAATTTTCTTTAGTTATTTTTAACATAGCGTCAAATGCCAGTCCCGGAGCAGTATAATAATTTAAAGCGTCAAGTCCGTATGTCTGTATGCATGTCTCGCGGAAATTTTCAAATATATCAGCTAGCAGTAATACATCTGTTTTTAAATATATATCAGAATATTCTCCTAATGTCTTAATACCAAATTTATTCCAGATATTTATAGCATGGTTATAATCGTCCTCTGTTATGTTTTCGTCAGTCAGTTTACTGTAAAATTCTTCTTTAGGTGGTAGAGATGTCTCATATAATTTTTCCCAAGAATTTAAATAATCATAAGGAAAAACACCTTTCCGCGTTAATAACTGAAATTGTTCGTCATTATTACAATGTGATTTAGTGATTCGTTTCTGGTCATTGTCGAGATAGGAAGCTAGTTTTTCGATTTTGTCTGCCATAAACCTAAATGAATCAATAAATCTTAGTTTAATTTTCGTATCTCTAACCCGTTTAGTGAAAGAAATGTATTTTTCCTTATTAATCGGTAATAATGAAATTTCCCCGTCAAATGCCGTTGCTAGCTGTCTGATTATCAGGTGGCCGTCGTAACCTGATAAACAATGAAATATAACCGGAATCACGTGACTATCTTGATAATTAATGTTACATCCCATATGCGCCGGTCCCCTATAGTACCCAGTTAAATGATTGTGATCGGCTACTTTGACGTCCGTCTTTTTGAAGGGCTCCTCACAGATATGACAGACCTGCGCGAGCTTGAATTCAAATTTTTGTGTCTCGCTTAACGGCTCCATAGGCTTTATGTCAGACATGATTACATTAACTTGGTCTGAAATTCTTTCAAGTTCTTTAACAAACCAGTACTGGCAGTCGGCGCCTCGGTATATTTTAAATTGCGATAGACTGTCATCGTACGAACATTTTAAGTAATACGCGACGCTAAAAGCCGTATGTTTCTGGTAATTCTGCGTATTTTGATTCGTGTTAGCATCACAGTCCTCTAAGATACATTCGAAATCTGCATAAATAGCGAACGGTACTCTTTCTTTATATCGGTAATTTTTGAATTTTAAAAACTTTTCATTCTCGTCCGGTAATTCAATTTTGCACTTATTAGTTTTCGAATTACAATCATTTGAATGCCGGTCTAGAAGTTCCTGAGTAGTAAAATGATTAAGACATCGGTTGCAAATAAAATGTTTACCATTATGTGAAGATAATTGTTTAGATAATAATCGAGACATATTCTTTACCCAAGCAAAATGATATTGCGTAGCGTCGGTAAAATTATCGGCAGAATTCGTAGGAATCATTAATAAATTTACGACCCGTTCAAAACTGTATTTGCTTAAACATACCGGTAAAACTTCCCTTTTAACTAAGGTGTATACGTTTATCGAAATATCGTTTAAGCGTTCGAATTTATTAATATTTCTTAATTCCATCGGAAACTCGATATCATCATATTTTAAAACTTCCTTAAAATGAGGATATGAAGTCACTCTGTGTCCATTAGTTTTAGCTGGGTATAATGCCGAAACTACTGACCATAAGAAGCAATATTCATCATTATTTTTAACGTTAATAACACACATTTTATTTTTTATAAAGCTTGGCATTTCTGCGTATGTTGATAATCCCACTGTTATAGGACAATATTTATTAACATTTACTTTTAGCCCGATAATTTCCGATAAGGTCCAGCCTGAATCTTTTTCTTGTAAATCTTCAAGATTTTTCAATAATCGTTCGGATACATTTTCTCTATACCATTCCTTTAAATCTGTATTTAAGTCTATCACGGCGTTCCTTGTAGCAAAAGCTTTTAATTCCGCTTTGCTATTAGTAGGCTGTATGAAGTTACATTCAAAAATAACATTTACTTTAATTGGTCCATCTTTCAAACATTTTTTAATTTGAATAGAGAAGCTTCTAAACGCTTTTCTAAAAAATAATACCGGCTCTTTAATTTGCACGTTAGTTATTATACCGGACTTAACACGATTTTTAAAACAAGAGTCTACTTCTTGCCATACTAAATATTTTCGTGCTGCTGGCTTTAAGGAACCGCCTAATACTTTATTTTTTAATTTTAATTTTTTCAATTGTTCTCGGTAGTATTTTAAAAGCGCTAAATTATTTTCCAATTTAAATATATTTTCACCTTTATTATCGATATGAATTTTGATTTTAATTGCCTTGGCTACTAGTTTAATATTGCTATTAATTATCGAAATATGTTGGTTGATTTCATCATAGGTCTTTAAGAGCAGCAATGATTTTTTAGTTAAATTAATTATATCAGTACTGAGTTTAGATACGGTCTCGGTAGACGACATACTGTTTCAATTAGACAACCGTTCACCGCGAGAGATAAACAGCTAATGATTGAGGTGGGGAGATGACGCTGCTTTTATACTCGGCGGCCGAGGGTCACGTGACTTTGCAGTGAACGATTTCTAAAAGGCCCCCGAATTTTCATAATCTGTTCGTCTTTTACATATAAAACAATGTTAAATTGCTATATCGCTGCGGGGTGGCTACATATTCCCATAAGAAACCATGTATTGTAAGACACAAAATTATTCGCGTGCATCTTTACCGTATACCTACCTATCTTATGTTAGTAGGCTATCAGAAATGATTTCATTTGTTTACATTAACAATTTCCTGGAATCCGATAACGTCTCTGCATTATATTCTTATTACATTGAAATCTAAACGTAGAGAACCGAACGAATATTTATCTTATATAAAACTCAGGCTAACAAGTCTAGACTTGTCTGAAAAGCGTTTATATTGGCTCTCGATATTTCCTTTGATCTAGCCGCTGTAGGCAATTAAGCACGTTTTAAATATACACATAGCCGTAGACAGTCGACATTTATTTACATTAACAATTTCCTGGAATCCGATAACGTCTTCGTATTTGACTGCAGTTTTAACATTCAAATCATAAGTAATTGAATATTTATTCCCATATATAAGACTTGTCTATTTAATCTCAATGATGGACGTTAGTAGCCATTTTCTTAACCTCTAATTTTTATTACATTAAACTTGAAAAATCTGATTTTTTTCATTTTTGTCTGAGGTGGCTTTGTTTGATTGAATTTTTTTTTTTTTTGCTTATATATATATTCAGAATCAGCATTAAAAAATACATATAATGTAGCATGTACATTTTTATTACAATAAACTTAAAAAATCTGATGATTTTTTTTTTCATTTTTTTGCCGGGGGTGTCTTTATTTTTTAAGATTTAATTTTTTTGATTGCATATTTGAATTCAGCATTAAGAAACACATAAAATGTAGCATGAACATTTTCATTACAATAAACTTGAAAAAATCAGAATTCTTTATTTAATTAGGAAATGGATAATAACACTCTTTAACGTAAACATGCAATACTATTCCTCAATAACTATAAACAATAAACGGTGATCATCTTATTTTTATTACTAGATACACCTTGTATACTCTTAGCCGCGTATGTTTGTTGATTTCTTTACTTAAATTATATAAGTGTCTGTCACTTACTATTTTTGATATATTGAATTAAAAAATACCAATCGTATTTTTACACTATTTATTATATTTAATCATGTACAGTTCTTCCTTTCGATTAACAATTATCTAAGGTAATTAAGCAGCATATATTGCTGAGAATCAATTTATTAATTAATCAATCGTTGTTTATATTAAAAAATTCCCGAAAACTGATAACCTCTCTACGTTTGACTGCAGTATTTACATTCAAATCTAATACTTCCGTATTGAAGTAGATGAATATATTATTATTATTATCCTATGTAAAACATAAACACTTGTCGAGACTTGTCTAAAACATACATATACATTTTAATCTCAATGATGAACGTCTGCAACCATTTCTTAACCTCTAACACTCTAACGTAAACATACAAAGCTATCCGCAGATAACTATAAACAATAAAAGGTAGCCATCTTATTTTTATTACTGGATACACCCTGTATACTCTTAGCCACGCCCTCTAACGTAAACATGCAATACTATTCGTCAATAACTATAAACAATAAAAGGTAGCCATCTTATTTTTATTACTAGATACACCCTGTATATACTCTTAGCCACACCCTTGTAGATATAATCTCTTATCTTTTAGCTATAATCTAATATATAAGCTCAGATATTCAATCTCCCATCTCTCCCCTCCCATTAGATCTTAGGACTTATATAAGAAGATCCCATCTCTCCCCTCCCATTAGGTCTTAGGAGCTATCATATAAGAAGATCCCATCTCCCCACTCTCCCTCCCATTAGGTCCTAGGTCATAGGTTCTAGAACCGATGAGAGGCGGGGCCTCCCGGGGGGCTGGAACCATTTGAAAATTTCGATTTTTCCGCGACACGCCCCATGTTATCTCTTATGGGAAATTGGCTTGAAGTGAAGTCATTCTCTCACTACTTAACTACTAATATTTATTGAAATATTTGTAAAGAAACAAAAAATTTACGTTTTTTCGAAAGTTTCTGTATAGTTTAAATTGAAAATTTTTCTAAAGCAATTATTGTAAACGGACGAAAAAATTTGAGCATTTTGGCCATGCTATAATAATATGTTAACGAAAAACAGTATTTGAGAAAGGGTATTGGCAAAAGTTGGAAATTTTAAGCATAAGTTGGCAAGGCAAATCACTAACCACCATATTCTGATAATTCATAAAATCTGAAAAGACAATATTTAGGAAATTCACAAAATCACCGCAACTGAATGATTATAATAATTTAGTACAGTATAGTTATTAAGGTACCAAGGGTGTTATAAGGATAATAACGCACCGAGGTCGACAGTGTACAATCCCGAGGGAGTGTACGTCGACCGAGGGGGTCATTATCCTATAACACCCGTGGTGCCTTCAACGTTTAATGTCCTGCAAGTCTGTTATTTAATTCGAATTTTTTTTTTGACATTTACGATTTATTAATTTGACATCTATTATGTTCAGAACGATTTGATTTAAAAGAGAGTAAAAATCAAAATTGTTTGTAAACGCCGCCATTGCATAGCAACGCATTTTGTTTGTCAATAACGCTATCATAATTTGCTTGTTTTGGGTTGTATTATAATTTTATAATGCCCTAGGGCGTTATAGATATTCATAACGCCCTAGGGCGTTATTTTTAATTTAATGTATCTCAAAATAGGGTGGTTATTGTAAAATAACAGACTTGTAGGACATTATAGTTATTAAGGTACCAAGGGTGTTATAAGGATAATAACCCACCGAGGTCGGCAGTGTACAATCCCGAGGGCCTCTGGCCCGAGGGAGTGTACGTCGACCGAGGGCGTCATTATCCTTATATAAGGGTGTTATAAGGATAATAACGCACCGAGGTCGGCAGTGTACAATCCCGAGGGCCTCTGGCCCGAGGGAGTGTACGTCGACCGAGGGCGTCATTATCCTTATATATGGGTGTTATAAGGATAATAACGCACCGAGGTCGGCAGTGTACAATCCCGAGGGCCTCTGGCCCGAGGGAGTGTACGTCGACCGAGGGCGTCATTATCCTTATATAAGGGTGTTATAAGGATAATAACGCACCGAGGTCGGCAGTGTACAATCCCGAGGGCCTCTGGCCCGAGGGAGTGTACGTCGACCGAGGGCGTCATTATCCTATAACACCCGTGGTGCCTTCAACGTTTAATGTCCTGCAAGTCTGTTATTTAATTCGAATTTTTTTTTTGACATTTACGATTTATTAATTTGACATCTATTATGTTCAGAACGATTTGATTTAAAAGAGAGTAAAAATCAAAATTGTTTGTAAACGCCGCCGTTACATAGCAAAGCATTTTGTTTGTCAATAACGCTATCATAATTTGCTTGTTTTGGGTTGTATTATAATTTTATAATGCCCTAGGGCGTTATAGATATTTATAACGCCCTAGGGCGTTATTTTTCATTTAATGTATCTCAAAATAGGGTGGTTATTGTAAAATAACAGACTTGTAGGACATTAATATAATTTTTGGATATATTACTTATTTACACATAAAGAACTATTATTGTTTTCGTGATATACAGTGTGTCCCAGGACAGATGTAACAAGAGGTGAAATGGACTAAAAATTTTGGAATTTTGGAATGGTATTTGGGGATTGAGTCCTGCTTGTTGTAAAACTAAAGTATACCAAAAATGACTTGATTTGGTGTTCTACAGGGTGTTTTATAAGAAAAGTAGTAAAAATCACCACTAATAAAGTACCTTTAATTTTCAAAATATGAAAAAGTTCCACTAAGAAAAGTTATTTAGAAAGCAATTTTATACCTCTATACCAAATTTCAGGATAAATTATTTTTTTTGAAACTTCCCATTTTTTGCGAATTAAGAGTTGAATTCATATTTAAAGTCGTGTAGGAGAAAATGTTAATCATGTCAAAAAGTAGGCTATTGGTAAATAGAAAATTGAATATACGAGATGTAAGAAGGTATAATGTTAATCGAACTAATTGTAAAACAAGAAATAATTACTAATAGAAGATTAATGAGGTTTAAAAATTATAACAAGTAATAAATATCAAAAACATAACAGATTCACAAACAAATTAATTATTGACCAATACAAAACAATGTCTACAATTTTTTTATTATTCGACGTAACTACCACCCACATCCACACACATTTCGATCCTTCGCCTGAAGTCCTTAAAACTGTTTCGAATATGATCTAACGGTATGGAGTTTACGGCATTTATAATTCTCTGCTTCAATACTGCTACATCGTTAGGAAGTGGTTCAGCGTAAACCAACTGCTTGAGGCGACCCCATATAAAGAAATCCAATATTGATATCTCTCCGGCCACTTGATCGGTCCATTCCTGGCAATCCAATTTTCCCCAAAATTTAAATTCAACCACCGATTAACCATTTCTGTGGAGTGGCCAGGGCAACCATCATGTTGAAAATGAACTCAAGGCATATCTCTTAAAATGTTCTTCAGAAAATCTTTCAAGAAGCTGTAAATAAGTGTGCTGGTTTAACCTTTCCTCAATGAAATAAGGTCCAATAACTCCAACGTGATAAGAAACGGCACACCACACATTCACTTTTTTATAATATTGTCTTCTACAATGAATTCTAAAATTTGGATTTTCAGAAGCCCAAAACCGACAATTCTGAGATGAAACAACACCATTGGTTGTGAATGTAGATTCATCTGAGAAAATTATGAAATGATGAAAAAATCTCTCTTCCATGATTTTTTCTCCAATGGTCAAACAAAAATCCAATCTACGGCCGTCATCTCCCTCTTCAAGCGTATGTTTATAATTTGCTTTATATGCCCTAATTACTTCCACGTCCAGTGGAAGTATAGTAACGACAAAAAAATTTTTTAAAAATTTTATTGTTCAAATAGGCTTAGAAAGTCACGAAACGTCGAGATTTTAAGTTTGAGCGAAAAAAAAATTTCTGTCTGTCGGTCTGTCTTTCGGTCTGTCTGTCGGTCTGTCTGTAACTTTTTTTGTGCGCACGTTTACTCTGGAACCGTTTGTGATATTGACTTGAAATTTGGTACACGTATGTACTTTAACGAGATCTAGAACTAGATTATATTTTCATCTTGTTCCATCGAAGGGTTGGGGGGTAAATTGGGGTAAATTTGGGGAAAATAGGTAAATCAAGCAGGTAAGAGCCCAGAAAATTGGTATTTAGTATATACAAGAGAAGGTGAGGTCTCAAAAAAAATTTTTGGTATTAGCCACCCCCATTACCACCCCCACCCCATTATTAAAGGGGATGAAAAAAATTGTGATTTAGGGTGTGTACAAGAACCAGAAACCTCAAAATGTTTTTTTACTTCATCCACCCCCACTACCACCCCCTATCACCACCACCGCTGCCAATGAGGGGTATCGTTTTATGGGTTTTTGGGGTAGAGGATTTCAAATATTATATTATTAAAGTTCCATAAATAATTATTTCCACATACAAAATTTTTTCGTTGTGAGTGACTTAGATAAAAAAATCTGGATGTGGAAGTAGTGATTCCTTGGGCAGCGGTTTTTTCTTTGCCTTGTAAATTCTTCGGAGTTCAGACTTGCTAATATTAATAAGAGCTGATCTCTCTCTTAGTGGCATCCTAGGATTTTCTATAACAGAGGCATGAGCTATAATAGCCCCAACATTGTCTTCATCATATGCTTTTATTTTTCTTTTCATGTTAAGAACACTACCAGTAACCAAAAACTTTTTAATTATTCTCATAGCCTGAGTACGTGACAAAGCAGTGTTTGGAAATTTCAAATTAAATTGGCTTACCACTTCTCTTAGCGAGTTTTCACCGCCAAGTAGCATTGCACATTATACATTTTTTTACGCACTGTGAGTACCATTTTCACTTAATCTTCTATGCTTGGTTCGTTAATTTGAAACAGAAATTAAGGATAATATTGACTACGTTTGACAGATATGTCAGTAATAAATGATAAATGTGTATCCACTGCTTTTCTCATAGCCTAAGTTTAGCTTCTATATAACTTTAAATATTAATTCACAAAAAATAATTTCTATGCAGTTTTAATTGAATGGTTCAAAATAAAATACTAATTTATTGAAAAAATGGAAAGTTTCAAAAAAATTATTTTATATTCCTGTGATTTTTACAACTTTACTTATAAAACACCCTGTAGAACACCAAATCAAGTCATTTTTGGTATACTTTAGTTTTACAACAAGCAGGACTCAATCCCCAAATACCATTCCAAAATTTCAACATTTTTGGTCCATTACATCTCTTGTTACATACACTTATGGCTAAAAAAACACTTGCTTTCTACAAATGCAAAACCTCTTGCGATACCAAAGTATACGGAGAAAATCAAAAAAATCATATCGGAACATTTTATTGTTAAAAGTTGTTCAGAATTGTCCAAAAACCTTAGGTCCAAAATGTCATCAAAATTAAAAATACTGAAATTTACTTTCATTTTGTTTAAAAAAAAATCAGAAAACCCGAAAAGTCCGAAAATACCAGTTTCATGAGTGTTTAGTTGCCAATTAATTTCTTAATTATTAAAAGAAAACATTAATAACTCATAGCACGCTTTTTAAAATATAAAACCTATTCAAATTATATTTTGGGTCTTGAAAAATTCTTAAACAAAATTTATAAAATTTAATCAAAATTTGGATTTCAACGTTTTGGGAAATTCTGAACAATTTTTATTAGTAAAATTTTCTAATGAATAAAAAATGCCTAATATGATTTTCTAATTTTTTTCGCATATTTGGGTATCACAGGTGGCTTTGCATTTGCAGGAGGCGAATATTTTTTTGGCCTTAAGTATATCCTAATTTATTCAATATTTAAGTAAAATTTCGTTGAACTTGGAAAAAATAAAAAATATTATATAATTATATTAGTAGGCTTGCCAATAAAATTAAAAAAGAAATTCTGTTGCCCAGTTGGAAGGAATTATTTATTTATTTATCCACAGATTTATCGACGGCACAGTAGCTCAGTCGGTTAAGGCGTATTGAGTGGCGCAACAACTGGGTTTCTTGCAGGACGTCTATTCTGTAAAAGCGTGAAAGCACATTCCCGTGAGAAGTGGGCGGAGTTCACTTGAAAATGAATAAAACTCTATTCTGTAACTACGGGAGTGATCACCTCCTACGAAAAATGCGCGAACTTACTTCTACTGGACCACTATTCTGTAAAAGGGTGAAAACACATTCCCGTGAGAAGTGGGCGGAGTTCACTTGAAAATGAATAAAAGTGTATTCTGTAACTAAGGGAGTGATCACCTCGTGCGAAAAATGCGTGAACTTACTTCTACTGGTAAATCGTGAGGGAATCCGTCAGCTCCCCGGGAGGACGGCAATCCTAACTGTACTTTTATGACAGTTTGCGTCGGCCAAAAATTATTGTTGTTAAATCTGTGACTCAGAATAGACATTGCGGAGTTGCTCATCGTCAATGAGTTAACAATAATATAATTCTTAACAAATATTACAATTTCTCTTTTATTTTATTATAGTCATATTTTTTTAAAAATATGTTACCAATAACGAGGGTATATACTTACGGAATTTTTGGTCAATAAATAAATTCTAGGTATTACGAGATCTTCCTGATGCCGAGGAGGATTTGAAAGGGGAATGGCAAGTTGTACTTCATAAGATTAACCCTTTTGACCATTAACCGACCGAGCATTTATAAGAAGGGTCAGCAAAGAACTTGCCCGTGATATAATCCTTTCATGCAAGCCCCCATACGACGTTCAGGAATCACCATCGAGCATAAAGTAAATACTATCATTAAGTTTCTCCAAAGGTGGACCGAATAAAATAACAACGGAACACTGAACAGCTGATGCTTTTGCGCCAACCTAATTGGTTGTAAATTCGGCTATTCTCGCTGAATCACTTGACGTTCACCACCTATTCACTGCACTTACGGAATACAATTTAGGACGGTCGGGTGAGATGCGTGTGATGGCAGCTCTCGCTTCGCACGATGAATGCTCACTGTCCCCATAATTACGGAATAGAGGTGGTATATCGTGAGGGGATCAGTCAGTTCCCCGAGAGAACGGCGATTCTAACTGAATTTTATGACAGTTTGCGTCAACCAAAAATTATTGTTGTTAAATCTGTGAATCAGAATGGACATTGCGGATTTACTCATCGCCAATGTGATAGTAATAATATAATTCTTAGCAAGTATTACAATTACCCTTTTAGTTACTCATATTTTTTTTAAATATACATTACCAATAACGACCCACGCGCAGGGTTTCCTTTGTGGGTCTACTTCTGTTTATTTGTCGTTTTCTCTATACATTTCTTATTATATTTTTTCCCGTAGATTTAGAATATCAACTTTAAATGTTATGTATTTGTAAATGTTATACGAGATGAATAAACATTATTATTATTATTATTATTATTATTATTATTATTATTATTATTATTATTATATCCTTACGGAATTTTTGGTCAATAAATAAATTCTAGGTTTTACGACATCTTCGTGATGCCGAGGAGGATTTGAAAGGGGAGCCGTTCTTCATAAGATTAACCCTTTACATCATTAATCGACCACTGAACAGCTGAGGCTTTTGCGTCAACCTAATTGGTTGTAAATTCGGCTATTCTCGATGAATCGCTTCATGTTTATCACTTATTCACTGCACTCACGGAATGCACTCTAGGACGGTCGGGTGAGATGCGTGTGATGGGAGCTCTCGCTTCGTACGATGGCTCACTCTCCCCATAATTACAGAATGGAGGTCCTGTTCTGTTGCCATTTTTCGTATGCTCGTTTCAGCTGTTAATATTCGAAATTCATTAAGGAGTCCATCGCTTCCATGACATAACAAACACGCCATTTTGTCACTCATGCTTCATGCCGCGATCGTTTCTCCACAGCTGCGCTTCTTCCTGAAGTATTTCCCCGCTTTTTAGCTCTATCCAACTTCAAATTGCTGAACTTGACGCAACAAGATTTGTGCCATGCACCATGATTTTGGACCAGTTCATCCGCACTCATGTCGCTTTCAAAATTTAGTTTCACTGACAATGACGTCTAAACTCATTAATATTATTCAAGAAAAACCGGTATGGTGTTGTCTGGTCTTCGATTTCATGTGCATTGAGTGGACATTTTAGATTTTCTGAAGTTGTTTTCTAACACATCATGCACTTGTTCCAATCCATCTTGCATTACAATTAAATCTGGAACAAAATAAAAAAATATATTAGAAAATGTGGACACACTGGACAAAAAAGTTCATCGGTGAATAATTTGTAATTGGTACATATATTAGTGAATAAATATATAGCATGATACATTTGAAAATTGTGTAGTTGTATTCCCTGACCCCAAATATGTATACTTAGACAAGTTTGTGGTGCTAAGTGATTTAGAAGATGAGATATTGATAATATACTTAAATTTCAAAATGGCCACTACAAAATCCAAGATGGCTGACGGAGGAGTTGGTTCCTAACAAAAATTGAAAGCTACGTACTTAACTGGTACCTTTTTCGAGGTAATTTTTCGAGGTATTCTCCGAAGCTATTAATTAGAACCAATAAAAAAAAAGTGAAAATCATCATCAATTTAGTAGCTTTTTATTTACCTCTAGCATTTTTTCGCTAAATGTAGGTCGTACTTTTCGAGTTATTTGACGGAAATCATTTTGAAACACCTCTTTTTCAAGCTAAAATCATAATTTTCAAATCGTTATAACTTAAAGACTATCAATTTATATGAAAAGTTGAAAAATTTTTATTCTTTTTCAGATTATTTTTTTAGGTGCGATCCCCTGAAAAGGGGTAGTATCCACCGCTATAAATTAGCAAGCCCCTGCATAAGAAAAGATTCTATACTTTTCTTTGATGCATTTACTATTAATAAAAAAAAACGAAATGTAATTCATATGATATTATACCGAAGTTAAAACCTCTACTGTACTGTACTGTGTGGAAATTACTTCAAACTCATCTCTTAGACCATCATAGCTTTTCAAGTCCGAGCTTAATTGGCCAAGAACTCAATGTGCGATTCATCGATCGGATATTGCTGCGAAACTCGAAGATTTTACATTCTAATGATAATAATAATAATAATAATAATAATAATGTAGAGCAGAGAATTAAGAATAAACATATAAACAATCCTTAATCAAATTCTGTAATGCTCACACTTTTTATCGTTGCGATTATTCGTTTTAGAGAAAACATAATGACAAACTAATTATCTTTTTATTATTTATTTTAGACGAAGAAGGTATAAAACTATTCGCTTTCCATGGAAAAATCAATGAGGAAATGGAAGGTCGGGAAGCGGGTACTTTCTCACGGGATATTTTGAAAGCCAAAAACGGTCGGTGGACTTTCTATGATTCACAAACCAAGTTGAAGCCTGGCGATATTATATATTACTGGACATACGTTGAATATTTCGATGGGCGAAATAAATTGGGGTATCCCAAAGATGATCAAATGTTTGAAGTTAAAGGTACAATGTACTAGACAAGATATAACAAGAAATTTACTAATTTGATTTTGTAGAATTAATTGAAGGAACTGCGACCACTGCTACTTCTACAACTACTACACCAGCAACAATAAAACCTACTCCTCAAACAGAGGCACCTGATGGTTCATGTCCACATACAGATACTAAGTTTAATAATGGCAGAAAAACTTGCAAGGGAAAGTTAATACTCAGTGATTCCTTTAACACTGGAGTGAGAGATAAATATTGGACAGCTGAACAAAGATTTGCTAGTGCTCCTGTAAGTATACTTATTTTGTTCTGATAATAATTTTGTATGTTGATTTCCCTCTGCATTGAGTTTGACGAACTTTTAAATTATCTTGTCGTGATCTTCTTCTGAAGCGAATTGTATACTGTTGGAATGCTGGAGCATTGATTTCCATGTAATTGGTAAGTTCTGACGAAGGCTAGACTAGGCTTCCGGGTGACGCTTGACGCTACCTCTGAAGTCAAACTGAAGTCGTTGCAACAAGCGCCAAAACACTCGAACACTATAATCGATTACTATCATTCGATGCGCGCTTCACAAATCATGTTGGCATCATCTGTTTTAATCTGATTTAATCCTAACTTAATTTTACTTCCACATCCAGTGGAAGTATAGTAATGCAAAAAAAATTTTGAACATTTTTATTGTTCAAATAGGCTTAGAATATCATGAAACGTCGAGATTTTAAGTTTGAGCAAAAAAAAATTCTGTCTGTAACTTTTTTTTGTGCGCACGTTAACTCTGGAACCGTTTAAGATATTGATTTGAAATTTGGTACTCTTACGTATTTTAACGAGATCTGAAACTAGATTATATTTTGATCTTCGTTCGTAAATGGGGGTAAATAGGTAAATCAAGCAATAAGAGTCCGTAAAATTGGTATATAGTATATATAAAGAAGTTAAGGTCCCAAAACATTTTTTGGCATTAGCCACCCCCATTACTACTCCCACCCCATTAATAAAGGGGGTGAAAAAATAAAATTGTAATTTAGCGGTTATACAAGAACCTAAGGCCTCAAAACATTTTTTACTTCATCCACCCCCACTACCACCCCTCCACCACCACCGAGTCCTATGAACAAACGAACATCAGCATGCCTGCCTTTCAAGATTATTTTAGCAGGTTGCTAAATTGACACCAATGTTTCAAGGACAGATGAGAAGATAGCGGCAGAGACTCGTCATCGCGTGTGTGTCTAGCTTCTACGATTTCAAATTAGAATACCATGCAACCTGTATGGAGTTTATAGATCATCTATTATTTTCTTGATTCTATAATAAGTGGGTTACCTCGAGTAGTATGGATGCGCAATAGGTTTCCTCGATTATTTTGGATGTGCAGTGGCTTTTTTCGAGTACTATAGATGCGCAGTAGGTTACCTCAAGCAGTATGGATGCACAGTGAGTTTCCTCGAGTTAAATGGATGGGCAGTAGGTTATCACGTAGTGTTGATGCGCGATTAGTTTCCTAGAGTATTTTCGATTCACAGTAGCTTTCCTCGAGTATTTGGGATGCGCAGTGGCTTTTCTCGCGTACAATGGATACTCAGTAGGTTTCCCCGAGTATTATGGATGCGCAATGGCATTCCTCGAATATCCTTGATGCGCAGTAGGTTACCACGAGTAGTATGGATGCGCAGTGGGTTTCCTCGAGTATTTTGGATGCGCAGTGGCTTTTCCCGAGTACCATAGATACGTATAGTATAGTAGGTTACCTTGTAATATGGATGCGCAGTGGGTTTACTCGAGTAAATTGGATGCATAGTGGGTTATCTCGAGTTGTATGGATGGGTAGTAGGTTTCCTCGAAGAAAATACTTGAAGTAGAAGCTTTACTTCTATCGTGTAGGCCACAGCACACAATGATTTTTTAATTTTTGTCATGCCATTTACTCCGTATTACTTCCACATCCACTGGAAGTGTACTAACGCAAAAAATTTTTTGAAAATATTTATTATTCAAATAGGCTTAGAATGTTATGAAACGTTAATATTTTAAGTTTAAGCAAAAAAAAATTCAGACTGTCGCGTCGGTCTGCCTGTTGGTCTTATAACTTTTTGGTACTCTGGAACTGGAACTAGATTATATTTCCATTTTATTCCGATGAAGAGTTGAGGTGAGAATTGTGGTAAAGAAGTAAATCAAGCAAGTAAGAATTCGTGAAATTGGTATTTACCCCCACTACCGATGTGGCATATCATCTTATGGGTTTTTGGGGTACACGATTTCAAAT
Source organism: Rutpela maculata (assembly GCA_936432065.2). NCBI lineage: Eukaryota > Metazoa > Arthropoda > Insecta > Coleoptera > Cerambycidae > Rutpela > Rutpela maculata. The sequence goes on from OW386286.2 coordinate 119,223,008, forward strand.
ATTATATTATTAAAGTTCCATAAGTAATTATTTCCACAAAGTGGAGTGTAAATATAATATTTTCGTTGTAAGATACTTGGACAGGAAGTCTGGATGTGGAAGTAGTGATTCCTTAGGCAGCGGTTTATCACTTCTCTTACAGACTCTAAAACTTAAAACCTTCTTCCACTTTATCTACTTTCTTAGCCTTGTAGCATAAGGAATTATCTATTTATTGGTATATAATCATTTTTAGGATTATGAATTTGTTATTTACGTCAACAGACCAGAAACTTTATATGTAGAAGGTAGGACTCTTAAGATAAAACCAGAACTAATTGAGAAAGTTTTTGGAGATGGATTTGTAACTAGTACTTTCGACGTAGGAGAAAAGTAAGTGTTAATCATAACTATAGCTAGATTAGACCACCTTTATACATAAAATTTACTAGATATGAGTAATACACCAAGCAAATTAAACCAAAATCGCTCAAAATTTCCTGGCAATTTTAGGAAAAATGAAACGTACAACATTTGATAGGTTCTATCGTATTGTTAGATTCAAGTGTGCTTTTCCATTTCGCGACGTTACTGAAATCTTAATTTTAAAAATTTATGACCGTTTCAAAGAAACAGGGAGGTATATGATGATGGAATAGAAAAATCGTGTCCGAGATCAGATCAGATTCTGATTATGTCACGCTCAAATCGCAAACAAAAGTTTTTCCACATGGTGGATGTGCGTGTATGTGTGTATGTGTGGGTGTGGATTTTTTGTCGGTCATGATAACTTCGGCAAACTCCAACAATTTTTATTTTTTTTAATGTTCGTCTCAATAAGGACTCTAAACCTATCGATTTTGGTGCCGCATAATGGAGTCAAAACCAGGTAAAGTTAGCAAAAATTCTGAAATTTTGCAAATGCCTCAAATGCTAGTAGATCTCGAAGTAGATCATTATTATTTTTAGAAAAATATTAGATATTTCATCTGTTTTCATAATTCGTTTGCCGGTTTTCGTGTGATAAAAATCTAGAGTTATTTGAATTTACTTACAACTATTATTTTGAAAATTATAAACAAATTAAAAAAAAATGATTCAAATGAAGATAAATTGTTTCTTTCCTAATACCATTGTAAAATACATGTAATAACCTTCATTTTTTAAAAAAATTGTCCTCTTACGAGTCTATCACTTAAACAATAGGCGGTCGAAATTTCGAAATCTTTTTTATTTGTAGCCGTTTAAATAAATATATTACACTAAAATTTGGCACGAAGGTTCAGTCCAATAAAGGGCATAGTTTTACCAACTTTCGTTAAAATTGATGCATTATTACATTGTATTTTTTAAATTATCAAAAAAATGCAATTTTTAGTGGTTTTCAATTCTTTACAAATTAACAAATTATTAAAAAGTTTTTCATAGGTCTAATTTTGTTCAAAATTTTATAGCGAACAATTTAGTATTTTTATTTTTCCGTTGCGACTACTGGAATCGAAGACAATAAGGATAGCAGAAAATTTCAATGTTGAAAGAGAATTGTTTAAATTTTACAAATAAAGAAAGAATGGACCGATTTAATACAGAACTTATCATAGCGCTTGTTATTATACCTACAACAAATTAAAGCAACGTTGCTGCAGCCAGAGAATACCTTGTTCACCTATTTTGATACTTAATTTGACTCTACTAAAGAGAAAAATGTAATGAGATAAGCAATACAATAGTATATTAAGCAATAAGCATGAGGCTCATTTTGTACGACTGTGAAAGTTTGCAGCACGAGCCGAAGGTGAGGGCTGCAATTCATACGAGTGCGAAATTGCCATTTTGTGCGAATTGCGTATTATATTTTTCTCCGACAACCTACTACTCACGTTTAATATTCTAATAAACATTGATACAAAGAAATATGCAAATATTTTCTTTATTGCTTTGAATACACGAAAATAAGGAATTATTAATTCTCGTTATTAGTTCCCGGAAAACGATTTTGAGTTTTGATCTCCTTTTCATTCCAAAAAAAAGTTATAAGCGCGTTGGTACGCTTTTTTCGATGTTTCCGGTAATAAATTTAATGTTGTGAACTTCGCTGCTTGTGTTATGTTTGGAGATGTCAAGTCGATATCACTTTCCATTATCATCAGATTTATTCTTAATAACTACGTAATTATCCGTAATGTAACTACAAAAATGTTGACAGAAATACGATGAACTACTCAAATATCTCGCCGCTACTATCTCAAAGCCGCCGTCGCTCTAGTCGTCGCACTAGTCATAGCGGACCGCCCTCCTAACACATAAATAGTTCATAATGAAACTGTGGCTAGGCTGTTGAATTTATCATTATTTAAGGCTAGGATTTTGCAGAGTGAGAGAGAAATATGCGTTTATTTTAGATTTATTATAAATATTTAAAATATCATAAATGGTATAATCGTTAAAATAGTTTCAGGTACTTCCCATTGCTCTAAGGAATACAACCATGAACAGTCTTTATCATAAATTTTGTATATAGTTAAATACCATACTTTAATAATGAAATTAGGAACTATTTTCATTGATGAACTACGATATTCAAGTACAATATAAATTTACAATAAAAACAATATATAGTTGTATTCGTTAGAACAATAGCAAGTATCTAACATAGTTTTAAGGATTATACCATGTTTAGTTTTTTAAATAATTATAATAAATCGAAAATAAACTCATATTTCCCGCTCACTCTGCAAAATCCTATCCTTAATGGACATATTTCAATGTTGTCGTGGACTATGTAGTTTTTTGTTTAAAAAAGTCCGTAATATTTTCTAAATAAATGAAGTAAGTACTTTAATATTATAAATTCTAAGTTGTACAGGTGTAATTGGATCGCCAGATTGTATTCTTAATCCTGATGCTGGCTTCATACTTCCACCTGTGCTCTCCTCACGAATAAACAGCAAGGGAAAATTTTCATTTATACAACCATGAACAGTCTTTATCATAAATTTTGTATATAGTTAAATACCATACTTTAATAATGAAATTAGGAACTATTTTCATTGATGAACTACGATATTCAAGTACAATATAAATTTATAATAAAAACAATATATAGTTGTATTCGTTAGAACAATAGCAAGTATCTAACATAGTTTTAAGGATTATACCATGTTTAGTTTTTTAAATAATTATAATAAATCGGAAATAAACTCATATTTCCCTCTCACTCTGCAAAATCCTATCCTTAATGGACATATTTCAATGTTGTCGTGGACTATGTAGTTTTTTGTTTAAAAAAGTCCGTAATATTTTCTAAATAAATGAAGTAAGTACTTTAATATTATAAATTCTAAGTTGTACAGGTGTAATTGGATCGCCAGATTGTATTCTTAATCCTGATGCTGGCTTCATACTTCCACCTGTGCTCTCCTCACGAATAAACAGCAAGGGAAAATTTTCATTTATACAACCATGAACAGTCTTTATCATAAATTTTGTATATAGTTAAATACCATACTTTAATAATGAAATTAGGAACTATTTTCATTGATGAACTACGATATTCAAGTACAATATAAATTTACAATAAAAACAATATATAGTTGTATTCGTTAGAACAATAGCAAGTATCTAACATAGTTTTAAGGATTATACCATGTTTAGTTTTTTAAATAATTGTAATAAATCGAAAATAAACTCATATTTCCCTCTCACTCTGCAAAATCCTATCCTTAATGGACATATTTCAATGTTGTCGTGGACTATGTAGTTTTTTGTTTAAAAAAGTCCGTAATATTTTCTAAATAAATGAAGTAAGTACTTTAATATTATAAATTCTAAGTTGTACAGGTGTAATTGGATCGCCAGATTGTATTCTTAATCCTGATGCTGGCTTCATACTTCCACCTGTGCTCTCCTCACGAATAAACAGCAAGGGAAAATTTTCATTTAAATATGGCAAGATTGAGGTTAAAGCAAAACTTCCAAGTGGAGATTGGATATATCCAGGTGAGTTTCTTCTCAAGTAGAATTAAACCTTTTAAAAATCTTGCGCGACTCTCACAAATATATAATAATATAATAATAATAATAACGCTTATTTACAAAAAGGAGAAAATAACAGTGAGTTACAAGTAAGTTCCAATAGTTACGAGTTGGGTGTAATGGTAATATTGGTGCAATAGTTGTAAATAAACATTTTATCCCAATAAGTGACTTAACACTTGTTTTGGTATGGTGGGTGATAAAATGTAATTTTTAATGATTGTTAATTGAGTATTGAGTAGATTGAGTATAAAGCGGGGTAAAAACTTTTGGATATTGTATGTCGAAATACGAACTTATCATATCGAACTTATCATATAAGAAACTAAAAAAGACTAAGCTAAACTAATACTACAAACTATTTTTATATAAAAACTAGTGTTAAGGATAAACAGACAATGAGAGGCAAAACTTGCACTATTGATGGTTGCTAGGAATATATGTTGTGGTCGGCGAGTCCGTTGACTAAAGTGAATTCTATCATTGTTTTAATGCAACGTTAGGATGTTTCTTCTCGGTGGTCCCGTCAGCCCGGAGCTGAACTACTTGTGTGAAGTTGTGAGAATACGGTGATTTTAGTAGGTACACGCAACTGCCTAGTCCCGGTCAGTCGGAGAGCCAAAAACGGAACAAAGTCATACGGTCTAATTATTCTTTAGGTCAATGACGTCATTTACTAATATTCTAGGGTTTTCTAATATATGCTGTTTTAATAGCTTCTTGAACTGAATGGTATATTTTGAATTTACAGGCACGGTAGGACAGCGGGCTGAAGCATCTTAGTAGCGAGTACGCTTGGTCACACTGTCTATCGTGTACTGGGTTCGATCTCCAGCTCCAATATTGGCAATGCCGGTGGGTAATGGATGCTGTCTGTGTTTTTCGAATGTGTATACTTATATTTAAATTTATACTAATGTGATATAATTTGGTTCATTTAATTTCTTTTTCATCAATTACACAGGCCCACAAAAAAAAAATTCGTGAGCGAGAATTAAGACCCAATTTTCCTTATGTTTTTTGGGGCGCTGAACATGAATCTGAAGTTAGAATAGCATGTTTGTATTGTTTGTGGACGAATTTTCGAGCCAGAGGTAAAAATTGGACGAAAATCGTGAAAACTCGGGATTTGTGATATTTCCAGGTTCGAAATGAATAGAAAAAAATTTGGGAGACATGAAAATATCATTTTGGGAGAAAATACAGTATTTTCCAATATATTCCATTAGTCGATAAAACCTCACTTTGGACTGCACTATTGTACAAAATTTCCAAGGATATTGCTCCCAACAGTGGCTTATAAACATATTCATGTATATGGATTTGGGATTGTACTTGTGTTCGCGGTGTTGAGCAGGACTGCACAAAATGAAGGAGTCGATAGTAGGTAGTGATGAAAATAGCTCTGGAGATGATGATTACGCTTCATGTGCCAGAAAAAGCAAAGAAGCACAAACGTTTACACAGGCAGAACTCAATGGCTTAGTACGTGATCTCGGACTACCAAAAGATGCCGCGGAATTATTGGTTTCCAGATTGCGAGCGAAAAATGTCTTGTAAAATTTACTAAGGTTTCCTTTTATCGAGAAAGAGATAAAGATTTAGTGTATTGCAATAATATTAACGGGTTGATGAATGAGTTAAAATCAGATATATACAAAGCAGACGAGTGGCGATTGTTCATTGCATCATCAAAGAGAAGCCGCAAAGGAGTATTATTGCATAATATAAATTCATCTGGGGGGAGTCAATAGAACCGGCCTATCCAGAGGATGAGGAAAACTTTTCAGAAAATTGTTGTAAACGGATGTGTATAGATTCCTCTACTAGATAATATTGGCATTAATTACAAAATATTTATTTCAAGGAATAGTTTGAGTACTGCTTTGTACTGATAGAGATTATGCGTCTTTATTTTTGGAGGACGGCTTGGGGGGGGGGGGGGAGGTCCCATGGCTACCCCCTGGATGCGCCCCTGTACGACAGTGTTGAAAGAAAAATACACCAATCTAGAGATGATATTAAAAAAAATGAAATATGAAGAACATAAGTGGCAAATTTGTGGTGATTTTAAAAATACTTCCATGATTTTAGGCCAACAGTCAGGATTTACAAAATATCCTTGCGTCCTTTGTGAATGGGATAGTAGAGATCGAAACAATCACTACGAAAAAAAAATCTGGTCGACGCGATCGTACCTCTTACCGGGTGATAATAATATAATAGAGCAACCATTGGTTGATGATCACTGGTCGAAAATACTCCTTCCCTGCATATAAAATTAGGTTTGATGAAGCAGTTTGTAAAAGCGTTTGATAAACAGTGTGACTGCTTTGAATATTTGAGTCGAACATTCAGTTAGTTGTCAGAAGCTAAACTTAAGGATGGAATTTTTGATGCACCCCAGATTCGAAAGATATTGAAGGATGATATGTTCATTACAACGATACTCCAAAAGAGAAAACCGCATGGGAAAGCTTTAAGGTAGTAGTCCATCAGTTCCTAGGGAATCATAGAAGTGATGACTACGAAAGCATTGTAGCTGAGATGATCAAGAATTACCAAAAATATGTTGTTTAATGAATTTAAAATTATATTTCCTTGACTCGTTATTTCTCTAACAATCTGGGTGACTTCAGTGAAGAGCAAGGCGAGCAATTCCATCAAGATATCAAGGAAATGGAGAAACGGTATCAAGGAAGATGGGATATCAATATGATGGCAGACTTTTGTTGGTCATTAAAGAGAGAAACAGTCCAAGAGGCGTATGAACAAAAAAGAAATCCATTGAGTAGATCATTTGATAATAAAAGAGTCAGGAAACGAGCAAAAAATAACTGATCTCCAAATTTAGAGGAATGCGTTTTGATAAACGAATTAAGTTACTACACTGAAAATAGAGAGATAAATTCAGACCGACAAATGTTGAAATGATTAAATAAAAAAATAACTGTAACCGAGGTGCAAGGTCGTCCGAAGGTAAGCGTCAACAGGTTTCATCACAAGTCAATGCTGGCGAGGGTCCAATCTCACAGGCTGAGTGTTCCATTCAATCCCGATATATAATTCCTGCTTATTCTCATTGTTCTTTCCGCGTGTGCAGTTCTGCTCAGCACCGCGAACACAAGTACAATCCCAATCAATCTACATGAATATATTTATAAACTACTGTCGTGAGCAATATCCTCGGAGATTTTATATAATATTGCGGCCCAAAGTGAACTCACCGTACATGAGGCTCTATCAAGTAATGCAATATATTGGAAAATACTGTATTTTCTCCCAAAAATGATATTTCCATGTCTCCCAAATTTTTTCTATTCATTTCGAACCTGGAAATATCATAAATCAAGATTTTTCATGATCTTCGTATAAGTTTGACCTATAGCTCGAAAATTCGTCCACAAACATGCAATTCCGACTTTAGATCCATGTTCAGCGCTCCGAAAAACATAAAGAAAAGTGGGTCTTCATTCTCGCTCACGAATTTTCTTTTTGTGGGCCTGTGTTTTAAAAAACTATCATTCTGATACAAAGACTAATACTTTCCATTTTATCTTAAAAGTCACCTCATCTCATACAGATCCAGATGGAAAGTTATTAAATCCATAAATAACTTATTGGACTTAGTGTGTGGTTATCTGTACTACGCGCTGCAGATGTCCGACTGGCTGGAGGTACGGGTGCCGGAGATACATATTTTGTTCCACAATTTTAATAAATCTCTTCTAAATTGAATTATTTTAAAAAATACAAAAAAGGAACTAGAAGTAGATCATAGGGGGGAGGTCTAAATGTTGTAAATGCTAGAAAGGATGAATTTTGGTAAAGGAAGATGCTAAAGAACAATGTTAAAAAAAAGGGTTCTTTTGGCTCATTCGTGGTAAAGTATGGAAATCATCTTTTTTTACTGATTTTGGGGTGCTGAATAGGAATCTGTCATCCGAATTGGGAATAGGAATCTGTCATCCGAAACATCTGGAGGACAGTAAAAAAACAACTTTTATTTAGGGGTGGCATTGAAATTGATACAACAAAAATGTATTCTTTAGTGCGGAAAATTCTTTCAAAATACTCAGTTTCGTTAGGTAAGTAGAAACAGAAGAAAAAATTGTAAATCCCCCCCCCCCTCGTTCCCCTCACCATTCACCACCCATAAGAACGGTGTATATGAAAATATCTAATATATGGTTATTTATTTATTTTTAACAAAACCAAAACTCCTCGTTAAATGGCTATTATCAGGTTATAATGTGATTACTTCTGAATACTCTTACACCCATCCCCACCAATTAAGGTGGTGGAGTCTATCTTTTTAGAGTTTTTAATGGTTTTAATTGCAAAAGAAATCCCTAATCACTCAGTTTGATGGTTTTTTTTATCATAATAAGGTGATTTAGTCAATTCAGATGAATATTTCTCACCCCTGAATATTTCTCACACTTTTGGGGTTGGGATGTACGGTGTGCAATTTAGGGTGCATCGATTTTCTTTTTTTTTTACCTAATCCAAAATAGCGGGCGCTCAAAAGTTGTGTGATAGAGTTCTAAATAATATGTTAAAATTTCAAATTAAAATGTTAACCCTTAGAGGTAGCGGGTTGGGGTCAAAGATAAACATTTTTGATATTCTATATATTCAAAATGGCGGGTGTGAAAAAGTTGTGCTTTACAGTTATACATAAGAGGTAAAAATTTAAGACAAAAATATTAAGATTTAAGGGTAGCGGGTTAGGGTCAAGTCAACTTGATATTTTCTTTGTTCTGCATCGGATCCATTTCTATTCCCTACAAGCTCAAAGGTCCCATTTTTTTTTAAGGGAAATTATTTGTTTTATCATCATAGTGTGAAACAATAAACTTTATTTTTACTTTAATTTCTTTATTGGAAGTTTGATAACAAAGTACTTATGTGAAAATAAACTTGGTTTTATTAAATAATAAAAAGTAAAAATAAAAATACTATAAACATTACGGTAAAACTTGCTTGTAGTAATCTTTCTTTGTGTTGAATTTGGGAATTTTGTCACAGGATCTAATCGTTGTTCTAATTAATCCATCCAGCGCTGAAGCTTCAGTTACAAGCTTTACTGCCCTTTTCGCAGCTTATGTGTGATTAGGAAATTTCTTTATTTCAATTATCGGACAATTCAGGATTATTTATAATTTGATTAAAGTCCTCTTCGGATAAATCAACTGTTAATGGTTGCTCATTATATTCACATTCTTGCCAATCAATCATCTCATACTAATTTGTAGCATTTAGTTTCAACGGAGCAGGCGTAAACTTTCTTAAGTCGGTATTGTTGCCTTTTCTAGCTTTTAATATTCTGCGAACGGCCAACTCCCTAATACACCGGTTTTCATCGCCCAGCATTTCCAGTAGTATGTTCTCAGGGTGTGCAAAATATCCATTTCGTATTACGATGGTATCAACTACCTACTCCTTTCAACTCTTCTGATAAATATCTGGGTAATTGTATGGTCTTCCATACATTTGAAGCACTTTGCAGACATGATGGATGTGCTTCTATTTTGAACCACATTGGCGCATACACTTTGACAACATACGTTGCTGATATAACCAAATCTGCAGAGCAACATATAAGCGAAGTATTCTATTTGCTGTCGTCAGCCATCGCGAGTGGACTGTTTTGCCAGGTTCTCGTTTTGAAAGATTAATAGAAACATATTCCGTTATTACTGCTTGGCATATTTCATAAATATATAACTGATATGTGTTAAAATCTTTCACCTTAACTATAGGAATTTCGGATTTACTGATATGTGTTAAAATCTTTCACCTTAACTATAGGAATTTCGGATTTAATAATCTTAAATGCAGCTACTGGCATCTGCTCGCATTTGACTAATGACTTTCCTATTATACCTGAAAATCCTGAAATACAGTTCCGTCAATATGTTCGATCAAGTGCCTTTTAGTGGAAGTTCATTTGCATGCAGTTGGCAAATAAACCACTGAAGTGGTCTTTTCAAATGTGTTTCAAGTAGAGCTATAACGCCACCTTTAGGACCAGTATTTGTAGCCGTTCTATCACATCCGACGACTTTTAAGGTGTTAGTTGGGATTCGAGAGTTTTCAGAATAACTGATAATGGCGTTAATGATGTTTACAGCTGAACCTGTAGAAGGTGTGACATGTCCCAAATATGATGATCCGGGCTCTCCAATTAAAACTATATGTTCTTCGGTTGTTATCTTTCGACGGTTATCTATTAATTTCATGGCCTTGTCTTTACGCCCATCGAAATAAAGTCCACGTTTTTATCAATTACATGCGTTGTGTTAGATTCATTAATTAAACCAAAATCTTGGAGTACTGAAGAAGCAATCAGTGCTCCAGCTCTATCGGAAATACCGCATCTATCTAAACTTTCGGCTAAAACTGACAGTGTTCACTGTTCACCGAGCTTTCATGTATGCAGAACCCAGCGCATGCTGTATTATGGGCATGCGTACATTAGATAACAAATATGTAGGTAGTAATAAGTAATTTAAATTTAATATCGTAATTAAACATAGTTTAAAAATATTACTAATTGATAAGTATCAATAATATTTGTAAGGGTACGTACTATCTTTTTGGTCTTTGATGCTAACCCGCTACCCTTGAGTCTTAGTATTTTGGTTTAAAATTTTTACCAGCCAATTTCAACCCCAAGACCAAACTTTTCCGCGTTCGCCATTTTAGATATGCACAAAATAAAGAAATTGGACTTTTAACCCTCACCCGCTACCCCTAAACCTAAATATTTTTCACTAAAATTTCTACCTGTTGCTTATAACCCTAAAACACAAATTTTGCGCACCCGCCATTTTGAATATATAGAATATCAAAAATGTTTACTTTTGACCCCAACCCGCTACCCTAAGGGTTAATATTTTAATTTGAAATTTTAACGTATTATTTATAACCCTATCATACAACTTTTGGGCGCCCGCCATTTTGGATTAGGTAAAAAAAAAAAGAAAATCGATGCACCCTAGTGTACATATCACTATCCAGAAAATATTACTTGTTTTTTATATTAAAAAAATTTGTTAATTATTTAAATGACTTTTGGCAAGGAGGGTTCAAGGGGTGAATTTGTTTTTAGTACTTCTTTTTCTTCTTAGATATCGAAACTTAATATTTTAAGAGAATTTCCTGCAAAAGAATAACCTCTTGTAGTTCTAAAGTCAGTTCCAATGTCACCCCCAAATAAGGTTGCTTTTTAATGTGTTCCAGAGATTTTTCGTCAGAACGGGTGACGGATTCGTTTTCAGCACCCCAAAATTAGTTAAAAAAAGAAGACGGATGAGCCAATAAAAGCCCTTTTTTAACATTGTTCTTTGCAATCAGTACTAGTTTGTAAGTCAAGCAGCTTTGTTTACAATATACGGAGTAATAATAGATTACTATCGACATACTATAGACTAACCAGAATCCATCTGAATATGATACACCTCAAATTCTATAATTTGTTGCCTCAAAGTATAACAACAATTTAGATTTTCGATTTAAAATTGAGACTAAGCAATAAATATACGATATTTTATTTAGTTTAAAATCCAACTCTTGTATTATTTTAATAAAGATCTGTGTGAGTATACAGAAAATATATTATTTGTACAAAATAAATATCATGTTAAGATTGTTTTGAAAAGTGCTAATAGGAACATTTTATTAACCTAATTGCTAGTAATATGTGTTATACGATTATATTTTTGCAGAATTATATCTCAACTCAGCTAATGATGATTATGGTTTAAATTATGATTCGGGACAGATAAGAATAGCCTTTTTACCAGGAAATGATGATTTAAGCAAAAATTTATATGGAGGCATAGTACTGGGTTCTAATCCTGCAGCTAGAACTTATGGTTTGAAATCTGTCGAAAAACATACAAGTTGGTCCAATGACTATCATCGGTTTGGAGTAACGTGGAAGCCAGGTGCGTATTATTCAATAGTATATTATACAACGATGCTAGAAAGAAGGCTATTATTACTGAGGATGGAGCGAGCGCAGCGAGCGAGTGTTCTAACCATCCGAGATATTAATTGCCATTATAGTGAGTTGTATACTATACTTCATATACGACTAACCTGTATATAAAATATAGTGACATGTACATAATTTATAAACATATAAAAAATGTTGATTTTTAAGTTATTTATTTCTTTTCAACAAAATGTACTTAAGTTAATGTTACTACAGTTAATAGACTGAACTGATGAGGGCATATTTTGTGTTGATAGTATGATTAGCACTATTTTCAACGGTAGAAATACTATCAGCATTAACCACTCTAGCAGCTGTAGAAGTAGAAGCCGTAACATTGTTCACTTGCTTTGAAATAGTTTCGGCTATTATCATTTATTTTTAATAGATTCGTCAATGTATCCTTCAGCTACGAGTCAGGACTTCCAGCCTCCGTGACGCTTCAACTCAAATAAGTTGTTATTTTTTTCCCAAGTACAGTAAACTTATGTTTTCCAATTCGTTGAATGGTGCATTTACCTCTTTGGTAATTTAAAAAAAAGGAGCTTATGTCACGTGCGACGACCGAAATCCATGTACTTTTTTACAATCCCATAAAATTGACCAATAATAATAAAATTTCTTACCACTTTGGTTTTCGTTTTAGGTACAGTTATTAACAATATTGTACTTAGATCTTTCACGTCTTCAATTTTCATTTCGTAGAGCTCATTAGAGCGACATGCACCCATAATTCCCACGAATAATACGACCTTAAATAAATTAATATGTTATATTTGAGAAATTTAGTACCTGTCAATCTTACCTTATGTAAAAGATAAACTCTATTAGGTGCTTCCTTTATAAATTTATTAATTTCTTCTCGTGACAAAGTTTTGACCTTTTTCGCTTTCCATATCCCTCAGATTTTCTTTTCAGAAAAGAACGTAGTTCTCCATACTTTTCCAAATCTATGTCGTGTTTTATTTTCAAAACTGCTTTTAGCATGGAATAAAATGACCATAATGAAGATTTGTATCTGTCAGCGAAGTCAGCAAAATAAGCTAATAATACATTTTAACCTCCCCACAATAAAATTGTGGGAGGTTACTACAATTAGTCCAAAATCGAAAATTGAGATAACATCAAATCTTTACGTTTTGAGGTCCCAGGAACCCAAAAAAGTTGTTTTTGAAAAATGTCTGTGTGTGTGTATGTGTGTGTGTGTGTGTGTGTGTGTGTGTATGTCTGTTAGCACGATAGCGGCGAAGCCACTAAACGGATTTGGATGAAACTTTGCATGAGGGTTTCTTTAGTGCTCCAGAAGATCTGAAAAGGTTTTGGTTGAGATCGGATTACGTTTGTTGCTGTTTTGGCACAACAAGTTGTTTATTTTATGATTACTTACAATTTGTAATCGAACCATTGAAAAGCAGTAAAAATTCCGATTTCAACGATATATAACACTTGCACTCTTTAGCTTTGGTTTCCGTGAAAAAAATTAAAAACCAAATAACACGCTTCTTGTGTAAAATATATTTTATAGTGGAACCACAGAGTACAGTAACTGCACAGAGGCGAAGTCTTTGGCGGTTCCTTTCAGTTTTGATGGCTCGTTTTCTGTGACCTTGCGTACCAGTTGCGTCTACACCACGGTGTATTAAATAGGTGGTCCGGCAATTTCCTATTATAATAATGGCTTCGTAAGTGCATGGTTTCTATTTACTTTAATAGATGGCGCGAGCAATACGGTCCTACAATTACCTGGGCATGTGCATCGCATAACTAACATAACCTCAAATTTTAAGGTGTTTTCGTTTATTCTCATATTTAATGTTTGTATAGGCATTTTTAGCTTGGAGCCATACTGGCTCCAAGCAAATATTTAAAAATTCACGCAAATAATTTTTCAATATTGTTGATTAATAAAAATAGACTGCTAATTATAGGTTAGATTCCTAACCTGCAAAAGTGTCTTATTTTATTGTGACAAACTATTTAAAACTTCATACATATTACGTTGAACTTGACTTTGGTTGAAAGTACAGGAACCAGGCAGAAATTTTAATAATAGTTACGTAATACCTGTAAATCTTAAGAAATATATATTTTTGAGGTTAGCTGTGACGACACGTGCAATACTGCATGTAGTGTTACATATATTCTTTCAATGTTTTAATTTAGCTACTTAATGTCAGATGTCACTGGACTCTTGTCAAAAACAAGAAGCCGGGAATGTATGCAACACTGTATGTACGTATGCACAGAACCTATAAAATTATCTATCTATGCGTAAGTAATGAGAGAACTTAGTTGAGCCATCTTTTACAATATGTACGAAGTAAGCACTTATTAAGCCACTGTGAGGGTTGTCGTCGCATCACCTATTTAATACACCCTGGTCTACACTGAGAGATATGTTGTTTATTTCTTTTAATAGGTTAGATTTCTAACCTGCAAAATGCGTTTTATTTTATTGTGACAAACTAGATTTTGGTCGAAAGTATGGGAACCAGGCAGAAATTTTAATAATAGCTACGTAGTACTTTTAAATTTTAAGAAATATATATTTTTGAGGTTAGCTATGACGTCATGTGCAGATCCCCATTTAAGGATACACTGAAAAGACAGTGTAGGTATTTCGAGTTGGATTGAAAAATATTATGATTTGAATTGCTTATAATTGGCGCCTATTTTCAATTGAGTTGTACACTAGGTTTTATTTATGAGAATTTTAATTCTCGGTTAATGTTTTCAATATCCCAAAATGAGTGGAAAAAAAAATTCACAAATCCAAACTTAACACGATAAACATCAACAGTGTCAAGATAAAAGTGAGGTTGATTGTTAAACAATTAAGAAATGGCGATGAGTATACAAATTGGGTTTTGGCGGGAAGGCTAGCCTTCGCCTCTGTATAGTTACTGTACTCTGTGGTCTAACCTAACGTTCAATAGACTAGTGTGTTAAAGCGTGCAGACTGTATGCTGAGTAAATTTGAGTGTCAAGTGCATCGAGACATTACAAGTTTTTTCGACGTTCATAAAGCCCACGGAAGGTGTGAGAAGCCTTCGTGAACCGCTCACAAGCCCTACAAGTATAAGCAATCTCACCGGAACGTTTTCGGCGAGTTTTTTCCAATAAAACTTTAAAAGTGACATTATATTTTAAAAACTATTTCCGCTACTTCTGCCATCCCGCCGGAAATTCTTCCGGCAACATAACCTAAAAATAGTGCTACATAACTTAAAAATAATTTAAGACATTGGTACCAATCTAAAATATTTTTTCGAAAACTGTCAAAAACCAAATTCCCCCAGAAAAACATTGAAACCAAAAATTTGACAGCTTACTTCCCCGACCGATTTAGTGAAAAATCGGCCGAGGCCAGAAGATAAAACAAAATATATCAACTCAAACTTAAACGATCCACCATGAACACTACTCCGGCCACATCTGGCAGGGAAGCTGTCCACCAAGAGTTATATGGTTTTTCCAAAAGATGGCCATCCCTACCACCCATTATCAACGAACGGATGTTTTCGTTTAGTTGTTTCCAGTATCAATAATCAAAATTATTAAGTGCTCTTGCCTACGAACTTAGTTTTTATAGTGTTGTGTTTATTAACCTCCCCACAATAATTGTGGGAGGTTACTACAATTAATCCAAAATCGAAAATTGAGATAACATCAAATCTTTACGATTTCGAGGTCCCGGAAACCCAAAAAAGTGGTTTGTGACTAATGCCTGTGTGTTAGCACGATAGCTACGAAGCTACTAAACGGATTTGGATGAAACTTTTACATGAGGGTTTCTTTAGTGCTCCAGAAGATCTGAAAAGGTTTTGGTTGAGATCGGATTACGTTTAGTGCCATTTTGGCACAAGTTGTTTATTTTGTGATTACTTAGAATTTGTAATTGAACCATTAAAAAGAAGCAGTATAAATTCCAATTTCAACGATATATCACACTTGCACCCTTTCGATTTGGTTTCCGTTAAAAAAATTAAAAATAATTCGTTATATGTGCACATATGACAGCATCCAAAAAATTGGTATTATTGTTAGGGGAAAACGTATTTTGCCATCTGTCAAAAATATTTGGGTTGGTAACCTTTGTGAATGTTGATTTATAGCTTATGGTACGTGACGTCACAGCTAACCTCAAAAATATATATTTCTTAAGATTTAAGAATATTACGTAGCTATTATTAAAATTACTGCCTGGTTCCCGTACTTTCAACTAAAATCTAGTACAGTGTAATGTTTATGAAGTCCTAAATACTTTGTCCTAATAAAATAGGACTCTTTTTGTGGGTTAGAAATCTAACCTGTAATTAGCAATATATTTTTTTATTAATCAACCATTTTTAGGTCACATGGTTTTGACAATTTTGACATTTTGCTTGAGGGACAACAAAACGCAGTTTGCGTGGTTTTATATATTTTTTTCTGATTTTCTTGAGAAACTGTGTGTGTTTTCGTAATAATGTCATATAGTGAATATTATCCAACCCTTATGGGTGATGTAAAGTGTCGCTACGATGAGAAAATCAAAATAATAGACAATATTGACCCATACACCCTTGGAGTGGAGACTGGAGACCTTTCTGCAGATTTGTCTATTTTACCTTGTGTGTCCGTAATTAATATGGTAAATTACTTAGTGTCGACTCACAGCTTCTTCGCAGATCAGCAGTTAAAGGCATACAAATCTTTACAAGCATATAAATATTATGAGGCCGGATTTGTGCAAGAAGTTTGTGCAAGAAAGATAAACTCAAATGTATTCATTGTTATGGGCAAGGCAAGTTTACATTTAAATAACTAAGTGCTAGATTTCAGTGATAAGCTTGTTATATTATCCGTATGTAGTATTCAATAGACTCGGCCAGAAAGTGATTTCTTTACCTTTCTTCTAATCTTTTTTACATTCAAAATAAACCTTATCTCACAATCGCACTTTGTCGCAAAAAAGACGGTGTTTTATTTTTATTTCACATTTAAAACTGAGATTACTTCTTTGTTTACATTGGAATAAAAAGTTTGGTTATCCCTCAGGCAATATGATCGACTTATCGTGACGTCATCCTAAGATGGTCTATATAGAAAAATTATTTGCATGAGTTTTTTAACTATCTGCTTGGAGTCACTGTGGCTCCAAGCTAAAAATGCGTAGTCAAACATTAAAAATGTGAATAAACTTGAAAAACTTAAACATGTTATGTCCCTAAATATATTTCATAACCTAAAAATCAACATTCGTAAAGGTTACCAACCCAAATATTTTTGACAATGTCAAAACTTATTTTAGTTGTTTTTTTTTTAAGGTAATAATTGTTTATAGCCGTGTTCGGATATTACGTCTGATTGATGGGACACGTCACAATCGTTCATTGCAAATCGAGTTAACTGAGCAAAATCTTAAACGTTCGAGTATTACAAAATAAAGGCCTCGGACGAAGCTCGACTTGCTCGACCATTTTGATCGAGCAGGAAGATTTTAATTTGACCCATGCGTAGTCTGCTTGAACAGTCCATAATGTTATTGACTTGTTGGTTAGAGCGTCATTTGGGCTAAATTCTGTGTTATTATTTTTTTTTCATTATCCAATATTTTACAAAATCTTCGAAACGTTATCTGTTAATACCCTTATAATATCCGGCAATTGATTAACATGCAACATAAACAAACATGAGAGGTTATGTTTTAACAGATTGCTTGTAGTCCGCTTCAGTTCGTTCGATATTTGTTGATGAAATAAATGGCTCCAAAGTCACGTGTAATTTATCTGTTTGCTCAGTGCTCTGATTTCCGATGTAATATCCAAATACAGCTGATAAGGATCCACCGTGTGGGGAGGTTCCAGCCGCTTCCAGTAGCTGCCGATTTTTTAGAAAGCGAGTTAGTTTTTTTTTTAATGCGCCAGTCCATGAAACTTTACGCTTTATCCTAAAAACTTTTTGATTTCTATGGTAGTAAATTAGACGTTGTTGCTTCTGCTCGATCAGTTATTTCTGGTGGAGTACAGGGGATATCTTCTGAATTGCTTTCCATTGTTTCAACCACAAAACTAACACAATCAAACACAATTTCACAAAACCCGTTTTTACTGTGATTGTTTACGTCGTATGTTTATTTTTTTTCCATAGTTACCAGTCTCTATGGTATTTTTAATGTTCACAGATAGACTGATTCATGCATAATTTTCCGATTGGTACACGAGGGGTATAATGATCAAAATTCCCTCATCGTAATTCCCTCATCGTAATTCCCTGTGGGATTAATTGATGGCATTATATACCAAAAATCACCCATTTAATGTTCATATTATTTGTTACTCGTATATAAAACAATTTATAATTTAATTATTGTGGCTATATTGACTCCGACTCACATGAGAGGAACTTCTAGGTATTCTTGAGAATTTAGTAAAATTTAATCAATATATTTGACTGGGCTTTCGTGGAATTCTTGTATACGAGAAAGTAATATACAGGAAGTTTCATAAGTCGTATGACAAGCCGAAAGAGGACATAGAAAATCCATTTTTGAGTGCTTATATTGTTTATATGCCCACACGTCAATTAGTTATATGCCTTTAAAATTGTTGCATATAAATATTATTTATAGCGACCACGACATTTTTAAAACAGATATGTGTGAGAAAATATTTAATTATACTTGCAATACAAAATATGGAATGAGTCAGAACCATAAAGGTTTTGTGAAATTGTGGTAAGTGCATATTGATGAGTTGAAATGCATAATAATTATCAGTTAAAAAAAGCTACAAGTGATTCTGCAACTGTAACCAAAGTTACATATTGATGTGCTGTAATTCCTGTACAAAATTCTGCAAATTCGTTCACAACAGAAAAATACAAGGGTACCTTTACCGTCTTGACTCTAAACCATAGAATACTTTAATGAAATTGAAATTATTTAAAACATTCGCACCTTGCAGATGTTTTCCTTTCCAAATCAAAAAAAAAAAAACATAAATGCACTTCATTTTCATAACAATATTGAGCCACAAAGAGGAGAAAAAGAAAGAGGTCCGAGGGAAAAAATTATATGTAAGTTTTATTATTATTTAGATGTACTAAAACGAAAAGAATAAAAAAATTACATTAATTGTCGTAAAAGCTTGGCAATTTTTTTTCTATTCAGGCGACAAACTTTAAAGAAAATTAATTTTGTTTTTTTTTTCTTTTTAGTACACCTAAATAATAATAAAAGCTTGTTTTTAAAAAGTTTTTTTTTTATATTTAATTTAATTTTTAAATTTTTAGTTACGTCTATTATTTTATTTTATATTGATACTTAAAATAATACTGGATCCTTCGCTGTCCGCGTCCTTACTTAAAACCGGAAAATTATTGTGTTAAAACTAAAAAAGACACTTTTTGGGAACATATTATTGTATTGTCACCAGAACTGCACATGTATGTAAAATTTCAACTCAATTGGACGTCGCAGAGTGGAGCATGAGACCCGAAAATCTGGCCAAAAATCTGAAACATGGCCAATGATCCAAAAATAGGTCAGGTTTATAGAAAAATTATTTAATAAAATCATTTCACGAAAAAGGGTGGGTTATAGGGGGTGGAAAAATGATATCAACAGAAATTTATGAAATTTTGTATTTTTATGCATTCTGTAATGCTAGTGATGGGAAGAATATTTGGAAAAATCTAACTTATAAAGGTTTTATTAGTATCGAAAAAAATATTTGAACATAATTATTATATACTTGTTAAAAAGCGTTTCAGGCTAGAAATAATTTCAATTTTTGAAATGAAGGGCAAAATATGGGCAGAAATTTCAAACTAATATATTTATTTAATAAATAAAGAATACACCCATTTAAAAATATGCCTTGGTCGCACTTGAAATGAAACTAAATGTTTCATTATTACTAATAAGAACAATAAACATTTTACATTGACGACTTTAAATTGGCATTTACAAAAATATTACTGCTTATCACAAAATTATAAGTACTAGAAAATGTAATACACACCTGAACTTGAAGCCTCCATAGCAAAGAACTCGAATTTTGATACAGTAATAAACAAATAAACGAGCACAAAGATCTAATAAAACTTTAAAATTCACAACGCACTATCTGCACTACTGGGATTTGACTGATGTGGGCGCTGAAATGTATACATGTAATGGCCAATTGCGATTCATTTTATTATGTGTAAAGGTGTTAGCTACACACAGGTCAAAAGAGCGATCGTGTTAACTCTATAACATATTTTGATTTTTGGCCACGTTTTTAGCTTTGTTGCCCCACTGTGCGTCGTTAAGTGGTTCAAAACTGACTTGCAAGAATCATTCTAAACATATTAACACACATACCTACGAAGCAAGTTAAATACAAGCTTGTAATAAAAAAGGCTAAACAAAGGAAATAAATTGAAAATACGGAAACAGAAAGCAACTGAGAATGAAGCTAGGGAATTCATGTATTGCTTGTGATTTTTTTGCAGCATTGAAAACAATAACATGAACGATAGCATGCTGTATAGTTTGTTTGTAAAAGCAAATTCTTCAACGGGCGCGTTTCTCAATAAAAGTCTCAGTTCATATTGTTGTTATAGAAAACATTCTTCAGTTGATTCTCCTCCATGAAAGGCTCTCTTTCGTTGCGAAATGGTATATGTCATGATACGAAGTTATAATAATACCCTGTTGTTTGTACAAAATTATCATTATTATAAAAAAACGGTTTTTAATTGCTATCACCGGCGCCTCCGCCAAATCTTCGAATATGCTCGTAATATAAAAAATTGTTTCCAATTTTTGTTCGCCGTACACTAAATATAGGATTGATAAAAGTGTGCAGCAGGTTTGACAGAAATCGCTTAATCTACGCCAGAGAGTCGGTTAAAAATGTTACTAAATTATATATAGATGTTAGAGCACCAAATAATGAATGGCTATGTACAAATCCATGTTGATTTTGTTCTATCGAACTATTTTTTTTTAGACAGCATTACTGTGAGTGTTGATGATAAAGTATATGGCACCATTTATCCACCTAGTGATGGTTTCGCGAGTTTGGGACCCTTCTTAAAACTTCAAAATGCTGAAAGATGGAAAACTGGTACAACATTGGCCCCTTTCGATAAAGAGGTAGGTATAGTTAAGAATAACAAAAAAAAAAAAAAATGGAAGCAATGTTTTAAAATTGTGGAAATAATTGATCATCACATCAAAACATCACATATATAAGATAATAGAGTAAACAAAGTCAAGTCATTCATCCAAATGTAATAGCAAATGAATGACATTTTCTATCACGTTCTTTAATCAACGACTACACAATAGCTATTTATGCAACTAGTAATAGGAAGGAAATAATGTCCAATTATTTATCAATATGTAAATTATTTATGAGATTGTTAATACCTAGTCAACAAAATTTAATCATTGCATTGGCTGCTGAGAAATTGGTCGTTTTGACACTAAAGCGAAAAACTAATTTAATTTGCACACTAGTGTGAAAAATAATATCATTTCGAAACATGGCGAAAATGGAAAAATTAACTTTCCGAAGCGAATATAGAAAATAGCTATTCGTGCAGCAACCTAAGAAAAAGTGGCTTCTTTCCGTATTAGGCTTAGAAGTTTTTATCAAAGCGATAGCTTAGTATTTGGAAAACTGATTAGACTCCGATAATTTTAATGTTTTTGGCATTTATATTATATATATTTTTTGATACTTACAAACTGCAAGCAGCATCCAGAATGTAATTTCAAAAAGAAAAGGTCAACATAAACACTAGCTCTGCTTCTACTTCCCAGTCATCCAGAATATGTAATATGTACAATCGGCGTCACCTTAAACTCACCACCATTAGAGATGCTCCCTTTCTAACCTTATTTGTAGTGACGCGTGTTAGAAAGAGAGCATCTTCAATAGCGGTGAGTTTAAGCTGACGCCGATTGTACCTACTGTACACACTACTAATAAATTTTTCTAATAACATGGATTTACAATTCTTGCGTACGAAAAAATTATATTCACACCCGTTAGAAAAAGTGGAATTTTTCCTAACTTAAAAGAGTATTTAAATATAGACCTTCTTCAACCATTAATAGAAAAATAATTTTATGATACAATAACACAAGCACACGAAAAAAAGTCAATTTTCTGAGGTTTTACATATATACTCCCATGTATTTTTGACCGCTGAACACGATCCCGATGTCAGTTTTACAAAATTAGGTCAGGATTTTTTGTTAACTACGAAAGACAGCTAAACGCTAAACACGATCCCGATGTCAGTTTTGCTTTTTCAGATCAAGATTTTTTTTAACCACGAAAAACAGGTTAAAACAGACCAGAATACGGTTTAAAATAAAAATTAAAAATTTTAAACATAGACCATGTATTCGATGTATTTTTTGCCGCTAAACACGATATCGATGTCAGTTTCGACCAATCAGGTCATGACTTCTTATTTATCCTGATTTATTCTTTTCTATGGTACTGTACTCTTTTGTTTTCAAATGATCTGAATCCTTTCTTTTTCGTTTTATTCCTTTCGTTTTCACATTCCTTTTCAATGTTCAAGAGTAGTCTGCCATCATATTAACATCACATTGACCTTGATATCTACGCTCCGTTTCCTATATGTCTTGATGAAAGTGTTCACCATGATCTTCACTTTAAATCACCTAAATTGTCTGGAATCTGGTCTATATGACATTGCAGGAAATGTAGTTTCAAATTCATTAGACAACCTATTTTTCCGAATTTTTGTACTATGTTGGATGCTATTTCTTTGTAGTCTTCGCTCTTATTGTTTGGTCTCATAAAGTAAATCGTGAAAGCTTTGAACAAAGAAGGAAAATGTTTTAAGTATTTGGGAATACAATTTCCACAGATAAGCGAAGCCAAATTAATGAAAGGCATTTTTGATGGTCTACAAATAAGGAAAATGTTAAGAGATATGCAAAAGGGAGCTTGGCAGAGCTATAAAGAAGTTGTTGATACATTTTTAGAAAGCAAAGAACACTACAAAGAAATAGTATCCAAAATGGTAGAAAAATTCAGAAAATTAGGTTGCCTAATGAATTTTAAACTATACAGGGTGTTTCGAAAAGATTTGACGCTTAGCCGTAGATACTTGACATCAAAACAAGTCGATTTAACTCAAAAAGTAGTGGTCTAACTCTTTTCGTTCGAGACTATTATACGTATCTACTTCAAAGTTGGTAACGGCATGTTTTTTAGGTCGCTAATTACAATGGTGATATTGCCGATGCCATATTTTATAGATGGCGCTAGTTACAGGACTTTTACATGACACTTTAAGCCATAACTTTTTTGAGGTTAGGTTTTGGATATCGTCTTCTACTATAATCCAAACGCCATTTAGTTTCCTAAAGAAAAGGTGTACTTGTTTAAACGCTATAAAATGCACCTTTTCAGAGAAATATGCGATTTACAACTTTGTCACGCACCAGTTCGAAGAAATTCAACACCCCGGGTATTTTGAAAAGATTGGGACAACGCTTAGCGTAGACTGTTGACATCAAACCAAGTTGATTTAACCCAAAAAGTAGCGGTCTAACTCTTTTCGTTTTCAAGATACAGAGTGGTATAGTAAAAAAATTTTTTTCATATTTTGTCTCTATCTTGGAGAATATTATACGTATCTACAACAAGCACTATTGACGACTTCAAGACATCATACTTGACGTACACCTACTAGATAAAAAAACCGCTTTTAGGTATAATTGAATTTCCACGAACTGGTGTGTGATAAAGTTGTAAATCGCGTATTTCTCTGAAATGGTGCATTTTAACGCATTTAAACAAGTACACCTTTTCTTTAGGAAACCAAATTGCGTTTCGACTATAGTAGAAGACGATGTCCAAAGCCTAACCTCAAAATATTTATGGCTTAAAGTGTCACGTAAAAGTTCTGTAACTAGCGCCATCTATAAAATATGGCATCGGTAATAGCACCATTGTAATTAGCGACCTGAAAAACATGCCGTTACCAACTTTCAAGTAGATACGTATAATATTCCCTAAGATAGAGACAAATTACGAATACAATTTTTTTAATTTGCCACCCTGTATCTTGAAAACGAAAAGAGTTAGACTTTTTGAATTAAATCGACTTGTTTTGATGTCAAGAATCTACGGCTAAGCGTTGTCCCAATCTTTTCGAAACACCGGGTATTTCTTGCTTTCTCATATAGACCAGTTTCCAGGCATAAAGTAAATGGAGCATAGATATCAAGGTCGATGGGATGTTAATATGATAGACTACTGTCAGACATTGAAAAGGGATGTGAAAACGAATGCAATAAAACAAAAAAGAAAACCATTACGCAGATCATTTGAACACAAAAGAGTAGGTACAGTACCACACAAAAAGGAAATCAGGATAAATAAGAAGTCATGACCTGATTGGTTGAAACTGACATCGGTATCGTATTCAGCGGCAAAAAATACATCGAATGCATGGTCTACTTATTTAAAATTTTTAATTTATATTTTAAACCCTATTCTGGCCTGTTTTAACCTGTTTTTTGTGGTTAACAAAAAATCCTGACCTGATGCAGCAAAACTGACATCGGGATCGTGTTCAGCAGTCAAAAATGCATCGAATACATGGTCGACTTATTTAAAATAATATTTAATTTATATTTTAAATCCTATTTTGGTCTGTTTTAACCTTTTTCTCGTGGTTGACAAAATATTCTGACCTGATGGAGCAAAACTAACATCAGGATCGTGTTCAGCGGTCAAAAATACATCGAATACATGGTCTACTTATTTAAAATTTAAATTTTAAACCATATTCTGTCCTGTTTTAATCTGTCTTTCGTGGTTAACAAAAAATCCTGACCTGATTTTGTAAAACTAACATCGGGATCGCGTTCAGCGGTAAAAATACATGGGATTATATATGTGAAACCTCATAAAATTTATTTTTTTTGTACGCCTGTGCAATTTTTCAATACCTGATACTTCCCCACTTCCCCGATCCTGGCACATATTCCCCTTGTTAGACATCCAAGATAATCCGTATATAGTTGCATATATTCCCGCACCATATTATTCCCAATCACAGGCAATTCAACAAGGTTCATGTTCCCGAATGATCCTATAGCATATATAAATGCTCTTTAAATAAATAAATAAATAGGATTTCGAAAAGTTTTAATTTAGATTTCAAATTGAATTTTTATAATAATAATTTGTTTTTATTATTCGTATCCATAGTGATATTCCTATACAACTTATATTATGTATATAGGCTAGTACCCTGCATATACTCCCCACCCCCCCCCCCCCCCACCACCACGAAGAAACCAACTTACCAAGGTCTCAATATTAAAAATTAGATTTAAAATAAAAGTCAGATTTGACTTATAAATGACATTAGAGAAATGAAATAATTGATAACAATAACAATATATATAATATTCAATTAGAGACAATTAATCCATTAAACATTTCGCCGATTCATGGAATTAATCCATATAGATTCTATTAAAGAATATTTTTGGCAATTCATGGAATTAATCCATATAGATTCTATTAAAGAATGTATAGATGACAAAATATCATTACACGTCGGGGTCACCAATATAGAAAATATAAATGCTATTTAAATAAATAGGTCTAAGACTAAGCGAAGTACATTAATCCTTTCGTCGACGATTACTGAATGTCGAAACTGTCGAAAGGCAATTGATAAATTCTTTAAACAGTACGGCCCCTCCTATAGAACGTCTTGAAGTACATTTATAGCATAGTGACATATTTAACCACACGTATTTGCAATATAGCAGAATATAGGACCACAAAATCAAAGATACGGAGGAACGAGTTAGGGGCAGTAAAGCGGCGGCAGGGGGGGGCATACAGAAAAAATGATAACACATACACGAGAAGAGGTATACCACGGCAACAGTGGAGATACTCTGGAGGAAGAAGAGAAAGCAAAAAATGAATGAATCAAATTAATACAAGAAGACCCTTCAATAAGCCACCATTCAAGGAATAAATGCTAGAAATCAGTGATAATAATTAAAATTAAACTTGAAATAATCAACGAGGTATTGTTGATATACTGCGTCAGGGCTGAGTTCGCACATCACTTCAGCGGAGGTATGCCTAGTGAAGGTTTCTTTAAAAAAAATGGTATTCTCTAAGAAAACACACACATACGTCGATAATCTCCTAATCGATGCAGAAGAAGAAGAAGAGTTGGACCAGCGGAGAGGAACACAAAATAGATGAATATTCCCTAAGAATACCGAACAAATTGAAGTACCTAGGAACAGACCGGACGAACCAGCTGGAGCGGAGATAAACAGTAAAGGAGAGAATCAAAACGGCACAAGGGTAATATACCGTTCATTGAGAAAAATAAACTATCATGGGACCTTACCAAATGTATATAAATAGCCGTCATACGGACAACGATGATATATGGAGTCAAAAACGCGGCAACAATAAAAGTCAACAGAAGAAGTTTTTGAGAAGAGCAGAAAGGGCATCGTCCAACTAAAACAACAAGACGAAAACAGCGACACAAAACATGAACATAATAGAAATATACGCAATGAAGTATTGGGGACATACCCAAGTAAGGGACCCAACACATTTACTGAAGAAAGCCCTAGCACCGCACAGCAACAAACTAAAAATAGGGAGACCATGCTACAGTGGAGAACGACAATAGAAAGGATCAAATACCTATACCTCCCATCCCACATTCCTTTACCATGCGCCATGTGGCTCTCGCTGCTGGCAACAAGCATGACCTGAGTCCAACCCAGCGTGGACGTAGCAGGCCCAGCTGTATACCTGAGAGTGGGAGCAATGCCTACCGCACGCTGGTAAATCAATCAATCGATCAACTTATTCATTTCCGCGTCTTAATCTGACACAAACCTCATTCAGCATGTACGAATACAGAACGAGTGTCTTAAGGAATCGCCGAGGCAGCAAACGCTGAGTAAAAACTGCTCTTAATGTATAAACTTTTAATCTTAAAAACAATTAAACTAAATGCTCGAAGATTAATTAAACGAAACGTTAAACCAAGATTATTTTGCTTGAACTACTACAGTACACAGAAAAAATCAAGAAGACCAGGAACAAGTTAACCCTTTAACACTCGGGTTTCCAGTGAGTGGCAGGCTTTTATAAAGAAAAATACGATTATAAGTTTAATTTTGTAACATCAATAAAAATTTGTTTTTAAATTTATTTCGAAGTTTGGCCCCTGAGTCTGGTTTGGCCGCGAAGTCTCTGACTCCTAGTCCCCCTGTCCAGTCCGACACTGAAAAATTGAACATGTAATGCTGCGATGTGTACTGGAGGCCTATCAGGGTGGAATAGCTCTAGGCGGAATTATGATTTTTAACTTGAGATTTGCAAGTGATGCCACCTTAATTGCAGCAGGTGAATATGAGTTCACACATCTGCTGGACAACCATAAAAAATAAGCTTGGTATACAGTTCAGACAGTCAAGGAAAAGCAAAAAACAAGTGACAAAGAAGACATTGTTCAAAATGATCAGCTGATGTTACCAAGGTGATCACTGGAAAGAGTTTTGGTGGGGTCGTACGCCATAAGAGAGCCACGACAGATGGGCGAGAGACTGTTAGACGTATTGTGCAGCAAAGAGGGGCTAACTAAAATAATGCATTGGTCACAAAACATCTGCGGGAAGACCCTGTGAACAAGAATATAATATACATCTGAACTACTTTTCAACAAACAGCAAACATGAATTAATATCTACGAACTTATTCCTGATTTGTTTATTTTATTATTTTTTTTCAGGGTAACAGAGCTGCCTACAATTGTAATTTAACTATGATTTAACTACAAACTATAAGTGCTACCATGTAGTTGTGAATACACAATACACCAGTATTGTTTTGAGAATCCACTACTCAAATGACTTTTTAAAAGTAGTTAAACTACTAATGTAATTTTAACTAAAACTTTTTTTATTAAATAAAAATGGTAATCCCGTGGCCCAATTTGTAGAGCATTTTCTTAAGCCCCCTATAATAAACCATAATATTAATAAATAATCTATATATTTAAAACATAAGGCGTTTCTGTTCTCCGGCTTCGCCACTCGCCAGCGGCTCCCACATTGGACCAATTTCGATTATTCTTTTTTAATAATAAAGTCCTCTGTCCACAAATGTGTCATTATCAATTTTTATATTTTTAAGTTGTTATTTTCATATACGTAAAAACGAAATACAAATTCAAATAAATGAATCAATAACCTCGCACGAGCTCTACAGTGCACACGTCTCGTACTTACGGCGCTTACATTAAATGCAGCATGTAGATATCAAGCAAGATTTGTAGAGTATAAGCACAGTACAGAGAAGACCAGTAGTTCCACTCGCAGCGGCTCCTTTGATATTTGTTGTACTCGATTTCATTTTTTTTAATCCACTGCGCATCTACTGTTTGTATCCCACGCGTATTTCGTCCTATGCTGGTGACTGTTCAGAAACGTAAACGTAAACAAAAATAAACATCAACCCCACCCTACATCATCACTGCCGTCCAATGCCGTCGTGCCGTCCACTGCGCATCGAATAGTTTAAGCCCAGGAGCATCGCATGCGCACTGAAAATCTTATACAACTGTTCCGGCTGAGTAGGACTACTGGTCTTCTCTGTACTGTGGTAAAGGTTCGCTCATATTCTGCTTTTAGGCAAGACATGAGTGCGGCGGGAAAGTTGGACTATCCTTGTTCTTCTAACGCGTAGTATAGCGGCGCAGTTATCTCAATCTAGTTGGACGGTCCGTACTGGCCCGAAATATGGTCTGAAGTATACTATGATCTGTAGTGTTACATTCTACAACTTATCCCGATTACCACCATGCAAAACGGTGACTCAAATTGCGAGAATAATTACCCCCTATCTCAAGTGGGTCATTGCGAGCTGGCTCCAGTTACGAGTTCTTTGCTTAATTATCAACATTACACAAATTCTTACAATATTGTTAATCAGGCCCTGCATCTGGTGTGATTTCACACCAGCTACTCGTTGGCAGGGGTGGATGGGGTCAGTCCAACCGGCCCTCAAAATTTTAGGGAATCGGCCCAATCAAGCACGGAACTAGAACCTCAAATTTGAGTGGGCCAGGGAAGAATTTTTTTTTTTTTTTTTTTGGTGGGTGAAGGCCTAAGGGGGAAAATGCGCCGTAAGAGAAAATTTTGTATTTGTCAAGGTCAAGCGCTCTAAAATGAAAAGTTAGAAATTCGAGTAGCAAAAACATTTTCTTCGAAAAATAAATTCGTTTCATCAAACGAATTTTCCTTTTTTTCATGCAATTGCAAAAATTAATTAAATGTACAGAGTACTAACACGTAGTCTGACTTAACCACGGTCTAAATCAGACTGCTACTGTCTTGGTAACATTTTTAAAAACGCCACTAAACATCCATACTCTTTATTAAAATTTATTGACATTGAAAAACAAAGAACGAAATAAAAAATTATGGCTAATATTGTCTACATAAACATCTCGAAACATCAAAAAAAAAAACAAAAAAATTATTTTAAAGTTTTAGAGGTCAAAAGAAAAAGAAAGAAGACCCTAATACATCAGAACTTACTTAAGCAAACTTGCAAAATTTGGGACCAACATGCAAAATTAGGTTATTAAGTTAATAACTTTTTATAAATGACATCTGGCATTTATGTCAGTGGCCAAGTTTTTAAGATAGCAGTCTGAAAACCACATCTGAGACTTCTTTCTTTCTAAGTAAGGAAAAGAGCTGCCTTCTAGCGGCTTGTATATCAGTGTATACGCGGAAGTTACGTAATTTCAGACGAGGATTACGTAGTGGATATACCATCCTTCGGAGGGGATGTAAAGCAGGCGGTCCCTTGTCTATTAAATGTTAGGCAAGTAAAAGATCCCTCTTCTTAAGGGAAGAGGTTCGGCAAAATTTCCAGGTTGGGGGTAGCTCGTCTCCTCCTGGCGTCGGTGATAGGCCCTGGTAGCGGAAATAGGCCGACGTTAAATAGTTAAAAAAAAAAAAATTCTTTTGGCCGTCGGGTTTTTTATCCGCCGGAACAAATGCCTATTTACCGATCAAACCGATTGTTATTTGTTTTTTAAATGAATTTTTAAACTTTACTAATATCCATAAAAATAACTATTTAAAGAAACAAATTTAATGAATCTCTCAGGTTTGTCCCAGACAGCACAATATAATCTTAGAATATTCCTGACATGAACTCTTGAGAATAACGAATCATTCTTAGAATAGGCCGTGAATATATAAATTCTCCTGGGAATATTCATAGAATCGGCCAATGGGAATATCCTACATAAACCTAGATTATTCCTTTATAAATATTCACAAATTATTCCAAGAATAATCCAGAAATATTTATATGTTTCAAACATATCCACAGCTTTTGCCTGGAATATATATTTATATTCCTGGAATAATCTAGGTTTATATAGGATATTCCCTTAGGCTGGTTTCAGGAATATTTCCGTGAGAATGTATATAGGCCCTTTGATATACGTGGGCCACTTTTGGTAAAAGCAGAAATAAAACTAATACATCATCAAAATGCACCTGGATGAGGGAAGACGCTCGCAATTGTTTACAGCAGCTCCTTCAGCTTGATATTGGATTATTTTACTTTTCGATTTAAATAATTATATAACAATTAAAATGCAAAATAATATAGTAATCACCTGATTTTCCACCCCTTGCATATTAGTGCCTTCTTTCTAAGAATTCTAAAAATATGGGAAAATATAATATTGAAGAATTATTTATTAAGTATTTAATAAAAATATTTGTATTTTGAATATATCTTAAGACTAAACTTCTTTGTCCGTTTCATTGTTTCTAAAACAAAAGAAAACATTTTAGAGGATTTTTATTTAGAATTTAAACTTGAACATTGAAGAAAGCTAATGGTCAAACTAAGAGTCAACTCATATTTTTGTATTTTGTAATTACTTCCACGTCCAGTGGAAGTATGGTAGCGCAAAAATAATTTTGAAAAATTTTATTGTTCAAATAGGCTTAGAATGTTATAAAACGTTGAGATTTTAAGTTTGAGCGAAAAAAAAATTTTGTCTGTCGGTCTGTAACTTTTTTTTGTGCGCACGATTACTTTGGAACCGTTTAAGATATTGACTTGAAATTTGGTACACATATGTATCTCAGCGAGATCTGGAACTAGATTATATTTTGATCTTATTCCGTTGAAGCGTTGAGGGGTAAATTGAGTTAAATGGGAGTAAATAGGTAAATCAAGCAAGTAAGAGCCTATAAAATTGGTATTTAGTACAAAAAGAGAAGTTAAGGTTTCAAAAAATTGTTTGGCATTAGCCACCCCCATTCCGTTATTAAAGGGGGTGAAAAAAATAAAATTGTGATTTAGTGTGTGTACAAGAACCCAAGGATTCAAAATTTGTTTTTACTTCATCTACTTTCTTTTCAAATAACTGATTCTTCTTCAGCATGCACATGTCTTGATAGTAAATTTCATCAAAATCAAAGAAAAAAATTACATTCAAAAAATCAAAATAGAAGGATATATCATATCTGTTAAAAAAAAATTTCCAGGTTGGGGGTAGCTCGTCTCCTGGCGTCGGTGATAGGCCCTGGTAGCGGAAATAGGCCGACGTTAAATAGTTAAAAAAAAAAAAAATAGAGATAATGAAATATGTATCCTAAAAGCTAACAACACGGCCTATTAAATATTTGTAACATATTCAGGAATTAAATTATTTAATTACCTTCCTGTTTCAGTAAAGCAATTACACAACAAAAAATTAAAAAAAGAAAGGTAAAGCAATTTGTTATAATAAATAATGATTGGATGGATTGTAATCATGCGAATGAAAGTAAGTAGTACTACAAGTACTGCAATTGCCTATAATGGTATTCAGCAATAAAAAAATAAAGTAACATAACACAACCTTAATCTAACCTAACCTCAAATGTAGGATAGGAGGGCAGATATTAGCCCTTCGTCAAAGCAGTGGATAATAGTAAATAAATGCATAATTTTACATCCTTCTATCGTTAGTTTCAGGTTACGTAAGGAAATTTTAAATAATACTTACTTTCATTTACATGATTTACCGCACCCACCACCTCTTTTCATTTTTTTCGCAAATGTGCTCTGTTTACCATATTCTATTCATTACTTTTTAGAAAATTTGCAAAATCCTAAAGTTTACCAGACAAACCAAAAAGCAGCTGTTTGACGTGTTACTGGTTTAGGCTGCTGCGGTAAGCGATTGAATTTTCGCGTGCACATGCTGGGCACGTAGTGATATTCAGGGGCTAGACGCTAGTTATTGAGGGGACAATTTAGTTGCCTGGGGAATTCGAGGAGGTAGGTAGACGTGGCCAACTTGTGTATCTCAAATTGCACTTGAAAATATCTAATTAATTTACGTTTTTTATTTTGTTTTATTCAGTTCTAAGATAAAGTATTTTTTGTTTCTTCTTCATGGAACGATATGTTATTCCCATTTTAGGTGACGGCATTGTTTATTTGACGCTGTTTCTTATTGTTTATTTAATAATGACGAACATTCGAGTCGTGGAAAGAATTTGAAGTGAATGAGAATATTATGAAGGTTTTGTTGTTAGTGACCCATCTTATATACGGCCCAGTACAAAGTGGTCACTGAAAAGAATAAAATAATTAATAATAATAATAACAATAATAATGATAGAATTATTGCCCAACAGAATAATTCAATTACAGGACAATGTCCGTCACACATGTTAATACTAAGATCTATACTAGGAACAAGTACTGCATATGTAGTACCTAATACGTACTAAAAAATAACAATAACATCATTTTAGTATAACTTGTAAAGAACTATCAAATTATTACTAAAGACAACAATAGTTTCAAAACAATACTGATGATTTCAATAAATTGTTGTAACGGTCTTGATGTACTAACTTAAACGTGTGCTAAATATATCACATTGACTGCTAAGCTTGTTATATAGTTCCATCGTATAATAAATGGGAAACTTTTCGAGAATGTTTGTATGGTTAATGGGACAATAAAATAGAGTATCTTGACGTGCTCCTAATCTTGGGATTCTGAAATTAATTTTTGATAACGGTGTTGGACAGTTAATTAAATGGTTAAGTAGTTTATATAAAAATACTAAAGTAATTAGTATTCTTCTATTCTCTAATGATTTCATATGTAATCTTGACAGTAACATAATGTTTGGATATCCCTGATCTGGATAGTTCGTATCAATTCTAAAAACTAAGTATTTCATAAATTTTCGTTGAATTTTCTCTACTGCTTGTGAATGAACGTTATAAATTAGGTTCCACATTATCACACCATACTCAAGTTTTGATCATACTATTGAGAAATACGTTTTAAGTGCGTCTGCTTTAGTGAATTGTTTACAATTTCTTATTAATGAATAAAAGGTGTCAAGTAGAGAGGGGAGATTTTTGCAAAGAAAATTTTAAGTTCTTACCGAAGAGAAGTATAGTAAACCGCAGATTTAACAGGCACTCAAAAATTTTATCGGCATCTTTGGCTTTGCGATGCGGCGTGTTTGATGGGCCAAAGGCGCCAACATTTTTTGAGTGCCTGTTAAATGTACGGTCAACTATATTGCATTCGAGGAAAAATTATTTCCAGATTACTGAAGATTTTAACATATCAGATTATCTATATTATTTAAATTTAGGAAGGTCAAGTCAGTTCATGTCGGTCGATCTTTTGGCTATATCTAAAAAACTATTTGACTGAAAAATAAAAATATTTGGCGTATTGTCATGAAAAAAAAACTAATCATTTTTTAAAGGAGTGCCTAAAATGTATTTTCAAATAATATTAAATTATTTTGTTAATGCAGTGAAGGCAACCCTTCATCACTTTTTTAAATATTAATATTGTTTCAAAGCATAAGATTCATATTTTTTGAACAAAAGCTAAAATCATACTATCGCTATTATTCTTTTCTAGATGTACATTACTATGGGCGTAGGAGTTGGAGGATTTAATTTTGAAGACAAGACTGATGGAACCAAACCATGGAAAAATGGAGCACGATCGAGCATGAAAGATTTCTACAAAGCCCAAGATCAGTGGGTCAGTACTTGGAAAGAGGGTAGCGCATTGGCAATCGATTATGTTAAAGTGTGGGCCTTGTAACTGCTAGTTTTAAATAAATATTGTCACCGTTTGATATACTTATGCATTTTTTATTAATACATTTGTTAATATATTCAAACACATCATGAGGTTATGGACTACCTATTTAAAAAAAAGAAATAAGCACCTAGGCGATTATAGAAGTCACAAGCATATTTCAAGTATGTATTGGAATGTGATGGTAGAAACCGATTAGTAAAACCAAAACATCCACGTAAATGACAAAAACAGTAAGTTTACAGTTGTTAGAAAATTTTTAACCTATCCTATAATAAAATTAATTACTATAATTGCTATAAACTATATTAACTTTTGATAATCTGAGAACAATTAGCGAGCGTGTAAAACTTGCTTTATTTCGATTAAAACTCTTTGGAATATAGGAAAATTAACAAAGAAGGTCAAGTTCTGGTAACGGCGTGAAGGTCTAGCAAAGATAATGAGCAAAAAAGCAAGGTAACGACCGTGTGGGAATTTAAAAATTAGTTATTTCGTAATTTACGGATAAAATATCCATAGTGCCACTAAGTCTTATTAAGGTGTTGTTTATTTGGTCAGAGATAGTCTCTTTAGCATTTTTTTTTGGAAAAGAAAAAAATCTATTGACGTAAGGGTAAATCGGCACGAGTAGGTAAGCGTCTTGCATTATTTCACAGTAAAAAGTATTGACAATTTACATATTTATTAATTATGTTAATAATAATCACCTAAAACCGCATCGATGAATACACAGTTACACCGGGAGGCAGTTACCTAGGTATTCTGCTACTTGTAAAAGTTCTCGTTAGAGCAGTAGCCCTGACATGGGCACAGTTAGTAGATATGCTTCTAGAGGGCAAAATATTTACTAGTGAAATATTTTGTCGAACTCCTCTATATGTTTCCTTAAATTTATAAGGAATAAGAAACCAGACTGCAACCAACAGCTATTCTCCGGACTAATGCCCCACCGAGCGCTGAATTACGAGTTACAAGCCTGGCCGCGTTAAGTACAATAACTATGTATTGCCACAAAACGCTAAGTTTCGATTGTAATAGACCTCTGCCCTCTAGAAGCATATCTACTAACTGTGCCCATGTCAGGGCTACTGCTGTTTCGATTGTAATGGATATCAGCCGCTAGATGGAGCCTGTCATTTTTGTTGCATGTCGTGGTTTTATAAATCTCGTCATGTACCAAGAGTGAACAAATGCCTCGTTACAGCCGTCTCAGACCTACCTTGCACTGACGAGAGCCAATAGCTCGAAACTGCAGTCTGCAGTTGGTATGGGGTGGCTGGCACGAGAGCTCCTTTGAGTGGGAATAAGTCTTTCGGCTGGTGTCTATTACAATCGAAACTTAGCGTTTTGTGGCAATACATAGTTATTGTACTTAACGCGGCCAGGCTTGTAACTCGTAATTCAGCGCTCGGTGGGGCATTAGTCCGGAGAATAGCTGTTGGTTGCAGTCTGGTTTCTTATTCCTTATAAATTTAAGGAAACATATAGAGGAGTTCGACAAAATATTTCACTAGTTAATATATTTAAGTTTGGGTATTTGACAACGTAGCTATTTTTTCTGCTGCATCCAAAAACTTCGGCTTTTGCAAGGGTGAAGTGCACGAGCTAGTATAATATTTATATACCACTGTTTATATAAATAGAGTACGTATTAGTATAATATATTTACTTATACACAAGCTTAGGGTTCACATCCTTTATTTTTGCTATTATTGAAAATTTACATCTCAGAATGATGTTTAGTGGTTTTACTATAAATTCTAGTTAGGGTAGTATTAATGTTTCAATCCCTTGGTGCTCCGAAGTAATCACTGTTTCTTTTGGTTCATTTTAAGACTTTCGATTCACGAGCCTTTCCACGAGCAAGAACTTGCCTAACTTAAACTAAAAATAAAACGTTTAAATT
The DNA here is from genome assembly GCA_936432065.2 of Rutpela maculata. Lineage (NCBI taxonomy): Eukaryota > Metazoa > Arthropoda > Insecta > Coleoptera > Cerambycidae > Rutpela > Rutpela maculata. The sequence continues at coordinate 119,259,135 of OW386286.2, forward strand.
AAAAAACACACAAGTAGGCGTTATACAGTTCTTATCGCCGTGTCCAACATCCAGAAAATCAACTGGTGTACCTCTTCTTGTAAATAGTTGCCCGCGAAGAACTATGGTATGATTACTATTGCATACTACTGGCATTTTGAGAAATAGTGCTGAGTGACGCTACTACAACTTCCTGCTGATTACCTCGGAAAGAAGCGATTACTTTATTACGTAGATATTTAATGAGTTTGGATTTTTCTGTATTATTGAACACCCTGTATGTATATGCATGCATATATGCATTATCATTATGTGATATAAAAAATTATAGGTACTGTCAGTGTTATTTTAATTCAAAATATATGTTTCCGAAGTACTACTACTACTAGACACCGTGTATGTACCTCTGCATGATGAGCTGACTCACCAATGAAGAAAATATTTTGCAACTGGCGTGTATTTATCACTTTAATTCCACAAAATTGTCAATTTTATCAGTTGATATAAAGTTAACCAAATTCATGCGTCAGTAACTGTCGACAAAACTCAAACTGGAAATAAACTTTTCATTGCCGAAATCCAAAAAAGTTCCGCATATCATAATAAAAATCAAGAAAACAATATTAGTACATTAAATGCTCTGAGTCATACAGAAGTGAAGGGAAAACTAGAAACAAAAGGCGAAGAAAAGTTGCCAGAACAAGAGAAAAAGAACTAAATAGTGAAAATCGTTAAATCTCAACCAACTATAGAAATATATTCCCCAAAAATTTTTACCAGTTCCAATTACTTTTCAGTTAACTCCAACACATAATTTTTTGTTTTTCAGCTTACTTCAGTATCTATTCTGTAATTGTTGTTATTTGTTAAATAATTGTGTAGCTATATTGCATATAATGGGTAATTATATCCGAAACTTCAGATGCAACAAAATAAAGACCGAAAAAAAACAAAACAATCATGGAAACAAACGTAGTATTTAATATAAATTCAAATTTTTCAAATTTAACATGTATTGTAATATACAAAGCATCCAAAGAAAATCTGCATGAGCTAAGTCAACTTAATAGAATAGAATAGAATAGAATAGAATAGAATGAAGTTTATTTACGAACAGATAATAATAATTACAACTACAAATAAATTATACAATGGTGCAAATAAACTTAATACTTCAAGGAAGTACCATGCAGGCACTGTACATGAAGAACAGAAACAAGTATAGACATATTAACTTAAAAACTATAATGTGAAAACTATAAATACCTAAATATATAAATAAAAATATAAGGCATCTACTCATATAATATGACACCCATTATATAAATAAGAACATACAGTGCTGAGACTTTGACAGTAATGAATATACAAAATAAAGATTTAGATGCACTGGAGGACCATAATATTATTATTAATTTAAAATAATGTATTGAGGTACGGTTTGGGATTTACATCGTAATGAATTTCTTCTCTAGGGACTTCTAAAAAGTATTTTTTTATTTCAGTTTTTGCTCTATTCAAAACAGTAGTATGCTTAATCTTATTAGGTATTTTATTATATGCCCGTGTACTAAGGTATGTGAAGCATCGTTGACCACAAGTAGTGTTTGTTTTTGGGACTCTAATGTGGTTTCTTTGAATTTCTCTTGCTTGTTGCTGTTGTTGCGTGTCTTCGTTTATTTGCGCATTAGATTGCCATTGATATATTGCACACTGTAAGAAGAATAGTAATCTAATATCCATTACCTTGGCCTCTTTAAACAATTCATTTGAGGAGTACGTTTGTTCTTTATTGAGAATAATTTTCAATATTCTCTTTTGCAAAGAGTCTAGATGTTTCAAATGTGAGTCGAGAACTCCTCCCCAACCTAGAATCTCATATACTAGATGTGATTCAACAAGAGAATGGTACAGAATCATTAATTGTTTAATATCTAAAATTTGTTTCAAACCTTTAAATCTGTATATTAATTTTCTTAATTTGTTAGATATGTAACCTATATGTATATCCCATTTAACTTGTGAATCAATTATTATACCTAAATATTTCATGTGTGTGGCAGAAGCTATTTGAAAGTGCTCATCAATTGTGAGTTCTTGAAAAAGTGGGGCAGAAGTTTGGTATAGATAGAAAGGTACGTAATACGTTTTTGATACATTTAAGGTGAGTAATTTATTGTTGAAATATTTTTTAACGTTTTTTAGATCTTGTTCTACTTTGATTTTTAAATCTTTCCAGTTAGAAGCTGTGTAGAAGAGGGCAGTCATCTGCATAACTAACTATTGATGCACTGGTATGTATATCAAATAACGAGTTTATATATATTATGAAAAGTATTGGCCCCAGTACTGTCCCTTGCGGTACACCATACTCAACGGTTTCAGCCTCGCTTCTCACACAGTTAACTTCTGTATACTGTATCCTATTAGTTAGATATGACTTAAGGAGTTTTAAGCTGTTATTCCTAAAACCTAAATTATTAAATGTGGCCAATAGTTCAGTATGGCATACCGTATCAAATGCTTTGGTTAAATCGACAACACTGTTAAGCTTTTGTCTCTATTATCCAAAGCCTCGTAAACTTTACTTATAAGGCTGGTAATTGCATTCTGTGTACTCTTGCCTTTTCTGAATCCGTATTGATATTTTGATAATAGTCTATATTTTTCTAAATAGTTTACAATTCTTGATTTAATGATTTTCTCAAAAATTTTTGCCAGATTACTTATTAAAGATATCGGTCTATAGTTTGTAACTTCTTCTTTGCACCCGTTTTTGTAAATGGGCTTTATGACAGCTAATCAATCATTCTATTGCATCGTACTAACAGAAACACACATAATTACTAATCTAGGTCTCCATCAAATAAAATGGTGTATTACAATGGTCCCCTAAATCTAAACGATGGTATGGTTGTGTATATAAAAGAACAAATAGAATACAGTTGTGATATTATAATGTATAATATACATTCTAGCATTATATAGATCACCATCTTTGAATCACACTCAATTAAACATACATTTATATAATTATTTACAACAAAATACTAAAAACTTTGACTCTGAGTGACGACATAAATATTGATATCTTGTAAAACACAGAACATGCGAGTCAATACATTTTATCGGAGTTTGGATTTTCCTCAACAATAAATGAGCATACAAGAGTACAGCAAAATTCTAAATCTTGTATTGACCACATATTTTTAAAAACTAACCACGACTTTGAATGGCATTACCAATAATAATTGAGACTGATACAACTGATTATTATATGACATCACTACAAATAGTAATGGAAAATAAACAAGTGAATGAGATTAAGCAAAAAATATTATAAAATAAGTATATTAATAAATCTAAACTGGAATGAAATATATATATTGCAATTACTTAGAAATGGCGCTAAATACATTTCTCAAAATGCTTACTTATCACATTGCTTCTTCCATAACCTATAAAAATATCAAACACAAAGTGATAAGAAGAAAAGAATTGATAAATAATTAGTTAACAAAAAGCAGAAATTATATTTAGAAATGAAGAGAAACCCAGTGAATAATAAAATAAAATTACAATATAATAATTACAAAAAATATTTAGATACAATTACAATAAAAACGAAAAAATATTATTATAGACAAAAAATTGAAAATAACAAACATAGTAAATTGTATTTGTGGAACACAGTGAATTCAATAAGGAATTTCAACAATACTAATGCCCTATAAAAGACTCTGAAAGTCATATGAAATTTGGATATAGCAAATGAATTCAGTAATACTTTTATAAATACTAGAATTCAATTATAGTGCAGTGCAATTAGTCATTATATATGAAAAATGACGGAACCCAGCTATAGTGAATGGATTTGAATGATTTTTTTTATTGGATTTCTAATGCCGAAAGAAAAAAATTATCGGATATTTTAAATATTTATTTCAAGAAAATAATGATTGTTATAGTTTTCTAGGTTGTTTATAAAGAATTTGTAAGAAAATTAAGAATTTTAAAATTAATTTGAAGATGGCAGAAGCTCCAAAAAGTGAAATAAATGAAAGGAACGTTAAATAATACAAACACATCGATTTTTTATAGAAAATAATTTATTAGCAACTTTTTTTTTTTTTTAATTAAAGATAAAGAGCCCACCTTTCGATTAAAATCTGTCCGAAGAGGGCCAGGTTAATAGATCTTATTTTATTTTAGTTTAACATAAAAAATGCGCTAGCAGCGGAAACGCCGTCAACGATAATTTCGCGGTAAACTTCTTAGATGTACTAGGGACTTAATTTTACTTCCACATCCAGTGGTAGTATAGTAACGACAAAAAATTTTTTAAAAATTTTTATTGTTCAAATAGGCTTAGAATGTCATAAAACGTCGAGATTTCAAGTTTGAGCGAAAAAAAAATTCTGTCTGTCTGTCGGTCTGTCTGTCGGCCTGTAACTTTTCTTGTGCGCACGTTTATTCTGGAACCGTTTGAGATATTGACTTGAAATTTGGTACACATATGTACTTTAACGAGATCTAGAACTAGATTATATTTTCATCTTGTTCCGTCGAAGGGTTGGGGGATAAATTGGGGTAAATTTGGAGTAAATAGGTAAATCAAGCAGGTAAGAGTTCATAAAATTGATATTTAGTATAGACAAGAGAAGCTAAGGTCTCAAAAAAAATATTGGCATTAGCCACCCCCATTATCACCCCCACCCCATTATTAAAAAGGATGAAAAAAATGTGATTTAATGTGTGTATAAGAACCAGAAACCTCAAAATATTTTTTTACTTTATCCACCCCCCACTCCCACTTCGTGTCACCACCCCCACCCCACTACCGATGTGGGGTATCGTTTTATGGGTTTTTGGGATAGAGGATTTCAAATATTATATTATTAAAGTTCCATAAACAATTATTTCCAGATACAAAATTTTTTCGTTGTGTGACTTGGATAGAAAATCCGGATGTGGAAGAAGTGATTCCTTGGGCAGCGGTTTTTTTTTAACATTAAAGGTAAAGAGCCCACCTTTCGATTAAAATCAGTCCGAAAAGGGCCAGGTTAATAGATCTTATTTTATTTTAGTTCAACATAAAAAATGCGCTAGCAGCGGAAACACCGTCAACGACAATTTCGGGGTAAACTTCTAGGTTAGATGTACTAGGGACTTATTTTTTTTTTAACATTTAAGGTAAAGTGCCCACCTTTCGACTAAAATCAGTCTGAAAATGGCCAGGTTAATAGATCTTATTTTATTTTAGTTTAACATAAAAAATGCGCTAGCAGTGGAAACACCGTCAACGACAATTTCGCGGTAAACCTCTATGTTAGATGTACTAGGGACTTATTTTTTTTTTTAATTAAAGCTAAAGAACGTACCCTTCTATTAAAAGTGGTCTATAATGGGCCAGGCTATTCAATTTTTTTTATTAACATATTACTTGAGAAATTACGCTCTTGCAGTGAAAACGCTGTCGTCTGTTTTGCGGTTAACTTTTATGTTAGATGTACTAGGGATTTAATTTTTGTTTTAGTTAAAGCTAAAGAATCCACCCTTCTATTAAAAGTGGTCTAAAATGGGCCAGGCTATTCAATTTTATTTTATTAACATATTACTTGAGAAATTACGCTCTTGCAGTGAAAACGCTGTCGTCTGTTTTGCGGTACACTTTTTTTTACAATTTTTTTTTAAATTAAAGCTAAAGAGCCCACCTTTCGATTAAAATCGGCCCGAAAAGGCGCAGATTGCTATTTTTTTTAATACGAGTTTTACCTGAAATATACGCGTTGGTAGCCAAAATTATTTTGACAATTTGAAGCTAATAGCCTTCTTATAAGTCTTGGGTCATAATTTGTAGGTAGAAATGTTGATATTATCATTATCTACGAATATATGTATTCAATAATGCAAATAAAAAATTTTTTGTTTCGCTACTAAAATGAGTCTCGTAGGATGACTATAGGTTTATGGTTCTCAATTGCATTCTTATCACCTTTTAATGCAAATTTTTGGCCTACACCAAATTTGAGGAAATGTTTCTGTTTTAAGAGTTAGATTAAAGATAGTAGTCAGCGGTAACGCGAAGATAATTGCGCAGTCTCTTAGAAGAAAAGATGGAATTCGATCAGGACCAGTAGTTAATTTATTTTTAGATATTAATGAATGAAATCGAAAACTTCGGAGTCAATTAGTTTACATGATTATCCTTGTAATAAAAATTTATAATCATTTATATCATTAAAATTTATAATAATTATTATTTAGTATAAGTTGTTAATAAATTATTTTCTATAAAAAATCGATGTATTTGTATTGTTTAACGTTTCTTTCATTCATTTCGCTTTTTGGAGCTTCTGCCATCTTCAAATTAATTTTAGGAAGTTTCATTTTCTTACAAATTCTTTATAAACAACCTAGAAAACTATAACAATCATTAGTTTCTTAAAATAAATATTTAATATTTCCGATAATTTTTTTTTTCGTTGAGATTCTAAAAAATTTTATATATTTTTTTTATTTATGGATTTTCGAAATTGCGGTAATTTTCAATGCGTAAACTTTTTAGTTTATGGCATTAGAAATCCAATAAAAAAAAATCATTCAAATCCATTCACTATAGCTGGGTTCCGAGGTATAAACTCAATTGTACTGGACTACTAGCAAACAATATAGTTCCTGATGTTCCATATACTCCTAAAAAAAGAAAGTGTTGATGAATTTCTTTTATTTGTTACATACTGACAAAATTGAAGTATATGATATAATTGAACGTTTATAGAATAAAAAAGGCATAGATAATATACGCGTTAAGACAATAAAAGATATAGTAATAGAACCTTTAACTTATATTATTAATTTAATATTCTCAACAAGCTATGTCTCTAGCGCCTTTAAAAAATCAGTTCTATAAGAAAGATGACGGGCTACTGGCTCCAGGTCCCCTACATCATATTCGGTACCAAATTTACTGGCGGGCTCCCGTGCTTGACAATTTGAAAAAAAAATGTTTGTCAACATCTCTCGAAAACCCGAAACAGTCCGGACTTAGTACCCAATAGCCTCCCCCATACAGGGGGCTTGACTAGCTCAAAATTACAGTATTCGAAAATGTTCTGAAAATTTGTTTGGATAATTATATTAATAAATACTAAATTATAGCTAAAAATCAATATGGATTCCAAAAAAATGTATCTACTTAAAACGCTATTAGTTGTTTAAGAGATAAAGTCTACACCACTATTGATAAATCTGTACTATCCCTAGCAGTTTTCTTGGACCTAGCAAAAGTATTCGATACTGTTAATTTTGCACTGTCAATAGAATCACTTGAAGGCATAGGTATAAGAGAAAGGGACCTGAAATTATTAAGTATATGATAGACTGCAATGTATTGTTATAAATGGCATTAGAAGTAATTTTAAAACGCCAGAATATAGAGTGCCGCAAGGTAGAGTTCTGGGACTGCTGCTGTTTGTTATATACATAAACGACTTATTCTTGCAAGGCAACTTGGGTGAAATAATTACGTTTGCTGGCGACACTGTAGTTTACTATGTAGATCTCCGATTAAAGAACTATCTTTTCACTATATACCTTGCTCCTAACATAGTCACATTATATGTCCATTAAAATGGATAGATGAACATCACATCCCATAGGCAACAGTGGCGTTGTGTGTGTAGAAAATGTGTAGAATGGTAAATATTTTCATTAAAATGAATTATTGCAATTCTTGCATTACCGGCTCTTTATAAAACGTGATGTAGGCATACGATATTACAGTAAGATAATACAGTAAGATAAATATGTATCGAAAGGATATTAAAATTTAATTGGTATTCACTTTATAACTGTAAACTGAACTTCATCATATTACGACTATGGAACCATCGATTTTCTTCTTTTCTAAACTGCTTTCTGCAAACGGCACAGCACTTAACCATTTTGCACTAAATATATTGTCACTAAACTGTGTAAATATGAATAGAGAATATTATATAGGTATTAAGCAAATCACATGAAAAGACTTCTTCACCACATTTTGATCGAAAAACACTTATTAACATTAATGGCGGATACTGTCAAAAGTGTCAAACTGAAATTATGATAATCGAACTGAACCAATCGTGCCCGAATCGGTTGCAATAGATCGACTAGCCAATCAAGAACTTATGGAAAAAAGTGCCTTAGACTGTAACTATCTCAGAAGCATATAAATCAGTACAATTATGTATCTAGAGATAAGTTCTTTAATCGGAGATGTAGATAAATTATGGAATGAGCTAAAAAAAAGTCGATCGGATTTCTCTATACCAAAGAAATGGTTTAATAGCAAAATATTAACATTAAATTTACAAAAAACATTTTTCGTACCTTTTGCCTCATACAAATTTGGTTTACCTAACTAAGATTGTTCACAGAAATATTGAACATTTGAATATTAATATTTTAATTAAAATAACGTCCAAGTCAGAAAATAGCATTTTAATGGGTTTTTTATTTAGAAAACTGCACTATGACAATTTTGTTTGAAATTAAACCGAAGCTGCCAGGTAGTTGTCAAGCAATTTGCGTTTTCTTTAAATAATTATTTTTAAAATTTTTATAATTTTAATTTTGGTACCGCAAGTAGCTTTGCATTTGTAGGAGGCGAATGTTTTTCTGGCCATAAGTAGATCCCAATTTGTTTTATACTTGAGTAAAATTTGATTCAAATCGGAAAAAAAAATAGTTATATGGGTGCATTTATCTTAAGTGGATCACACTGGCTGAAAGCAGTTCAATAATATTGAACCAAGTAAAATCCAAAGAGGTACGTAAATGATAAACACACTTCTCATTAAAACACAGTCGATTCCTATTAGTTTTTTATTGGAATCAAAATGTAATTTTTGTCAGGGTTATAAACTCTATTCGTTTTTTTGACAAATGTCTAAATACTATTTTCCCGTCATTTATTAACATTTTCAGACAAATTGCCCCTATATTTCTACCGAAAAAATAAAGGGTTTGACAGCATGATAGCAAAGAGTTTCTTGAGCTTATGAGGTGACTTATGATAGTGGCTTCTTCTGAGGTGCGATTTCCATTCGCACTAAATTAAAAGAAAAAGTTAAATCCTTCCATAGAAATAGAAATAGGAACAGTAACAAGAACAGGAACAGGAACAGGAACAGGAACAGAAATAGGAATTTTATTTGACCAATTATACATTACGATATTATTGGTTATGTCAAGGAGGAAAATGTCTCTATACAGAGTCTGCGAATGCATAAAGAGAGGTATACAGTCAGTCACACATGTATTAAAAACAAAAAAAGAAGTAGCTAACCTCAGTTATATATCGTGACTTACGACATGTGGAAAATTCATCAGTAGATTGTCCCCTCCAAAAGGGGTAAAAAAAATGACAAAAAAAATTACTTTGTTTTTTGTAGAAATGCGCCGCCAATGACTTTAACTAATTTGACGTAACGCGGTACAACCATGTCACTTCCCCCCCCCCCCCTTTATCAAACTAGGGATTGACACTATTGACAGCAAAGCTGGAGAGGGTAGAATTGACTTTGTGGTTTAATCAAATCACACTACAAAAGTAGCAAACTAAGCTGAAAAGACATTGACCCTATGCCAATGAACTCTACAACAAGTAGATATAAGAAATAATTACTTCAACCCGTCGATAACACAAAAACGCCAAACTTCAGTAGGTACTTTGTACCTGCCAGTGTCCTGATTGTTCGACCGAAAGCAAAAAACGCGGCACTTTAACCGCACGCGCCAGCATAACTTTTTATGCCAATTAAGGAAATCATCTTCGATATGTTCTTTCTCAAGTTCTTTCTCATGTAAGTTCATTGCCCTATCACACTGACCACAGACAAGTAACAGTAGCGTATCTTTGCAAGTTTTAATGCAATAAGAATTACCTCAATTTTCAGGGACTTTCCCACCTAGAAGACTAGTACACCATTTTATTTTCCTCTTTTAATGGTAAATCACGCTGTTCACAATAATATTTTACAACTTTTCTTTTAAACAGGAATAGTTACTTAATTATTTTATGAAATGGCGATGACAGTAACCGTTTCTCAGAAGGCAATACATTATATACTATGGTTTAGTAATTACTTTCTCTCATAGGGGATATAATGTCTAAGGGGATTTGCATATATTCCTCAATTGAACAAGAACAGTGAGCAAGGAGGTGCTTTTTGATTATCGCTTTAAATTTATTAGGATTATTTATAAATGTTAAATGATGTGGTAGATGATTGAGCAATTTAATATACAAAGAATATTTTGAGATTTACGTTTAAAAGATCAAAGTTGACATATGCTCAACTTCTTCGGGGCACCCTGTATAATAAAAATATGAAAAATTATCTGAATAATTAAAATAAAATTGACGTTCTCGAGCATTTTTTTTTTTCAATAAACTAAACCTTAAAAAATATATTTTAATATTTCAGAGGCCATTATTTCATCCCATTAGGGGGCAACTTTCAAGTCATACGTTACATAAAAATGTCTAAAATTTCGAGAAAAATCCAAAAGTTAAGTTACAAAATATTTTGGAATTTAAAAAATCAAAAAGTTGACGTGTGCCCAGCTTTTTCAGGACACCCTGCATAATAAAAAAAGACATTAAAATGTATATAAAATTAAAATAAAATTGACGTGTTCGAACATTCTTTCAAAAAACTAACATACAAATATTTTAATATTTAAGGGACAGTCTACCCCTTAAAGGGGAAATCCTTTCACATCTCGTACCTAGACCCAAAAAGGAACATCTATACCAAATGGTTTGGGATATTTGGTGATGAATGATTTAACAATAGAGCAGGTGCTTTTGAGGTTCATTTTCACTATAGCAGAATAATGAAATATCAGAACCACGGTCAGAAAGAAATCCTGTAATATTTCTATAGAAAGAAGATATGCAAAACTCATCTTGAAGTGTTTCATTTTATTTTGAAAACCATAGCTGTTATCAAATATAATGGGAGCCTCAATAAAGTACTCCTATGATAATCATTATGATATTACATCCAATTTTTTATTTCTAACACGATTTGTTGTTATTATGATATTATCTGGTTATCATACTTAACTTTAGATTGACATGTACTGGTCAAAGGATAAAGATAAGTATCACGTTAAAGTGCAAAATTCAGTGAGCCGTATCAGATTTAGAAAAATCAAAGTCGTCATCTTTCCGACCAGAAAGAATTGATTAAGGTGATAAGTTTACTAAACTCCTTTTGTCGAAATAATAAGGGAAATTTGTAGTTCAGTATAATTTCCTGTAATCTATAAACTGATGGAATTGTCTCACACCATACTGTATCAACAAATCCTTTTTCTTCACCAACTAAGTTGGTGAAACTTTAAAATGTATAAAACTATCTACAAAAAAACTACGAAAAGTATCTTACAGAATGTACAACAATTACACGTATAAAAAGTTCAATAAATCAAAAAGTTTATTTATTCCAGTTAAATGTTAATTTACACCAATTATACATTAGTAGATTGTCAGCTGATTATGTAAATAATAAACATTAAGTTTTATCGATATTAAGACTAAAACCCAAGTTAAGTATTTACTTGAAGAAATAACTGCCAGAGATTTTTTCGGATTTTGTAGATTACGAGAATTCCTACTGTCGTATGTCTTTGTTTATTGTGACTATCTTAAACACATGGCCCACCCTTGCCTAACCATACTTCCGTGCCTGATGAAAAAAAATCTAATATACCTTCAGGAAAAAGAGGTAGTCACCGAGAGAGAAAAATTAAGAATAAATGAAAGATAAATACTTTTATAAGTGTTCTTTGCTTAAGGTTAGATATTAAGGAATTTCAAATAATGAAGTATAGATATTAATTCATTATGCTGCAAAGAAATCTTCAATAATAAATTTAGTAAAATTTAATATTATCAGATTGATACTACTATTCATTCCTAGAATTAACTTTCTGACCAAACTATAGGTAGGTACATGATAAAATACACAGATATTTCTGATTGCATCAATCAATATTAATTTATCTTTTTATTTTCGTATAAAACATGCTCTTATTTCGTATGTTACTCTAGTAAGTAATAATAGTAGTTGTGTACCTAGGCCGTAAAGTTGATCTGTTTCGGCCGAATCAGAAATTTGCGGCCGAGGCGCAGCCGAGGCCAAGCAAATTTCGGATGAGGCCGAAAAAGATCATTTGGCCGAGGTACACACATTTTTTAGGCGACTGTTTCAGAAAGTAAAATAAATAACTATTTTTAGGTCTTAAGAGAGACAAAAATGGGGAATTAGTTTTTGTATTCGATACAAAATAACTAAGTATAACACATATTTAACTAAACAAAAAAGGGTAATATATAAATATATTCTTATACAGTGTGCCCCGCTTTTCATAAATCCACCTTAATATCTCAGTTATTAATAATGCGATTTTCTTCAAATTTGGGTGGTAATTATATGAATTATGAATTTTCATTCTTCATTGGCGTGCGGTTTTTGGGGGTAAAATAGGGTAGGTTTTTTGGCAAAAAGATATTAGGGCTTATTTTAGACAAATTTTTCTGTCATATCTGGATTCAGCATGTCCAAAAACCCCTTAATCCATATTCTCCATGATCTCAAAAACTGATTATGGCAGAAACGAAATATTAATTAATTTCTTAAAAAACACTTTTTTAATTTTTTATAACTTTATTTAATTGCTATAACAAACCTAAAAACAACTTTTTTTTTAAATTCTGCTCTCTTCAACATAACCACCTTTCAATAAAATACACTTTTCAACAACTCTTCTTAACTGTTCAATCACTTTTCTTAAAGTTTAGGGAGTAATTTCTTGACACGCTTGTCTAATCCTACGGCAAAGCTCTTGTCTGTTACGCGGCCGAGTAGTTTATTTTTCAAGTACCCCCATAGAAAAAGTCACAAGGGGTAATATCAGGCGATCTAGGGGGCCACGGTTCTAAAGAGCTATTTCTACCTATCCACTTCATAGGGAAATTTGCATTTAAAAAATTTCTAACTATCAGACAATTATGCTAAAGGCATTTCCATGAAAAAAATCATCTAAATCATTTTGTAGAAAATTTAGAAAATTTTCTGCGTTGGGGTTATCCAGGAAAAAGGGGCCAACAATTTGTTCGTTTAATATCCCACACCACACGTTAACTTTTTCACTGTATTGGTTTTTACAGTTAATTACAAAGTTGGGATTTTCGGCTGCCCAATATCTACAATTTTGACTAGATACCACACCGTTTGTCGTAAATGTTGCCTCGCCACTAAACAGTATGTTCTTTAAAAAAAATCTGTCGTTATGATAGTTACCTTGCAACCATAGTCAAAATTCAAACCGCCGTTCAAAATCACCTTCTAAGAGAGTATGCAAAAATTTTGGTTTAAATGTCCTAATCCTACAGCGTTTCAAAAACCTCCATATTTTATTTTTGGTTAAATTTAGTGTTCTCGTAACTGCCCTTATACTACCATTTGGAATGTTCCGAAATTCTGTTAAAATGCGTTCGTCGTCTGGATATTCTCGTAGATTTAAATTGTACCTTCTTCGTCTTGTCTTGAAAATAGCTCCGGTTCTTCCAAACAGTTTGTTGATGTCACCCACGGTCAATAAACGGTACGGTTACCTCGATCAGCAGCTTTAAGACGAGAGAGACGCGGTGGGCGGGAAATCGAATGAAAGAGACAGACATATCTGATTTCCGTGCATAAGACAAAGACAAATATTCCGGTAGGGTCTACAGCCTACGTCACCTGTAGACACTACAGGCATCTTTGTCTCTGTCTTTTGCACGGAAATCTGTCTGTCTCTTTCATTCGATTTCCCGCCCCTCGCGTCTCTCTCGTCCTAAAGCTACTGATCGAGGTAACCGTACCGTTTATTGACCGTGGATGTCACCAACGGTTTTGTGCCAAATTGGTGCTCGATCACGATGACGTTGATTAAATATTCGGGCAATCTGACGCGTCTGTCTTTCATTATCACCAATTAAGCGGATAATTTCAACTTTTTCTTCAATTGTAAGAACTACTCTCCGATTTTCTGCCATTATCAGTAAGATTGATATATTAAATAACACTATTTAACTTTTGACATTTCTTATGAATCGCCAAATATCAAATAAAAACTTGTTTTTCAAAGCACTTTTGATTAATGCCTATGGTTGCAAGGTAACTATCTTAACGACAGATTTTTTTAAAGAACGTAATGTTTCGTGCTGAGGCAACATTTACGACAAACGGTGTGGTATCATTGGAAGGTGGTTATGTTGAAGAGACCAGAATTTATAAAAAAAAATCGGCAGCTACTGGAAGCGGCTGGAACCTCCCCACCCGGTGAATCTTTGAAGCCGAAAAGAGCACTAAACAATATGAACGATCTCATTTAATTATATTTATTAAGTTGAAATATTTTTTTCGTATTAAATCAGAAAAAAAGTCTTGCGTTCGGTGGGATTTGGACCTAAGAACTTGAGTGTTAAATTTATAGTCTGCACAACATTAATATTTTATTCAATGTTTTTAATACAAATATATGCTTCATCGGATCCTAGCCCGGGGCCAGCCAGACAACCACGGTGGACACCGCCGTGGTGAGTGTGAAGCTGGACGGGGTAGGTCCGGTTTGGCTTGGAGAAATATAGAAAAGTAGCTCCTGTCTTCTGTAGGCATGCTTAAAGACTAGGTTAAAATTATAATGTGTCCACATGGACCTAAAATTAATATAAAAATAAACACAATTCTATAAAAACGTTCGTAGGCAAGAGCACTTAATAATTTTGATTATTGATACGGGAAACAACTAAACGAAAAAACCTGTTCGTTGGTAATGGGATGGATGGCAGGGATGGTCATCTTTGGAAAAAACCATATAACTCTTGGTGGACAGCTTCCCTGCCAGATGTAGCCAGGGTAGTGTTCATGGTGGATGGTTTAAGTTTGAGTTGGTATATTTTGTTTTATCTTTTGGCCTCGACCAATTTTTCACTAAATCGGTCGAGGAAGTGATAGCTGTCAAATTTTTGGTTCCAATGTTTCTCTGGGGAATTTGGTTTTTGAAAAATGTTTAGGTTGGTACCAATGTCTTAAATTGTTTTTAGGTTATGTAGTACTATTTTTAGGTTATGTTGCCGGAAGAATTTCGTGCGGTATGCCGGAAGTAGCGGAAATAGTTTTTAAAATATGTCACTGTCACTTTTAAAGTTTTATTAAAAAAAACTCACCAAAAGCGTTCCGGTGGGGTTGTTTACACTTGTAGGGCTTGTAAGCGGTTCAGGATGGCCTCTCACACCATCCGTGGGCTTTATAAACGTCGAAAAAACTTGTAATCTCTCGATACACCTGACACGTCAAAAATACTCAGCATACAGTCTGCACGCTTTAACACACTAGCAGAGAACTTATACCACAAATGGACCCGTAGTATTTTTTGGGAATTTTCCTTTGAGTCCATTTAATAAAATTTGACATTTTTCTGAAAATTTGACATTTTTCTGAAAAGTGATATTTTTCCGAAAATTTGACATTTTTTGAAGTGACATTTCTCCGAAACTTTGACATTTTTTCGGGAATTTGACATTTTTCTGAAGCGACATTACTCCGAAAATTTGACAATTTTCAAACATTTGACATTTTTCTGAAAGGTGACGTTTTTCTGAAAGGTGACATTTCTTCGATAATTTGACGTTTTTTCGAAAATTTGACATTTTTTTGAAAAGTTGACATATTTCTGAAAAATGACATTTCCCTGAAAATTTAACATTTTTTCGAAAATTTGACATTTTTCTGAAAAGTGACATTTGTCCGAAAATTTGACATTTTTTCGAAAATTTGACATTTTTCTGAAATGACATTACTCCGAAAATTTGACAATTTTCAAACATTTGGCATTTTTCTGAAAGGTGACATTTTTCTGAAAATTTGACATATTTCTGAAAAGTGACATTTCCCTGAAAATTTAACATTTTTTCGAAAATTTGACATTTTTCTGAAAAGTGACATTTCTCCGAAAATTTGACGTTTTCCTGAAAATTTGACATTTTTTAAAAATCTGACATTTTTCTGAAAAGTGACATTTCTCCGAAAATTTGATATTTCTTGGATATTAAAAAAAAAAATTTCGTGACTCATCAGTTCGCCTGTTATAAGAATTTTATGCTTTTACGACGTCATCAGAACGTAGGTGTATTTTTAATTCACTCGTATTCCATCCATCTACAATATTTCCATCTACGTTTCAAACTTTAATTGGATGTTTCCAATAGTTAAGTCGATATCTGCACCAGTTTCTAAGAATTTTTCTTATTTGTGACGTAATGTGACGTAGGTGTATTATTAATTCACTCGTAATCCGTCCGTCTATAATATTTATACCTACGTTTCAAATTTCAGTTCGATATCTTCAACCGTTCCCGAGTTATCAGCCGAAATCACTGAACACCTCTGTCATTATTAGAATATCACCATGTACATTGCACTGCTTTGAGGACAAAACAAGTGAAATTTTTGTTTTTTAATTTTTTTCACGGAAACCAAATCGAAAAAGTGCAAGTGTGATATATCGTTGAAATCGGAATTTTTACTGCTTTTCAATGGTTCAATTACAAATTGTAAGTAATCATAAAATAAACAACTTGTTGTGCCAAAACGGTACTAAACGTAATCCGATCTCAACCAAAACCTTTTCAGATCTTCTGGAGCACTAAAGAAACCCTCATGCAAAGTTTCATCCAAATCCGTTTAGTAGCTTCGCCGCTATCGTGCTAACATACATACACACACACACACACACACATCCACACACACAGACATTTTTTAAAAACAACTTTTTTGGGTTCCTGGGACCTCAAAACGTAAAGATTTGATGTTATCTCAATTTTCGATTTTGGACTAATTGTAGTAACCTCCCACAATTTTATTGTGGGGAGGTTAAAAATTGTTTTTAGGTTTGTTATAGCAAAAAATTAAAAAGTGTTTTTTAAGAAATTAATTAATATTTCGTTTCTCCGTTTTTGAGATCATGAAGAATATACATAAAGGGGTTTTTGGACATGCTGAATCCAAATATGATAGAAAAATTTGTCTAAAATAAGCCCTAATATCCTTTTGCCAAAAAACCTACCCTATTTTACCCCCTAAAACCGCACGCCAAAGAAGAATGAAAATTTTTACTATGCCAAATAATTCATTTTTCTAACATATAATTACAACCCAAATTTGAAGAAAATCGCATCATTAATAACTGATATATTAAGAAATTAATTAATTTTTCGTTTCTGCCATAATCCGTTTTTGAGATCATGGAGAATATGGATTCAGGGGTTTTTGGACATGCTAAATCCGAATATGATAGAAAAATTTGTCTAAAATAAGCCCTAATATCCTTTTGCCGGAAAATCGACCTTTTTTTACCCCCTAAAACCGCACGCCAATGAAAATGAAAATGTTTACTATGCCAAATAATTCATTTTTCCAACATATAATTACCACCCGAATTTGAAGAAAATTGCATTATTAATAACTGAGATATTAGGGTGGATTTATGAAAAGCGGGACACACTGTATATGCCTGATTAAGTTTGATGATTAGGCAATAGGTTTATGCGGCTGGGAAGTGAATGCGATATAGAAATGTTGTTAGTGGTATTAAGCAAATCACAACTTAAAATAAAATGACTTTTTTACCACTTTTTGGTCGGAGAACACGAAAAACATTTATCGACATTAATGGCGGACGCTGTCAAACTAAGATTATGATGATCGAACTGAACCGATCGTGTCCGAAACAGCCGCGAATAAGCCGATGGTAGTTTTTGAGGACTAAGATAGAAAGTGATACCACGATCATGTTCTCCACAGGGGGTACCTCCTTTAAAACTTTCTCTTTGAGGGGAAATTCAGGACTGAAAGAGGGGGTGGTTTCAACCCCCGGGGATCGTTAGGATGTCTGGTTGCGAAATTTTACAGGACATATTGAGTTTCCTCAAAAAAAAACCGATCAAACAAGTACTCGCATGCCTGACCACGAGAAAAGGGGGAAAGGATTGTTTTTGCGTTTAGGGGTAGTTCAAGGGGGGTAGGGACCGCGCGACTATCACCATCGCGTTGGCCGCCCTCGAAAACGGGAAACAGGAAAACATGTTTGGTCTCTACCCTTGTACTTTTGGGTTTTTTTGCAACTTTGGCATGGACTATGAATCAAATTTTCAGTTTCAGTCTTAACGATTTTTGCATGTGAAATTCAAGAGTATTAAAAACCAATTTACAATATACGAAACTCTCGATCAAAAATCTTAGAGTGTACTTAAAATGAACCTACTGATATTAAAAATAAAACTCATTTACACCTGCTCGATGTAAAATTGATAAAACTGATTACCTATATATATATTTATATAACTATAAAACAGATAAAATATTTACGCAGACAAATAGATAATCTCAAATTGATGTATTTCCGGTTTCGGACAACGTAGACAATTCTCTCGTTATATTCATAAATTAAATACCGTAGCTACTAAAACACACTTCTTGGTCATTTAAAACCTATATCATGACGAAGAAGTGTCTGAACTTATGTTGTGATTGACCTCCGACAATGTATTTTTCGAATAAATGAAATTCCTCGTGTGGCATATAACACCATTCGTAGACAGATGTCTGGTTATTGCCTTCACATTGCAAAGCAGATGTGCGCACCTCCCACATGAAGTAATTCAAGCGTAAGGCTATTGGTCAAGTGGCAATGGCTTATAAGAAGAAACATAGGTTTCATCAACTGGTAATCGTACTGTAATAATTGGAAGTAAGCTCCGATCAAACGAAGTATTAAAAAAAAGTTGTCCAATAAAAACTAACCAGCTTTTAACTCTTTTCCGTATCATAAATCTTCCGTTCTATTTATTTGAAGGAATTTACTACACTCATTTTATGGAGAGTCTTATAAGTAGTAAAAAGTATAAATACACTTGATGAAGATTTTAGCGTTCTTCCTATATAATCGAAAAATCAAATTATTACCAAGTCACCTGATTCAATTTGAGGCATCATAACTTCAGACCTGTTAGTCGCAGAAAGTTTTTCTTTAACTCATTCTTGCTCTTTGGTTTACTCAAATTATTATAGACTCATTGTCGCTAAATGCGGATATGAAAAATATAGTTTGATGATAACCTAAAATTATGATGGCTTTTCAACCACTTTTACTTCCCTTGCTTACCTAAAGGAAGTATTGTAAT
This sequence comes from Rutpela maculata, assembly GCA_936432065.2. Taxonomy (NCBI): domain Eukaryota; kingdom Metazoa; phylum Arthropoda; class Insecta; order Coleoptera; family Cerambycidae; genus Rutpela; species Rutpela maculata. The sequence continues at coordinate 119,278,399 of OW386286.2, forward strand.
TACAAAAAAAATCATTCACCGAGATTTCTTTCAGACTATATCAACTGCAAAAATAATTAAGGCCAATCATTGCCGTCAGTATGTCCGTCGTCTGTCTTCTGTTTGTTCATCGTCTCATTTTAATTTTTATTCGATGTAATTCGACACTGTTAACTCAGTAATAAAAATAATAGTATATTATTCAACGAGCGTGTAATGATAGCTGTTACTCAAGAGAATGATGTTTACGGCACGAGCCGAAGGCGAGTGTCGTAATTCATCCGAGTGAGTAATAGCTATTACACGCAAGTAGAATACTATACTTTTTCTACGACTACTCAACAGGAAGTTGCACTTTAAGGTAAATTTGAGATTTTTAGGGAAAATGCGAAGACGCACATTTTATCGGTCATAACTTCTTTATTTTTTAAGCAGGAGAGAAAATTTAAAAAAAAGGCTGTTAGCTTAATCGATAATCTTTAATTTAGTTTCTTAACATTTTTGGCGCAAGTGCCTTAGTTTCTGAGATATTTAACTTTTAAAAAGTTTTTTTGACTTAAAAATGTTTGACGCCATTTTTAAACCTCCATATCTCCAAAAAAAAACAAAAAGTTACGGAGATTTAAAAAACAGTAAATTGTTCCCCGGTTTATGATCTTTACCTTGGAGATTTTAATTTTTTTGCTAGGATTGATACTTTTCGATTTATTCTACAAAAACCGTGTTGAGGCGTCCGTTTTCGCAATCTGCAAAGAAGGCGAAACACGAAATTTTTTAACGTTCAGATCTCTTTTAATATATGAGTTGAAGGACCATACTATGTCATTATGGAAAGAGGAAGAATTGCAAGTAATGCACATCGTGAATCGCACCCGGTGAAATCGATAATTCGAGCCTACAGGAGCGTACGAAAAGTGACATTTTTTGACTTTCGGCGAAATCGATGACCTACTTATTATGACAGACTGAATTGAGTTATGGCACACGCGATGTTTTTACTATTGAATAACGAATATGATCTCTTGTGATTGGTTCAAGTCTGTTGAATAATGAATATGAACTCTTGTGATTGGTCCTAGCCTATTGAGTAATGAATGATTACCCGCGGCCATTAGTAATGAGACCTATTACATGTTCAAAAATGTATCTATAATAAATGAATTATTCCATAGTTGTAGAAAAAATGTATTACTGGAAACGAAACGAAAAATGTAAATAAGAAGAAGATTGTGCAGTAGCAGTATGATTCAAAACTTCAAGGATATTCCATCTTCAATGCATATGATGCAATGTTCGTCTCTTCTGTCGGATATGGAGTGTGAGAAAAACTTCAAATTCCCAAATATAATAGGAAGAAAAACTAGTCGACTAACTCAAGGTGAAATATCAGGAGAAAGATAAATCAATAATAGAGCCGTCAAATTTTTAAAACTACCAGCACTGCAGCTATAAATGATAATGAAAACTTACTACTATTTAAACCTTAGAAAAGAACAACTCAAGACAAGACAAATCCATTCATTTGGAAAAATTAAAAAAGAAGACCCACGGGTATCACTATCAAAAACAAATATCAAAAATTAAATAAAAAACGATTCGCTATATCGACGACATGATGCAAGAAGTAAATCAGATTACATCAGACAATGACCAAAATGATACACATGTGCGAAGAAAATAAAACCACCGCCAAGCATTGTCCATATCCGTGTCCAATTTGAGGCCATCAAATACACGAATAAACTATTAATGAAAAACCAGGGTGTATTAAATAGGTGGTCCGACATACGGCACTTTCCTATGATAATAATGGCTTCATAAGTGCATGCTTCCTATTTAATTTAGTAGATGGCGCGAGCTTTAGCGTCCTACAAAAACCTGTATATAGGTACATGAATTTGCTTTGCTGCATATAGTGTTGCATATATTCACAACTGAACAGCAATTTCAGTTATGTCAAGGAACAAATATTCATAGTTTCAGATTTATATAGGTATGGTAAGAAAATAAAATTTATGTAAAATATACAAATTTATTTACAACAGTACTGGGCGTAATGCAATATTATAAGAACAAGATTTACATAATATGTTTACAAATAGTTCCTTTCTTCAAAATTACTGAGCATTCTCTATGCTCCCAACATAAGTTGACATTAATTGCACATCAGAATGAACACTTTGATAATAATATTTGTACTTGGTCCACCTAAGCAAGCGTTGTAAATTCAATTTTCAGAAAAATATGCTGCAATTCTTCTACAGCGATCAGCTTACTGATTGATGTTAACTTAATATCCTTATGCAAAAAATAACCTCTATTGTAGGACCAAACATGAGACCAAATCCAACCTGAAAATAGAAATTATACAAATAATTACTTGAAAAACTAAATCATCATTTGGAAACAAATACTATCTGAAAAGCACTTACCGTCTTAAAACTTGTTGTAATTAATTTATCATGCTGTTCTGCCTTATGTAAACACTAAGCTTCTACTTTCAATACATTAATTTGACGTCACAATCTTCAGACAAAATTTTTTCTAGTAAGTGTAAATACCAGGGTTGGCGTGTTTAAAACAAAATGTTTTAAACAAAGTGTTTAAAACATGTTTAAAACATCGCACTGTGTTTCAAACAAATGTTTAAAACATATTTAATACAAAATACTATGTTTTAAACAACTGTTTAAAACAGTTTAAAACACAGTGCGATGTTTTAAATAAATGTATTATTTTGGAGTTTGTGGAAAAGCAAGAAAAGTGCTGATGATGGTCCATTCCGATAAATAATTCCGATATAGTGGTCACGTGCGCTAAACTGAGCATTTTATTTGCAGAGCGCTGTAAAATCCGTTTAAGAGCGCCATCTAACATTAACTAGTAGTAGCAGACATAATGTGCCTGACACCATTTAATTTTAGTTAAATGTAGTTTTAAACCTGTTTTAAACATGTTTTAAACATACCATTTAAAACTTAAAAAAAAATGTTTTAAACAAAAAAAACTGTTCAAAACAAAAAAACTGTTTTTTTGTTTAAAATGAAAAAAAAAACTGTTTTTTTTTACAACCCTGGTAAATACAAACTCTCAGAAATAAGGATAAATTATGCTATCGTGAACATCACTCATTTAATAACTTCTTAATTTTCTTAGCGACAACATTTTCTGAAGAACAAGCATCTAATTTTCTTGGAAGTGCACATTTCTTCAACCTTTTTCTTTAAACTGCCGCTAAAAGCATAAAATATATTTAAAAAGACGTTTTTATATCTATAGGTTATGTTACAAATATTAATGTAAATTTAAAACTTACAGTGTATATAACAACTCCATTTTCAGACTGTGAAGTAAAACTACTTTTTATGCTGCTGGACCAAAAATGTTTTTCACAAATATGTGCTTTTTATTTCAAGTAGGTACTTTGTAAACTATCACATTTCTATCTCTTCAGTATTTTTTGGCATTAAGAAAAGTGATAATTTTTGGTCTTTACAGTCATAAGCATAAGTACACAAATAGGCACTCCATATTTTCTAACCGTGTCTTATGAAAATATAGCTGACTTTTTTATATTTAGTGCTAGCGTATTGAATGTATTTCTTCGAGGTATTTGATGTCAAATGTCACTGATATTTTGTTTGACTACAAGATTTTTCACTAAAAACGAAAGGCCGGCAATGTATGCACGTATGTACAGAACCTGCAAAATTATCTTTCTATGCGTAAATAACGATGGACGCTATTGCTCCTGCCATCTATTACATTATGTACAAAGTAAGCACTTATGAAGCCACTCAACGGGTCCTTGTCGCACCACCTATTTAATACACCCTGTGAAATACACAGAGGAATGTTCCATTAGAGAAACACACCTATAATTCCTCTGGATTATATATAAGTAATAAAGAGAATCGAGTAGTGTATAAAAACATGAAAATGATTTTCATACCTTTAGTGGAGTCAAATTAGGACTAAAAAATTAGCAATGTAAATTATCTGGTCAGAACAGTTTTTTTTGCTTTAACGTGTTCATTGGATCAACTTAATAGTGTGGTGGCTTAGCGAAAAGATCGTGACCTGCTGGATTAAAGCTCCAAATTGTGCACACTTCTTATATACCCTCAGTATTATCAATTCAGGGGGGGGGTGCCCGATTTCAGTGTCCGCCATCTTGAAATACGATGCCATCTTTGTTCTATTTGTAAATTTTCGACTTTTATTTGGTTTTCACTAAATATCTCCCCAACTTCTAGGTTTGTAGCAAAAGAGGATTTAATTTAAACTAAATTTGCTACAATTTGAGACCAAAGTCGCTTTTGTAACTTTAATATTTTGCGAGATACAAGCTTCCAAAGTTTTAGACTTTTTCAGGTTATTACGAAAATCTATATTTTTGTTGGTTTTGTAGTCAGTTTGACAGCAAACATTATTTTATTAATGTTTAAGAAGAATAAATAGGCTACAATGTGAGTAAAGAAACATATTGATATAATCACAATTTACTGAGATAATGTATTTGACCATGTTACAAACGTTTTAATAAAAAAAAATACAGAATTATTTAGAAAATAATCACAAAAATTATATTTATAGTTACGCAATTCTTAGAGCACAGGCATTCAGCCTTACATCCGCACTTGATTAATTCTCTACAGCTTTTGCTTGCTTCCGGTTTAGACATCCAAATTGGTTGCCATGTCTCTTCGTTTCTTTTCCATCCGAAGTTAGCCGAAGTAGGGTGTATTTTGGAGTGATTTCAAACTGGTTAACCAGATGCTAGATTGATAGATGCACTGATTAATGCGTTGAAAGAGGGAATCCTGTGTGGGCGGTAGACTTTCATCATATTTACTTTGTTCTTTATGTGAAGAGATCCCCTCTGAGTTTGTTGATGCTGTTCTGCCATCGTACAGTATGCATGTGAATGAGTTCAAATGCCTTTGTTTTAGCATCTACTGGCTGAAATGGATGTTTTGCAGAGAAGATAAATCCTTCAGGGCCTGGAGGGTATGCTTTCATGTTTTCCATGCTGACTTTTTCACCTTACCAAAAAATTGTGATGTAGTGTCTGAACCCGTGAAAGTATAGAAAAAGGGCAATTCTTGCAACATATTTACTCCGAGCTCTTGACAGATGGTGTCGATATGATAATATCGGAAGTGTTTACCCTTACCAAATGCAATCCAACCTGGTACCACCCTTTCACGAGGCTGGGGTTGAGCACCTGCCAGGCGCGTTCCAGGTGGCGGATAGGAGAACGGCCAGACTCCGCGAGGAGTAGGGTTAACGTTGTGATACTGCTGGGGGGTAGAGCTAATAATCCAGTCTACCCCGGCTAAAACCACGTCGCTGTCCAGCTCACATACGGTAAACCGCTTGGAGTGGCAACGACCCCCTAACCCAGGTCAGGGGTACGTCTTTCCGGGGGGCACGGGGATGTTGGTTTCACTGCCCTGACCACGTGGATGAAGTACCACCATAAAAACTTCCCCAATCCCAAGGTATTATGCGCGCTGAGGGGAAGCATGGTCGGGGGAAGCCCGACCACTAGCGACAAACCTCGGGGCACAGGCGCTCCCCGCTGTATAAATGTTATATAAAATTATACGCTATATCATCAAGATATAAAGCGACATTACAGATAGCATCATATTATAGTATTAGATAACAGCTTCCTTTGATAATTGCTTATCTAGATATTAAGTTTCATTTTAACTTCTCACAATATTATGCTGATTAGCTAGCTTGCATTTCCTTTGTTCAACTTTGGCTGACACATCATTTGAAAACTTATAAATAAGACTAACGAGCATTTGTACCGGCAGTTATCATGTTACATCACGATTTATATGAGTGACTTTTTAAAAAGGATTTATTTATTTAATGGAGCCAACGTTGGCTCTTGGAGAAGGGATTAAAATAATAATTTAGAAGTGTTGCATTCTAACTGAGTTTAATAACTGATTCAACAAAGCGCAAACATACAGAACCTGAGTAAGCAAAATATAGAACAAAGGAATTGCAGTTCTGCAGTCATCACAAGTTATGAGAAACAAAGGTGTAATATGATATCTTGAAGATAAGCAATTAATAAGAGAAGTCGTTATCATGTAATATGATATACCGAAGGTTTCTTATGAATAAGTCTTGGTAATAAGCGTATAATTTTATATAACAACTTCCCCCTTAATAAAAAATTTGATGTTATGCAGCAACTTTTGAAAATTGTTAGAAACGTTAAATGAATATAATGCAAAATAAATTGAAACAATGTTGAATGAATACAAAGCAAAATAATAAAATACATAAAAGTTAAAATTGTTAAATGATAATAATAATAAGCGAGTAGTACATTACATAAATGTGATAAGAATAAAATACAATGGTCTAAGTTAATAGACAAGGGTAAAACTCCACATATGAAAGTCTATGTTAACTCGATGTCCTCTTCTTCTTGAGGTCTAATACCGGGTCGCTTTCTTGGAGGGATCAGTCTAGGAAATTTGGTAAATACTCTGCTTCGCTCTGAAGGAGGTGAAGGAGGGTTATCCGTTGAGGATTGGATTCGCAATGCTCCACATTTTCTTCTTCTGCATTTACAAGTTATGTAAAGTAGAACTAATAGGATGATGAGAGTGATTATGAAATATGTGAACCAAGATACATGTTTGGTCTCAAAAGGTTCGTTTATGAGGTCATCTAGGTCTTTGGAATATTGCTCTAGTTTGTTTTTAGCAATATCTAAATCTTCTACGTCGAGACTGTTTGACTTAAGCGGTTTTAATTTTGGAATTTCGATTTTGTCGGGCATGTGATTGCAGCATTCAAAAGGAATTTGGATTGGATGTGAATTGTCCTTAATTTCGGAAAAGTCTTTAGCACTGGCTTGTATTCGAGTAATGCCTGCATAGGCGTAACATCCTGGTTGTAGTTTTATGATGGAATTTTTGTTAATTAGCTCTGTTATGGATTCTCTCTTGGGGCAGTTGATGGTAATGTGAAGTGGTTCGGAATTAATTACTAGCCATGTGTTGTCTTCAAGTTGTTGGACGTTGACAATTTTCTGGGAGTTTCGGCAATGGTTTTAGTATTCTAGCTTCACAGATGGCATTTTGGTAGATAAGATATGCAAACAGGTTCGAACATAGTTTGGTTCCAAAATAGAGTGGTTTGCATTCTTTCAAATTTTGTATAGGTATGTACATTAAAGAATCATCGTCTCTCGCGATAAACTCTTGTGAAATAGATAAAATGTGATGTAGACCAGTTCTGTTATCAAGTATAGGTATGGGGTATAGACGAAAGGTGTTATAATTTTGAGGTTCAATAAGAGGTATTGTTAAAACGAATATTATTAGTATGAATAATAGTAAGTAATAAGTAAGTAAAGAGTAATATGAATTAGTTAGAATCTAGTTGAAAAGCTTTTAGTTCAATAATGTCCAGATATTGAGCAACTGCTGATGATTTAATTGAAAGAGGCAAATTGTTCCTTCGCAAACTCTGTAAAATCTCTTGTAATGCCGTTACTAAGTGATCAGGTGTTATGATTGAAGAATGAATAATTCCTAATCTGGCAAATGTTATTGAATTTAAAATATCGTTTAGATTGTCTTCGATATACAAATAGCTTGCCATTAGTTGTTCGGAAATGTATAAAAATTTTAGTTTTATGTGAGCAGCCTCAATAGCTTGAGTCATGGTTTGAATTGTGCGTTCGATTTTTTCGAGATCTCTGTTAAATGTTTCCTCATCAATTTGTAATTTTTGTATAGTTGAGTTGAAATTTTTGATAACAGAAGTTGTAACTGAGATTTGATTTTTGATTAAGTTTTCTAATTGATGTTCGTCATTATTTAATTTATTTATACAATTAGTATAGTACTGGTCATCTTCAGCATCTAGGTTTCCAGTTATGGATTTGAATATTGTACCGATACCGTTAAGTATTCCTCGTTTATATCTTTTTGTATCTGAAAGGATTTCGTCAAATTTCGTTTTTATAGAGTTGGATATTTGTGTTAAAAGGTTAAAGTCTGCTTTAATTTCACTCGTAAAAATAATTGACTTATGATCACCGTTATTCAGAGTGTACAAGATTTGGTCTAAAATATTTTGATTTTTGTCAAAAGCTAGTTTGAGGGATGAAATATTTTTATGCACTAGCAGAGTCCATTTGTCATTCGTCACTACGATGTCCGTGTCTTGGTGGTAGTACACCAACAGTGTTATTGATCGGGGTAATTTTGTATTGACAGAGTGCTGATCCGAACAGCAGGAGAAACCTGAAAATAAATTTAATTTTCAGTATATGGTTTCATTCTATCAAAATTGTCTTTAGTTTCTTGTTTTGTTTCGAGATTTAATAAGGTAGCAGAATTTTGGAATTTTTTTTTTTATTTTAAAAGGTCCGTTCAATTTGTTTTGCAATTTGTTTTTGATTTGCGATTCTTTTACGTAAACTAAGTCACCTATTTTGTATTCGAGTCGTTTTAGGGGAACATTTCTGTCGAAACGAACTTTTGCTTTCTCCTTTTGAGCTTGTGTTCGATTGCGGGCGATTTCATAATAGTGAGATATTCTGTTGTTTAAATCTCTAACATATTTAGTTATTAATTCTTTTTGGTTATATAAAGTTTCGGGTGGTCTGTTGGACGTATGTCCAAATACAAGTTCGTATGAGGTGAAACCGTGTGTTTTATTTACTGAATTGTTATAGCATATTACCGCATATGGTAAAATTGTGAAAGGATGTTCGTTCGGATTCTCGGTTTTATGAATTCTTATCATTTCGGCTAAAGTAGCATAAAATCTTTCTATGGATCCGTTCGATTGGGGATGTCCTACGCTTGAATAAGTTAACTTTATGTCGTAGAGGGTGCAGAGATCTTTGAGCAAACGGTTGTCAAATTCGCCACCGTAATCGCAATGGATTCTTAGCGGGGTACCGTAATGTTGAAAGTATAACAACAAGGTATTTACGACGGATTTTGCGGATTTGTCCGGGACTGCATAGGCTTGAGTGAATTTAGTTAACTCATCGCGAATAGTTAACGCGTAATTTCGAGTTGGGAATTCAAACAAATCGATATTAATTCTTTCGAATGGTGTTCTTGGGGTTTCTGTGACTACTAGAGGGTTATTAAGGTTTTTCCGGCATACTTTAGTCTTAAATTTTGGATGTTGCTTAAATTTGGATGTTGGTTTCTGATGTTACTAGTTGTTCTCTATTCTTATTGGGATGCTCTGCCACATGTATTCTTCTAAACAATGTCTGAAATCTACAAAATAATACAATTAACCAGTATTTTACTGGAAAATAACCTCTACGCCTGTGACTTTTACGTCAAAGAATCAGTTAGAGGGTGGTTTTGACAAATAATGAATAAGAACAAAAATATAAAAATGACGTATTTTTGCTGACGTTTCGGAAAACGAATCTGTTTCCTTTCTCAAAAATACGTCATTTTTATATTTTTGTTCTTATTCATTATTTGTCAAAACCACCCTCTAACTGATCCTTTGACGTAAAAGTCACAGGCGTAGAGGTTATTTTCCAGTAAAATACTGGTTAATTGTATTATTTTGTAGATTTCAGACATTGTTTAGAAGAATACATGTGGCAGAGCATCCCAATAAGAATAGAGAAAAATTAAGAAAATGCCACAACCAACGTTTAGACAATGTTACTAGTTGGTTGTACAGGTAAATTTACTGTAGTTTCTTCCGTGACTTTAAATAATGGTACGTTTATAAAATTCGTGACTAGTTGTTTGTTTTTAAAGTCTACTTGGCATTCGTAATGTTCTAGAAAATCTGCGCCTAGTAGTCCATCAAAATATATATCTAGATTATAGATATAAACTTTGTGTGACTCATCTGAAAAGGGGTTGAGAACAGATTCGTTGATATAAATTTTTTGATCAGTAATGCCCTGTATGATTACATTTTCAGGAGATCAACGTCTATAATTTTCAGCTGTTTTAGGTTTAAAAATTGAAATTCCTGCACCTGTGTCAATCAAAATTTTAAATTTGCCGGTTGCGTCTTTGATGTAGTAAAGATTTTTTGAATTTACGGTTAATAAGGTGTGAGAAAGCATATTTACATGAACGTCTGTTCTGGGAAATTCAGCATTGGGTCGAAACTGTCGTTGAGATTCATTGTTTGTATTTGGTTTAATATTTGGTCGAATTGGTCTGTTTGTTGTGTTGGAGTATCCGTGGGGTATTCCGGATCTAAACGAAAATCCTGAGGATTAGCAGTATAATCCTCGTATTGCTCGTTCTGAGAATTAGCAGTATAATTCTCCTGGAAATTTTGGTTGGTTTCAAAATTGTAATTTTCGTACGATTCATTTTGACTTTGGTAATTTTGGTAATCGTCGAAAGAGTAGTCATTGTATTGGTTAAATTGATCGGCATAATTATCGTAAGGTTCGTAATTTAAATGATGAGCCTTTTGCTGATTAAAGCGGTTAAAATTCGGGTTAGGCTGAATAGCGGATGGTCGTTGTTGCGTAAAGTTAGGGTTCGGCCTTATGGCTGAGGGCCTGTTTTGCTGTAATTGATTTGGCTGATTATTTTGAGGGAATGTCCTCTGACTAAATTGATTATTACTCGGTTGTGCGAAGTTTTGATGAGAAAAATTTTGTGAGTTTGGGTTTCCTTGGAAACTTGGTCTCTGGAAGTTTTGAGACTGTTGCCTTGTGCGGCATTCTCTTATTACATGTCCATTCCGTTTACAGAAGGAACAAAACTTTTGTTGCAAATTGGGACCTTGTGGTCGCATTTGTTGAATTACTGGATTTTTCACCGGACTATTTTTTGGGAATTTTTGCTGTTCAAAATAAGAGAGTTGTAGCTCTCTACGAATTCTAATAATTGCGTTCATTATAGTCGGAGGGTTACTGGCACGTATTATTCTGCCTAGATTTGGTTCTAGACCCGTTGACAAATTATTTAATGTCATGGTTTCAATCAGGTTTGTTTGCGCGGTTCTTTGCTCCGAAGTTAAATTTTGTTTTTGCACTGCAGCGTGCATTTTCGCATTGTGCGTTTGTAGACGCGAAACAAATGTTAATGCAGATTCACCAGACAATTGGTGAATTCGTTGTAGGTCTTGGATAAGAGCTGTTAAATCTCTAGAGTCACCGAAGTGGGTTTCTAGGAGTGCTTTAATTTCTGGCCATGTGGCAGGATTACGAGAGTTGATTAGTTCGGCAGCTTTGCCTTTCAATTTATTTTTAATATGAACAGTTAATAAGATTTTTTGGTCATGAATTGCCATGCGTTGGGCACACTGACATGAGTTTAGGAAAGTTTGGAGGTTGATGACGTTACCATCGAACTCCGGAATTAGCGAGAAAATTTCTGAGAGTTTGTAAGGCTCTACCTCGTGCTCGACTTGCTCGACTTGCTCGACTTGCTCGACTCGTTCTGGTTGCTCGGCTGTCGTCGGCACTACTGGTTGAACTGGTTGAACTGGTTGAACTGTCTCTGGTTGAGCTCTGTTTGGCATTTTGCTTTTTGTTTGGAAATTTTTGAACTAAAATTGGTTGCGTATCAGCAGTATGATACGGAAATTGAATTGAAGTAGTTTGTTATGTTGCGTACGTTAATAAATTGTGTATTAACTGTATAATACACAGTCGTTTCTTGAATACGAAAATAAATAACTTAAAATTAGAATTGTTGCGTTGTAGCTTGTAAAGGATTTGTTTGATAACAGAATTGGCTTTGTTCGCCGAGTGTATTAGCGGTATAATACACGTAAATAATTGTGAGAAATAATTGTAAAATGAAATAAAATAACGAGATGATTCTTAAAATGACTTACATTAATTTCATCTCCATGGGTAGGTTCTTCGTCCGTCAAGGGATTGGGATCCGCCACCACCAGTGAGGAAGGTCTCCTTGTTCTCGTAGATGTACACGCACTAGTTAGGTACCTTCTGCAGATGTTGTCCTTGTTCTTTTGCGCTTCACTACCAGTTAGGCTTCTTGTTCTGATGATGTTTACGGATCCTACCGACTGCGCCAATGTTAGATCACGATTTACATGAGTGACTTTTTAAAAAGGATTTATTTATTTAATGGAGCCAACGTTGGCTCTTGGAGAAGGGATTAGAATAATAATTTAGAAGTGTTGCATTCTAACTGAGTTTAATAACTGATTCAATAAAGCGTGTTTAGTCATATTTATAACATACAGAACCTGAGTAAGCAAAATATAGAACAAAGGAATTGCAGTTCTGCAGTCATCAGAAGTTATGAGAAACAAAGGTGTAATATGATATCTTGAAGATAAACAATTAATAAGAGAAGTCGTTATCATGTAATATGATATACCTGTGAAGGTTTGTTATGACTAAGTCTTGGTAATAAGCGCATAATTTTATATAACAATCATACTTACTTCATATTAAATGTATCATACATAAATTGTATCTTTTATTCAGGAATCAACGTTGATTCCTCATGTAAATAAAATAAAAAGTTTTTAAAAAGTCAATCACGCAAACAGTGATCTAACAAATGGCGCAGTCGTACGGATCTAACTAACATCGCGTGTTCGGGAGCCTAACTAGTGGTAAACGTATCCAGCGGAACAAGGAGTCCATCTGCAAAAGGTGCCTAACCATTGGAAAAGAACCATTAGAACAAGGAGAACTTCTTAGCCGTGATGGTGGATTCCAATCCTTTAATTAGAAGAACCTACTAACCAGATGAAGAAAATATTCACGTAAGTCATTTTAAGAATCATCTCGCTTACTTTATTCATAACCTATTTAAGTGAACAGTTCTATTGTCAAAGTGAAATCCATTCATTTACAAACGCAACGAAACAAGTTCATTTAATTTTAAGTTTATTTATTTTCGTATTTACGAAACATTGTGTATTATACAGCTAATATACAATCCATTTACACACGCAACGTAACAAGCTAATTTAATTTAAGTTCGTATCATACTGCTGATACGTAACCAATTTCTTTTTGCAATCCAAATAATTTAAATACAAAGCAAAATGCCAGACAGAGCTCAACCAGAGACAACGACGACGACGACGACGACGACGACGACGACGACGACAACAACAACAACAACAACAACAACAACAACACAAACAGCAACAGCAACAGCAACAGCAACAGCAACAGCAACAGCAACAGCAACAGCAACGACAACAACAACACAAACAGCAACAGCAACAGCAACAGCAACAGCAACAACAACAACAACAACAAGAGCAAATTGAGCCTTACAAGCTCTCTGAAGTATTTTCATTGATACCGGAATTTGATGGCAACGCCATTAATTTACAAACATTTTTAAACTCATGTCAGTGTGCACAAAGTATGGCAATCCATGACCCGAAAATTTTACTAACAATCCACATCAAAAATAAGTTAAAAGGCAAAGCTGCCGAATTAATTTACGCAACCCTGGTCAGAAATCAAAGCACTCTTGGAAACTCATTTTGGGGACTCCAGAGATCTAACGGCCCTGATTCAGGACCTGCAGCGCATTCACCAATTGCCAGGCGAATCCGCATTAACATATGTATCGCGTCTACAAACGCACAACGCGAAGATGCACGCCGCAGTACAAAAACAAAATCTCACGGGAACGCAAAGAACTGCACAATCAGATCTTATAGAAACAATGACGCTTAATAATTTGTTAACGGGCTTAGAACCAAACTTAGGCCGCATCATACGTGCCAGTAACCCTCCAACCATACTAAAAGCTGTTAGCAGAATTCGGAGAGAACTGCAACTCTCTTATTTTGAACAACAAAAATTTCCGAGAAATAGTCCGATCAAAAATCTCAATTTACAACCCAAACTACCAACCTCTAATTTTCAACAGAAATTCTGCTCATTTTGTAAAAGAAATGGACACGTCATAAACGAATGTCGTACAAGGTAACAGCAACAGTCTATGCCATCGACATCAAACTTCCAGAGACCAAATTGTCAAGGAAACCCAAATTTTCAAAATTTTTCTCAAACCAATCAATTTAATCAGAGGACATTCTCTCAACCTAATCAACCAAATCAATCGCAACAAAAAAGGCCCTCAGCTATAAGGCCGAACCCGAGTTTCAATCAGCAAAGACCCTCTGCTATTCAACCAAACCCAAACTTCAACCGTTTTAATCAACAAAAAACGCATCATTTAAATTACGAACCTTATGAAAACCAATACGATTTTAATCAATACAGTGACTATTCTTCTGATTACTTACGAACATTATAACTTTGAAACTAACCAAAATTTCCAAGAGAATTATACAGCTAATTCTCAATACGAACAGTACGAGGATTATACTGCTAATCTTCAGGATTTTCGATTAGATCCGGAGTACCCCACGGATACTCCAACACAACAAACAGACCAATTCGAACCAATTACGGAACTAGAAACTCAAATACAAACTATGAATCTCAACGACAGTTTCGACCCGTCCCTGAACTTCCCAGAACAGAAGTTCTTTTAAATACACCCCCGCATACTTTACTAACCGTAAACTCAAAAAATCTCTATTATGTGAAAGACGCAACTGGTAAATTCAAAATCTTAATTGACACAGGTGCGGGCATATCAATTGTTAAACCTAAAACAGCTGAAAATTATAGACGTAGATCTCCTGAAAATGTAATTATACAGGGTATTACTGATCAAAAAATTTATATCAACGAATCTGTTCTCATCCCCTTTTCAGATGAGTCACACAAAGTTTATATCTATAGTCTAGATATAGATTTTGATGGATTATTAGGCGCAGACTTTTTAGAACATTACGAATGCCAAGTAGACTTTAAAACTAAACAACTAGTCACAAATTTTAAAACCGTACCACTATTTAAAGTCACGGAAGAAACTACAGTAAATTTACCTGTACAACCAACTAGTAACTCTAACATCAAAAACCAAAATCCAAATTTAGGCAACATCAAAAATTAAATTTCTATCGAACCTCGCATGGAAAAAATCTGTAAACTAAAATGTAACCTGCGAAATACCGAGGCTATACTGTTAGCCCAGGAAAACAAGAAAGTACGATTAACAAATGCCATTGTTAAAATCGATCACAATGGAGAATTTTTAACTTCAATAATAAACGCAAACGCCATCCCAAAAACCATAAACTTCTCAAATCTTAACCTGGAACCAGTACAAAAATTCAAATCAATTTTTAATTTAAATACTCAAAATTCTGACCAACGCTTACAGACAGACAGATCCTTTGAAATCAGGAACGAATTGCGCTTGGATCATCTAAACGAAGAAGAGGCCGAAATAGTAACGCAGCTTTGTTTAGATTTTCAAGATATATTCTATATAGAAGGAGACAATTTGACATTTATTAACGAAATCAAACCCTATTGACACCGAAAATTCCCGACCAATATTCACGAAATCGTATCGATATCCTCAGGTCCATAAAGAAGAAGTTAAATCCCAAGTATCGAAAATGTTAAGTCAAGGTATTATTCAACCTTCAATCTCGCCTTGGTCCTCTCCTGTCTGGGTAGTTCCCAAAAAACTGGACGCTTCTGGTAAACAGAAATGGCGCGTTGTAGTCGACTACCGCAAACTCAACGAGGTTACAATCGGTGAAAAATATCCTCTGCCCAACATTTCCGATCTTTTAGACCAACTTGGCAAATGCCAATATTTCACAACTTTAGACTTGGATTCTGGTTTTCACCAAATTGAAATTAATCCCGCAGACATTCAAAAAACTGCTTTCACAGTTGAAAATGGTCATTTTGAATTCGTAAGAATGACTTTTGGACTTAAGAGTGCTCCATCAACATTTCAAAGAGTGATGGATAACATTTTGTTAGGTATCCAAAATGAATGATGTCTCGTTTATATGGACGATATTATTGTCTACTCCCCTACTATCCACGAGCATATTTCTCGATTAACAGAAGTTTTCAAACGATTACAGAAAGCCAATCTAAAAATTCAACCCGACAAATGCGAGTTTCTCCGCAAGGAAGTCGCTTATTTAGGACATCTCATTACAAAAGATGGCGTAAAACCGAATCCTTCGAAAGTTGACGCTATTCTAAATTTCCCTCAACCAAAAAATCAAAAAGAAATTAAATAATTTCTAGACTTAGCCGGATATTATAGGCGCTTTATCCCTAATTTCTCCAAGATTACCAAGCCCTTAACAAAACTACTACAAAAAGACATACTATTTCTCTTCGACAATGATTGTATAAATTCTTTTCAAAATTTGAAACAAACATTAACGACAACTCCGATATTAATCTACCCTAACTTTGACGAACCTTTCGTTCTAACCACTGATGCAAGCGCATTTGCCGTCGGCTCGGTGCTGAGCCAGGGTCCTATTGGCAAAGATTTACCCATTGCCTATGCTTCTAGAACCTTGTGCAGTGCAGAAACTAAATATTCAACGATTGAACGCGAGCTTTTATCAATAGTATGGAGTGTAAAGCACTTT
Organism: Rutpela maculata; assembly: GCA_936432065.2. Lineage (NCBI taxonomy): Eukaryota > Metazoa > Arthropoda > Insecta > Coleoptera > Cerambycidae > Rutpela > Rutpela maculata. The sequence goes on from OW386286.2 coordinate 119,294,872, forward strand.
AGACCTATCTGTACGGTAGAAAGTTCAAGCTTATAACCGACCACAGACCACTCACCTGGCTATTCTCTATAAAAGACCCAGGAAGTAGACTTGCCCGTTGGCGACTCAAACTAGAAGAGTACGACTACCAAATAATTTATAAACCCGGCAAGATCAATAAGAACGCGGACGCACTTTCCAGAATCAAAATTAATCATTTTTCCGAATGTTCCAAATTCTATTCAAAGGTTCTAGCCGCGAACGACGAAGAGTCAGATGACGACGAAAACCCAGACGAAATCACTAACGAACAAATTTCCCGAGAAATTGAAACTTTCACCAACCTATATAAAACAAATCTTTAATAGACTATTCAAAAATCAAAGCCTCAAACAAACAACTCTTATACCGAGAACATAAAGATATTATAACCTTCTTCCAACAAAATAACTTACAAGACCTACATCACAAAATTATCGAGGACATATTCGAAGAAAACCCCGAATTTCATAACGATAAAATCAATATTGTATCGAGCAAAACAGTCAGACATAGGAGATATTTTATCATCCCTCTACCTTTTGATATCGAATCTGTAATTGAACATCTATTTTTGGTATTATTTAAAAATCAAGATGTCCTAGATCTCTCTAAGACATACTTTGTCGAAAATAACTTAGACCTCCCCATTCTTGAAATCCTATCATTCGTTTTTGCGGAAAAAGACTTAAAAGTAGTAATTTGTCAAGATATCGTCAGAACTGCCGACGAAGATGAAATTCCAATTATATTGGAGCAAAATCATTTTGGTAAAAATAATCTACACCGCGGAATAAATGAAACAATTCGAAGAATTAGAGAAAAATACACTTGGCAAGGTCTAACTAAAGACGTTGAAAATTTTATAAAAATTGCGAAACTTGCCAAAAGACTAAAGTATGCCGGAAAAACCTTAATAACCCTCTAGTAGTCACAGAAACCCCAAGAACACCATTCGAAAGAATTAATATCGATTTGTTTGAATTCCCAACTCGAAATTACGCATTAACTATTCGCGATGAGTTAACTACATTCACACAAGCCTATGCAGTCCCGGACAAATCCGCAAAATCCGTCGTAAATACATTGTTGTTATACTTTCAACATTACGGTACCCCGCTAAGAATTCACTGCGATTACGGTGGCGAATTTGACAACCGTTTGCTTAAAGATCTTTGTACCCTCTACGACATAAAACTGACGTATTTAAGCGTAGGACACCCCCAATCCAACGGATCCTTAGAAAGATTTCACGCTACTTTAGCTGAAATGATAAGAATTCATAAAACTGAAAACTCGAACGAACATCCGTTCACGATTTTACCATATGCAGTAATATGCTATAACAATTCAGTAAATAAAACATACGAACTTGTATTTGGGCATACGTCTAACAGACCGCCTGAAACTTTATATAACCAAAAAGAGTTAATAACCAAATACGCTAGAGATTTAAACAACGGAATATCCCACTACTATAAAATAGCCCGTAGTCGAACGCAAGCTCAAAAGGAGAAAGCGAAAGTTCGTTTTGATAGAAATGTTCCCCAAAAACGACCTGAATATAAAATAGGTGACTTAGTTTACGTAAAAGAATCGCAAATCAAAAACAAATTGCAAAACAAATTTAACGGACCTTTTAAAATAAAAGAAACTTTCCAAAATTCTGCTACCCTATTAAATCTCGAAACAAAACAAGAAACTAAAGTAAATTTTGATAGAATGAAACCATATACTGAAAATTAAATTTATTTTCAGGTTTCTCCTGCTGTTGAGATCAGCACTCTGTCAATACAAAATTACCCCGATCAATAATACTGTTGGTGTATACTACCACCAAGACACGGACATCGTGGTGACAAATGACAAATGGACTCTGCTAGTGCATAAAAATATTTCATCCCTCAAACTAGCTTTTGACAAAAATCAAAATATCTTAGACAAAATCTTGTACACTCTCAATAATGGTGATCATAAGTCAATTATTTTTACGAGTGAAACTAAAACAGACTTTAACCTTTTAACACAAATATCCAACTCTATAAAAATGAAATTTGTCGAAATCTTTTCAGATACAAAAAGATATAAACGAGGAATACTTAACGGTATCGGTACAATATTCAAATCCATAACTGGAAACCTAGATGCTGAAGATGGCCAGTACTATACTAATTGTATAAATAAACTAAATAACTACGAACATCAATTGGAAAACTTAATCAAAAATCAAATTTCACTTACGACTTCTGTTATTAAAAACTTCAACTCGACTATACAAAAATTACAAATTGACGAGGAAACGTTTAACAAAGATCTCGAAGAAATCGAACGCACAATTCAAACCATGACTCAAGCTATTGAGGCCGCTCATATAAAACTAAAATTCTTATACATTTCCGAACAAATAATGGCGAGCTATTTGTATATCGAAGATAATTTAAACGACATTCTAAATTCAATAACATTTGCCAGACTAGGAATCACTCACACGTCAATCATAACCCCTAATCACTTAATGACAGCACTACAAGAAGTTTCACAGAGCTTACGAAGGAACAATTTGCCTCTCCCCATTAAATTATCGGCAGTTGCTAAGTATTTGGATATTATTGAATTACAAGCGTTTCAAATGGATTTTAACTTAGTATTTGTTTTAACAATACCACTTGTTGAACCCCAAAATTATAACACCTATCGCCTATACCCTATACTGATACTCGATAACAGAACTGTCTACATCACATTTTATCTATCTCACAAAAGTTTAACACGAGAGACGATGATTCTTTAATGTACATACCTATACAAAATATGAAAGAATGCAAACCTCTTTATTTTGGAACCAAACTATGCTCAAACCTATACGCTTATCCCATCGATCAAAATGCCATATGCGAAGCCAGAATCCTTAAAACACTAGTTAGAGTCCCAGAAAATTGCCAGACCTCCTTCATCATCAGATAAGGGTACAATGTCCAAGAACTTGAAGACAACTCATGGCTAATAATTAATTCCGAACCACTTCACATTACCATCAACTGTCCAAAGAGGGAATCCACAACAGAGCTAATCAACAAAAATGCCATCATCAAACTACAACCAGGATGTTACGCCTATGCAGGCATCACCCGAATACAAGCCAGTGCTAAAGACTTTTCCGAAATTAAGGACAACTCATACCCTATCCAAATTCCTTTTGAATGCTGTGATCACATGCCCGACAAAATCGAAATTCCAAAATTGAAACCTCTCAAATTAAACAGTATTGACGTAGAAGACCTAGATAATGCTAAAAACAAATTGGACCAATATTACAAAGACCTGGATGACCTCATAAACGAACCTTTTGTGACCAAACACATATCTTGGTTCACATATTTCATAATCACTCTCATCATTCTATTAGTTCTACTTTACATAACCTGTAAATGCAGAAGAAGAAGATGTGGAGCATTGCGAATTCAACCCTCAACGGACAACCCTCCTTCACCTCCTTCAGAGCGAAGCAGAGTTTTTACCAAATTTCCTAGACTGATCCCTCTAAGAAAGCGACCCGGTATTAAACCTCAAGAAAAAGAGAACATCGAGTTAACATAGACTTTCATATGTGGAGTTTTACCCTTGTCTATTAATTTAGACCATTGTATTTTACTCTTATTACATTTATGTAATGTACTACTCGCTCATTATTATTATCATCTACCAATTTTAACTTTTATGTATTTTATTATTTTGCTTTGTATTCATTCAACATTGTTTCAATTTATTTTGCATTATATTCATTTAACGTTTCTAACAATTTTCAAAAGTTGCTGCATAACACCAACTTTTTTATTAAGGGGGAAGTTGTTATATAAAATTATACGCTATATCATCAAGATATAAAGCGACATTACAGATAGCATCATATTACAGTATTAGATAACAGCTTCCTTTGAGAATTGCTTATCTAGTTATTAAGTTTCATTTTAACTTCTCACAATATTATGCTGATTAGCTAGCTTGTATTTCCTTTGTTCAACTTTGGCTGACACATCATTTGAAAACTTATAAATAAGACTAACGAGCATTTGTACCGGCAGTTATCATACTCACTTCATATTAAATGTATCATACATAAATTGTATCTTTTATTCAGGAATCAACGTTGATTCCTCATGTAATCAAATAAAAAGTTTTTAAAAAGTCAATCACGCAAACAGTGATCTAACATAAATGCCTTCCACGTATGTAAGGAGCTCCGTACGTGGCGACCATCCATTCCCCTTTACTCGTGGAGAGGGAGGGGGTTCCTCAGCATGTCTTGTGCAGATCCCCCATCACAAAGCCCACGAGCGCAGTGCGGGAGGTGAAGGAGCTGGGGGAGGCGGTGTCCATTACTTCGGTCAACACCAAGGACCTTCCAAAGCGCCCGAGCCTCTCGTCTGAGTTCCCAAGCCAGGGGAGTGTAACCCTCAAAAAGGATAGGGAAAAACAAAGGCCCATTCCAGCTGAACGTGCAGATAAACCTGCATCATAGTAAGGAGGCCAAAGTGGTCCTTACTAAAGTGACGCAGGGGTGCGAAGTGAAGCAACGTCGCAAGCGGCAAGGACTTGACTGGGGCGACGGACCATCAAGGAATACCGCGTAGCGAGGCCGTTGCTGACAAGGAGAGCAACCTTCAAAAGGTTGACGGAATGGGAAAATAGGTCCATTTCAGATAAAATTGCATCACAATGAGGAGGCTACAGCGGTCTTCACTAAATTGATGGAAGTGAAGCAACGTCGCTAGCGGTGTGGATGGGGTTATGGATCATCAAGGGACACCGCGTGGCGAGGCTGTTGCCGAACAGAGCACCGAAGTAGAGCGACGTCGCGCGCGACGAGGACTTGACTGGGATGATGTCCAGTGAGGAACACCGCGTAGCGAAGCCGTTTCTGACAAAGCATATTATACGACTGCAGGGTCTGGACTGCAGGATATAATATCAACGAGGTAAGACAATGGAGCTGGCAACTACCACTCTGCCCATTGCTGCTAACGGTGCAGGAAAAATAGGTAGAGTGAGTTATAATATCTACGGGCAAACACAACCAGACCCGGAGACAATCATAACTCACCCATTTTTAGACCTGTATCACCTTGTCACTGATACAGGAGTATTAAAATGGACAGTGCAAACTAAGACAGGGAAAAATAGGGAGAGCACAATAAGCCCAGGAGGCTGCAGTGCCCTCGGAGTATTCTTTACAGACGAGCCCTAGGAGGAGGGGTTTTAGTTAGTTGGAGGCTGACACTCAGACCCATTCCAAGTAGGGATGGGCAGCTCGTGTGGGTTTCCCCTCGTCGCAAAAAATGCAATCCAAAGTTGAATATTAGGTTTGTAAGTTTGTAGCTCGAAAAAGATACCTACTAGTACCACAATACCATATGTGTCAACTGTACTTATGAGGATGTTGGTTGCACCCTTTTGTAATGCATCCAATATATGAAGACACATTGTGGTATCAGCTTCTTCGTGGTCAGTTTCGGACATCGGTGTACTGCTCTTTTGTTAAAATATTTACCATATTCTTTACCTTCTTATACGTCATAAGCTGCTACTTCATCACTTAGTAGGATAAATAGTTCTGTCTTGTTCTCTGAGTTCTTCAGGAATGTAACAAAGTTTTCGGGGAGTGTGGTTTCCCTTGTGACTTTTCTCCTTTCTTCCTTTCCTCTCTTCACACGTGTAGTTTCCATCAGACTATCTGTCTTGTATATGTCCCATACAATATCGATTCGCAGGCTATCCTAATTAAAAAAAAAAAAAGTACCGCTGCAGAAATACTAGAAAAATGTGATCGCGTCGTATTTAGAACGTCCGGATGCTTATATCTCGCAAAATATTAAAGTTACAAAAGCAGATCTCCTCTAAAGTTGTAGCAAATTGATTTGAATAGTGTTGCTGTAAACCCAACCAATTTTCGTAATAACCTTAAAAAAGTCCAAAATTTTGGAGCTTGTATCTCGCAAAATATGAAAGTTATAAAAGCGGCTCTGGTCTCAAATTGTAGCAAATTTAGTTTAAATTAAATCCTTTTTGCTACAAACTCAGAAGTTGGGGAGATATTTAGTAAAAACCAATTAAAAGTCGAAAATTTACAGTTACAGTCCAAACAAAACAAAGATAGCGTCGTATTTCAAGATGGTACACACTGAAATTGGACACTCCCCTTTGAATTGATAGTACTGAGTGTATATAAGAACTCTGCAAAATTTGGTGCTTTAATCCAGCAGGTCACGATTCTGGCTAGTATTTGTTCTAATGCACCACACTATAAGTTCACAGTTCAGTTTTGCAGTTTCTGCGAAATTGACGTATTGTTTATTTAAACAATTAAATTTTTTAGACCGTATTTTCCATTTTTTTCTTTGAATATTTCGAAATATATAGGTCCTATGGAAAACAACAAAATGAAGGAAAATGTTAATTATGAGCTGTACAATAAAGGTACATAAACTAAAATTCATTCCAATTGTTATTATTATTTAAAAAAATTGAATATTGCAAAATGATGCGTTTCTAAACAAATCACTGTTCTTTCTAAAATAATGGATAATATTCAATGAAACTTTAGAGAAATATAGCTCTTATAAAATACAATCACGACTTAAAATTTCAAATCAAAATGATTATTAAAACGGCTCAAATATACAATTGTTGCTAGAACTTTGCACCCTTGTGAAGTCCTGCCACCAAAACCAAGAAATGTGATCACGGAGAGAATTTCTTTTTCAAAATTTAAACTCTTTTTATTGCAGTTGTTTATAACTTTTGAAATTATAATTATAAACAAATTTAAATAACTCTCTGGTTTTTTATGAAATCAAAAACGGTAAAGGAAAAATGAAAGTAGATTAAAAAAGCCAAATTAAAAAAAAAAAATAATTAATGCACTACTTGCATTTGGAGCTGAGATACGTTAGTTTTTACGTTTAAGTCACTTATAAATAAATAAATCGATATTTCTTATTGAAATTTGCACTGGTAATTCTCCAATGTCTATTATTTTGTATCTGCCACTTGAAAATAATCTACAGTTGTTAAAAGATACTGCGTAGAGGCCAGAGACTCGGGCCAGAAAGTGGAGTCACTTGTACTTTTGGTATATCTTCAAATAGCAAAAACAAAATAATAAGTACTGAAGAATAATCAGCCCAAATTTCAAGAAGAAATATGATTTGTTTATTTATAAGTGACCTAAACGTAAAAACTAACGTATCTCAGCTCCAAAAGCAAGTAGAGCATTAATTTTTCAAAAGTTGGCTTTTTTAATCTAGTTTCATTACTTGTTTACCGTTTTTAATTTCATAAAAAAACAGAGAGTTATTTGAATTTGTTTATAACTAAAACTTCAAAAACTATAAACAACTGCAATAAAAATAGGTTTAAATTTTGAAAGAAAAAAAATGTTTTTCTCTGTGATCTTAAAATACTTATAGAATGCTACAATTTATTTGAGCCATCGTACACATTCCTTGGTCTTGATGGCAGGATTTCACAAGGGTGCAAAGTTTTAACAGCAATAGTATATTCGAGCCGTTTTAGTAATCATTTTGATTTGAAATTTTAAGTAGTGATTTTTCTTTATAATATTTTTCCAAAATTTCATTGAATTTTATCCATTATTTTTGAAAGAACAGTGATTTGTTTAAAAACACATAATTTCGCAATGTTTAATTTTTTAAAAATAATAACACATGTTTACAAAAAAAAAGTTGTCTGGATCTGGTGGTCAGACCATATGTTTCTTATGTATTTTTCGACGCTGAATTCGATTCTATTTTTAGTTTTGCTCTATCACCTCAGGATTTTGAGATATCCTAAACTAAAAGTGCAAAAAACACGTTTTTTGACATATTTGAAGTTATATAGCTTTGCGAATTGTTTTTCTCGAAAAACCATGAATGGGATCTTAAAGTACAGTCCTCTTTAAAATGCCGTTGAGTTTGCTCAAATATCTTTTTTTTCCGCTGAGATATCGAATTTTTAAAATTGTCTGTTCATATCATATCTTTCCCAATACATTTAATTAGTACGGAAACCTTATGGTCATTATTTAAATTGCAATATTTCGGCGAAAAAAAAAATATTTGAGCAAACTCAACGGCATTTGGAGGTTCTCGATTTGTTGCTTTGTAGTTTGAGGGTCTCAGAGTTATTTTGATTTAAGGTCATAGGAGTAGGATTTTTGGGTTTTTTAAGTTTAATGTTAGTAAATTGCAAGTTTGTTGGTTGATGCGTTTGAGTTTTCACATTTGGAGTTTGTGGGTTTAAGAATGTGGTGGGGGAGAAAGGGGAGGGTGGATGGGGTTATAGGCTTAAAGTTCATTGCTTGAAGGTTTATTCTATACATCGACCTTAGTTAAGTTTCATGTAAGATTCACAGGCCTACAAAATTAGGCAAAGTTTTTGTATCAAAAACGCTACTATACTTTTCCGAAAGTTTTCGGTGCACTGAATCTGAATCAGGTCTCAAAATTGCTCTATCACGTCAGGATTTTGAGATATCGCAACCTAAAAGTGCAAAAAACACGGTTTTTTGACATATTTGAGGTTATTTAGCTTCAAGAATTTTTTTCTCAAGAAACCATGTGTGGGATCTTAAAGTACAAGTCCTCACCTTTAAAATGCCGGTGAGTTTGCTCAAATATCTTTTTTTTTGCCGAGATATTGCAATTTAAATAATGACCATAAGGTTTCCGTACTAATTAAATGTATTGGGAAAGATATGATATGAACAGACAATTTTAAGAATTCGATATCTCAGCGAAAAAAAAAAGATATTTGAGCAAACTCAACGGCATATTAAAGAGGAAGATTTGTATTTTAAGATCCCATACATGGTTTTTCGAGAAAAAACAAAATTCGCAAAGCTACATAACTTCAAATATGTCAAAAAACCGTTTTTTTTTGCACTTTTAGGTTAGGATTTCTCAAAATCCTGACGTGATAGAGCAAAACTAAGAATAGATTCGAATTCAGAGTCGAAAAATACATAAGAAACGTATGGTCTGACCTCAGATCCAGATAATTTTTTTTTTGTAAACCTGTGTAATTGAAATGAATTATAGTTTATGTACTTTTATTGTACAACTCAAAACGAACATTTTTATTATTTTTATTGTTTTTCATAAGACTTATAGATATTATATTCAAAGAAACCCGATGTAAAACACGGTCTAAAAAATTAAATTGTTTAAATAAAAAATACGAAGACCTCGCAGAAACTTCAAAACTGAGCTGTGAATTTATGTTGGCCCCCTGAACACGTTAAAACAGAAAAACTGCCCTGACTAGAAAATTCACATTAAAATCCTAATTTGACTCCTCTACTTCACATGAGTTTGTATTGAGAGGAAAATATCAAGAGGTGGAAATAAGCGAACTAAAAGAAAAGCCGAATTTGAAAGAATTGTTACATGTTAAAAATATGTGCAACACACAAAAGTTACGTGGGACAAACATGTTAATAAGATAATTATCCAGTGCCACAATATGTCAGATGTGGTGAGACGTAACAACAAATTGCCATACAGTATCCTGTCTTAAATAAGCTGCCTCACATCTGACTAGAGACTGTACGAAAAGCTCAAATGTGCCTGCTAAGTGTGTCTGCAGAAGGTATTTTTATGAGTTTTTCTGTTTCAAGAAATGCCTCCCAAACTTAAAATAGTGCATGTGCTTTTCTACAGGTATAATATATATTTGTTTCATTTGTCCAGTTATGTTCAATTTTAAGACATATCTAGTAGTAGTATTATTATGAGATGACAGGGGCGGAGCCAACATGCGCGAATATTTTTACCAGTGGCATAACGTCATCTGGTATAGGAATGTGTAATGGAGTAGATTAAAGCTTGCCAACTGTTACAAGTAACCTTTGTTCAGAAGAAGTGTAAAAATAGTAATTTGTACTAAACTTTGCCTAATAAAGTTGTTATATTATTATTATTATTAACGCCGCCCCCGCTCTACTGTTTAGCCACCGCCGCCACTGTTGTCGACACTGAATGTCACGTAATTCGTTCTCATTGGCTTAGAATGATGGAGTGTACAAACTCGTTTCTGCTCATATTTTTATCATCTTCTCATAGTAATACTACTCTACCTTACTACATTACCTCCGCAATAAACCTGCTAGGTAGACAGGTAGGAGTAGAGTTATTGTTGATTACACACTCTAGCTACTGCTGCGATGGACAAATTCTACATGGAATGTATATTAATTACATTTTCATATGTAATTTTTGTTGTTGTCTTATTGGAATACGATTCCTTGATCAAAAATACACAAGAACACTTATTTTGTTATGGTACGTAGGACAACCGTTTTCGAGAAATATAAAATTAAATATATTTGTTCTTACAAATAAATATCTTGTATTTCTGACTTGTCAACTTCTTTCATACACTTACTATATCTAAAATTCAATATGAAAAACAAGAAAATAACCTGTGTATTTAAATGTACAGGATTTTATTTTTCTAAAAAATTGTGAACATTGGTGTTATACACCAAGTTGCTAACTAACGTAAAAGATTTGTTAAAGAGACTACCTTAATTACATGATAACGCATGGCCGATAAGATTGTACAAAAAATTAAATATATCTATATATAAGGAGTATTTCATATACTTAGACTAACATTCAATTTTACTCCACCAAAATAAAAAAAATGCTAAACGTATTGTTGGCCACCCTCCTCATTTTTGGAGCATTCCAAAAAGGGGACGCTGATTGTGCTGTTCCCAGTGCAACAACAGTTAGTGGAACCTTCGCCCCTGAGGGACAAATCTGCCCAGGTGACTTGATTTTTGAGGATAACTTTGACACACTTAATCTTAAAAAATGGGCGCATGAATTGACACTTGGAGGAGGAGGGGTAAGTAACTTTTCAATATCAAGGAGCTATTCTTATATTTTTATTCCTTAAATTAGATTTCGTAGCAGATAAATCAGTTAACGGATATTTTCTTACATCAGTTTAATAAATAATAGAATTCAAAATAAAAAGATAGAAATAAAAATTCAAAAATGTCTAAAGAAATATATTATTTAAGTCAATAGATTGTTTCAAAGTATAAACAATTTATTTTCTTTGAATCGAAAAATAAGCAGTTTAATTGTCTTCAACATAAAAGGTTAAATTAATTTTTATTCTGTCAAATTTGAAGAAATTTAGAAAAATCGGTTTTAAGAGCTATTGGAATGTTTTTTTTTCGCATTGCTTTTGCTTACATTACTTTCGCTACATTGTGTCATTATCTTCAACGAATCAAAGAAATAAGGGACTTACTTAATAATCTATGTACCTATATATTTTTCAATTAAAGAAACAATTATGATTTTTTATTTTTTGAGTTATTACTCTTACTCTTACTTTTATTTTTTGAGTTATTACTCTTACTTTTGATTTATATTTAAATCAAAAGAGTAATTTAAGTTAAAACTTTCAAAGCACTTATAAAAGTATTCTATACAATGTGTATGCCAATACGATATTAACATTTTTATTTTGCTTTTTTAAATTTATATTTTAATAAAAGTTCCTTTTAGATATTTTAGACTTTTTCGATGATTTTATGTTAATTAAATGTTAAGGAAAATATCCAGGTATCTGCACCTTGGTGAGAAACCAAATAAGTTATTTTGTATTAAAAATAAGTATCGTGAACTTTGTACATTATGAAATATTTACAATTTGGGCAGTGCTCCTATTTTAAATCATGCTTAAAAATCACCAATTAACAAATTATATATTTAATAAGGATAGTAGCGATAAGAGTGCCGTATCTCGAGTTAAACTATCTTATTGGTTTGATCACATATAAATTAAATTGGTTTCTAATTGTCATAATCTATAGAGGAAGATATGAAAATAAATCGTGTGCAAAATAAAAGATTAAAAGCAGCAGAACATAATTTTAATTTACGCTATTATATTATACCAATAAACGGAGAGCCCAGAACGAATTTGCTTACGGTATGCATTCAGAAGATTTGATTTGATTTATTTTAAATACCGGCGTTTATATTTCTTCGACAACATATGAAATGTAGCGGCATCAGTTTCTTTTAGAATGTCTGCTGGCACAGTAATATCGTCATTTACTTCCATAATACAATTTTATGAAAAATGTTCACCACACGTCAGGTGCATAATTACTTCCACATTCGGTGGAAGTATAGTAACGAAAAAAAAAAAAAAAATTGAAAATTTTTATTCTTCAAATAAGCCTAAAATGTCATGAAACGTCGAGATTTTAAGTTTGAGCAAAAACGTTCTATCTAACTTTTTTATGCGCACGAATACTCTGGGAACGTTTAAGATATTGACTTGAAATTTGGTACACGTATGTATTTTAACGAGATCTGTAACTAGATTATATTTTGATCTTATTCCGTTGAACAGTTGGGGGGAAATTAAGTTAAATAAAGGTAAATAGGTAAATCAAGCAAGTAAGAGTCCATAAAATTGGTATTTAGTATATAATATAAGAGAAGCTCAGGTCTCAAAAATTTTTTTGGCATCAGCCACCCCCATTAGCACCCCCTCCCAAATTATTTAAGGAGGTGATGAGAATAAAATTGTGATTTAGTATGTGTACAGGAATCAACGGTCCCAACAATTTATTTTAACTTCTATCATCCACCACTTCGACCCCCACTAGCGATGTGGCATATCATATTATGAGTTTTTGGGGTCGACGATTTCAAATATTACATTATTAAAGTTCCATAAACAATTATTTCCGCATAGTGGACTGTAAATATAGTATCAAAATTGTTTTCGTTGCGAGAAAGTTGGGTAGAAAATCTGAATATAGTGATTCCTTCGACAGCGAGCTTTCCTTAACAACTGCAAATATTTATCTTTATACGAACCATAGCAACGCAACTTGCCGCCTGGGTTGATTTGCACTTAATGCATAACCATAAACCAAGTGGGTGTGGATGAAGTAAAAACAATTTTTGAGGCCCTTGGTTATTGTACACACATTAAATCACAATTTCATTTTTTTCACCCCCTTTAATAACGAGATGTAGCTAATGCCAAAAAAATGTTTTATCTTCTCTTATATATACTAAATACCAATTTTATGGACTCTTATTTGCTTGATTTACCTATTTACCCCTATATACCCCAATTTACCCCAGAGCCCTTCAGCAGAATAAGATCAAAATATAATGTAGTTCCAGATATCGTTAAAAAACATATGTGTACCAAATTTCAAGTCAATATCTTAGACGGTTCCAGAGTAATCATGCGCTCATTAAAAGTTACAGACAGACAGAACGACAGACATTTTTTTTTGCTCAAACTTAGAATATCGACGTATCATGACATTCTAAGCATATTTGAACGATAAATTTTTTTTTGCATTACTATATTTCCACTGGACGTGGAAGTAAAATTGTTCAAACTGTTCACTGTTTTGAATAATACACGTGACTTATTGTTGCCCGTCTAAGGTGTTATTTGTGCAATTTCGTGTCTAACTCTCTCTTCCAGGCCTTGCCTTGTGGTTGAAGTAGTCGCGTAGACTCTATTTTTCAAATACGCCCAAAAAATCGACTGGAGCTAAGTCAAGAGACCCTGTAGGCCATCTGACTGGACCATGGGTCCCAATCCAATGATGTGGAAATAATTCATTTAGGTAATCCCTAACGATAATAGCATTGCATGGTCCAGCCCCGTCCTGTTGGTATTGGGAATTTGAATAATCTCTGGAATTATTATATTTTAGAGAAATTTTAGTCCAGTTAGTTTTTTATCATTATGGTCGCTCAGTACGCTTAACCAAACATTGAAGCCAAATCGCTCCTTAAACCACCCCCGTCTCATAATATGAGTATTCTCAATTGTCCAATATCCAGCGTTGTTCCGATTATATAACCCAAGGTTTGTAAATCTCGATTCATCAGAGTACAAATGTTTTTGATAAAATAGCCGTGTTTCTTTAATTTTTTTCCGGCTGATTCTTTGGAAACTGGTAATTTAAGTTCAATTTGTCTTATCGAAATAGTTGGGTCAACATGCACTAAAGCTAATACATTAATTTCCGTTCATTCATAATAAGTCTTTCTTCAATTTCTGTATCAGGTTCAGTTCTAAATTAATGCTCCATCCAGACGAAATAGTTTCTCGGAAGTTGTCTTCTTTCTGGATATCTCTATCCATACAGAGTTTGTGGTCTAGCTGCATTACGTTGAGTCTGTCCATAAGTAATCAACTGTCAACTTTTCCATATCTTGAATATTATTCAGCCCTTTTTTAAATTTAGTTGTTTATAACAAATTCAATACACTTACTTCAGATAATCAGTAAGCAATTTCAAGAATAATTCAATTGTTGAGAATGTCTGTCATTTTCATGGCTATCTACAATTTTGAATTTAAATTTAGAGGTACCTTATTAAAATTATTTGTTGGCGCTTACCTTTTAAAACTACTTTTATTATTACGAAGAGTATCGTTAAGAAATGATTAAGGCGAAAAAAATTTAATGTTATATCACATTTAGTACATTCCTCTACATCTTTACGAAAATTTCTTTTTGCTTTTGGTATCACTTATCCTCGAAAATGTACGAATCCTGATTATGCCTTGAGGTAATTTTCTCTAGCTTTCTTCAGATGAACTGTGTACTACGTGTTTCTGTTCTAAAACAAGTAAGTAAGGCACTTCTCGCCACTCCCAATGAATTTTTGTCTTACGCTGCACAGAAGTATTTTGTATAACCTCTTCTATCAAATTTAATAAAAATGGGGAGCTTATTGCACTTGGTTCTTGACGTTTTAAGAAACTAGGAACCCCAAAATGTGGTTTTTAAAAATATATGTATGTGTGTATACACGTATGTGGGCACGATAGCGGCTAAACTAGCAACCCGACTTTGATGACATTTGGTACAAGGGTATAATATTGGTACCTCCGATTAAAGAACTTATATCTAGATACATAATGACATTACTTTGTGTGATCCCGAAAGATTCACAATCTAAGGCACTTCTTCCCATAAGTTCTTGATTGGCTAGTCGATCTGTTCGCGACCGATTCGGGCACCATCGGTTCAGTTTGATTATCATAATCTCAGTTTGACACTTTTGACAGTATATCCGCCATTAATGTTAATAAGCGTTTTTCGTGTTTTTCGATCAAAATGTGGTGAAGAAGTCTTTTTATTTTAAGTTGTGATTTGCTCAATACCTAAATAATATTCTCTATTCATATTTACACAGTTTAGTGACAATACATTTAGTGCAAATAAATAGTGGAGTGCTGTGCCGTTTGCAGAAAGCAGTTTAGAAAAGAAGAAAATAATATAATAATAATAATAATAAATGGTCTTTATTTCCCAATAAAAAAAGTAATTACACGAAATTCGTATAAACTAACAAAAATTAAAAATACACAAATATTGGGAAATCGCCGAAGATCAGATGTCGGTGAAGAACACAGACCCTGTTTTTCATCTTAAGCGGAAATCGATCCTTTCATAGTCGTAATATGATGAAGTTCAGTTTACAGTTATAAAGTGAATACCAATTAAATTTTAATATCCTTTCAATACATATTTATCTTACTGTTTGATCTTACTGTAATATTGTATGCCTACATCACGGTAATGCAGGAATTGCAATAATTCATTTTAATGAAAATATTTACCATTCTACACATTTTCTACACACACAACGTCACTGTTGCCTATGGGATGTGATGTTCATCTATTCTTTTTAATGGACATATAATGTGACTATGTTAGGAGCAAACAAGGTATATAGTGAAAATATAACCTGTTATGTATCTAGATATAAGTTCTTTAATCGGAGATTGGTACGGTATATGAGCTCACAAGAACACAGCTTTAAGAATATATTTGTTATATTCAATATTTACTACTTACGCAGAACTGTTGATGAGTTGATAATATTGATTTAAACAATTTTAAGTTTGTTAAAATCTTCTTTTTAATATTGGTATCCAGATTGTACGTACGATTGTACGATTGTACATCTACGCAACAATTCTCATTCAACAATAATATTACTGATTCTTTAATTTTTCTTTTCTTGCCTGTCACTTCTGTTAATATTTTTGTAGAGTTTATTCTATTTCCGTACTCCCAATCGTGTTCACAAATATTCGATTTCTGAATTTCATTATTCCTAATGTAATCCTTGTGTTCACCTAATCTTACACTGAATGGTCTGAATGGCTCACCCACATAATATTTATTACACTCACACGGAATACTATGAATGCAGTTTTTTTTTAATTCTGCTCACGGTTTAGCGGTATTGTTTTTGTCAAAATAGGTCTAAAAGTATTACTAGTTTGAAATATCGTCCTAATATCAAATATATGGCGCAGCTTTTCAGATAATCAGACATCAGATAATAATGACATTTGGTGCTTTCATATTTTTCAATATAATATCCATTTTTACTGCGCCAAGTAGATGTCGTTCTGATTTCAATGGTATCACTCTTTTTCGTTCATTTTCTTTCAAAAACTTGTAGAATTCGCTGCGGCGGGTCGTTAAGTATAAATTATAGTACCAGTGGCACAGAAGTCTGCAAAGCGGTAATAAGCTCGGTTATTAACTACATTAACGAATTTTCGTAAACATGACATTATTGTATTTCAAATTATTCAAAGCAACAGAAGGACATTTTTATTCTCGTTATGAGAGAGAACAGTTTTTAAGCTGACTTTTGAAAACAATGAACAAACGCAAACTACCATAGATTTGTAATATTTTTCTACACCATAAGTAACTCTACACTTATTTTATAAGAAATTCATTTCTTATACTTTGAGTTGGGTACATGATACAGAAATAAAATTTTAATATTATTTTTATTGTTATTTAAGAACTGGGAATTCGAATGGTACAATAACAACAGAAGTAATAGTTATGTTCAAGATGGTGTACTGCATCTCAAACCAACATTACTAGCTGATGATGGTGGAGAGGATTTTTTGTATCACGGACAGCTGGATATTAATGGTGGATCTCCTGCAGACGAGTAATGTTTATTTTAGTTTCTCGTATGTGTCCATTAAAAGACTCGCTCTTTATCTTTGAATTGAGTTAAAGAGTTTTAATAAAATTGATCCACTTTCTGATAGTGTAAAAAATTCATACATAACGCCCGATGTATTATTATTTTTAAATTGCAAGAGGCAATTCCATCTCATTTGAAAGTGTTTAATTCCCTACACGCTGAATTTTGAAAAATGAAAATTCAAGTATTCGTTTTCTAATTATAAGCTTTAATGCGGATAATACGTCAATCAGGTTCATTTCTTATTTATTGTATCACATGCAAAACCTTTTATATATATACACCGTGTGTCCACGGATGGAGTCCGGAAGAAGAAAAACTTTTTAATTCTTGATTCTACGAAAAAAAGTAATTCTTCATGAAAAAATTTTCTTCATCAGAAACTCTTTTTGATTAACAGATCCTTGCTAGCTCTACAGGGTTAGCCAAAAAACTTGATTTGATTATGGATAATCTGTTATTATCTTATTGAAAACTGTTAAGTATCCTTACATAAAAAATTTTTGGTTGTTGAGTGTCAAAATTTCCATCAACGGTAAGCATTATGTTTTAGTGTGTATATATCATTCACCTAGTAGTAGCGACGCAGATTTTTTAAGGGATCTTGAAGAATGGTATCAAAATATTCAAAATACGTTCTCGAATTATTGTAGGAGACTTTAATATTGACTGGACGGTAAACAATACTTATAAAAATAGATGAAAAGACTTAATGAATGATGCATGGTGGGTAGGGAGCATGACTCACCCAAATGACACTAGTGGTAGCATAATCGACTTTGTCTTCTCAGACATCGTTGACCTAAAATGTACGGTGCATCAAACTCCTAAAATATCTGACCACTGAAAATACTCACGAACAAGACAAACATCTACTTTCTTGAGGCCAAATCAATTTTTCTGAAGAGGAAGTTGCACCAAAAAAAGAAGTAGTCATCAGATCCAGGTTTCAGGAGTGGTGGAACAATAAAATACGTGACGCGACCGAACAAGAAGCCCTTTGTCATAATATTTATAAACAAAATATAACCCAACAAACATAAGAAAAATGTAACAAAAAAGACAATACAAGAAGAGAAAAAATTATATTATGAAAATAAAAAATGTGGGATACATTAAAACCACTAATATCCGCGACAAGAGGTTCTGTTCTTAACAAAATTCAAATTGATGATGAAGCAGTATCAGACCCAACGGAAATGACATTATTTCAGACATAGATACAACTAACCAAATTGATCTGACTGTCGAAATTGGAACACCAGACACTTGGTACATTTGAATTTATTAACTACAATGAACTGCAAAAGATCGTATTTCCTTTGCCAAATAAGGGTAGTCCAGACTAATTAACGGTAGAGTTTCTTGAAAATATATACTATAGCGTTGAAAAACCACTTAAATTTAGTCAATAATTCGTTAGAGACAGGCAAGCTTCCATCAGTTCTCAAAATATCTACAGTTATACCAGTCCCTTAAGTAAATAATAAGGCGACAGTGATTTAAGACCCATTAATATGTTAGTTACTACAGAAAAACTGATCGAAAGAATAGTTTACAAATAAGTATCGGAATATGTACTAGAAAACAATATTCTATTCTTAAACCAGTTTGGATTTAGAGAAGGACACAGTGGTGAAACTGCAGTACAAAATGTTTTGTACAATTGGAAAGAACAATATGATAAAGGTTTAATGATAGGTGCTGCATTTCTAGACATTAAACGAGCTTGTGAAACTATCGATAGAGAGAACTTAATTAAGAAACTAATGGGATATGCTATAACAGATGTAGCATTAAGTTTTCTAGTAGATTATCTACAGAACAGAAAACAAGTGATAAAGGTAAACGGGGAAGTATTTAAAATGATATATTAAACGAAGTACCATAGGGTTGTACACTAGGGTCGCTGCTATTTATATTATACAGGGCGCCCAGTACAATTATGTACACAACTGTATTCTATAGTATTGTAAAATTAGTTCTAAAAATATTTTCGGAAAGATTTTTAAATGACGTTTTTACATGATATTATGGAAAAAACAAAAAAATTATTATTCATTTTGATTTGTTTCATAGCAACAGACTCCGTAAAATCAGTTTCCATATTTTCTATTAAGTTAGTAGGTATTGATAATAAAGAAAATCTGACATTTATTTACATACTAAATTGTTTTACATTCACAAAAGATCTTTTAGGTCGAGGTGAAGAAAGACCAAAATAGAGCCAAGCGACCCCTTAAACAGTTTACAAATTGCTATAACTGCCGTTTAATTGGTGGTAATCAAATTTTTGTAACAAGTAAAATAAGATTCGCTAAACTGCTATTCAATCGTACCTTAGAAGTTAAAAACGATTTAACACGTTCTGACTTTTATTTATAATATTCTTAAAGTAAGACGTCTTGTTGAAAACACAATGAGGCAACCTTTTGTACTAATGGGCTAAGTTAGTATGCAAAATTCTAGACATTGGAGCAGCGATAATCCAAATGAATGAAGAGAATGAGACTTTTTACTATAATAATAACCCATAAAGAAAAAATATGATTTATGAGATTATTCCTAAATTTTACAGAATTTTTACCTCTAGGTGCTGTACTAATATCCATATCGTGGTTTCCAAATTTGCCTCTTCTAAAAAAATTAAAACCGGTAAATTTTCAAGATGTCTTGACACATTATTTTTTAACAACTGAGTCCAAATTACTAAGAAAAAATTAAAATTTATTCAATACGTCAACATTAAAAATTATCAAAACTCAGTCCTGTGAACATAATGCCCTGCCATGATGTCAATTCGTAGTTCCAATGCTTAACGCCCGCGGGCGTAACGCTTAGATGGAATCGAGCATATATGTTATTGTATGTCTTTAGAAAGAGTTAAGTTTATTTCAATCTTTAAAAGTTCAAATCAACGACATCAAAATTACTGTTCTTGTTTATGTATTCTGTACTTTATTATAGGTAGTATAATACATAAAATTCTAATTATTAACTGACAGCTCTAGTTAATGATTGAAAATGATATACCGTGCTTGCAACGTATTACCATACTGAGACGCGTGCTATACCGGCAACGGTAGCGCAGCGGGCCAAAGCGTATTGTGTGACGAGCACGCTGGGTCACAGTGTCTTTCGTGTAATAGGTTCGATCACCAGTTCTGACAAAGGTAATGTTGGGGGGTTATGGATGTTGTCTGCGTTTTTTCAAACATGTAACTGCCTTTCGGACAGCCTTAGCTTTGGATTTGGGGGTTGTTTAATACGGTGCACAGTGGATTTTATGTTACATTATGTTGCGTTTTAAATTTACTTATTTCGAATAATCGCTGTATAAAGAATTGATGATTCACCGCCACTCGATACACGTAGCATAATAATATTGTACTCTTCAAATCTCGCCATGAATAGGCTCATTTAGCATTTTTTTAATTACGTTTTCTGAAAGATCTTTTAATTCTAGAGCGAAATGCAAAAAAAAAAATTTTTAGGGTCTCTATAGGCTTTAAAATTAATCAAGAACATTACGCGTGGCGCTTTCATATTATAGTAGCATGACGTCAATGACTCCTATCGCATCAGGAGATGTAGACGTAGCCGCTTGACTAGATACCTAACAGACTGAATTTAAATTCCGCATATGCGTCATGAGGATTAAAAGCACCGTTTGTATCATGAATAGTGCAAATACCGTAGGTGATGAAAGAACTAAAACAAAACGTTCTGTTTTTAAGTACTGTATTGTGCTCAAATGAACAAACACAACAGTAAAAATCTCCAATAAACTATGTCTACCGTAGGATCCTGTTAGGATCAAAATTGTGGCAGAAAAGGACGAGACGCGATATATATCTTGGAAATAAAACAAACAAATATAAAGAATTATTACTAGTAACTTTTTCTTAGAATAAGACATTGTCATTAAAAGTAAAACACCCTGACACCCTCTATATTATTAGCAAAATAATATGCGAGTTAAAACTGACACGGCAATCATTAGTGCTAAGGCTTTCGCGGAGCTGGTGATCTGGCTGCTGGTTTCCGGGTCTTCTTCCGCGTAGACTTGGTTGAGTGCTTGACGTTTCGACCATCTTGTCGTGGTCTTCTTCTGAAGCGAAGTGAGCTCTGCTGGACTGAGCTCCTCTATTTATACAGGTTATCAGGAGGCGTGTTGCGGATCATTGCTCATGCGGAACATTGACTTCCACGTTATTGGTAGTTGTAGTCCGTTGTCACGGTTATAGTTATTCGGATGTTTATTTATTTCAATGGCTTCTCTGTATCTTCTTGGCCAATAGTTCTTGGTGTTGGCTAATTTCTTTGTTTTGTCGAATTTTATCAAATGGCCGGTTTCTTCTGAATGTTCGGCAACTGCTGATTTTGTAGAATTTCCCTTCTTTGTACTTCTAATGTGTTCCCTGAGTCTGGTGTTTATACGTCGTTTGGTCTCTCCGATGTAGACTTGTCCGCAGGAACATGGGATACTATATACTCCTGGTGTTTCTAGTTCTTCTGGACCTTGGTATTTGGGAAAATGTTGTGCCACCTTCTGTTTTGCATTATATATTACTTTGACGTTCTTTTTCTCCAAAACTCTTCCGATTCTGTCCGTACATCCTTGTATATACGGTAGGTAAGCTGTTGCCGTGTATTTCTTTTCTTCTTTTTCTTCTTCTGTTCTGGTTGTATCTTGTCTCTTTATTGCGTTGTCTATGTCCTTCGGTTTGTATCCATTTTTCTGTAGTGATGTTTTTAAGGTCCGATATTCTTCTTGTAGATGTTCTGACTCGCAAATTTGCTTTGCTCTATGTACTAGTGTGTTGACGACGGCCTGTTTTTGTGCTGGGTGGTGGTGAGAATTGGCGTGCAGGTATCTGTCGGTGTGCGTCGGTTTTCTGTATACCTTGTGTCCTAATTCTCCATTATCCTTCTTGAACACGAGGACGTCTAAAAATGGAAGTTGGTTCTCTGTTTCTATTTCCATGGTAAATTTAATCTTATTATGTAGGCTGTTTAGGTAGTCTTTGAAATTCTCCAGTTCCTTACGGCCATGTTGCCATATAATGAAAGTGTCGTCCACATATCTAAACCAACATTTTGGTTTTAATTGGTAGTTGTCCAAAGCATATATTTCGAAGGCTTCCATGAATAAGTTAGCGAGTACTGGTGATAAAGGTGAACCCATTGCTGCTCCATCTTTTTGTTTATATAGACTTCCATTGAAGTTGAAATAGGTCGAGTTGACACAAAGCTCCATCAGGTCTGCTAAGGTGGTGTCCAAACCGTTGTTCTGCAATTCTTCCCGAGCTAATTCTATCGCCTCATTAACTGGTATATTTGTGAAGAGTGATGTTATGTCAAAACTGACTAGTATATCTTCTTGGTCCAATGTGATGTTTTTTAGCTCTTGTATGAAATGGTGTGAATTCCTGATATGGTGTTCTGTTTGTCCAATAAATGCTTTGAGAATGTCTGCTAAATATCTTGCTAGCGCATGGGTTGGTGAATTCACTGCACTTACAATGGGTCGTAACGGAACTCCTGCTTTGTGGATCTTGGGTAGGCAGTAGAATTGTGGTGTCCTCGATTCTGATGGTATCAGTTTCTTCTGGTGCTCTATTGGTATGCATGATTCCTTGATCGCCTTTGTTACCTGTTTTTCGATGGTCCTTGTTGGATTTCGTGTGATTTGGACGTAAACTTGGTCTTCTAACAGATTTAGTACTTTCTGCTCGTAATCTGCTCTATCCATTAGCACAGTGGCATTTCCTTTGTCCGCTGGCTGGCAGAACTGTTACGTTGGCGTTGTCCGTGAGTGTTTTTAGCACTAAGATAACACGACTCTACGGGGAGGAAGTTTTTCACTCAACAAGAAGACTAGAGACACTTCGAATCAGGAGGCAAAAACTACTAAGTCAACTAGCATTTCTACGCCGATGTAGAGAAAAAGGATCATTTACAATCAAGGAAGGCCAGAACAATTTTGAACCGAGCCAGTCAAGCCCTGCTGAGAGAACGAATCCAGGATAACAGAAGACAACTAGACGACGTATCCAAACAACTTTACGAACTTCACCTTCGATTAACCAGCATCCTAGATGAAGAGACATGGTCAACAATTGACCGACTTTCCACCAATAAGGCAAGGGCAGCGGCAGATAAATCCAGAGAAAAGCAGGAGAAAAAGTTTGAGAAACTCCACAGCACACAGCATCCACATCAACCGAAACTAGAAAGCAACAGAGTTGTCATAAACATGTCGTCATTACCGTTAGATGCCGACACAACATCAGTTCTCTGCAAAGGTTTCAATTATGCCGTTACTCCAAGATCAATACCAAGGGAAGACATAGTAAGTTCTTTGGAATCAACTCTTTACCAGCTTTCCAGAGAAGATGCAGAAGAAATCAGAGCAGCATCAGCAGCCATTCTAAAACAAGCCAAACCACCGAAACCAAACATAACGAGAGGAGAAAGACAGGCCCTAAAAACACTCACGGACAACGCCAAAGTAACAGTTCTGCCAGCGGACAAAGGAAATGCCACTGTGCTAATGGATAGAGCAGATTACGAGCAGAAAGTACTAAATCTGTTAGAAGACCAAGTTTACGTCCAAATCACACGAAATCCAACAAGGACCATCGAAAAACAGGTAACAAAGGCGATCAAGGAATCATGCATACCAATAGAGCACCAGAAGAAACTGATACCATCAGAATCGAGGACACCACAATTCTACTGCCTACCCAAGATCCACAAAGCAGGAGTTCCGTTACGACCCATTGTAAGTGCAGTGAATTCACCAACCCATGCGCTAGCAAGATATTTAGCAGACATTCTCAAAGCATTTATTGGACAAACAGAACACCATATCAGGAATTCACACCATTTCATACAAGAGCTAAAAAACATCACATTGGACCAAGAAGATATACTAGTCAGTTTTGACATAACATCACTCTTCACAAATATACCAGTTAATGAGGCGATAGAATTAGCTCGGGAAGAATTGCAGAACAACGGTTTGGACACCACCTTAGCAGACCTGATGGAGCTTTGTGTCAACTCGACCTATTTCAACTTCAATGGAAGTCTATATAAACAAAAAGATGGAGCAGCAATGGGTTCACCTTTATCACCAGTACTCGCTAACTTATTCATGGAAGCCTTCGAAATATATGCTTTGGACAACTACCAATTAAAACCAAAATGTTGGTTTAGATATGTGGACGACACTTTCATTATATGGCAACATGGCCGTAAGGAACTGGAGAATTTCAAAGACTACCTAAACAGCCTACATAATAAGATTAAATTTACCATGGAAATAGAAACAGAGAACCAACTTCTATTTTTAGACGTCCTCGTGTTCAAGAAGGATAATGGAGGATTAGGACACAAGGTATACAGAAAACCGACGCACACCGACAGATACCTGCACGCCAATTCTCACCACCACCCAGCACAAAAACAGGCCGTCGTCAACACACTAGTACATAGAGCAAAGCAAATTTGCGAGTCAGAACATCTACAAGAAGAATATCGGACCTTAAAAACATCACTACAGAAAAATGGATACAAACCGAAGGACATAGACAACGCAATAAAGAGACAAGATACAACCAGAACAGAAGAAGAAAAAGAAGAAAAGAAATACACGGCAACAGCTTACCTACCGTATATACAAGGATGTACGGACAGAATCGGAAGAGTTTTGGAGAAAAAGAACGTCAAAGTAATATATAATGCAAAACAGAAGGTGGCACAACATTTTCCCAAATACCAAGGTCCAGAAGAACTAGAAACACCAGGAGTATATAGTATCCCATGTTCCTGCGGACAAGTCTACATCGGAGAGACCAAACGACGTATAAACACCAGACTCAGGGAACACATTAGAAGTACAAAGAAGGGAAATTCTACAAAATCAGCAGTTGCCGAACATTCAGAAGAAACCGGCCATTTGATAAAATTCGACAAAACAAAGAAATTAGCCAACACCAAGAACTATTGGCCAAGAAGATACAGAGAAGCCATTGAAATAAATAAACATCCGAATAACTATAACCGTGACAACGGACTACAACTACCAATAACGTGGAAGTCAATGTTCCGCATGAGCAATGATCCGCAACACGCCTCCTGATAACCTGTATAAATAGAGGAGCTCAGTCCAGCAGAGCTCACTTCGCTTCAGAAGAAGACCACGACAAGATGGTCGAAACGTCAAGCACTCAACCAAGTCTACGCGGAAGAAGACCCGGAAACCAGCAGCCAGACGGCAATCATTATTTACGCTTTTAAAAATACAACTTATCATTACATTTCGGCACTTATATACTGATGATTTGTGTTAAAATATTCCTTCACCATAATTAAATCCACCTCTGGCAGATTAGACGAATCTACTTTTAAATAGCCGGATTCGCACGTAGTAAAAGATCCTACGTCTCCTTAATGATAGTATTAACACTGACTTGTGATTGCGGAAATTACTAAGCGACGCGCGACGTAGGGCTTGGGAGAGAGTGACGTCAGCGATTCGAGCGCCTCAGTTTATGAAGAATTAGATTTTAAAGCAGTATATTTCTGGAACTACTTATCGGATCGACCTCAAATTTTAAGTGTAATAAATATGATGATTACTTCTCATAATTATAATAAAAAGTGCAATATGAAATTTTTCCTAAATGACCCCATTGGGGAGAGTCATGAAAATAATAAAGAAACAAGTATCGAAATACATCATCCTCACTTCGAAAATTTAAATCCAAGCAATATTAAAAGAAAGCAAATAATGTTAAATGTTTAAATAGTACTATACCTTAACTGGGAAATGAGGAAAGTAATAAATGCACGTGATCAGTGCATGCAGTTGATCTCATTGGCGTTTAAATTTAGAGAGGGTGTAATTCAAACTAATCTTATCAAATCAACCTCGTTGAATGACATGTGCTGCTTTGCTTGGAACTATTGGAACATCACTACTCTTCTTTCCTGGCTATTAATTTATATATCTATTTTTCAGATGTACAAATCCCCAATGGTATGGATGTGTTCGTGATGGAAATCCGGAGAGCGCTCTAAATCCCATTAAAAGTGCTCGAATGCGTACCGTCAACTCATTTTCATTTAAATATGGTAAACTCGAAATTCGTGCCAAACTTCCTGCCGGAGATTGGTTATGGCCAGGTAATTATATTAACTGTACCCAATGCAGAAAATAGTCTATTGCATAATACTGTTGTTATCAATTGGATGAAGTTGTGATAGTGTATCGTTTTTATCCTTAAGGATAATGATGATGATCCTGGAGGGAGCTAGAACCTTCGTTGTGAACCTGCCTCTGAAGTAGTTTCCATACAAACACCAAAACACTTGAAGAGTATTATTCTCCGCGCATTTCGCCGACAATGTTGACATCATCTGGAGGTGATTAGTGAAACACGCGTCAACGAATAGTATTCAAGGATTTTGGTGTTTACAGAAACCCCACCAGAGTTAATGATGATGATGACACTGCCTTTGAAATAGTTATCACAAGTAAATATCAAAACGTTCGATAGCACTTACACGTGCATTTTTTGTATAATCTGCAGAACAGAAGTTTAAAATTAATCCAAAATGAATCTATGATATATTTCCATGGTTTGACGTAACCGTAACATTTAAACTAGTTCCACCTAAACTGTGACGGTTCCATATTCCATTAAAAAAAGCGACTCACATACATGAAAAATAGCACAGGTCTACAAGAAAAAGCTCTTATCTAACATTTCTCAAGTATATTGATGCGCTTAAGCCGATATTGGACATAAAATGCTTCAAAATGGTTCAGATATGTTAAATCAAATTTTTGCTCAAAATTGACTTCACCGCGGCAAAATACTTCAGAAAAGTTAGATCGAATTCTTAGGACAAAACCTTTTCCTTTTGCCCTTTTTAGGAGATAAAATGGATGGTAGAGGGAAACAGACATGATAGAAACTTTTTTGTGTCAAACCAATTTTTTATTTTACCGCGTAAAAAAACAGAATCGTTAAATCAGAACCTTTTTGTAGACCTGTTTAGTTAAGATAAAGGAGCTCAAGATCTTCATGTAGCGCGTCAAGGTGATATTATTAAAGATTCACATATTCTAAGAGAATTAAGCCATTTTATAAGATGAATTCTCTTATTTGTAGAGCAAGCGCGGATCTAGAAATTTCAATAATTTTTTTCTCGTCTGTGGCGCATGGGACCCATACGAAATACGAGAAGCACTTCTCTAACGACCCCTAAAAAATTTTGAAAAAGCAGTTTGCGAAAAATTTTTTCAAAATTCGATTACCCCCCCAGGTCTAGGGACTCCTGTTTAAAATTATTTTTTTTCGTCATATGCATTTTACTTTTCATAAAAATACAGCGACACATTCTAAAGTTTATGAAAATATTTTCATTACTAACTGAGATACAACGAATTGAAATTTTGTGATTTGCAATTTAACAAATCACAAAATTTCGTTGTATCTCAGTTAGTAATGAAAATATTTTCATAAACTTCAGAACGTGTTGCTGTATTTTTATGAAAAGTAAAATGCATATGACAAAAGAAATAATTTTAGACAGGAGTCCCTAGACCTGGGGGGGGTAATCGAATTTTGAAAAAATTTTTCGCAAACTGCTTTTTCAAAATTTTTTAGGGGTCGTTGGAGAAGTGCTTCTCGAGATGTTATTTCCCATATTTCGTATGGGTCCCATGCGCCATAGACGAGAAAAAAATTATTGAAATTTCTAGATCCGCGCTTGTTGTAGAGAATAGGGTAGATTTAAAATCGAAGGCGAGTGACGGTAGCATTTGCTGTAATATATGCATGGTTTTCCGTGTCTCTACCGGTAGCCTGATGAACCTGAATGTTTGAAAATTGACCGATTATATTTTGTTCAGATAGGTATTCAATCTATTACTACCAAATACATTGTGACAGTCTTTGAAAAATTAGTTTGGAAACAAATGTAAATTTTTGGATGAATTAGAATAGAATCTTTATTTAATCAGAAACACAAAATAGTTGTTGGTAAGTCACAAAACGTATATAGTAAAAGCACCATGCATAAACAAAATTATATAGTATTATTAAAACAACGTGACTACAAAATTGTAATTATTAGAAACATAAGAAAAGATGAAGACATTTTCATAACACGAAACGTGAACCAGTGCATCACAAATAAGTAGGAGACTGAATAAATAATATTATATTTAGAACTAGCTGATGCCCGCGACTTCGTTCGCCTGTAATTTCAACCCCCTTTTTACCCTCTTGGGATAAAAAAATTTCGAATTTCGAAAAATCCCTTCTTAGTGGTTCCCTACGCCATTCGAGGAACCTCTGTGCAAAAATTTGAAGTTTCTAGACTCAACAGTTTGAGCTGTGCGTTGATAGTCAGGGTATTCTTTTGTATACATATATAGATTACAAAGACTTTTAAAATTTAAATTGGGAAGTTGTATTTTCCAGATTTATTTCTTCTTTCCTCCTTGTTTATTTTACAAATGCATCTTTGAAAAGCGGTAGGTTTAAAATCCTAAATATATCTAATTTTCATTTTGACATTTTGCGTACATATTTCTAAAACTATTGATTTAAATAAGAATACTTAGCAGCATAAAATGTCGTTGGCTGCACTTATCTGTATGACCAAAAGCAGAGAATTCTCAGGTTTTTCTATGCCAGAGCTCCTTTATATTTTAAGTATTTAAATTTTGTTGATGGTATAATAAAAGGGACATTAATAGAAGTTAAAATAAATAAAAATTAAAAATGGTGTTTCTAAAGAAAACAAAAGACGAAGAGCTAAGGTAAAACGAAACATTTGATCCACAAAAATATCCACTGATATTTACAAAGTTTGAAAGTTCAAATTACTACTATTATGACAATTTCATAAGTTTTAACTTGACAGAATACAATTATCCTGCCTAAAAAACTTGCATTGCTAATTTATTTTTCATTACGAAATTTTTTTGTTTTTTAGCAATCTGGCTGCTACCTCGATGGAACCAATTTTCTGGTTGGCCAGCCTCTGGTGAGGTTGATATAATGGAAAGCCGTGGAAACAGAGACTTGCGTAATGGTGCCGGCCAAAACATAGGAACGCAACAAGTGGCTCATACTCTACATTTTGGTCCAAACTGGAATTATAACAGATGGGACCACGCGCATTTTGAACGTAACAACGATGCCGGCTATGATAGAGATTTTCATAACTATGGCATGCAATGGGGCCCAGATAGTATTTTATTTACCATCGATGATGAAGTTACTGGAATTGTAACCCCACCAGGAGGCGGTTTTTGGGAACTTGGAGAATTGCAGAATACCGGACTGGAAAATCCATGGGCAAGATATACCAAAATGGCACCTTTCGATCAAGAGTTTTATATTATTTTGAATTTGGCCATTGGCGGTGTCGCTTATTTCCCCGATGACGGTAATAATCCAGGTGGGAAACCATGGCGTAATGACTCACCTAGAGCCTCTAGCGATTTCTGGGAGGGTCGCAATCAGTGGCTCCCCACATGGAATATGGGAACAGATGATTCTCATTTCCAGTTTGATCATGTGAGAGTATGGGCCTTATAAGTTACTGCACTGTTGTTTTTCGACATTACATTAAAATAAGATTATGAAAATTTTATTTCGCTGTTTTATTTCTAATCAACGTTGCCTCGTATTGAGAACATATTATCAATCCTCATTTGTCGTAAATAGTGATTTGCATACTAATTTTTGTACTTCAACCAGTGGGTATTCTTCTGGTAGAAATTTTTAATCTGTTCGGTGTTGTTCTTCGTGCCTCCTGGATTTCGAATTCATTTTGAAAAGAATTGCCGGGGTCATTAATATAGGAGACACGAACACACCACTAAAATAAATTAGCAAAGCCAGAGCTGGCCTAAATAAGATTATATTTTTACTCCCTCGCCTACCGAAGAGAAGATTGTAATCGTGAAGAAACGAGATTTCTTCGAATTTTCGCGTTTCAGACTATTATAGACTATACAGGGTGATTTACCATGACATTTGGAAAATTTATCAGTAGGCTGTCCACACCGAAAGGAGTTAAGAAACTGAAAAATAAAAAAAAATAGCAAAAAAATCACCTTATTTTTTTGTAGACATGCGCCGCCAATGACTTTAACCAGTTTGACGTAACGCGATACAACCAGATCACTTTATCAGACTTGGGATTGACACTATTGACAGCAAAGCTGGAGAGGGTTGAAGTGATTTTTTGATTTTAATCAAATCACACTACAAAAATGGCAAAATAAATAGAAATAAATCGAAAAGACAATGACCCTATGCTAGTGAACTCTGCAACGAGTAGATATAAGAGATATTTACTTAAACCTGTCAATAACACGCCGGTGTCCTGATTGTTCGACCGAAAGAAAAAAATGCGGCACTTTGACTGCACTCGCCGGCTTCACTTTTTATGCCAATTAAGGAAATGTAAACATCTCCAATATGTTATTTCACAAGTAAGTTCGTCGCCCTATTATTGACCTAGTCAATAACAGTAGTGTATCTTCGTAAATTTTAACCATTTGTAATATACTAAATTATTTCGGGGCACTCCGAAATTTTGCAGAGGCTTCCCACACTGAAGATTAGTACACCATTTTATTTTCCGTATATCATGGTAAGTCACGTTGTATGTACTTTACGAAAATTATTATTTTATTTAGTTTCTTAAATCCTGTCGATCTATCTATCTGTTGTTGTCTTTTGACACTAATATCTACAAAACTATTTGAGAGGAAGAAAAACAAAATTTGGTAGGTGGTTGACGCTATTGCCAACGAATAAACGGGATATTCTTTTAATGAACAATATGCAGAGTGAACATTATATTAATAAATAAAATTTGGCGAAGGAAAATAATATTTGGTATGTCATTAATATAGTTATCAAAAAAGATCTCAGCTATACTTTTAGTGAAAATATACAGGGTGGACACTTTTAAAAACATAATTAGCGAAAGGAATATGACAGAGGACAATAATATTTAGCATGTAGGTACTTAATAAAACTGCCATGGAAGTAACCTAAAATACATTTAGTGAAAAATGCATAGAGTGGACACTGAAAAATCATTAATTAACAAACGATGATGAAAAATAATATTTCGAACACAAACTGCTGATCACTTTCAAAAAACTTGTGTCTCGATTAATATGACATGGAGATCTCAAGAAATTGCTGAAATGTTTTTTTTTCCATTATATTCACAAATCATTTAAACGAGACAGATAAAAAATGCATCAGTTTTTTTTATATTTTCAAAACAAAAAACAAATTTTGCAAAATTACAAGGATGCCAATGTACATTCTGTATATAAGGCCTTTTATCGCAGTTCGATGTCATGGTTAAGCTAGTTTGTTTCAAATGATATTTGCAAGAAAATCTCGAAAACTGTCTTTCATTTTGAAGGTATTCTAATCTAAAATGTTTACCAGAAATTTACATTATTAGTTTTAAGAGGCTAGTAGTCGAGTTGACACTATAACCGGGGAAGAAAGTTGATATACTTTCAGTGAAAAAGATAAAGGGTGGTAACTCTAACAAATTATTAGGAAATGGAGGAAAATAATACTTGGAATGTAGTTACCAGTATTGCTAGGAATAAAACCTGATATATTCTTCATTAAAAGAAATATTCAGGGTCATCTAAAGAAAAAAATAATTAATAAAAAAATTGTATCAAATATATAAAGGAAGTATACTGTACATTTTTTGAACGATACGGGCATTTTCTCCGACATTGTCATGTGCTGGTGAAACGAGCGACTTTTTTCCTATAGGTTTTTCTATAGGTTATTGTTCCATACGAAACGTCATTTTGCATTCTCAAATAAATTTTGTCAGAATGGAGTAGTATATATCCACTTTGTGCTTACCTACAGAATGTGGATATTCCATTTTGAAATTGCAAATGTACCGTGTCTACGTTTTGTTGTTTTGAAACTATTTTGGTAGTAGTTTTTGCTCAGCTTCATATTGTCCAGTGGATGAATTTATTCTTTTGTACAAATTAGCTAATGTGGAAGTCCTATAACATATTCAGATAATATGAGCATTTTGGTTTGTTTTATTTGCACCAGAGATATTTATATCTAATCGGTAATAACTTAATGTAAAACAGTAACAGTTAAATAACAAACATAGAGGTTTAAGTGCGTCATGTTAAACGTCAGTGGTAAAAGTGATTAAAAAAGTTTAAGTGATTGACGAAACAAACACAGCAATGATAAATTAGAAAACGTAAGATATGGTCAAATATGATTGGTCTAAATTAAATAATGTTCGAAGTTATCTCAAACATGCCCTCTTAATGTTTCTAATTGGAGAACGGAGTCAAGTAGTAGAGTAGTAGTGGAGTGGATTGAAATATCTATAGAAGTATATTAATGAGAAAAAAAAAAAAAAAAACAATAGATTGGAACATATTCCTAAGAAGTCGAAAATTTAGCCCTGTGGGGAGATAGAAAATGTAATTTTTTCATTCAAGGCATTATAGCCAACTGCACATTACCCTGCTCGTAAGGACACAATTCAATTTTTTCTCAATTCCACTACACTGTGTTTTAGAAGCTACATTCTTTACCAAAAATCATAATAATATTTATTAAGAAATTATTTTTTAAATGGGTCCACAGAAAAGGAGAACGAATCTTGATTTCATACCTCTGAAATTCTGAAAATTAATTGTTGCTCTAAATATTTTACGTTACACGGCACTGCGCAGTATTCTGATTTATTAGGAAGTTATATTCGGTATAAAATGTGTGGAATCATTTCTAGAGCAGACATCAATCACAACTTAACTAATGACTATTACTACTGGGCCGCTCCAACAATCCGAGCTGACTCCGTCATCATGCTACTTACTGTGATAGAATAAACATAAATAGACCGGGATTTTGGTTGACTCATTTCGCTAACTTTGTAAAGCTGTTTTTCGTAGTGTATATAATGAAAATAATGTCTTTATTTTCTATAAAAGTGAAACATACGATATAATAAATAAGGGAGCTGGTGATATTGAACACAGTTGTTCTTCCATACAACCATCTTAATGAAACAAATATACAATTAGTGTAAGTAATATGAATACAATAAACAAAATATTAATTCACCAGGTTATTATTGATAAAGGGTACAAAAACAAAAAAGAAAGATAAATAGCTTTACAGTAACTAAAGATAAATAAAAATTTGCAACGTACAAAATTAAATAGGTATTGATTTTATTCCTAAATGTAGTAGGTTTTGATCTGTTTCCTAAATGATGCAACAGATAATTGATTTTTCAGTTCAGTAGGTATGGAATTATAAATTTTGACAGCGTTGAAACTAAATAAACGTTGATATAAAGCGGGGTTATGCCTAGGTATATTATAAAGATCGCAATGTCTAGTAGGATGTATATGACTACTACTCATCTTGCAAGCGTACTAATTGGATATGTCGGAGATTGAGGTTAATTTTAAAAATTAGACAAGCTAAATGTATTTGAAACCTTTCAGTGGAAATATAGTCAAATATACGTAAGTTAAAGCAATATCTCAAACACGAATACTTAAGAAATCCTTGTTCTAGATCTATAGATCCTGAAAGGCAATTACTTAAAACATCAATCAGGTTTAACAGTGCTGTAGCTGTACTATGGATGTGGATGAAAACCTTATTACGTGAATGGGATTAAATAATGAAAATTGACTAAGCTGCTCATATCCTATTTTTGGGATAAGGTATATAAAATACTAATGGGTCTATGGTGTAAAATTTGAGATGGGAACTGTTCTTAGCCCCTTTAGCGTTAGATGTAATATTACTTCCACATCCAGTGGAAGTATAGTAACGACAAAAATTTTTTTTAAAAATTTTGATTGTTCAAATAGGCTTAGAATGTCATGAAACGTCGAGATTTTAAATTTGAGCGAAAAAAAAAAAAATTGTCTGTCGGTCTGTTTGTAACTTTTTTGTGCGCACGTTTACTCTGGAACCGTTTGAGATATTGCCTTGAAATTTGGTACACATATGTACTTTAACAAGATCTAGAACTAGATTATATTTTCATCTTGTTCCGTCGAAGGATTGGGGGGTATATTGAGGTAAATTTAGGGTAATTAGGTAAATCAAGCAGGTAAGAGTCCACAAATTGGTATTTAGTATATACAAGAGAAGCTAAGGTCTCAAAAAAAATTTTGGCACCAGCCACACCCATTATTATAGGGGATGAAAGAAAATTGTGATTTAGTGTGGGTACAAGAACCAGAAACCTCAAAATATTTTTCTGCTTCATTCACCCCCACTACCACCCCCACACCACTACCGATGTGTGGTATCGTTGTATGGGTTTTTGGGGTAGAGGATTTCAAATATTACATTATTAAACTTCCATAAACAATTATTTCCACATACAAAATTTTTTCGTTGTGATTTTCAGCATTTTGAGTTGTTACAGTTGAAACCTCAAAGTGCGTTTAATATTTGAACGAAATTAGTTTACATAATGATTTAAAATAAAATCATTATTAATAACATCGACTTTTGAGATGCTATTAACAAAATAATAATTACACTTCTCGGGATTTTCAGTACCTGCAATTGAACTCTCTGTTCTTTAACCTTTTATATTGTAAAGTATTAATACAAGAAGTTTCAACATTAATGATTAATGCTAAATTACTTCGTTTCTCTGGCATACTTGTTCAAATGGCAGACGCAATTTGTCCTGCAGGTATGATAGCAGACAGGCTTTTTTCGAGAATTTCATGATGTTCATAATTCATAAAAGAATGATTGTTAATGATTTCAGTTAACAACGCTATTTTTTTATGTATATATAGTTGAGACATTCCGGTCAAGGCTAGTCCCGTGCATACCCTGACAGTCATTTTTACTATTTATGACACAGACA
This sequence comes from Rutpela maculata, assembly GCA_936432065.2. NCBI lineage: Eukaryota > Metazoa > Arthropoda > Insecta > Coleoptera > Cerambycidae > Rutpela > Rutpela maculata. Next base: position 119,329,967 of record OW386286.2, read on the forward strand.
TAGTACAATAATGATAAAAAGAATTTTAATGAAATCGGACAAAACTGTATGTCGGTGCCTCTCGAGTTAAAACTAATGTATTGCTTTAATACATTCCAAGCACTTGGATTGAAATATGATTGACTAACCAAACCAGCATCTCCATGAACTGATGACTTTAATTATCTGGAAGCCGTAACATCCGTGTGCTACGATAAAGTCGAAAACGAGGAAGAACAACGATTAATATCTCTTTTGAGTGATTACAGGAAATTCCGTACTTCCAGAATAAAACTTTGGATCATGTTGTACTATTAAGATTGATAGTTGTTGATTCAAACCTTTTTTGTCTATATACGTATTTACATAATATTCAGGTACCAATATTAAATTAACAAAATATGTATATTGTATATTGCAGTGATATTTCATTAAATATATAATTGACACGGTTACATCTGCTATACTACGAGAGCCCACCTTAAGTGTCCGTGCCCCCCCCCCGATCATTGTTTTTCATAAAGATATAAGCCCAAGGAACAATTTAAGACATGTCCTCAAAAAAAAATTTCAAAATGGCGTCGTTTAAAAAAAATGTTGCAAATATTGTTTTTGCCATTTAACACAAAAACTAAAAAAGCTGGAGAAAAACTTTCTGCACAAACTGCATAAAATTTTCTACAATTTTGTTCCTACACAATATTTGGATAGGACTTACCATTTTCCAGATAAATGATTCAACTCTTAAAATGAAATATAAAATTCAATATAAAACGTAATACTGCGGGAGCCCACCCTAACTGTCTGTGCACTCCCCCGATCCTTGGGGACAATGTTTTTCATAAAGATTAAAGCCTAAGGAACAATTTAAGACATATCCCCAAAAAGAAAAACTGGCTGTATTTTCAAAATGGCGTCCGTTTAAAAAAAAATTGCAAATATTGTTTTGGTCATTTAACACAAAGTGCATAAAATTTTCTACAATTTTGTTCCTATATATACAATATTTGGATAGGAGTTACCATTTCCAGATACCATTGTTACCGTTTTCGAGATAAATGACTGCAAATTGTAATATTATTATTATTAATTTTTTTTTTCAGTTTATTTTATTTTTTGTTATGTTAATAATATAAAGTTATATTATACGCCTTACAATAATTGTCACAGTTATTTCCTCTAAGTGATTTACCGATATATGAATTTCCATGTTTTCTTAATTTTGGACTCATTTATTTGGAAAATGGTCCTATCAAAATATTGTATAGGAACAAAATTGTAGAAATTGTATGCACGTTGTTTTTTGTGAACAAAGTTTTTGTGCATCTTTTTTAGTTTTTGTGTTAAATGACAAATACAACATTAACAGTTTTTTTAACATATGGCCGCCATTTTGAAAGCACAGCCAGTTTTTTTTTAGGAAATGTCTTAAATTGTTCCTTAGGCTTTAATCTTTATGAAGAACATTGTCCCCAAGGATCGGGAGGGGGGTGCACGTACAGCTAGGGAGGGCTCCCCGACTACTACTAAAAGGTTAATTTTACTTCCATTTCGCGAAAGTAACGATAAAAAAAATGATTTTTTTTTTCAAATAGGTTTAGAATAGTCATGAAACATTTTTGCGCACGATGACTCTGGAACGTTTTATGATTTTATAGATTATATTTTGATCCTATTCCGTTGAGCCCAGGGGGGCAAATGGGGGTGAATAGGTAAAGCAAGCAAGTAAGAGTCCATACAATTGGGATTTAGTGCATGTACGAGAAGCCAAGGTCTTAAAATATTTTTAGCATCGGCCTTCCCCACTATCACACCCTTATATTACTACCCCCATCCCATTATTGCAGGGGTAAAAAAATTGAAATTATTATTCAATGTCTGTACAAAAACCAAATGGCATGACCGCTATTACTAACGGGTGGAAGTGGGTGACTTTGATAGGAAAAGACTTTAATAGGAAATTTGATTGTGGAAGTATTGATTCTTTGGGGGACACGGTGGTTGTTTTTGTGATGACTTATATTGATTAATGTAATGGAAAAATGCCTAGATGGGAACGATTTAAAAACTTTTTTTTTTTCAAAACAGTACAACTAGTGGCAGCAACAGAATATAAAGACGCAAAACGGGATTTGGTGTGGCCAAAAAAGTGCAAAGAAGTGGCCATTAGTTGGAATTAAAATTAATTCTTCAATTTTTATGCAAACAAATCTTCTATATTTAATTTAATATGAAGTATTAATTTTATCTGATTCAGTATTTGTTCCTGGAACCAGCTTTTTCGATAGATTGTTGTATTTTGAAGTATTTTTGATTGCGTCTGTCAACGTTTATCTTGATATTCTCGAATAAATTATTTTTCCATTTGATCGATCTACTTTTATAGCAAGGAAAATATGTTATTTTATTTAAAGCGAATCAACTCATTCGATTCCACTTCAACGTCGTAGTTAGTAACAGCAATCAATAAAATCAATGCACTGAACATTGTAAATGTGATCTATGGATTTCATAAATGAGAAATATGTCGAATGATTAAAAAAATTAAATATAGTTTTAGTCTTTGAATTGCGTGAGTTATCTGATCTTAAAAATTATGGAGTATTGTAAAGTTTCTCAATTTCGGATTTTTCACCTATACTGTAAGCGTTTCTGGTCTGTATGAATATATTTATTTTATATATTGTAGTACCTCTATCCATAACATATGTTAGAAAGCATTTCCTTATGGCCTGTACATTTTGAGAAGTTGCTCTGTTAATAAACTAAACTCCGTCAGTATCATATTCAGAACTTCAGAAGATTGATCCAATACTCTTCTGTGTACTCTTCTGTATTATTAAACAAAAAAATAGAAGCATTTCAGAATATCAAAAATGTTGTTCATAGAAAAGCAACATATTTAGAGGCATCTTCCCCCCCCCCCCCCCCTCTTTAAACAATTGATGTATTTACTTTCGACCTTGCTTTTGATATATTCGGGGAGCCCACCCTAGCTGTACGTACCCCCCCCCCCCCCCGATCTTAGGGGACAACGTTTTTCATAAGATTAAAGCCTAGGGAACAATTTTAGACATGTTCAAAAAAAAACTGGCTGTACATTCAAAATGGCGGTCATATGTAAAAAAAAACTTTTGCCAATGTTTTTGTCATTTAACACAAAAAACTAAAAAAGATTGAGAAAAACTTTTTTTCACCAAAAACAACAAACAACAAGCATAGAATTTTCTACAATTTTGTTTCTATACAATATTTTGATAGGAGTTACCATTTTCCAGATAAATGAGTAAAAAATTAAGAAAACATGGAAATTCATATATCGGTAAATCATTTAGAGGAAATAACCGACAATTATCTTTATATTATAAACATAACAAAAATAATATAAACTGAAAAAAAATAATAATAATAATAATATTAATAATATTATAATTTGCAGACATTTAAACATATCGGAGGCGTGGAGGGGCCAATAACAATTTTCACAAGTTTCAACCAAAATTCACTTTGATTGTTGCAATTTTAACTGAACGATTGTAGCTCCGACCTACAGTTGTAACTTCGACCTACAATTGTAACTTCGATCTACAATTTTAACTTCGATCTACAATTGTAGTTTCGACCTACAATTGTAACTTCGACCTACAATTGTAGATACGATCTAAAACTGTAACTTCGATTTACAATTATTATCCAGATAATAGGGTATAAATGCACCACAATCAGTTCTGTTCGTAGTTCTGTTCTTATTGTAGAACCTCCCAGAATCGACCTAAGTCGAAGGCAAAATAAAAATTCGACTTAGGTAAAAAAATGTATTCAAAGACATTTTAGATCATAACATACAAGTCTGAAAGGCTTCAGAGCCAGAAGCCAGCACAAAAAGACCGATATGAGTTCGTTCAGACATAAGGCACAACTAGGTGAAAATTCGAAGAAACACCGAATTTTCACTTAGGAAAATATGTTTATGTCCAGGCCATGAGAGTGAAATATATTGTGGTCATGGGAAAATGAACCAAAAATAAAAGTGTAATTTTTGATCAAGTAATAACAAACAATATACTTTTAAGAAATTATTTTTAACTTTTTAATTCCTCCATAAAAGACAATGACCATGAAGATGCAGTCATTATGGATATCATTCATAAGAAAGAATATAAAATTTTAACTATGTTACGTATCAAAAAGGGTGACATTGACAAATGTGGCGAAGGCGCGTAGCGTCTATAGGCAAAAAACAGTAAAAATGGACAAGACCGGTTTCTCACATAAAAACAGTTGGATGATCAATACAAAGCGCTGGTAGGGTTTTCCAAATGATAAAGTTATAGAGAGAACCGCCTTGTGCATAAGTAAGACAAAAATCCATTTTGCCAAAAACTTGCTCGAAGGCTAGACGGCGTCATTATTCCTATATTGAACCTACATGGGACTAGTAAGTTGTGAGACTGACCAAACGTTATTAAACTTATGTATTAGTCGAACTCCGTTCTGTTAATGATATAATCACGATATAGAACTTTAAAGTTAATCAAAAGCGAACCAAAATTTTTTAAGTAAAATATTTTTATATTATTTTCAGTCAGCCATAATTACCAAAACTCATAAATTTTAAAAAGCTTGCATTAAATTCTGGGGATGTTGCATGAATCTTTTTTACCAAATCGCACGCTCTCATTTGTATGGTATTTATCTTGCCTTAGTTGGGGAGGCGTGATTCTTTCACATTATATAATTTATTGGATATGATATTGCAGAACTTCACTGTACTTGTTTTAAACCTATTAAGTAAATGGTATTCTTTGAACTATTTGCATTTTATTGATATTATGACTTGTTGCTAGTTTCTTAATCCCTTGAGGGTTTTCGTTTGGAAGACCGGAAACACGAAGTTAATCGGAGTCTCATGATTCCGTAAGTTTGAAACTCAGTGTTCTGGTCACCTTACGGGAGCTCGATAGGAAGTTTTTTATACGATTTTTGAGGAATTATTAAGTGTAGAATCCATTGTTAGTAGGTGAATAAGAGGGATCCCGTCAAAGATAAAGACTAAATTCTTATTAGAGAGAGGAAAATAGATTTTTTATCAGAAAGGAGCGTCGCTGATAATCTAAGGTAGTGTAGCTTTGGCCTATTACTTGTCTATCGAGTTATATCTTACCTCGAACCCGCTTGGGAGTGGAAGAATGGGGCAGAACGCGACTAGCACGTCACTCAGACGCACGGTAGTGAGTTCTTCTACATTCTCTCATCAACAATCGCATCAACAATATTATTGTAGGTTGTTGAAGTTACAATTGTAGATCGAAGTTACAATTGTAAGTCGAAGTTACAATTGTAGATCGAAGTTACAATTGTAGGTCGAAATTACAATTGTAGGTCGAAGTTACAATTGTAGGTCGGGGCTACAATCGTTTAGTTAAAATTGCAACAATCAATGAATTGTGGTTGAAACTTGAAAATTTTTATTAGCCCTTCTACGCCTTCGTATGTCTAAAAGGAAAGATAAAAATGTTACTTTCTACCAAATATACCAAATATATCCGAACCTTTCAAGACTTGGGAAGCAGCTAGAATATTAATGATAAATTAGTCGTATCATTAAAGGAGTTTACATGTGCCATATATGGATCAAAGAAATGCGCTAGTGTGAACGAGCTTCGCCTAATTGCCATTAGACATAAATGTGGTGACAAAGATTTGTCTTTATCAATTGACCCTAAAGTTGATTTTTCTTCGATTCCACCATCAAGAGCTTGTCCTATCGAGCATATTAAAAGGAGTGTTTACCAAACGTGTATTTGGCGATTAGTCGACGAAGGTATTCACAATATTCCAAAGCCTTGGAATGATTATGGATGACAAGAAAATGGAGGACCTCTTTGGTGTTCAGCAGATAAGACACTACCTCAATCGCTTACTGAAATTCTTCAGGAGATGATTCCAAATCAAATCAGAATAGACGAAAGCGAGGATGATAACGATATCATAAATGAAGCAATAGAAGAAGACTTATAGAAATATTCGATGTATCGGGAGACAGCGATAGTGAGTCTAAAAGCGAATGAGGTGTTACTTTTATATTTTATTTTAAGAGCTGAATCATTTATCTGGAAAATGGTAACCCCTATCCAAATATTGTATAGGAACAAAATTGTAGATAATTTTATGTACTTTGTTCTTTGTGAAAGTTTTTCTCCATCTTTTTTTAGTTTTTTTGTTAAATAACAAAAACAATATCTGCAAAGTTTTTTTTATAAACATTTTGAAAATACAGCCAGTTTCTGTTGGGGAACATGTCTAAAATTGTTCCTTGGCTTTAATCTTTATGAAAAACATTGTGTCCAAGGATTAGGGCGAGGTGCACGTACAGTTAAGGTGGGCTCCCGTAGAATAGGTTTATAAATATTATGAGCATTTTGCAATTTAAAATATTTTGTAAACGAATTTTCATGTTAAGATGAATTTTTAAGTAAGCAAAGTAAAACTAAATATGTAGAAATAACTAAAAATGTAGATAAAATCAAACGTTACGGATTTGCATAAGATAACATTAATATGTTCGTTTACGAGCTGATTATACAACAGCTCAACAAGAAAGATTAAGAAATACGATGGGGTCGACCAAAAATTAAGAAGTATGCACTTAGATAAGCATACTTATATTAAAATTCAGTAACGCCTACTTGATCTAGATGACGTCGAGAAAATTAATTTTGTTGAGAAAATATCTGATATATTTCCTGCTTCAGGTGATGAGAGTTTCTTATTATAGAATGTATTCCCAATTACGTAGAGATAAAGTTATCACAGAGACTTGAAGTCTATATAAGTTAATATAACTAAATGCTATGGTAACAAATATTATACCAGTTTAGTTTTCTTTGATACGGTGGACTTTTCTATTCAGATCAGAAGCAATAAATAACTGCTGCTTTCCACTCTTGAGACCGTCATTTTGGTTCATTTTACTTCCATATGTAGTCGAAGTATAATGGCGAAAAAACAATTTTGAACATTTTTATTGTTCAAATAGGCTTAGAATGTCATGAAACGGCGAGATTTTAAGTTTGAGCAAAAAATTTTTGCCTGACTGTCGGTATGTCTGTCTTTGTGCGCCCGATTTCTCTGGAACCGGTTAAGATATTGACTTGAAATTTGGTACACGTATGTATTTTAACAAGATCTAGATTATATTTTGATCTTATTCCGATGAAAGGTTGGGGTGACAATTGAGGTAAATGGGATAAATAGGTAAATCGACCCATAAAATTGGAATTTAGTATATATAAGAAAAGCTCAGGCCTCAAAATTTTTTTATTACCACCTCCATCCATTTTTAAATGTGGTGAAAAAAATAAAATTGTGATTTAGTGTATGTACAAGAACCAAAGGCCTCAAAAAATTTTTTTACTTCCCCACTTCCACTCCCATTACTGATATAGCATATCGTTTTATGGATTTTTGGGGTAGACGATTTCAAATATATTATTAAAGTTCCATAAACAAATTTTTCTCTTTGTGAGACTTGGATGGAAAATCTGGATGTGGAAGTAGTGATCCCTTGGGCAGTGATTTGTTTGATTTTAAACAAACTGTATTTTTTTCTGTATTTCTTATTGGGAAGCTCTGCCACATGTATTTTCTTCTATACAATGTCCGTGAAATCTACAAGATAATACAATTACGGACATTATATAGAAGAAAATATATGTGGCAGAGCATCCCAATAAGAAACACAGAGAAAAAATCGCTGCCCAAGGAATCACTACTTCCACATCTAGATTTTCTATCCAGGTCACTAACAACGAAAAAATTTTGTATGCGGAAATAATTGTTTATGGAACTTTAATAATATAATATTTGAAATCCTCTACCCCAAAAACCCATAAAACGATACCCCACATCGGTAGTGGGATGGGGGTGATGATAGGGGGTGGATAAAGTAAAAAAATATTTGGAGGTTTCTGGTTCTTGTACACACACTAAATCACAATTTTTTTCATCCCCTTTAATAGTGGGGTGGGGGTGGTAAGGGGGGCTGCTAATGCCAAAATTTTTTTTGGATACCTTATCTTCTCTTGTATATACTAAATACCAATTTTATGAACTCTTATCTGCTTGATTTACCTATTTACCCCAAATTTACCCCCCAACCCTTCGACGGAACAAGATGAAAATATAATCTAGTTCTAGATCTCGTTAAAGTGCATATGTTTACCAAATTTCAAGTCAATATCTCAAACGGTTCCAGAGTAAACGTGCGCACAAAAAAAAGTTACAGACCGACAGACAGACCGACAGAGAGACAGAATTTTTTTTTTTCGCTCAAACTTAAAATCTCGACGTTTCATGACATTCTAAGCCTATCTGAACAATAAAAATTTTTAAAAATTTTTTTGTCGTTACTATACTTCCACTGGATGTGGAAGTAATAAGAAAATGCCGCAAAACACTTAGATAACATTTAAACTCTGTATATTTATCTTAAAATTTGCATAACAAGTAGTTCATAAAGAAAATATTCCTATAAACTGCGATGTTCATTGAAATGTATTATGAAGATATTCCTTATGCACCTTATTCACAACGTCTTACCAGATGTCTTGTAATCCATGTATTATTCTAATTGGCTTCAGCTTGCTGTGTAGTACGCCTAACATCATCATGGAATGTTCCAGTTGCCTGTTAGACGCAAGGTCGAACCAAAGTCCTTTCCCATGAGCTCCTTGGTGAGATCAGTCAACGTTTTGGAAGACGTCATCTTCGTCTCTTGCTTTATTGTCTGAAACTTGTCCAGCAGGTGTATGACTTCATCCTCGCTTGCTGCAATTGAAGTGGTATCATCTATAAATTTGAAGTGTCAAAAATCTTAGTTCCGTCTATAGCTACTCCACCCTGCTAGTCCTCCATACGTTACATAACGTATTCACCATAAATGTTAAAGAAGATTGGTGAACAAACTCAATGATCTGACACCTTCGTCATACAGTTGGCGAATAATGAAGACTAGATGCTTTGGTGTCTCCATGTTCAATAGTACAGCCCACACATTGTTTCATTTCACATTGTCAAAAGCTTTGCAGTAGTCTACGAAACAAAAGTACGTAATATTCTCGATAAGTTGTCGCAAATTCAACATATGCTCTCTCATTTTTTCTTTACCGAAGCTTGCTCAGGACAAAAACAGATGAAGCTGAAGCTTGGGTTGAAGGATGTACAGCATTATTTTACTGACTTGTGACATTAATGTCAGTAATCTGTAGTTTATACAGATATCTATCGCTTTCATCAATCTTATGATACAAAGATTGAGGTTTTCCAATAATCCATTTAGATTCCTGTATCCCAAATTTTTTGCCATAATCTGTAAAAATTCTCAGGCATCTTCATCTTCTAACTTAAGAGCCGGCCTTGACATTGTTGACCCTAACTGATTTGCAAGTTTCTAGTTTCTGTATGGGCCAGCTTAGTTAATACTTATAAAATTAGAATATTCATACATTATAGACTTCTAATCCACTACATATTATCCAATCAACTGGGTTTAAATCTGGACTATTGAGAAGTCAATAATCTGACAATTTTCAACTACATTATGGAGGCTAAAGATGTTTTCCCGAACACAGATACAGCTAAACATATGTTGATAGACTGAACAAAGTAATGTCTTAAAACTAATAGTGACCACAATTATATTTCTTTTCAACTTTTCTAATCTCCCCACATGGGAGGTTACTAAAATTGGTCCAAAATCGAAAATTGAGATAACATCAAATGTTTACGTTTTGAAGTCCCAGGAACCCAAAAAAGTGTTTTTTAAAAACTGTGTGTGTGTGTGTGTGTGTGTGTGTGTGTGTGTGTGTGTGTGTGTGTGTGTGTGTGTGTTAGCACGATAGCGGCGAAAGTACTAAACGGATTTGGATGAAACTTTGTATAAGGGTTCCTTTAGTGCTCCAGAAGACCTGAAAAGGTTTTGGTTGAGATCGGATTACGTTTAGTGCCGTTTTGGACAACAAGTTGTTTATTTTATGATTACTTACAAGTAGAAATTCCGATTTCAACGATATATCAAACGTCCACTCTTTCGATTTGGTTTCCGTGAAAAAAATTAAAAAACAAAGCAAATGTGAAGCGTAAGATCGCTTTTTGCATGGTACGATCGATGCTCGAAGTCGTTACGCTGTGAAACTTGTCACGTCAAGTGCATTCCCATTCAACAACACTGAGATTGGCTTTAAAGATTCGCCAGGTGGGGAGGTTCCCGCCGCTTCCAGTAGCTGCCGATTTTTTTTATTTCCTCTCTTAGTGACATACGATATATTTCAAAATTATTTAACAAGATGACAGTTCAATATAACAAATAATATACTACAAAACATCGTCTATCAATACTCCCACTCGACGTTTGTTGCTGATACTACTACTAAAAGGTGATGAAAGGGTAAAAGGTGGTTAAAAGGAAATTATGGTATAGGAAAGTGTGGCTAGGAAAGTTGTCGAAAGATAGGCAACGCCTGGTATGGTAATGTCTCTAATGTCTCCCAGGTCGAATAGTATGGCATTGTGCTGTCTAATTCGTGTTATATCGCGAGTTAGCGGACTATCGCCCAGTTTGAATTGGTAGAATTTTTGTGATATTTCCTGAACGTAGTCCGCTAGTGGGGTTATGTCGTGACAACATGCGTAGAGAGGGAGGTTACCTATAGAGAGTTTGAAATGAGCCGCATACATTTGTGTCTAAGTTTCCGCACTGACGTGGCCGGGATGCTGCACCACACCGGGCAAACTAAACGCGCTAACTCACTGAGCTACCGACCCTGACTTTTGGTGCTTGATTCAAGCCACAAAGGGATTTCTTCAGACGACAGACGAATTCTTGCTGTTCAAGACGTTCTGGTAAACTCATGAAACTGTCTTCATCTATCTTCATGCAAAAAGCAGTCTTGATATCAAATTGTGCAATATTCGTATCTATTACAGCTGCTTGGGTTAACAACGTTTTGACGGAGTCATGTCGTACCACTGGAGAAAAGATTTCAACAGAGTCGACATCTTTTTTTTTTTTGAGAAAAACCTTTTGCTGCCAAACGTGGTTTTATTGGGGTTTCAGAACTTGCAGGTTTAGATTTCACGCTAAATGTCCACTTGTATCCGATAACATCAACTTTCTTTGGTTTTGGAACTAAGCCCGAAGCGCCCCCAAGTGTTATTTTTGTCTAGTGATTTCAATTCTTCATTTCTAGCATTCTTAGATTTATCAGCATCTTTCGATTTTTCATAACTTCATTATAAGTATTTGGTACTAAAAGAATAGAACATTAGCAATTCATCAAATATATTTTGTTTTTGAACATGTTTGCAGAGGTTATATCTTTGTAGCACCACGGCTGATTTGGTCGTCATTCACTTTTTGCCTTTCAACTTCTTTTCATGCTAATGAAAAGCTGTTCCAAGTAATTTTAAAGCATTTCTCAAAACTGGATCAATGCACATCTCTTTACTTTCCACACCTGCACTGAACCTTAGTGAAGTCAGAGTTTCCTTCTGTTCTTTACTGAACTCTATTTGTCCGGAAAACTGAAATCATAAGTTACTACAACTTTCTTGGATTCATGACCGTACACTCGGAAATTTTTCGAGGCAGATTCATACCCTTCAACTTCTCGAGCCACAAAGATACGAGCATGTTCCAATTTCAGTTTTTCACCTAACCATTTTTCAAATGGCGCTATTGTAATTTTCAGAGTTAACTATCTATTAAAAAGTACAGCAGTTCTAACAGCTTCTAACCAAAGACTTTCCCAGGTGACGTGCAATTAACATGGTCCTCGCACACTCTTGAATAGTTCTATTCTCGCACTCAATAAAGTCATTCTGCTTGGGTGTAAATGGTGATATGAGCTCATGAAAAATAGCATTCTCGTTTAAGAACTTTTTCATCCGCTCATTTACGAATTCAGTGCCGTTGTCTGAATATATTAATTTCACTTCATTTGTAGTAGTCTTCTGCACCAGCTTAATAACAGTCTCTACTAATTCTGATACCTCTGATTTATTGCGAAATTAAACACATAAGAAAGCGTGTAGCTTCGTTCTTTACAAGCAAGGAATATCGAGCTCCTTGAACACCAACAATTTTTGTCGAACCACATTAGTGAACATATAGATGCTCACCGGCTTTAGCAAGACGTTTTACAGAAGACTTAAGTGAAGTTACATGACTTTTACCATACTGGAAGTCTTCACAAAAGAATTTGGAATTATTTAATTCATTAGTACCACGAATAAGACTTTCTTTCTTCATATTTTTAATAGAATCAACATAAGTGTGCCCTAGGCGCTTGTGCCAATGTGTCAGTGTACATAGTATTAGTCGGGGAGCCCTCCCTAGATGCACGTGCACCCCCCCGCCCGATCCTTGGGGACAATTTTTTTCATAAATATTAAAGCCTAAGGGACAATTTAAGACATATCCTAAAAAAAAACTGGCTCTACTTTCAAAATGGCGGCCATATATTAAAAAAAAAAAATTGTTGCCAATGTTGTTTTGTCATTTAACACAAAAACTAAAAAAGATGGATAAAAACTTTTTTCACAAAAAACGACGTGCATAAAATTTTCTACGATTTTGTTCCTATACAATATTTTGATAGGAGTTATCATTTTCCAGATAAATGAGTCCAAAATTAAGAAAACATGGAATTCATATATCGGTAAATCACTTAGAGGAAATAACTGTGACAATTATTGTAAGGCGTATAATATAACTTTATATTATTAGCATAACAAATAATAAAATATACTGAAAAAAATTAATAATAATAATAATATTATAATTTGCAGACATTTATCTCGAAAACGGTAACAATGATATCTGGAAAATGGTAACTCCTATCCAAATATTGTATAGGAACAAAATTGTAGAAAATTTTAGGCACTTTGTTTTTTGTGCAGAAAATTTCGCTCCGTCTTTTTTAGTATTTGGGTTAAATGACAAAAACAATATTTGCATTTTTTTTTTAAACGGACGCCATTTTGAAAGTACAACCAGTTTCTCTTTTTAGAACATGTCTTAAATTGTTCCTTAGGCTTTAATCTTTATGAAAAACATTGTCCCCAAGGATCGGGAGGTGCACGGACAGTTAGGGTGGGCTCCCATAGTATTACGTTTTATATTGAATTACTTCCACATCCAGTGGAAGTATAGTAACGACAAAAAAATTTTTGAAAATTTTTATTGTTCAAATAGGCTGAGAATGTCATGAAACGTCGAAATTTCAAGTTTGAGCGAAAAAAAATTCTGTCTGTCGGTCTGTCTATCGGTCTGTCTGGAACCGTTTAAGATATTCACTTGAAATTTGGTACACATATGTACTTTAACGAGATCTAGAACTAGATTATATTTTCATCTTGTTCAGTCGAAGGGTTGGGGGGTAAATTGGGGTAAATTTGGAGTAAATAGGTAAATCAAGCAGGTAAGAGTTCATAAAATTGATATTTAGTATAGACAAGAGAAGCTAAGGTCTCAAAAAAAATTTTTGGCATTAGCCACCCCCATTACCACCCCCACTATTATTAAAGGGGATGAAAAAAAAATGTGATTTAGTGTGTGTACAAGAACCAGAAACCTCAAAATATTTTTTTACTTTATCCACAAAAAACAAAATAAAACATATTACAAATTCAAGAATTATTATTATACTCTTCGCAAAAACGTAGAGTACATTGCATTTGATCGGCACATTTCTAAATCAGTAAATATCGCTCGTAGAGAAAAAAAATTTCATGTCATTATGTTAGTGAACGAATTCTGAACAACTTTCAAAATGTCCGTCCGTCCGTCCGTCACGTTTCTTGTAAGCACGATAACTTGAGAAAGAAAAGTCCGATTGTATTGAAATTTGAAAAGTAAGTCAGCGTTACTTAGAGGAAGAACCCTACTGTTTTTGAAAAAAAAAAATCAATCAGTAAATAAAAAAGTTATTAATCAATTAAATAAAAAAATATATATTTTATTAATTTTTGTTATTTGTACTTAAATAGAAATTTTGCGAAATTTTATTCTCTATAATTTTTTTTCGTTTATACCTTTTACTAATATATATATATATTTCATAATATATCTAATTCGTTGAAATATAATACAGGAATGATATATATTACGACATTCAACTATTGTATTGTAGTGATCTGTGATGGTCCAATGGCTAAAGCTTGTTAGTTTTAAGTTTATACCCTTTAAACAGGAGCTCTAACCCCCTCACTAACTATTGTTTAGTCAAACCGGACCTGCGCCGCCCAGCCTTACACTCACCACGGCGCTGCGCGCCGTGTATGTCTGGCTGGCTCCGGGACAGTTTCCGGGGAGACACATTTATAATTTAATTTAAATAAAGTATTGTTTGATTTGATTTGATTTGATTTTGCTTTGTCTGGCAATCCAAAGGTCTTGTGTTCGAATCCCTGACAGGGTGTTTTTCTTTCCATTTGTTTTTCATATATTTTTCTTTTCAAAACAAAGTTGGTATCAAAAAATTTAGAATGTCCAAAAACTAACATTATTTACAAGAAAAATGCGAAGAGTCTCCTATAGAATGTGTAACAATTATATAAAAAGCTCATTAAATCGGCGAAGAGTATAATGCTTCCACTAGTTTTATTTATAATTACTACTTACTAACGGTGTATCTATGCAATTTTATAGAAATATTTCTAAATATGTCACAATCGGTCAGATATAAAATCACGATCACATAACAAAGGTCAAATAAGCATCTAGCGCGTCCGTTTCCATAGCTACGAAACAAAAGTGTATGGAACGCGTCGCCTTCAATTAATTAATAAGGACGTATGCTTTCCAAATCAAAAATGAATCATTTTGGGAAGATAGAATTTGTTAAAATTAACAAAGAAAAAAGTACGTAAGGAATTTGTTCATTTGGGAAATAATCTTGACATATATCCTTGAAGCTCTAAATCTTATCACAGAAACTGCGGGTAATTATATTTTTCTGCTTTTAAGCGAATATTCTCTACATAATAATTTACACAAAAAACCCTCGACCTTCGGTCTCGAGCTTTTAAGGTAAATTATTAAGTCTCAAATAATTTCTAAGCAAAATTTTACAAAAAGAAGCTACCCGCAGTTTATCCGATAAAATTCAGAGCTCTCGTAATATAACCTGTGAATATTTTTTTGTTTTTAAAAAACAATATTTTCTTAAAATGTATATATACTTTTATCAAATACCTAAGCTGTAAATATATTTATTTATATTTTTGTCCCTCTCATCTCCCTTAGTTTTTCCCACTTTTTTTATAATTACTTATTGGATCAGTTAACCCTCTCAATATATGTTAATTTCAAGCCTCTGGATTGAACCCTTTATTTTTGCGCCGCTAATATTACAATCTGGCCTACTGTGTGCTGCACGATGGGTTGTCCTGGGAATTTGTAACAATCCCACATCTCAAAACCGTCAATACTTGGTCTGCCTTCCTAAAGATTCATGTCTCAGAGGCGTAAAGAAAGATGAGGAAAACTATGGCGATATCATGTCTGATCTTTGGGGCCATCCATAAATGACGTCACGCTCCTGGGGGGGGGGGGGGGGTTCGTAATTACGTGACTAAGTGTGATAACGGGGAAGGGGGGGGGTCTGACTCAGCGTGACGTAACGAATGGTGAATGAATCAAGAAAAGAAAAATATTGCAAATTTTTTTTTTTTTGATTTTTAGATTTTTAGATTTTTTTTTTTGATTTCCACTAGCACCCCCCATGAGCGGTAAAATTTTTTTTTTTTGGATTTCTACTAGCACCCTCCCCCCCCAATGGGTCGAAAAATGTCGTGAATAATAAATAACGGAATCGAAAAAACATAAGGGGGGGGGGGGGGTCTACATACGGTCTACATACACATACTCACAGACATTTTTTTATTAATTTCTGTGCAATTTTTTTCCTATGATGATTATAAAGTTTTGTCCGGTTAAAATATGCCTATTTGATTAAATCAAATAGGTATAATATTTTCAGTTTCGTGACTACACTACTCGGCTAAGGCTCGCGTTGTAAACATCATACAACGTGTATAATAATACTGTTTATTTTTGTAATATTTGCATAAAAAACTAATTATTCATTATAATTAAAACCACTGGCACATAAATTATAAAATGAATCTCTTTCATAAAAAATATGATGATTAAAATGAACACCCTGTAACAATATTATGATTATTTAGATAATTTTATAACAAATATGTTTACCATAAATGAACAATTAATTTTAAATTGTTGACTATAGTATTATGTTATCAGATGAAATATTTTTTCGAGAGAAGGTAAACAAAAACTAAACTCTTATGCGAAATTTATATACATATTATTGAGTAATCATAATAATAAATTATAGATTTTTATAATATAAAGTATAACAATGTTCCAATGAAATATGAATTAATACGAATGAATTGCTGCATGTGAACTCAGATGATTTCATTTCTTGTAGCTCGTTTTACCAATTATTACAGTGCAGTGTTAAAACGGTACAGTAATGAACATTTTTTTCACCATAGTAAAAAAAATTGCACTTTTTTTTCATCATTTTTAGTACGTAAAAAATATGTTTATGGTAATAGTGAAAACAAGTAAAAATGGTGAAAACAAGCACTAACATTATTTCACTCTTATGTATAGCCAGTTCCATGAGTGCATTTGAAACAATTGAAGTTTTCTCACGATCTTCGCTTTAGAATCGTCAAATTATGGATTTGTGTTTTGACGTTCCAGTTAATTTTGAAATTTATTTGTATAAATATGGAAATTAAGCAGTCGTAGAAAAAATATTGTATGAAACTCATGCATAAAATGCCTTTTTTCACTTATGGAATTGCCGCACTCATCTATAGCTTGTGCGTCAAATTTCCTATTCGTGAAAAAAGTTCCGCTTTATGCGCTTGTTACATAATAGTATTTTGTATAACAGGGGCTAAATGGTGTTTTTTTTTACAAGTGGGACGTTTATAGTACGAGCTGAAGGCGAATGCTATAAACCACATGAGTAAAAAGAATACATTTTATTCTCGAGTTATATATACAAAATTTTTTGTATCGCCATTCGAAATTAGAAAACAATATAATTTTGTCCTAATGACTAAATTCTATTGCTATTTCCGTAGAAACCAAGTTTTATTTCACACTGTGAAATAAAATTTCTTTATTTCACATTTTTTTCTTTATTTTACACTTGTCAACAATGGCATTGTTTTGATTCATTGAAACTGTCAAATAAATGTTATTTTAGGATATGGCGTTACAAAATAGTAATTTTTCTACGACTGCCTCCGAAAACGACAAATAACGCACAGCAACCATGACTTGAAACTGTCTTTTTTCACACGATGTGTGCAGGAGTCCAAAAAACACAGTACTGTCAAGTTTTTCACACAATTCTGTCAAAAACAGAACTGACACCTTTTATTTGTATTTTTTGAAGTAGGCTAGCCTATTCAGGTTCATAGCAACCAACTAAACATCAGTTTTGAAGTCTTCAAACCATAGCACTTTCCAAGAAGCTTATTAAAAATGGTTGATTTGTTTACTTATGAAATTGTTTGTTTTCCTTGCAGTCATAGAAAAAATATTGTAAACAACACGTTTGAAAACATCTTTTCATACTCATTCGACTTGTGGAACTCGCCTTCGGCTCGTTCCACCGAACTATCTCACTCGTGTGAAAAGATTCGTTTTCGAAACTTGTTTTTAAAATACTATTTTGTACCGCCATATCCTAAAATGACATTTATTTGACAGTTTCAATGAGTCAAAACAATGTCATTATTAACAAGTGTAGAAAAAAGTGTGAAATAAAGAAATTTTATTTCACAGTGTCAAATAAAACTTATTGGTTTCTATGGAAACAGCAACAGAATTTAGTCATTACGACAAAATTATATTGTTTTCTAATTTCGAATGGCGAAATTTTGTATATAACTCGATACTAAAATGTGTTTTTTTTACTCATATGTTTTATAGCACTCGCCTTTTGCTCGTACTATAAACGCCCCACTTGTAAAAAACGCACCATTTTAGCCACTTGTTATATAAAATACTATCATGGAACTGCTAAAAATACCGAGTTACTAGTATTGTTTACGAAAATGAAATCCAAATTAATCTAGATGTACATGTTATAAGTGTAATTAATTTAAAAACATGAATAAATTCAATACCAAGGTTGAGTGAAAAAATAGATTCGCAATTATTGCCTTTTGTTGTCATCGTATTAATTAACTTGAATTAGATAATTAAGTAACCATTATAAGATATTTATTATTATACTCTCCTGAATGAGTAAGAAGATATTTCTAGGCATACAAAATGACCAACTTTAACAAAATCACACATTTAGTTCTTTAATTTATGCATCACAGTAGGTACTTATCCCACCTGCACTCTCCAGTGTCTCTAAAGGTCCTGAAAATTAAAACGAAAATTAAAATAAATCTCAGGCTATTCGGGCCATGTAACTGCAGCTTCTACTTGTAAATCTCAGTCCTATTTCCAGCATTCTAGCAGTGTCCTCAACAAAAACAGCAAATTTCTCTTAAATATCGGCACATTTCTATTCAACTAATAGCCCAGTCAATGAATGTATTTACCGTATTTACCCACAAAAATTTGCAAACTAAATATAAGTATATATATATATTTTTTAATAAGTTCGTGAAAGTGTATAGAATAATATCCTGAAAAGTTTACATTTCGCTCGGATGCAGAACATAAAAAAAAGTGAAAAAAAAAATTTCATCCATTTCTTCCAAATTTTGAAATTAAGTCATGCTAGGAAGAAATAAAAAATACAGATGGATAGAACATGTATTTATGAACAAAAAATGTTCTAATAAAATTTATCGCTAAAGCCACAGTTTTCCCGGAAAAAAATAGTCAATTGTAACGTTATAACCCGGGGAGAGATCCATGCGTGGGCGCGCTTGAATACGCATGACTGTGACACCGACGCACTGAATTGCATGTCACTAAATCAGAATTTGTTCAATCTATATGAGCGTTAGTTCAATTAAAAGATGGAAATTGTAGCTTTCTGATGTTTTTTTGTTTTAAATAATACAAGCAAAGGATGGATGGGAAAAATATACTTATATATATATATATTATCATGCCCGAACTCAATCGTCGCAATCAAAAATATAGAAAAAAAAAATCTTTCTTCATTGAGAACTGTTAAAAAGTATGTACACTTCATGATTATTATGGTTTATTAAGTTGTAGTAACGTGGATTTAAAAAAAAGTACATCTCAAATAATTTTAATTTCTTTGCTTGATGTTTTTCTTGATAAATACAAGGTGTTTCGAAAATATTGGGACAACGCTTAGCCGTAGATTCTTGACATCAAAACAAGTCCATTTAACTCAAAAAGTAGTGGTCTAACTCTTTTCGTTTTCAAGATACAGGGTGGTAAAGTAAAAAAATTGTATTCGTAATTTGTCTCTATCTTGGAAACTATTATACGTATCTACTTTAAAGTTAGTAACGACATGTTTTTCAGGTAGCTAATTACAATGGTCTCCATAATATTGCCGATGCCATATTATGGAGATGGCGCCAGATACAGGACTTTTACGTGACACTTTAAGCCATAATTTTTTTGAGGTTAGGTTTTGGACATCGTCTTCTATTATAATCGAAACGCAATTTAGTTTCCTAAAGAAAAGGTGTACTTGTTTAAATGCGATAAAATGCATGCTTTCAAAGAAATACGCGATTTACAACTTTATCACACACCAGTTCGAAGAAATTCAATTGTACCTAAATGCTGTTTCTTATCTAGTAGGTGTACGTCAAGTATGATGTCTTGAAATCGTCAATAGTGCTTGTTGTAGATACGTATAATATTCTCCAAGATAGAGACAAAATACGAATACAATTTTTTTTTACTATACCACTTTGTATCTTGAAAACGAAAAGAGTTAGACCGCTACTTTTTGGGTTAAATCAACTTGTTTTGATGTCAAGAGTCTACGCTAAGCGTTGTCCCAATATTTTCGAAACACCCTGTATGGAGGCTGTATACATTAACAAATGTATAAAGAATTCATTGGATATAGCTGAAATATGGATAGGTGTACCTGCAATAAATACAATACAGTAAAGACATGTAAAAATTCATGCGAGCGATTCAGCGGCTATGTGTGGTGTCTCTGTATGCGTTCATAATTACATATTTTCCCTCCAAACTCACTATTTATCTCCTATTCACTAGTAAAAGTGTTAAAAATGTGTAATCAGAAAGGGAAAAAAAGCTTTTTTTTCTCCTTAGAACTGCTAAGAATTTTTAGAGGTTCCGTAGTATGTATTTAACTGTGCGCTTGGCCGCGCAGAGTGGCAAAGTTACTTCACTATTTTTTTCCGGAAAAAACCGTGGCTTTAGCGATAAATTTTTTTAGGACATTTTTTGTTCAGAAACACGTGTTCTATCTACCTGTATTTTTTGTTTTTTTTTCTATCCAACTTAATTTAAAAATTAAAAAAAAAATGGATGAAAAAAATTTGTTCTCATTTTTTTTTATGTTCTGCATCCGAGCGGATTTTAAACTTTTCAGGATATTATTCTATACACTTTCACGAACTCATTAAAAAAAAATTATTCAGTTTGCAAGTTTTTGTAGGTTTCACTAGAAAATGTTCTCTGTCGTCTGGGCTACAAAGAAACTTCCAAAGTCCAAACCACAAAAATATGATATTTCTAAATTATGTCTCCTTGATAGATTTAATAACCATTCTTAATTTGCATATATAAAAGGAATTAATCATTTTAGAATTTGGTATTTCAAGATAATTTGCAAAATCTTACCCAAATGGAGTAGGCAGACAAAAAGCAATGATCTACTAATTTCATTTTAGACCTTTTTAGAAATTCCACAACATCCATAATCGGTTTCAAACAACTCAACAAACAAAAACAAAATTTTAAATTTTTCAGTATACTTAATCGCAAAAACTTAGATTGGGATGCTCTTAAAAGCACAGGGGAAAACCTCTAGTTAACCGCTATATTATGCGTTGCTGAATGAGTCCACGTTATTTTCCCTAACCACAGGTTCTCGAGTATCAACCGCAATTTGCCATTTTCTGTGAAAATTACACAAAATTCTTATCGACGCACACATTTACTTAAATCTTAATAACACAGAAAATAATTCTGAGCTTAGAACGGAAACCATTATTAAATGAAACCTGCTAAGTACAAAATCCATTTCTAAACAACTATCTAAAATGAAAGAATTGAAGGTCTAGCTAGCTTATCTATTTAACAAATAAGATCTAGATTCCAGCTAGTATATCCTAAAATATTTACATTTGCCTGCACGTATTTGCATTCCAAGAGATGTTGTTTGTTTACAGGAATCAAATTTCAAAAAAGCGAAAGAAATAATGCAAATAACTCGTCAAACAATAAGTAAGAAATATGCTTTTATTAATTGTATTTTTTCTGGTTAAGCAACAAAGTTGCCTTCCATTATCAGAGAACTGTAATGTAGACCAAAGTTATAATAACTACTGACCAGGGCCGGCCTTTGGGGGAGGAGCGACCGTGCCCCGCACGAGGGCGCCGTACCCCAGGGGGTGCCACGAGCTTAATAATATGTTTTTTTCTGACTTTTAAAATTTCGCACGAGGGCGCTTGAAGAACCAAGGCCGGCCCTGCTCCTGTCATATCAGAACAATGAATCTAAAATATCTTGATTTTGATGAATCAGTCCCAAGGTAAACAAATGTTTCAAGATATTCCTATTTAGGCATCAACTGATATGTAAACACAAATTAATTTCTTTCTCAGCTATAAACCGAAAATACGCTTCAAAAACGTTTTATGTTATTGAAATGTAACAGAACACGAACCTATTTCTGTTTTTATTTTTACGTGGTGCCACTGAGATTAAGTTCACAGTTAATATATTTCGTTTCCATTATTCAAATAAAAAACTTTTACTTATTATTTTGTAATAGTTTTATTAAAAAGAATCTTCCAACATTTTAAAATAAAATTGGCATAAGTCCTAATCTACGCAAGGCTGGTTCGAATCAATATGAGAGACACAGCGACGCTTAAGAAACAATACCTCTTATCTTAATTTTTGCCAAAATTTTATTTGGAGTTTTAAATTGATGTCCACTCCCATGTGCAACAGTTCCTAATAGCTGGTATCTCTAAGACTGAACCTAAAACTCGCTTCAGAAACAATACCTCTTGTCTTAATTTTTGCTAAAATTTGTGTATTTTTTTGTATTTAAATTGATGTCGACTTCTATGTCAAATAGTCCCTAGCTGTTATCTTCAAGATTAAAAGAATCAATGATTAGAAAACAATAACATGTAGGTTTCATACATATTAATAAAAGAAATTAGTTTTTCTCGTCTCCTGTAAAATTGCTAATTTGGAGATAGAAGGCATTGTTTCTTAAGCATCGACAGTGTACTTATATATCGTGGTATGTTCTTTTGGTTGAGCACTCTGTGTTTCTCTTTTCACTTAAACTATATCAGGTTTTTTCCTTGGCAATATTGTCAACTACATTCTAAATATTATTTTTTCCATAATTTTCTAATTTTTAGGTTAAGCACTGAGCACTTTGTATATTTTCACTAAAAATATAGCAGGTTTCTTATTTGGCAGTTGTATTAGCTACATATCAAATATTATTTCTCTATATCGCATTTCTGTCATTATTTTTTTATAGTAAGTATCGACCCTGCAATATATACTGCAATTTTTTAAAAAAAAGTATATCTCATTCCTTCACTGGCAGTAGCGTCAACTATCTACCAATTCTTTTTATCAGACAGTTTTGTAGATAGGGCAACAACAGACAGACATACACCTCACTAACAAGCAGATATATGACGAAATTGAAACCTAATTTTCCTAATCTACATAGTATGGAACATGAGAATCTTAAGAAATCTCGGGAATTTTGCAATACTTCGATTCGGTAAGCGGGGGAAATAGAAAACTTTTTTAAATTTTGAACTAAAACTATAATGAAATATACTATATTGATGGCATCACCTTTTGCAGATGGTCTCTTAGCAGGGTCTACAGGGACTGAAGACCGGAGCGGCCTAATTGCTGCATCGGCAGGTTCAGGGAAGCTGGGGGAAGAGCTACGCGCCTGGGGCATTCACGATTCAACCATTGAATTGTACTGAAGTATTCGTTACCTAATATTTATACCCGGTGGCAAAATAAATTGTGTTAATTTTGAGTTTCACTTTATTTTCTTTATTAGTAATTTAATGTTATTTTAATTAGTTTAACAATGTAAGTAAAACTTGACTGTTTATATGTCTCTGACGATCACTATGTATAATGTATACAGCTCAAATTCGGTTGAGAGTACAGATGTTATTGTTTTTAACTGAAACTTTCATTTGTTTCGTAACAGTTTTATTAAAAATACTTCAATAACATTTTAAACCAAAATGGTATATGAGCTGATCTACCTAAAGTGCGTTCGAACCTGAGTCATACAGTACATTGCAGTTTCGATATCTTGTATGTCTCCGTAATTATTTGTGCTTAGGTACTCATAAACCTTAGTAACATTTTCGTACAAAATTATAATAAAATATTTTATGACAAAATAACAGTTTATACACTTCTGACGATATGACCAAGACCCAATTTCAATAGGACGTATTCTACCGTGCTATTTGACATGCATTTTAAACATTTTAAAATCTAACTGAAGTTATCGTGTTTAACAGGTAATCTCATTTGGTAGATGTAACTTTCATTCGTTTCGTAATAGTCTTATTAAACCGCTGCCCAAGGAATCACTACCTCCACATCCAGATTTTCTATCCAAGTCTCTCACAACGAAAAAAATTTGTAATATTTGAAATCCTCTACCCCAAAAACCCATAAAACGATACCCCACATCGATAGTGGGGTGGGGGTGGTGATAGGGGGGTGGTAGTGGAGGTGGATGAAGTAAAAAATATTTTGAGGTTTTTGATTCTTGTACACACACTAAACCACATTTTTTTCATCCCCTTTAATAATTGGGAGTGGTTAAGGGGGTGGCTAATACCTAAAATTTTTTTGAGACCTTACCTTCTCTTGTATATACTAAATACCAATTTTATGGACTCTTACCTGCTTAATTTACTTATTTACCCCTTTTACCCCAATTTACAACCCTTTGACGGAACAAGATGAAAATATAATATAGTTCCAGATCTCGTTAAAGTACATACGTGTACCAAATTTGAAGTCAATATCTTAAACGGTTCCAGAGTAAACGTGCGCACAAAAAAGTTACAGACAGACCGGCAGACCGACAGACAGACAGACAGACCGGCAGACATTTGTTTTCGCTCAAACTTCAAATGTCTACATTTTATGACATTTTGAGCCTATTTGAATAAAAATTTTTAAAATTTTTTTTGTCGTTACTATACTTCCACTTGATGTGGAAGTAAAACAGCTGAGTAACATTTTAAAGTAAAATTGATATATTTCTTAGTCTACGTGAAGTTCTTTTGAACCTCAGAGTTACACTGTATATTACAGTTTCGATATCTTGTATATCTTCACATTTTTGTGCCTACTCAAAAACCTTAGTAACATTTTGCTCAAAAATTATAATAAAACATATTTTACATAGAACTGACTGTTTACATGCCTCTGATGATCACTCTGTATGAGGGGTATGGGTCAATTTAAACAGACAGTATTCTACTATGCCATTTTATATACCGTGTGTGTAGTCGCGGGCTAGGCATGGGAAGAAGAATTACAACATCGCGCGTGCCAGCTGGCTGCAATGAAATAACAGAGCTGGAATGCTCCACCAACGGACGAATTTACGGCTGCCGGTGTTGTCAAATCTCTCGCGCTACGTGAATGTACATGCCTGATGGGAAATTACACGCACGGTATGTTCATTTTAAATACACATTTTAACTCTATCGGAAGTTGTATTTATAAGAAAACTCCACACATTATATACACATTGACATACACTTACAGAAGCGCAGACATTTTTTATTCGTTGTTATGAAACGGATTTTTGTATAATTTTTTTTAGCCTACGATGATTACTAAAAAAATTGTATGATTATAATATACCTATTTTGATTAAATCAAATAGGTATAATTTTGTTCGGTTATAATATATAGATAAAAACTGAGAGCTTCCCTAAAATTAGTCCTTAAGCAAAATTGAAGACAGGTTGGAAAGTGAATAATAGTACTTACTTTTACTTCCACGTCCAGTGGATAAAAACTGAGAGCTTCCCTAAAATTAGTCCTTAAGCAAAAGTGAAGACAGGTTGGAAAGTGAATAATAGTACTTACTTCCACGTCCAGTGGAAGAATAGTAACGACAAAAAAATGTTTAAAAATTTTTATTGTTCAGATAGGCTTAAAATGTCATGAAACGTCGAGATTTTAAGTTTGAGCGAAAAAAAAATTTCTGTCTGTCTGTCGGTCTGTCGGTCTGTAACTTTTTTTGTGCGCACGTTTACTCTGGAACCGTTTGAGATATTGACTTGAAATTTGGTACACATATGTACTTTAACGAGATCTAGAACTAGATATTTTCATTTTGTTCTGTCGAAGGGTTGGGGGGTAAATTGGGGTAAATTTGGGGTAAGAGTTCATAAAATTGGTATTTAGTATATACAAGAGAAGCTAAGGTGTCAAAAAAAATTTTGGCATTAGTCACCCCCATTACCACCCCCAACGTATTATTAAAGGGGATGAAAAAAAATTGTGATTTAGTGTGTGTACAAGAACCAGAAACCTCAAAATATTTTTTTATTTTATCCACCCCCACTACCACCTCCTATCACCACCCCCACCCCACTACCGATGTGGGGTATCGTTTTCTGGATTTTTGGGGTAGAGGATTTCAAATATTAAATTATTAAAGTTCCATAAACAATTATTTCCAAATACAAAATTTTTCGTTGTGAGTGATAGAAAATCTGGATGTGGAAGTAGTGATTCCTTGGGCAAGGGTTTTTACCAGGCAACTAGGCCACAATTGGCCATTTGGGTTCATATCACGACAGAGGTGGACTGGCATTAAATTTTCAATGTGAAAACTTTTTCTGCGACACTACTCTTAGCAACGATCTTTATTTCAAAATTTAATAAAAACACATTTTCATAGTAGTTTTTCCAAACTTGAACAATATGAACTTATCTCGACTGATGTTCCCTAAGATCCATATAAATAAAACATAAATTCATACTTGACATTTTTTGTTAGGTGAATGGGTGTAGGTTATGTTATCACTTCACTGCACGTTTTATGTACAGATTACTGAGGTTCACTCAGTTAACTGTTTTTGCAGCAATTATCTTGCAACCACCAATCACCAACGTGCTTTCAGTAGAGCTTTAAATCAATTTTCCAATGCAATTCTAAAATTTTAAATCGGTCTTGGACTTGAAACTACAGTTTAAAATTTGAGATGATAATCTGAAAATTTAGCATGTTAGTCAGTAAATAATTTTAATAATAATCTTTATTGAAATAGGACAAACATAATACATGTCTTCGACATATTCCACAATATATAACAATTTTATAATGATATCTTACACTTAAAAACACCAACAAAATATAAAAACTAGTAGCCAGTATGAAAAGAAAGAGAATAAAATAATAAAAACAATAATGAAATAAAAATAATAATGTGCATAATGTGCATGGATGCCATGCTAATAACTTTAACATGTTCCAATAACTTTTATTTAAATGCAATCAAGTTAGTACTTTCTTTGACTTCATTTGGTAACATATTATATTGCCGACACCCATCAGAAAACAATGTGCGCATATGTTTGGTACATTTCTTTCTTTCAATGTATAAATGATTAATTAATCTAGTTAACTGATTATGTACTTAATTATTAAAAGTAATATATTGTTGAAATAACAAGGGAGTAAATTTATCAAAATTTTGTATATAAAAATTAAAGTAAAGTATTTTAAGGGTTGTTTCATACTTAACCAGTCCAGTACATTCAACATTGTTCTAATAGGTGTAAGTCTGTTGCATCTTAATATAATTCACATTCCTCTGTTCTGCAGTTTCTGTAATACAGTAATGCTGTTGTTATCAAGAAAATTTAGAATACTTACACAATAATCGAAGTGAGGCTCTATTAATGTTTTAAAAAACTGTTGCGCGTATTGCTATTGTTAAATATTTGAAAATTCTGGATAAGAAAAATAGATTTTTCATTATTTTCTTTTGTACATATATAAAATGTTTTTTTAAACTTGAGTCATTACTGATCATGAAGCCTAAATAATTTATTTCTGTTACCAAAGACTATATTAACATTGTTTATATTTAATTTAGAGTAATTATATTTTTTAATACAAATCATTGCTTTGGTTTTATATATATTTAATTTTAATTTATTAGTGTTGAGATATCCTGATAATTTATTTAATTCGATATTCATTTTTTAAATGGCAATGTTAACATCACTATGTGTAGTTGCAATCAAGGCGTCATCAGCAAACAAGTTAATGAAGTCAAAATTAATAGCGAAATTTAAACCATTAAGATATACAATAAACAGGAGTGGTCCAAGTACACTGCCTTGGGGTACACACATATTAATTGGCATTGTACTTAATACCTTATCGTTAAATTTTTTGTGTAACCTATTGGACAAGTAACTTTTACACCATTCCACCACAGTTGACGAATGACAAATCGTATTTATTAGAATAGTTAAAAAGAAGGAAGGCCACGAAATATATTAAAATATATCAAATTAACAAAAAACTTGGATTTGAGACAAATTATGATAGACAAATAATGTTTGACTTCTTAGAATCCTCGAACCTTTTGTTACAAAAATCAAGTCGTTTACCTAATATAATTAGTCACCATCTGGACTATTAAGAATGCCTAGAAAATCACATGTGAGACAAAACTTACTGTTCTGGTTGTAAGAATTGACCCCACCCGGTCTAATATCACCTATATTTTTTTTCATCTTTCACGTATTTCTTTGCCGTGTAATATTTCTTGAATTATAGCAAGTAAAGCTGTTTCGCTGCATATCCCACAAATACATGACACTTGATATACAAGAATTTGGTACAACTTTTACTAATTAAACATGAATATATTTTTTAAATTAATTTATTTAAAAATTAAAAATTCTAAAAGAACTGAGAATATAATTGCTTCTGTTTTAGTATTTATAAAATTATTTGCCGTTTCCGTGTTGAGTCTGGATGATAGAATTGATAGTACTAAAGTTTAATCTGGATTAATGTTCAAATTGATACCTCCAGCCGACGACGTCTATTTGGTCAGATACCGATCAGGCGGATCGTCCGTATAATGCCAGTGCCAGTAAATATATTTTATTCTAAAGCACTGGGCACAGGCCCTTTTTTGCTAGCGACTCGTGTGGAATCCTCCACATCGTCCATATAGCCAGTCCGTCGCTGTATCACGATCTTTCTAGTGGTATAACGGCTTTTCGGGATTATTTCAGCCTACCTACCTATTTTCAAGTCCGGATGTACATTAAAAATTCGTAGGTATGACTTCGTATGAAGGTGGCTTAGAGTGTTATTACTGAAGAATTTTATTTTATTATGTTTAACCGTTAGAGAAATAGAAGAACTAGAAGTTTTAGGCAAAATTCACAAAACCTCATGTGCCTCATTAACGAATTATTCTAGAGAACATGTTCATGGATGATTATAAATCGCCTAAATATCCACTACCCATGGTTGAGCTATGTGCACTCAGTGAAACACTCTTTATATATTTTTGGATTAACAACTTACTATTGGCCCAAAGTACAAAGTATATCGGGAAAAATATCGAACCACCTTGTATATACTATATTTCATGATAAACATGCTTTGTTAACCTTGAAATAGCCAGCAAATACCGCATAATAAATATAAATATATATGATTTATTTCTTTCTAACTATTTTATGCACCTAGGGATTATACACCTAGATACTTACTAGAAAAACCGTTTGTTATGGGAAACTACTTTGATTAGGTGATAAGTAATTTTTACGCATTGCCGATAAGATATAAATATATATAGGGAGAGCGCAGTGGGGTCAACACTGGATATTGTTCTGTCAAAACTACAAAATGTTAAACGTATTGCTGACCATCCTTCTCATTTTTGGTGCTTTCCAAAAAGGGGACGCTGATTGTGCTATTCCCAGTGCAACAACAGTTAGTGGAACCCACGCTCCTGAGGGACAAATTTGCCCAGGTGATTTGATTTTTGAAGATAACTTTGATACACTTGACTTGAAGAAGTGGGCGCACGAATTAACACTTGGAGGAGGAGGGGTAAGTAGCTTTCTGTTATACCTATTTGATAAAATCAAACACTATAACTTCTTTCAAAATTAAAATTTTAGTTTCAAATTTGGCTATATGTAAAATGGCATGGTAGAATACTCCCTATTGATATTGGGCCAAATCCGTCATACAGGGCGATCGCCAGAGACGTGTAAACTTATAAAAACTGTGTTATACTATAATTTTACAACAAAATGTTATTTGGATTTTTGATTAGGCTCACAAAAATATAACTATATAATATACACTGTGTCCCTTGATTCCAAAGAAATTAAGTGGATTAAGATATATATCAACTTTATTTTGTTTTTAATAAGACTATTGCTTAACAAATTAATGTAGTCGGGCGCTGCCGAATACAGCCATATCCATAATACAGGGTGATCGCCAGACGCGTATAAACTGTCTTACTATATATAAACTATTTTTATTAGAATTTTAGAGCAAATTGTTACTGATGCTTCTAACGAAGCGCAAAAAATGCTAAACTGTATAAAATATCGAAACTATAACATACAGGGTAGCAGTCAGGTTTAAACAAACTTTACGAAGATTAAGTGACATATCAATTTTACTTTATGAATTGTTTGTATTTATTAAGACCCCAACCAGCAAATTTGTTTTATAATTTAAATGTTATTGTCGAGCCTCTGGGGGCGGCCCCTTTTAAAATGGGGTACTCGCTTGGGTACTCGACTTAATTTTTCCGAGGAACCGGGTATCTTCAACAGAAAGGGGTAGGGCCACACACACGAACACAAGTGAAACTATCTGTTACTGAACGGCAAATACAATTTATTTGAAAACTGGTACACAAAAGAATGATTATACTTACAGGAGTATTCTTCCCTGAACTCTCAACATGGGTAGGCGGCTGGCGGCTGGACTTAGAAAATTTCAATAATTAGTTTCACCCTTTCGGGACTTTGCTCTTCACTGACTCGGCTACCGTCTCCTTCCGGAGCTAACGCGATAATGAATTTTAATTTTACCCTTTCGGGATTTTTCTCTTCAATGACTCCCGGCTACCGTCTCCTTCCGGAGCTAACGCGGTAATGAATTCTCTCTACTAATTTCTTTCATCAATACTTATTCGTTCTCTTCCTTACTCAGCAATTTGCCGAGTTCATTGCTAGAGCAATGCCTCTATGGAAGAACACCAATAAATATGTGAAAGATTGCATAGACAACGGAAATATCCTATTACCTCCGTTGCCTATACGCGAAGTTATGTCTCTAATAATTACACGATTTAAATAATTTCTATTTTCTAACGTAAAATACAATAATTTAATTTAATTTTGGATATTTTCCGACATTACCCCACCACCGCAATGATCACTGGCCCTCCAGTGATGCCAACTTTTATTAAGAACAATGAAAAATTAATATTGGGTGGGAAGAGAGGGTATATGTTGCCAGTGTTTGTCTCTCCTCAAATCCGGATCAAACCAAATACGCCAGCCACCGTCCATTTATGAAGTACAATTTAAAAAATTGAATGAAAAAAAAGATAAAAAAAATTGACTTAATCTAATCCTTATAATTCTAACAAAATCAGAATTGACATACAATTTAACTTAACCTAAAATCTTTGCAATTTTTAAACATCTTAAAATAACCTCGACGGAACACGCACAATTTTGTTAATGTTTTCGTTTACCCTCTTACACGCCACTGGAAGTTTTATGTCTATGGGGATTGCCTAATGAACTGTAAGAGTCCCTAGCCGCACTAAGTTTATGAGAGTTTATTTGTAAGACTTCATTTGTGAGAGTTTATTTGGCACGCCTGTATTATGGAAGTTCGATCCAGGTTTTTTTTTTTTTTTTTTTTTTTTTTTTTAAAAAGTACCATTATGATGTCTTATCACTTACACTTTTTGTTTTGCTACGAATGAAATATAATAGTTTATATTATATTATTAATTACGTGACCGGCGAGAATGTTTCATTGCTCTAGTTCATATCTTATCTCCGTCACAGGAATATCTTCTCAAGGTTTTCTCGAAGTTCAGCCACATTTTACTGGGAAATGTTTGGGGTGTAATTCTATACCTTGGTAGGTACAGAGTGATCCACATTTAGCCATACTGGGGCGTTGCTGGCACATATTAATCATCTGCATTCATCTTTGGTTTTGTTTTTCAAATTCACTGGATTTCCACAAAAGGCTGGATTTCTCTCTTTATATCTAGGTATCTGTACGGCTGGCTCCAGAAGTCCACAGGTTGTCCCCTTGCTCGATTGGTTACTGTATGTGGGGGGTGAGGGATCCGTTGATATTTTCTGCTATTGTGCTTAACGTGTTCGCCGGATTTTACATAGAAAATAAAAGAAAACAGTGTTAGCACATACTGATATATACTCTTAATACTGATAAAATGTAATTCTATCCGTAATACAACCTAAGAATTAGAGAATACATTTTCTCCACTTTGTATAATAATCTTAAGAAATGAAGCTCTCTACTAGATTTAGGGCTATGGATAAGAACAGTTTGTCAACATCTGAGCCTGCGAATTTTTTCGCCACATTTGACATATATTTTGGTAAAATATCTACTTGATCCTAACTAATATAAGCTCATTCCAGGCCCTAATATTTATCTACTATTAATTAAGTAATAATAATTAAAGTGAAACAAGACTAAAATATTATTTAATTAAGTGCTTACAATCTAGTGTTTGATGCTAATTTTAACTAACAAATTTCTTTCAAATGACAATTTATACTGTCTGTTAATCTAAGAAAAATGTATCTAAACACTTTTCTCTGCTGAGGTTGCCCTGCATGAGATTCGCAATTAATTGGTTCACCCTGTAATATGCCTCAAAGAGATTTTGTTTTACAGAAGTAGAATATTCCGTTGTATAATGACCTTAAAGACCGTTGAGATAACCAAAGTATAATTTCAGCATTTCCTAATCGCACTTTTTTTTATCTTCTCGCCATACGAAGAAGTATGTGCTGGCTTTCTATTCAGTTGAGTTCCGACGTGAATCTAATGTGGCTCTAATTTAACTCATATTCCCGAAAAAAAAATCGTTTTTATTTTAAAGCTTCCCGATTGTGAAAATTTAACAACTGAAAGTGAATATGGTGAAAGTGAGTGTGTTTTTCCATCGAGTGTTTTTGTGGTCAATGTGTGGAAAAGTTGCTAAGTGTTACGGATTTCCATTTCCTACAGGTAATTAAATTCGAACTATACTGATCGGTAGCTTTCTTAAAAAAAGTTTAATAACAATCTGGTTGCATCGTTGGGTGTTAATTCTACTCCTGGCACACCCTTTATATTTACAAATTCTATGATAAGTACTCTTCATTTTTGGTCGGTATCTCTGAAAATAATACTGGATTGAAATATTAAATATTTTCATTTCACGTGCACGCTGCGATTTATTTTTTATATATTAAATCATAGGACTCTTTATTTTCGGTGGATAACAAATCTGAAACATGATAGTGAATTAGAAATATTATTGGTATCAGTGATTCTTGGATTTTTAATAGGTATCTGTCATTAAACACAGATGACTTTGAACGAGATTATCACACCTATCCTCCAGTCGTAATTATGTTTTATTTACTTTTAAATAAATTACTTATACCACAGTTTGCGTAATGAGGGATTATATATTTTCCTTATTTTTCACTAATTCTTGTGAGTCAGGTGAATGAACGAACTTAACAAGTTCCCAAAAGGATGCTATTTGGTAGTAATTTCTCTCATTATTTCTCAACTATTTTTGACTAATTTACCAGAGCTCCATATAAATTCAAATCTTAAATTTGAGCATCGATTTGAAAGAAGTAAAAAATATTTATTATAGCCTTTACATCTAACTTATATTTCTACAGATAATAATTTATTTTGCGATTAAATAGACTCAAAATATGCTAATCTACACTATACTCTACCCTCAATACCGAAAATAATTCAGTTTATAACTATATTTATGTCAGAAAGAAAGAAAATCTTTATTATGATCGACTTTTATACCATCTTGTTTTATTTACTTATATTCATATTTTTACTTAAACTACTTATATTATATTATACTTATTTATTTCTGCATTTCCCTGTAGCCAAATAATTGTACATAAACAGTGCTGCGTAAATAAGCGCAAGTTTCTGCACATTATTTTTATCGATTTTAAAATTAGTATCTTTATTACTATTTCTAATTTTCACATTGTTCATAAGGGATTCTGGGTAAGTTTCTTCGTCTTCTTTGCACCCCTCATCTACCATTTTCGCTTTGGTGTCGTTTTCTCTAGGGGACGGCAGCCTTTCGCTGCCACAGACTCTACTTGTCAGAATACCTTCCGGTTCCGAAAGTATATTGTCCTTTCCGCCAATTTTCTGGGTTTTATGGCCTTCCGCCCTTTGTTTACCTAAGAAACTTATTTTATTTTCATTTTCTGGCAGCTCAGTTACCACTTTTGGTAATATCATTTTATTTTCATTTTTTGCCAGCTCAATTTTCTCTATTTGCTCTGGCCATAACAAATTTACGGACCCTAATCCTATAATATTTTCGTTTTCATTTGCTTTTTGATTTGCTTTCTCTTGTTCGGCTTTATCTTGTCCGTCGGTTTGTGCGGTTGCTTCCTGTCCTTCTTCTTCTTCCACCTCGTCTTCCCACTGCTCTTCTTCGTCTTTTTCTTCTGAGGTTGGAGACCAGGGGTCGTTGTACGGTAGTATACGGCTTACGTGTACTACATCTGTCTTGGCTTTTTTCTTTCGTCCTTTTCTAATTTTGTAGTCGACTTCCCCTATTTTCTTTACAATGTAATATGGGCCAAACCATTTAAGTAATAGTTTTTCACTTTTTCCTTTCTTTCTTATGGGGGTAAAAACTTTTATTTGATCTCCTGGTTTAAACTCAACGTGTCTATGTTTTCTATCATACCTTCTTTTGTCACTTTTTTGTCTTTTTTCTATATTTTCCACTGCAAGATTTCTGACTGCTAAGGCTCTTTGCCTAATTTCCTCTACATCTAGGCAATTCGATTCTTGTGATAGATTGGCCTCTGTTGGGAGGACTGGATATCTTGCAAAAACTAATTCATATGGGGAGAATTTTGTAGTTGCTTGCCTCGATGTATTATGTGCCCATACGCAATGAGGTATGTATTGGTCCCAATCGGTTTGATTTGTGTTAGTAAACATTGCTAACATGTCTGCCAAAGTTTTGTTAAATCTTTCAGTTAACCCATTACAACAGGGATGATAGGCTGTGGTGAATCTACTTGTGGTGCCCATGATTCTTAGCAATTCTTTTACCAATTCTGATTGAAATGTTTTTCCTTGATCACTTAGAATATATTTAGGTGAGCCATGACGTGTTATAATATTATGTAATAAAAATTTTGCGACCGGTCCTGCTTTTCCATTTGGTAAAGCTGCGGCTTCCACGTAGCGAGTTGCATAATCTGTACACACTACTATCATGGTTTTTCCATTTTGGCTACGTCTGAAAGGTCCCAATAGGTCGATTCCGACTTTTTCGAATGGGGTACCTATTTGTATTGGTTGCAGGAGGCCAGCTGGTTTTTTATTCCCGCCCTTTCTTGTTTGGCAATCGCGGCACCCTTTCACATATTTTACTACATCCTTCTGCATTGAGTCCCAATAGAATCGACTTTTAATTTTTTGTAGGGTTTTTGTCAGTCCGAGGTGTCCACTAAGCGGTTCTGAGTGTAACTGAAATAGAATTTCCCCCACTAATTTTTTCGGAATTACTAATAAGTTTTCAAGACCTTGCTGGCTCGTATTAATTTTATAGAGATTTCCATTTTTTACAGTAAATTGTTTAGCCCTTTTTGCTGTCCCTATATCTGCTTCTCGGGGGTTTAGTATAGCATTTAGTATTTTTCTAATGTTTGCATCTTCTTGTTGCAGATTACTTATGTCTTCCGTGTTTAATAATAGTAACTCTTCTTTTTCATATTCTGAGGTTTCCTTTTCGAGATCTTTCATATCCAGCAGAAGTGTTGGGATATCTTCCGTATCCACCTTATCTATGTAATCTTTAGGCGTTAATGGGTTCCTAGACAGACAGTCCGCATCTTTATTTAGACATCCTTTTCTGTGTTCTATAGAGTAGTCAAACTCTGACAATTTCAATGCCCAACGAGCCAGGCGGCCTGGATTTCTTATTGTCTTTAACCAACATAGGGCACTGTGGTCAGTAATTATTTTTATAGGACGGCCATAAATTAAATGTCTCAGGTAGCCCAAAATCCATACTACGGCTAATCCTTCGATTTCGGAAATAGTAAAATAGTTTTTCTCGTGTTTCTGCAGGCTTCTGCTTACGTAGGCGATCGGATGCAGCTCCCCAGTTTCGTTCTCCTGAAGCAAGATACCGCCAATTCCTGTTCTGCTTGCATCCACGTGCAAGGTTGTTCCTTTATTTGGGTCGAAATGCTGTAAAACTGGGGCCTCGATTAATTTTTGTTTGAGAATTTCGAATGTTTTTTGTTGATCTTTACCCCATGTAAATTTCGTAGATTTTTTTGTTAGTTCATGTAATGGTCGAGCTATCATAGAGTAGTTTCTTACAAATTTTCTATAAAAATTACAAAGTCCTAGGAAACTTTGAAGTTGTTTTAATGTTTTAGGAACTGCAAAGTTCTTTATTGCCTTAACTTTTTCCTCATCCGGAAGTATACCCTTGGTGCTTACATGATACCCTAATATTTTTAATTCCGTTTTTAGGTATTCACATTTATTAGGTTTTAGAGTTAATCCTGCTTCTCGAAGTCTTTGGAAAACTCTTTGTAGTTTTTCTATGTGTTCTTCCTTTGTTTTTGAAAATATGATGATGTCGTCCAAATATATAAGGATATCTTTCCATTTCATCCCTTCAAACACTTTATCAGCTAGTTCTTGAAAGGTCCCAGGTGCTCCGCACAGTCCGAAAGGCAAGACTTCAAAACTGTAAGAACCATGACCCTGGGCAACAAAAGCTGTGTATTGCTTACTGTCTTCGGCCATTGGTACCTGCCAGTAACCACTATGCATGTCCAATGTAGAGAAGAATTCAGTATCCGTTCCGAGATAAGTTAAAATATCATCGATATTTGGCAGTGGATAAGTAGTTTTTGTTGTTACTTCATTTAATTTCCTATAATCTACGCAAAACCTTTTTTCGCCATCTTTCTTCTGTACTAAAACTAGTGGACTTGCCCACGGTGAGTGACAGGGTTTAATAATGTTAAACTTTTCCATATCCTCTATTTGCTGAGCAATAATATTTCTTTCTTTTTGGCTCACCCGGTATGGGCGATTTTTTATTGGAGTGGCCCCATTGACATCTATTTTATGCTCCGCAAGATGTGTCCGCCCCATATACCTCATTGATTTTGAGAATATGTCATTATATTCGTTTAAGAGCTTTTGTAAATTTTGCTTAGTTGTGCCGTCCGTGATATGTTCCAAATCGTGATCCTCCAATGTTACTTTTTCAGCATCCTCCTCTTGGTCCATGTATAGTAATAATTTTTCTCCTTCCTCAAGTTCTAAAGGCTCCATCAGAAAGCCTATAGTTGATCGTTTGTAAATTTTTACTGGGCAAGCTGCCCGCGATTTTACATTTATAAACAAGCGTGAGCCCAGAAAATATAGCCCTGTTGTTGTCAATAAACCTTTTGATAATAAAAATTTTTCATTAAGAACGAAGTTTTGAAAAAGCAAAATTATTTTATCATGTGAAATTGTTGCGGTTAATTCTAAACATATCTCTTGCAATGGTTCAATGACGAAATTTTCCGTGGTCATAATTTTGGTGGGTTTTCCTTGTCTTTCTCCCAGATTTAGCTGTATGTTTTCTAAGTCTCTTAAAACGTGTTCGTAGCTTTCTTCAAATTTTTCTAGCGTTAATATGGCCCTCTCCTCTACTTCGGCTATAACTGGTTTATTATTTTCCATTGAAGTAGATGGGCCGTTAGTTATATGATTATTTGTCGTTATTAACGGGTTATGCCTTATTTTTAATCCTCCTTGAGTGGGATTCCATGTACATACTAATATTTCAACGTTTGTGCCCAAAAACGTGTATTGAATCATTGGTTTAACTATTTCCCAATCTAGGCCGTCTAGTCCACATCCTATCCGGGGCATTGCTAATTGTGTAATGTTAGATTGTAAAATATTTGATTTTAATTTTTGTAAGCAATTATAAAGGTTATTGTATGTAGGTTTATCATAACAAAATTTTTTGGTAATTAAGTAGTATATATTTCTTTTTTTCCTTTTTAGTGAGGCCAACTCCCCTAGACCCTGATTTTGTTCTAAAAGTTCTTCTACCCCCTGAAATTTTTCTTTAAATTTTTTGGCTATACCTCGTCCCATTCTCAAATCTGCTGATACGCAGTGTGCTAGGGAGTATGTGTCTGCTGTGTTAAAAATATCCATATTTTTTTCCTCAATTTTTGTGGTAGACTCCACAAGTGTACCATTATTAACCATCTGCCAAAAGTCTGAGTACGAGGGTGCTATGTTGTTTTCTTCTCTTTTCGAAGGTATTTTATTTTCATGTTGACTTTTAATTTGTCTCGAGATTTCTTCTAAACATTTCTGATGATAGAGTTTCTTATAGTTTGTGGGGCTAATATATTCTTGTGCGTAAGTTTTGTTTTGCTCCGGCGTTTGTTTTCTATTTTCAAAAGTCGTAATTAATTGGTTGTTAGTTTCTTGTTTGTTGACTGGAAGACTATGTTGGATTTGCCCCTCCGTAAATATTATTACGTCATCTTGTAAATTTATTATCGATTTAAATTTTGTTAAAAATTCCATACCAAGTATTAGTGGGTATGGTGACTCTTCTATAATTTCAGCTTCACATAATGTCGTTAAGTTTTGAATCTGTAGTTGAAATGTAAAATGACCTATGACCGGTATTCGGTGACCCCCTGCAGTAATTAAGTTTTTAAATGTCGTTTTTGGTACAAAGTGGGGTAACAAATTTGCACGTATAATATTTTTGGCGCTACCTGTATCTAGGATAGCTTTTGTTGGAAGGTTGTTTATTTTTATGTCAAGTAAGATAGTTGTTGCTTTAGCACCTGTACTATACCCCCCCTTAGTGTTTAGGACGGCTGGGAGTTCTAATTTTGCCGCCCCCTGCCATTTGGGGAACCTCTCGCAACGTTAGGGCATGTTGCAGCGAAATGTCCCGGCCGGTTGCAGTTATAGCATCTTGGCCTATTGTCTGGCGTCCGTGTTGTTGGTAAATTAGTATTCCTTTTATAATTTTCCCCATATCCGTTTGCCTGGCCGTAACTTCTGCCGTGTTGGGTCGTAGGTACGAACTCTCTGTTCATTGTGGGAGGTTGGACTTGACGTGCTTGGTGGTTTTGATAGGACCGTCCTGTGTCATACGAATTGCCATTTCGTCTGTACTGGGTGTCCTGACTAGGGAATCTCCTTGCTTCAAAATTTCCTCTTGCGTGTGACGAGTTTCTTACCAATCCCAGGGTACCATAATTTACGTCGGTAGTTTGTTGGTAGGGTTGAAAATTCCTTTGAATTGGGGGTTGCCATTGGGGGGTTATCTGCTCCTGGCATTCGCGCGTGCTGCGTGGTGCTTTGTCAATCGTAGTTGCCAGATCCTTTACTTCTTCTAGTGTTGTCGGTTTACGATTTGGGGAATGTGTCAGCCAGTGATAGTGATAAGCCGCCTCCTGGTTGAGACCTTTTTCAAAAAATTTTATGAATTTCCGTGCGTCAAGTGTCTCGTCGTATTCGTGAAATATTGTTTTTAGTTCGTAGAAAAAGTCCTTGACCGACTCATTTGGTCCTTGCTTTCTATTTTCGACTCTATCCCTTAAATGCTCTATTAAGTCTGGGTCTTCAAATTCTAATAAGAAATCGTCGACAATTTGTGTCCACGTTTTTTGTGCATTTTTGATATCACCTGTGTATATTTTATACCACAAGTTGGCGCCTCCTTCTAAAAAGGAGCCCAAATAGAAAATTTTTAAAGGGTTGTCCCATCCGTTCGCAATCGCCGTTCTTTCGTAATTTTTAATAAAATTACTCGCATTTCCCTTGCTTGGATGGAATGTTTGGGGACTTATGAAAGTGGGAATTGCGGGCTTTTTATGTGCCGTTAATGCTTCTGAAATTGTCGTATCCATATTTTCCTTTTTCTTTTCCTTGGGAGTATCACGAGCTTCGCTCTCCTGTTTTTCTTCTCTTCCTTTTTCTTTAGCAGGTTCTTTTTCTTCCTCAGACACGTCGAAATTTATTCTCCTTTCGAGTTTTTCACCGTAACTTTGTGTTGGGGTGGAAATGTTACTCTGCTGCAGTGCCTTCTTTAATTGTTTATCAACAATTGTAATTTCGTGGTGATCCGGACTCTCGGGGTCGCTGGTGGTTTCTTCTGAGGTGTCCTGTATATGTTTTTTGTTTGATTTTATTGCTCGAGTTTGTGCCCTAGTTACTCTTCTTTCTATTTCATATAGTTCAGGTAACGAGCTAGATGAAAATTTTCTTTCTTGCCTGTGTGGTATTGGCGTTTGGGGCGGTGATCTCGCTACGCGATTACTCGCTTGAAATGGGTCCTGAGTCTGATTAGTACGTATTTCGGTACTGTTGGATTCCGGATTAAAACTATCGGGCACTGGTTCCACTTGTATTGTTAGTCTTTTCTCGCCTCCTGACATACTCTACCGCATCTTTATATTTGTTTTTGTTATGAATTATTTTGGTTATAGGTATATTTTAAGTATAATTTTAAAAAAACACTAATGACAAATAACAAGCAGACAGCTCAGATAAATCAGTAAAAATAATTATTAAGTCGGACAAGAAGTTAAATTAAAATTAGATTAAATAATAACTAAATAAAATGAAATTAAACAAAAAATAAATAAAAAAAAAAAATGCGAATGATAAAAATAATTAAGAAATAATAATTTTTCTCCTCGGGACTATGTGTCTTTTTATGTCAGACGAATATGACAAGTGAAAATTTCAAATATTTCCGTATTTCTACTTATATAAACCTCCCTCAATCATTCGTGTACAAAAAGAAAAAAAATGTTCACCCCCAACAAATGCAAAATTTCAATTACTGACAT
Source organism: Rutpela maculata (assembly GCA_936432065.2). Lineage (NCBI taxonomy): Eukaryota > Metazoa > Arthropoda > Insecta > Coleoptera > Cerambycidae > Rutpela > Rutpela maculata. Next base: position 119,370,454 of record OW386286.2, read on the forward strand.
GCATCATCCCCAAATAAAATTTTAAATTCAATTGCCATTTCTTTACTTAGCGCGATATTTTCCGTTTTTACGGGTTTATTTGCAGCAACTGTAACCTCCGGAAAACAAAAATAATTGCTTTCCTTTTCCTCGCAATTTTTTCCCTCAATCCGTGGGGTTAGAGGCAGACCTGACTGATTTAACTCAACTTCAATCGGGGTTAATGAATGCGACGCAAGAGCTTTCCTCCTTGCCTCCCTTCTTTCCTGCCTTTCTTTTTTGCCCGGTTTCAGGCGTGGCATTTAAATAAAAATTAAAGTAAGAAAAAAAATATTCAAAAAATAAATTTTAACAAACAAGGTGACTTGAGGTACTGGTTACTAACACAACATATGATAAAAAGAATAAATAAAAATATATTATCAAACAATTATAGCAGTGCAGTTGAACGTCAAACTTAACTAGCCAGGTATACGGGCCTTGACTTTACAACTTGTCCTGTAATTTTCCCGGCCTGAGAACCAGGCTGATCGGGAAAAGTGTAGACTTTCCTGACAATTGCTTTGAAAACGGGAGAAAAAAAATATATTGCTACGCTGTCTCTAGCCAGATCTACGGGCGCTTAGAGAAAGGATAGCTACGTTAAAGAAAATTAAATGAACGCGTAATTTTAAATTTAATTTAAGTAAGTACCACAGATCACTTGTTGCCACTAAAACTTTGAATCCCTGATTTCTACACTAATTTAGAAAAAGAAAAAAAAGAAAAATCACTACAAATTAGGTCGCCCAGTAACTTATTAAATTAAAAATGCGTAGAACCTAACGCTACCACTATTTGTTGTTCAGTAACTTAAAAAATTTTTTTTTTAAATAATTAACAATTCGGTGCTTTCACCAAACAGCCCTTCAAAACAACTTCGCTACGTATGGCACCTCCCTTACTAGATATGAAATATTACATTAACACATGTGAAAATTTAATTTGCCCGCGCTTCCACCATATGTCGAGCCTCTGGGGGCGGCCCCTTTTAAAATGGGGTACTCGCTTGGGTACTCGACTTAATTTTTCCGAGGAACCGGGTATCTTCAACAGAAAGGGGTAGGGCCACACACACGAACACAAGTGAAACTATCTGTTACTGAACGGCAAATACAATTTATTTGAAAACTGGTACACAAAAGAATGATTATACTTACAGGAGTATTCTTCCCTGAACTCTCAACATGGGTAGGCGGCTGGCGGCTGGACTTAGAAAATTTCAATAATTAGTTTCACCCTTTCGGGACTTTGCTCTTCACTGACTCGGCTACCGTCTCCTTCCGGAGCTAACGCGATAATGAATTTTAATTTTACCCTTTCGGGATTTTTCTCTTCAATGACTCCCGGCTACCGTCTCCTTCCGGAGCTAACGCGGTAATGAATTCTCTCTACTAATTTCTTTCATCAATACTTATTCGTTCTCTTCCTTACTCAGCAATTTGCCGAGTTCATTGCTAGAGCAATGCCTCTATGGAAGAACACCAATAAATATGTGAAAGATTGCATAGACAACGGAAATATCCTATTACCTCCGTTGCCTATACGCGAAGTTATGTCTCTAATAATTACACGATTTAAATAATTTCTATTTTCTAACGTAAAATACAATAATTTAATTTAATTTTGGATATTTTCCGACATTATAACGATTATTTTGTTTCATTGTTATTTTATTAATGCTTCTAAAATGCTATTTGATTATATTAGAGTTGCAGAAAACACTATCTGGTTGTCTGCAACTGAACTGATTTATAAATTTATCATCAAAACGTCCTTACAGCAAAATTATAAAATATCTTATAAAGCAGTTAAGAAATTATTTTAGAAACGTTTCTGTGACTAAGCTATAAAACATTTAAGTTTATACAACTACATAATTTTATAGAGCTTTTTTAGTAACGTTCTTCAGTATTTTCAGCTCCGTTATAAATATGTGTTAAAATTATTTTATAATTGTTTCCTATTATATTATAAAACAGTTATATTAAAACACTAATTGGGACAGTTTTGCTATTGAAAGTAAATTGTTGTTCCAGAGTCTGCTGCATAATTATCATATAGCGTTGCAATATGGCAACGGTAATAAAGTAGATACAAAATAAAATTGTATTAAATAGTTTTTGAGGCACAAATTTTACGTAAAAAAAGTTTTAGCCGGTTTCTCAAACTCTATTTTTTTTTCTACGCCATTTTTATGAAAACAAACATTTTTTAATGCAAACTATTTTAAAGGATTATTAAAAATTATCACAATATTAAACGTATGAAAAAAAATCATGAATTCGGAAATTTTTTAACTTGGCCGCTAGTACATTTTTTGAGCTGTATCTCGGAAACTAGACGTGAGATCGAGTTGGGCCCATGAGAACTCTTAATCACAAAGTCGAAATCTACAACGATTGTCAATTATAGTAGCTTAAACTGAAGTAAGAAGAATCCCCTAAACCATTTTTAACCTCTCGATAATAATTCAAAAATTACTAACATTGATAAATAGTAAATTAAAAACGTATTAAACTAATAGTGTACCAGCACCCAGCATGTAATTTGAAAGTGCGGATATTTATTAAAAAACCGCTGCCCAAGGAATCACTACTTCCACATCTAAATTTTCTATCCAAGTCACTCACAACGAAAAAATTTTATACGTTTACATTTTTAAACCCATAAAACGATACTCCACATCGGTAGTGGGGTGGGGGTGGTGATAGGGGGTTGATAGTGGGGGTGGATGAAGTAGAAAAATATTTTGAGGTTTCTGGTTCTTGTACACACACTAAATCACAATATTTTTCATCCCCTTTAATAATGGTTAATACCAAAAATTTTTTTGAGACCTTAGCTTCTCTTGTATATACTAAATACCAATTTTATGGACTCTTACCGACAAACCGACAGACAGAAATGTTTTTTTCTCTCAAACTTAAAATCTCGACGTTTCATGACATTCTAAGTAAGCCTTTTTGAACAATAAAAATTTTTTTAAATTTTTTTGTCGTTACTATGCTTCCACTGGATGTGGAAGTAAAAGTGAAAGTTTTCCCAATTTTAGTAACTTCAACCTACTGAAGATGAAGAAACTCCTTAAGTTATTTTTAATCTATAATTACTAATTTTAAGCTGCAAATGTAAATAATAATTATATATTCCTATAACCTGTCAACAAACAATACTAATAGATCAACCCAACATTTCTATGTAGTACACAGCCTAACATAACCTAGCTATCATTCTTATACCGTGCGTGTAATTTCCTATTAGGTATGTACATCCACGTAGAGCGATAGATATGACAACATAGCTGCCGTAAATTCCTCCGTCGAGCGAGCATTCCAGTGATTCCAGTCTGTTATTTCATTTCAGCCAGCTGGCACGCGCGATGTTGTAATTTTACTCCCTATGCCTAGCGTTCGGCGACACGCACGGTATTTATTTTTTTTATTTGATTTAGGAGTGAAATTTTCTTACCGTATCCCCACGTGCTTTAATTCATTACCGGACATTTTTCAAGCAGTAGGGAGATTACTAGTGAAAATTTTCATAAAATGAGCAAGGGTGTTAAAATAAAAACTTAACATGCAATTTAATGGTAATAGTTAAAATAAATTCTAAGTTTTTATCAAAATGTTTGTGATTCTGGCTACAGTTATTTTTTTTCGTTAGTTATAACAAAAATACAAAATAACCCTTTTTTGAATAATAATTGTTAAGATACGGCCCTGTCACAAGACACATTATTTTATAGATGTTTTGTAGGAATTGCCTATAGTTTAATTATCTTAAAATGCTTTTTATTAATACAAACGTATTTTATAGAGGGAAGCCATTTCATGAGACCAGCGTTCGTAAATATGACAAGTCATAAAAAGTTTAAAAATCACATTTTTATTAATATTTATGGCAGTTAATATGTGCTAATTATAAAGTTATGATGATTAAAACAAATTGACGTTAAATTTCATTACAAAAAATTTTAAATGTGAAATCAATCTTTATAAAATTCCAAAAATTATTAGAAACCTTCAGTAAACATGAGAGGCACTTAAAATTCACCAAAAACATGACATAATTCACAGTAAAATTTCTTCGCATCAAAAATTGCAGGCTGTATGGGTTAGCATGTCTCTAAAATAATTATTATTAAGTATGTTCTTATCCACTGTCCAGTAAAATCACTGAAAGCTTGGTATAGAGATTAACATATTATATATTTGTAAGTATATATGTATGCGACTTTTTGAATACATTTAAGAAATCGTTTTATTTTGTTGATGTTTTATAGCAATAATAACAAACAGTGAAGTATGTGCTTTATAACGCAATTAAATGAAGCTTGAATAGAACTGTTTTATAGTGGCGGTACAGAATTTTCTTAGAGTCTGCGGAAATGTTTATACAGTTATTTTGTAATGGTTGCAATAGGCTTTACAAAATATCAACAGTGACAGAATTATTTTATAAGATGGTGCCAATTTTACATTTATAGCTGTCGTATTAACGTTTCTAAAGTGTTTCTGAGACTAATGTTGTTTATAAAATTTGTGTCGGAAATATTTCTGCAGCTTTTCTAAAATACCAAATTGCTAGTGAAATTTGCATCAGGTGTTGCCGACTGCAAATACTTATTTCAACAATAAACGTAAAAGATATATTGACTGCGTGGCGCCCTTTAAAAGTGAATTGTGCCTTGTTCGTGCAAAATATGAATCAAATAGGTATTAGCAGTCGGCTACGCCTGACTGCAACTTCTACTCGTATTTGTCATGTAACTAACACAATTGCCATGGAAGTAAGTTGCTATACTTTTAGCGAAACTATGCAGAGTGGTCATCCCCAAAAAGTAGTCAATTAAGAGGACAATGAAGGCAAGTAATATTTAGACTATAGTTGAAAATATTGCTAAGGAAGCAAACCATATATACTTGTTAATGAATAAAAAAATATACAGCGCGGTCAGTGGTAACATTCAATTAAATAACTTATATCTAGATATATAACAGGCTATCTTTTCACTATATACCTTGTTTGCTCCTAACATAGTCACATTATATGTCCATTAAAAAGAATATATGAACATCACATCCCATAGGCAACAGTGGCATTGTGTGTGTAGAAAATATGTAGAATGGTAAATACTTTCATTTAAATGAATTATTGCAATTCCTGCATTACCGGCCCTTTATACAACGTGATGTAGGCATACGATATTACAGTAAGATAATACAGTAAGATAAATATCTATTGAAAGGATATTAAAATTTAATTGCTATTCACTTTATAACTATAAACTGAACTTCATCATGTTACGACTATGGAACGATCGATTTTCTTCTTTTCTAAACTGCTTTCTGCAAACGGCACAGCATTTCTCTATTTTGCACTAAATATATTGCCACTAAACTGTGTAAATATGAATAGAGAATATTATTTAGGTATTAAGCAAATCACAACTTAAAATAAAAAGACTTCTTCACCACATTTTGATCGAAAAACACGAAAAACACTTATTAACATTAATGGCGGACACTGTCAAAAGCATCAAACTGAGATTTGATAATCGAATTGAACCGATCGTGCCCGAATCGGCCGCGAATAGATCAACTAGCCAATCAAGAACTTATGGGAAGAAGTGCCTTAGATTGTAATTGTAACTATCTCAGCAACATACAAATCAGTACAATTATGTATCTAGATATAAGTTCTTTAATCGGAGGTAGTCACCCAAAAAAAATACGACGATGTACCAGATATCAAAACTGCAAAGTTACACTATGTCTTTCAAATTCGAACGAACTTTACGTATATTAGTATATTTCAGTTTTGTCATAACAGGTTGTGAACTTAATCTCAATGGCACCACGTAAAAGTAAATCGAGTCGTATTCGAGCAAAATATTAATCAAATAGGTACTTGCAGTCGGCTACGCTCGATTGCAACTTCTACTCGTTGTGAAATAAACATACTAGGACGAGTCAATAGACGATAACGATAAGGAAAATACCACGTATTACCAGTACGAATAGTTCGCACAGTATCAACATTGCTTTAATTTTTTACATAAATTAAGCACATAGTTTTAGAGAATATAAGTTTTAGATTTGTTTTATATTAAAGTACTTAGTAAAAAAATACGCAAAATTTAGAAATATTGTCATATGAGAATTTTTTTCTGGGTAATTATTGTATTTTCTGTATGATCCCGACACTTTCTCCTATCAACAAGGGGTGAGAACCAGCCCTAAATTTAAATATTTAATATTTGGAAAAGTATTGCTGATTTATTTTTGAAACGTAGTATGTTTTTGAGATCTCATTTCTCTAAAGCAACTATTTTCTAAAACAACTATTTTAAACAGACTAAAAAATTGAACATCTAGGTGGTGAAATATATCGAGCATAACTTCTTTGTTTTTTATCATAAAGAAATTCGCAACGATTCAATTTATAGCTTGATTAATTTATCTTTAATCTTGATCCTTAGCATTTTTGATTCAAGTGTCATAGTTTCTAAGATATTAAACTTTAAACTAAATACTTCATCCTATAAACGTTTGGTCATCCTGTTTAAACTTCCGTGCCTCCGAAACTATTATTTCTACTTACATCAATATAAAAAAAAAAGATTTATCGTCAGTTTATAAGTTTATTTTCTTGTCTCTACTATTTTTTCGTAAAAACTAATATTTATTGAGATATTTGCAAGGGAACTATACTTTTACGTTTTTCGAAAATCCATTTATAGTTTAAAGTGCAATATTTTTCTAAACAAGTGCAGTAAACGGACCAACATCTAGTTCTGTCATAACTTCTTTGGTTTTTATGCTACAGGAGCAATCAAAGAATCATTAATAAATCTTTTATATTGGTTATTAGCATTTTTGATGTATGTCCCATAAATATTTAACATTTGGATTGAGGTATTTTAAAAAAGTTCGAATGCAACTTTAAATGTCGTCTTCAAAATTGAAGAATTGACCTTTTCATTCAGATTCAGTGTCATGGAAGCTTCGCTAAATATTAACTGATTTGGCAAAAAGTTTATTCGCAAATTAAACTTTTAATTTTTTTAAGCCCTTCCGTACGTATAATTTCTCATGAGAAAATACAAAATTTAGTAAATATATTTTAACGTTTGACCTTAGCTTTTTTCCAGAATAATCAATAGAGTGATTTTAGCATATTTTTTGTTTAGGGTTAGATAATATTCCAGAGTCTTCAAGTGTGCTGGAGTGTTTATAGATTAATTAAAAATATTTTATAAGTGTTTTGATTCCATTCTCTCATCAAGATCGAAGTTCAATGAACATTTGTTAATATCCTCGGGGCTTCGAGAGTATTTTCGAATCCTCCAGAATTTTGGGTTAATATCGGATTCGTTAATTATAAATGGATAAATAAATTTAATTGGTATGTTGTGGAGCGTTCAAGGATTTCTCAAAAATGTTCGAGAATAATCAATAATATGACTAGTGATTAATTTTGCTTTAATGTTACCGAATAATTTAAAATCCTCCAGAATATCCTTGGGTGTTTTATAGACTATTTATAAATATTGTAACTAGTTTTGATCTTCTTTTGTGTTGGATTGAAATCAGCCTAGAAGTTTAGTGATTATTTTAGGGGTTTTGAGGATATTTTCGATCGCCCTATTGCAAGGCTGACCCAAAAGTAGATTAAAGGAATTTGCACCAGTGAGAGACAAAGAACATTACATGATTCATTCAAAGTATAGGCGCAAGGGGGAAACTTTTGGACATAGATAACTGAAATAATACATGAAACTTTTGAGACTTCGAGAATTTCTTCAAATTTTCTAGAAGGTTTTATTGACTTATTTCACAAAGGAAAGTTTGGTAAAAAATGTTATGGTGAAAACTAGATTCGTATCACTGAATCATGACAACCAACGGTATTTTTCATTCTTTACGAACATGGTAACCATGATTAACACTGTAAGTGATATAAAAATGTCAAATTTCTTTATTGTAAACATTTCTAAAGATATATTAAGTTAAGTGGTGGTGGTAGCAGTAGCTAAACTTTGCCAGGACCTTAACATAAATAAGGCAATTGAAATAAAATAAAAATACAAAATATTAATTTGAAAAATATGATATATACAGGGTGCGCCGCTTAAAACTACCCAGACTTGCAACTTTCTTATTTTTGAAGCGATGACTATGTTGGGCACATCAAATTGTAGACATTTTTATAGCCTTTAAACATGCGTACAGAGTGATTTAAAAACATTTTTTTTGAAAAAATTGTGAAGAAAGGAAATTTAATTTCTTTGAATATTTTTTTACCTCACTCTGTACATGAACTGTGTTAATGTGTTCTTGTAAAGGATTTAATTTGCTTCAATTTATGTTATTAAAATTAAAAACTTTAAAAATGAAAATTTTGCAATTTACTGTTTAGTAAATTTTAATATAAGTTTGTTTTTAAAAATATTTATTTCTTTTGTTCCTTGTTAATGTTTTGTTACGTTGAATATTGTTTGTGATTTACAAATAAAGCATAAAATTATTATTTACATTCTTTTCAAAGTTATCTTAAAAAAAATCAGTTTGGAATCGGAAAGAGTGTTTTTAATTTCTTCCTCTAAAACCAAAAAGAATTTCGAATATGACGTAATAACATTAATTGAAGCTAATATTCAAGGAAATTAAATTTTCTTTCTTAACAATTTTTTCAATTTTTTTTTAAAACCACTTTGTACACATGTTTAAATGCCTTAAAAATATCTACAATTTGATGTGCCCAACATGATCCTCGCTTAAAAAATAAGAAAGTTGCAAGTCTGGGGAGCTTTAAGTGGCGCACCCTGTATATTTAAAATATTTTTATAATTCCCTAATTATTAAATCAAATAATATATATAACATGACACTTCTGATAAAAATGCGTTTATCGTTTAAGTTAATCCGTATTGATGATACTTGTCAAAATAAACTAAATTGATTTCTAGTTGCTTGATACAAACAATATTTTTTATTTGCAAAATTAGTCATTCATTTTATATATTTACACAAAAAATATCAGTTTTACATATTTGGATTTTAATCTGATGTTCTTATTTGCTGAATGACAATTTTTGTCTGATGCAAATAATACTTTATTATTATTAATAAAATTTGAGAATGAGATGCCTGTGAAAAAGGAACGATATTCTGTTGTCCAGTGTGCATATGTAGTTTTGAGGATCTTGAATATGGAGTTCTTTCATACATTATAGGTTTTCTCTTGACTAGTATCTGCAACTATGGTTATTATTTATCTATAAAAGGAAATAGACCACTTTATCACTCAATAAATAGACAATTCTATTGGTAAAACGCATTTCCGTCATTATGTCACAAAATTGCATTTCCCGATCACAATCATCTTCATTTAACTTTTGCAACAATTGCATTTTATATGGATGAAATTTCTTTTTTTGGCAAATTTCTGACAGACTTTGAATCTACTCCAAAATTTCAGGAAATTCTCTTGTTGAAACTTTAAAATTCTCTTTTCGTGACAGTAACGATCAAGGGATATCGGTTGCTGTTGTCGGGTGATCACTTTTAGCCATGCCATGAACAGGACCTATATGTGTAAATTTTCTTAAGATACTGCTTTCCATAATATTGATCTCTGACGCAGCACTCGTCAGAGATCAATATTATGGAGATATCTTGCATTGAACGACATGCTCATTTACTCCTATGCCCTTTCTCATATCTTACTCCCACCTTCCCTCCCATTCATCATTATTAAAAATGATACTTTTTTCTCTTTGACTTAATTTCAGTATTACTACGTATTAATTCATAAGATCTCGCACTTCAATTGATTCGAAATGCTTTACAACTACAGCAAGTAGTGGAGTCGATGGGGGCCTAAAAATAACAAAACCTCGGAATCCGGCGAACAAGAATGAAAACTTTACCAGTGTAATATTTTGTCGAACTCCTCCATACATTTCCTTAAATATATAAGGAATAAAATAATATATAAAATTGCAAGTGGCATGGAGTGGCTGGTACGAGAGCTCTTTTGAGTAGGAATAAGTCTTTCGGCTGGTGTTTGTTGCAGTCGAAACTTTAGCATTTTATGGCAATACATAGTTATTGCACTTAACGCGGCCAGGCTTGTAATTCGTAATCCAGCGCTTAGCGGGGCATTAGTCCGGAGAATAGCTGTTAGTTGCAGTCTGTTTTTTTTTAATCCTTATATATTCAATGAAAAGTATAGAGGAGTTCGACAAAATATTACGTTAGTAAATATTCGACCCTCTAAGAGCATACCTACTAAGAATGAAATCGGCAGAAATCTTTTATAACGTGTTTCTTATACTAAAAATTACAAAGTTTACCTCTTCAGCCCGTATGATTGTTGTTTTTCGTCATAGCTAATTAGTATTAAACAATTTATATTGAGAAACAAAGCAATATAAACAGCTTTTACAGTTCAGTTCATTAGTTGAAGAAAAATATTGCTCTGTACTTATGTTTTTGGACTTGCTGATTACGAATCTGAAGTCAAAACAAAAAAATCAAAATGGCAACTCCAATATGGTGGATCGAGTTTTCTTTAAAGCATGTACTTTAAACATCGAAATTAGTGACAAACTGGAATGTGTACTCAACACTCAAAAGTGACTTAGAGAGAGAAACTTGCGTCCATTATTACATCCTTTTCTTCGGCCTGTGTACAGACGGTTCAACCAATCAGACGTTTCCTTCAACCAATCAAATATTATCAGACAAGGAAAAAATAGTGCACACAAGTTTCTCTTTCCGTAAAGACATGCTTCAGTGGTTTCGTATACCTAAAGCACTGAGTTCCAGTATGTTATTAATTTCGATGACTTTAAACGAACAAAAAACAACAACTTCTAGATAATGCTATATATTAACGAAAAATAGTATTTGAGAATAATTTTTCTAATTACTGGCTAATTACAGTAACAAAATGACGACATTTTTATTAAGAGAGTGTGAAGACGCACATTATTTCGGCCATAACTTCTTTATTTTTGATTCTACAGAAACGAACAAAAAATCATACAAAAGCTTGATCAACAACCGTTAGTTTCGATTCTTGACATTTTTGACCGGAGTGACTTAGTTTCTGAGATATTTAACATATAAACTAAATACTTCGCCTTACAGACGTTAGGATGCCACCTTTATACTTCCAGATCTCCGAAATCATTAACTCTACAGAAATCAGAAAAACAAACGGAATTCATCCTCAATTTAGTAGCCCTCTTATTTGTCTCTAGCATCTTTTCGCTCAATGTAATACCTTTCGAGTTGTTTGACGAAAATCTATTTGAAATACCTCTTCTTCAAGCTAAAATCCCAATTGCCCAGTCGTTATAACTTAAAAACTATAAATTTATGTGAGAACCTTTTTTTTTCTCAAAATTTGATTCTTTTCCATCCCCCAATGTTTTTGTTTTTATTTTATTTTGTAAATTAGCAAGCCCCCGCATAATATAGAGACTTTCCTTTGATGCATTTTCGCCCATTTTTATCAACTTAATGGTTGCCAAAAATAACGAAATCTGATTCCTATGACATTATTCGGAAGTTAAAACCTCTAGTTAAATAACAATATACTATAAGTGATCAATAACCGATGTATTTGTAAAGATATTTGTTTATTCTAGAACTGGGAATTCGAATGGTATAATAACAACAGAAGTAATAGTTATGTTCAAGATGGTGTACTGCATATCAGACCAACATTACTAGCTGATGATGGTGGAGAAGATTTCGTGTTACATGGACATCTGGATATAAATGGTGGATCCCCTGCAGATGAGTAATGTGTTATTTTAATATAGTTTTTTATTTTTAACGATATTAACGGCATAGAATTTGTAGAAGTTTACAAGAGTTTGTTTTTTTAGAAGGATAGTTTTGTAATTTTTATGACTATTCCAATTGGTACGATATTTCTGACTAAAGCTAACGATATGTTTGTCTTTAAACACATTTTAGATTATTTTAATGACGAAACAAATGTTCGAGTGAACTAAGACATTAAGAAAATAATCTTCCTTTAGTCCTTTAATCATAACTGTACTTCTACCGTATTAACGGTTTTGTCCTGACTCTGAAAATTCTAACTCATTTCTGCATAAGTTAGAAAGCCGATAGGTGATATTTTAGGGGAATTAAAAAAATGTAAATGTCACAACTGCGGCTCCAATATGGCGGCAAAATTTTCTAATTTCCTTTGAATTCAATGAAATTTTGTGTTCGAAAATTTTTCAAGTTGTCTAAATAAATGTTAGCTGTGGCATTCTCTTAATTCATGTATTTTCTTCTAAAAATAATATCCGTGAAATCTACAAAATAATACAATCATTTAGTATTCTACTAAGAAGTAACCTCTACGCCTGTGACTTTTACGTCAAAAGGTCAGTTATAGGACGTTTTTGGGCAAAATAAATTTAAGATCGCTATACACAGTGTGTTAAATGTAGTAATATTCTACAAATACTTTATTTGTAGTCGAGACAAGAGATGTTGTGGAGGGCTAGCGGGTCGTCGAAAAGCTTGACGACAAAGTCGATAAAAGCAACTAACAAGGACTACCACTATTCTCCTCGCTCCTTCGTTCTGCTACATGCGTTTCCTCAACTATATTATTATCATTATCATTAAGAACGCGAGCGGATTTAGAAGATCGCAGTACTCAGGCCTGTCGGCCCATTGAACATTCGTGACATGTAGGATCTCCTAGAAAAGACCAGTGCCCTGCACAAAGGTCAGCAGTCTGTTTCAGATTAGATCCCGTAGCTCCTGTGGCTGCAAATATTGCCTTTCGAGATGCCTATACCTTGACGCTCCTAGTGATGCACAAATGCATAGGATATCAGAGATGATTTCATCCTCCACTTCACACATCCGACAAATATGATCTCTCAACCTCAATGTATATAGGTGCTTGTTCAGAGGGCAGTGTCCTGTTATTAAGCCTACCATGCATCTAATTTTTTTCTCTATCGATCACTTTACGGTAAAAACAATTAAAGGCCCCTTTAATGGAGCCTGGACTACCTTATTCCGGGAGCTTGAGCCCAATAGTTGAACTGTACAGTGACCCAGCCTCGTAGTTCTGAATGAATCAGACTCCTTGACAGATCGAAGATTGGTTCAGGGCCAGGAAAGGGAGAATTTTCTCCTGCTCCCACCAGACGATTTGCTACTTTGTTGCCCTCCACACCACTGTGTCCAAGCACCCAGTTGCGTTCACAGAGTTTAGTTAAAATATTTAGACAATTTAGCACCAGCTTAGAAGTCACTGTATTTGATGCAATGGCCCTCAGAGCCGCCTGGCTATCGCTGCATATATAAATATGTTTGTTTACGAACCATCTTCTGAGATCCTCGCTTGCGCACAGTTGAATAGAATATACTTTTGCTTGGAATACACTTAGATACCTTCCAAGTGGCAACGATTTACGAGCCCTTGGTTTGCCGTCTATGCCAGGACCCGTTCCCTGATTAGTCTCCGATTCATTTGTGTACCATTCCAAACCACCGGGACTCAGAAAATGTCTTTTATCGGGTTCCCAATCATCTGCACTCCGAACTGTGAACATATAGACGGGGAGACACCGGTCATGCCCACCTGCCGGTAGAGCCAGAGCCTTTTGTGATCTCTAACCTTTGGCCCGTAATATTCCACATTTCATTCCTGAACGGTCTTTTGCTACTTTTCTGACTTTAAGCTCCACTTCAACGTGCAAGGGAGTGAGTCCAAGAATGGCCTCCATGGCAATCGTTGGAGTGGTTCTGATTGCACCTGTGATACACGCTAATCTTCGAACTAAGCGAGCCATAATGGGCTTATTTAGTAATATTTAATTTACAATTTATTTTTGCATTTTCCGTAAGTATTTAACCCCTCAAGTATATAGTGAAAAAATTAGACCGCTAGCGTTAATATTAACTGTAATATTTGATTTCCAATTCATAATATATTTGAAACAGCACTCGCTCGACTGGTTTTATGAGTTATGCGGTTTTAGTCCGTCTGTTGTGCTTGCCGTATGAAACTATATGAGAGCAGACGAGCGGTAGACCGCTGGCGTGGTTTGACGTCACACTGCATTTTTGTGCGCTTCATTTTCATTATTTATTTTCAAGGAGAAGGAGTTGAAAAGAAAAATCTAATATTTTGCACATTTACTAACTCAAAGTGTACTTTCGAAATATGCACTCTTGGGAGCGTCATCACACCAGTGTCGCGTATGTTAGTCTTACCATAACAGACAGTAGTCTTCAGACTTAGTCCTTACTTAGAACCAAAGATGCGTTTGCACATCTATAGAGATGCACAGGCTTTCCTCGTTTGAGCTTACACGTGGTCTTTCCACGACAGATTGAAGGGTTACCTTCAGGTAGTTCACTGTACTGGAAATGCTCAAACGTGTGGCCATAAAACAATGAAGCTGTTCGCTTATTTTTATCCTTTTAGTGAAAAGCATTAGCCTCTGTCTTGCTAGGGTTGACAGAGAGCCCGTGTCTGTTTCATCATCACTTACACTGAACTATGTTGAGAGTCCTTTGCATAAGCTGTGCAATATTCATTGGTTATATCCAGAGAGCTCTGAATTTTATCGGATTAACTGCGGGTAGCTTTTCTTTGTAAAATTTCGCTTACAAAATGTTCGAAAGTTAATAATTTACCTTAAAAGCCCGAGACCGAAGGTCGAGGGCTTTTTGTGTAAATTATTAAGTCGAGAACATTTGCTTGAAAGCAAAATTTTGCAAAAAATGTAGCTACCCGCAGTTTGTGTGATAAGATTTAGAGCTCGAGGGTATATGTCAAGATTATTTCCCAAATGAACAAATTCCTTACGTACTTTTATACTTTTATTTATAGATACATACACTTTCTTTTAAGTTCAGTAACAATTATTATAATTTTATTATATTAATTGTCGGCGACGCGTTCTATAAACTACTTTTGTCTCGTAGCCATGGAAACGGACATGGTAGATGCTTATTTGACTTTTGTTACGCGACCGTGATTGTAAATCTGACAGTTTGTGTCAGTTTGATATTAAAAATATTTTTGTAAAATTGCATAAATACACCGTTGGTAGATAGTAATTATAAATAAAAAAATAGTTCTTGAATTTGTTTTTGATTCAATTGAGAGTAAATTAAATCAATTATGTGCATTTAAAAGCTAGACGTAATGTCTTCACTGGTAAATTTTAAAAAAGCTAGCTTGCGTTTATTCAGTGTAAAACTGTTGTCATTGGTTGAAATTTAAAAATTCACGAAATGTCATTGGTCTATAATTTATGAGGGAAATAATCACTATAAATCAACCTCTTATCATGATAACCAGATCATTTGCATATGCTTGTTCATTGAAGCCAGCTTTGTTCAATTCAGCCAGTAGCTCGTCGAGCATGAGGTTCCATAACAGTGGGAACAATACGCCTTCCTGCGGACAATTTCGCCCCACTTTGGCCCTAAACGTTTCGTTACAAAGCGTAATTTCAATGTCGCAGGTCCTCAGCATGGACGGTGTCCACTTAACTATTGAGGTCCACGCTGCGGTCCGCAACTGCTTGACAGAGACAATCTTTAATTACATATTTGTTTTTCCATTTTTTAGATGTACAAATCCCCAATGGTATGGATGTGTTCGTGATGGAAATCCGGATGCCGCTCTAAATCCCATTAAAAGTGCCCGAATGCGCTTAGTCAA
This sequence comes from Rutpela maculata, assembly GCA_936432065.2. Taxonomy (NCBI): domain Eukaryota; kingdom Metazoa; phylum Arthropoda; class Insecta; order Coleoptera; family Cerambycidae; genus Rutpela; species Rutpela maculata. Next base: position 119,386,207 of record OW386286.2, read on the forward strand.
CTCATTTTCATATAAATATGGTAGAGTAGAAGTTCGTGCCAAACTTCCCGCTGGAGATTGGTTATGGCCAGGTAATTATACTAGACATGCTCAATACAAAAAAAAAACCGCTGCCCAAGGAATCACAACTTCCACATCCAGATTTTCTATCCAAGTCACTCACAACGAAAAAATTTGTGGAAATAATTGTTCATGGAACTTTAATAATATAATATTTGAAATACTCTACCCCAAAAACCCATAAAACGATACCCCATGGTGGATGAAAAAAATATTTTGAGGTTTCTGGTTCTTGTACACACACTAAGTCACATTTTTTTTCATCCCCTTTAATAATGGGGTAAGGGTGGTAATAGAGGTGGCTAATGCCAATTTTTTTGAGACCTTAGCTTCTCTTGTATATACTAAATACCAATTTTATGAAATCTTACCTGCTGATTTACCTATTTACCCCAAATTTACCCCAATTTACCCCCCCAACCTTCGACGGAACAAGATGAAAATATAATCCAGTTCCAGACCTGGTTAAAATGTACCAAATTTCAAATCAATATCTTAAACGGTTCCAGAGTAAACGTGCACACAAAAATGTTACAGGCAGACAGACATACAGACCGACAGACAGAAATTTTTCTTTCACTCAAACTTAAAATCTCGACGTTTCGTGACATTCTAAGCCCATTTGAACAATAAAAATGTTTTTGTCGTTACTATACTTCCACTGGATGTGGAAGTAATATTTCATTTAATCTTGAGGTTCTGACGGTGGGTTGGAATAGTTTCCACTGACCACTTCAATAAATGTACCAAATTGCTATCGTCACAATTCAATGCACAAAAAGTATGAGAAAAAAATGAATATTGTCTACCGAATCCATGTTTGGAAAAACAGTGGATGACATATAATTTTGATTAAATCTTTTTTCACATATTTAAGCTTGTAGTCGCCAAAAAAGATGAAATTGGAGCTAGTGCTCTTTTAAAATAAAAAAATAACCACACGAAAACGAGGAATATATTGCATTTGATTGGAACATTTTTGAAACAGTAAATGTCGCCTGTCGTGAAAAAAATTCGATGTCATTGTGTTAGTGAATGAATTCCGAACAACTTTCAAAATGTCCGTCATGTTCTTGTAAGCACGGTAACTTAAGAAAGAAAAGTCCGATTTTTTTTGAAATTTGCACAGTAAGTTAGCATTGACTAGAGGAAGCTGTTTTTGTATAAAATAGATCACCAAACAAGCAACCAAACAACAACGATTTAGTGAAAAATCGGTCGAGGCCAGAAGATAAAAACTAGTGGAAGCAATATACTCTTAGCCGATTTACTGAGCTTTTTATATAATTGTTACACGTTCTATACGATACTCTTCGCATTTTTCTTGTGAATAATGTTAGTTTTTGGACATTCTAAATTTTGTGATACCAACTTTGTTGTGAAAAAATTTATGAATTTATGAAGAAAAAATTAGATTCGAACACAAGACCTTTGGATTGCAATGCAAAACTTTGGCCATTACGCCATCACACCCCACTATAAAAATTGAATGTATGTAGTATATATCATTCCATAATTATATTTCAACAGATTAGATATATTGCGAAATGTATATACAGTGCGTGTAATTGCGGACTGGGCATGTACGTCCACGTAGCGCAAGAGATATGACAACCCAGGTAACACCAAACTCGCCCGTCGGCGGCATAGATTAAAGAGTCGGCGCTAGACCACTAAAGCATCCCCGTTCTCAGTTATTTCATTTCAGCCAGCTGGCACACGCGATGTTGCAATTCTTACTCCCTATGCCCATCCCGCCACTACACACACTGTATTAGTAAAATGTATAAATAAATAAAATATATAGAGAATAACAGATCGCAAGATTTCTATTTAAGTACAAGTGATAAAAATTAAGATATATATTTTTTTTATCTTAAATGATTAATAACTTTCTTATTTACTGATTGATTTTTTTCAAAAACAATAGGGTTCTTCCTCTAGCTAACGCTAACTTACCTTCCAAATTTCAATATAATCGTACTTTTCTTTCTTAAGTTATCGTGCTTATAAGAAACGTGACGGACTGACATTTTGAAAGTTGTTCAGAATTCGTTCACTAACATAATAAAATGAAAATGTTTTCTCTACGAGCGATATTTACTGTTTTAGAAATGTGCCGATCAAATGCTCTTCGTTTTTGCGAAGATTATAATAGAGTTATTAATCATTTAAATTTTAGAAAACAGTCATAATGTTTGTTTTGTAATTGAATAGAAATTTTGTGAAAGGTTAGTTCCTGTCATTATTTATTTATATATTTTACAAATGTAAATTTCATACTAATATTGTATCCAATCTTTTAAATCAAAATTTCACTTAGACAAATTATATTATAGACATTAACGCCTGTGAAAGTAACGAATGGTCATCTAGTGGCCACACATTAGACTTAAAATCACTTTTCGCATAAAACACAACTTGCACTTGTACTATAGTCTGTTTTTAAACTAGAAGGACTAAATAATAATAATAATAATAATAATAATAATAATAATAATACTTTATTAACCATTTCGATACATTAGACTACATAGAATCATAGAAGTAACCAGAAAATACACTAGAACTCTTTGGCGTTTTGAGCAACCAACAATACACCACTACAGTATGTGTGCAATTTATTACATTATATAATACATCGACCTTTGACCTTTATGTATTTTTTTTTGTATCCATAGTTAAGAGTTTACGCACTTTAAAAACTCCAAGTACTTAGTGCTAAAAAGAGATTTTTTTTTCTATTTCTGATATAAAAAACAGATTAACTGATAATTATTAATGTACAAACCACAAAGACTACGAAAATTAAATAGTAGTTGACATATATTGCCTTGTGTAAAGCTGGCGAAGGTATATCCAACCACAGATGTATGATTTAGCGGGGTAAATTTGAAATGGTCCTCCTGGTTTAAAAACTGACTATATAGTATAGGGAATATTGAAGTAATGAAGTTGAATATCTCGGACTCTATTCGTAGTAAAGCAAGATTTCTTTTTAAATTGCGTACTTTTTACATATTTTTAAAATGCGCTTTTACATTTCAATAATTACCATTATTTTATGCGAAAAAATACAATTTTTTACAGCAAAAAATCGAAGAAAGAGATTGAAGGCGATTTTTTCTATTATATACCGTTTTAATATATATAAAAAATCTCTATGTGACGCAAGACTCGTTGCTCTACGATGCATTTCCCAAAAAGAATCGACTAATCAAATTTAAGATTCAATACCATTTTTTAGATAAAAAAAAAATCACCTAAAACTGACACCCTTATTTACGATCACAAGGGGTATCTTTTTTGAAAATTTCATCCAAATATACGCACTACAAGCTGCGTAATTTTATAGAAACTAAAAATAAGTGAGCGCGTGATTTTCATTTTTTTAAGGTTATGTAAGTCACTTAAGGATTTGAACCCTAAACAGTGTTGAAATAAAATTGGTCCCAAACAGTTTGATTTTAGATTCCGATTCCGATCTGGTCAACATAACGTTAGATATTTAAAAAAGTAAAGTAAATAAAGTAAAGTAAATAAAGGCGTTTTTTTAAAAACCCAGAAAAGATGGCTTCCGGTTCGCGGACAAAATAAAAAATTTATCCAGAGCCTCTACTATGTCCAGAACAAGTTAAAAATTTACACTATTCCAAGGCAATTCCTTATTCACGAACATTTTCGCTTAATTGTCTACAAATGAAATATAAACAATAGCTTTCACAATACACGATGTCGTTTTTGCAATTGTTTAAAACACGTTGACTACCGCATGTACCCAGCGTGGTGTCTCAGCGAATTGATAATGGCCGTATGTACCCACGTAGGAGTCTCGGACCATAATCAAACAGGATGTATACTGTCTGGAAAATAGGGAAAACCTGGAAAAGTCAGGAAATTTGATTTTGGTCAGGGAACTCAGGGAAAAGTCAGGGAATTTATAAATGTATAAAAAAAGTCTGTGAAAATGTATTAAAACTACTTGTATCCAAAGTTGTTTCCATCTTGCGCCCCCTTAACTCAAAAAAATAAAATAAAACATTGTGGTGGCCAGTGGGACTTTTTTTTTAACATTGTGGCAGCCAACGTGTTAAAATTTTATTTATCGTAAATATCATTAAATTAATATTAAGTTATTAAATCTAGAAAAACAAATATTTCAAATAGTCTTAAAATATCATGCCGACATTAAAGAAATACAAGTGGATAATGGTTGAGATAAAACAAAATTTCACAGATAACACAGCCTCATAAAATAAGTATGTTGTACCAGAAAAGAGACTATCATACCCTCACGGATTTTTGGTGCGCGGAATCCGGATATGAGGTCCAAAATAATTTCTATCGTGTTGTTTATTTGTAAATCACATGTTTTTTTCGCATTTTATCTGTAGTGGTACAGAAAAATGACTTAAATGGCTCATTTTAACAAGATCTGAGAAAAAATTTAAAAAAATAAATAAAAAGATAAAGGTATAATTTTTTCTATATATGGGGTCTTCGTTGAATTCTAAGTGCTTTTTAATTTGTACTTCGGGTTTGGATTCAGCATGCCAATACACGTGGTGGTATGATGGTCTCTTTTCTGTTACAACATAGTTTTTTTGTGAGGCTGTGTAATCTTAAAATACCATTGAATGAGAAATTAGAACGTTCAAATGACAATTTTCATTACAGAAAACAATAGAAAAACAAATCACCAAACACTTGATGTGATGTTCTATTTTAGTCCATGCCATTATATATTACATTAAAACTTGAATTGTTGATTTATTCTCAGAATTAAACATTATAATTTTTAGCAATTTGGATGTTACCTCGTTGGAACCAATATTCTGGATGGCCAGCCTCTGGTGAAATTGATATAATGGAAAGTCGTGGAAACAGAGAATTGCTTAATGGTGCCGGTCAAAACATAGGGACGCAAATGGTAGGCTCTACTCTACATTTTGGTCCAAATTGGAATTACAATAGGTGGGGATACGCCCATTTTGAAAAAACTAACAGCGCTGGCTATGATAGAGATTTTCACAATTATGGAATGCAATGGACTCAAGATAGTATTTTATTCTCCGTCGATGATGAAGTAATTGGAACTGTAACTCCGCCAGCAGGTGGTTTTTGGGAACTTGGAGAATTACAAAACACCGGATTGGAAAATCCGTGGCAAAGAAATACCAAAATGGCACCTTTCGATCAAGAGTTTTATATCGTTTTGAATTTGGCCGTTGGTGGTGTCGCTTATTTCCCCGATGATGCTTCTAATCCTGGTGGAAAACCTTGGCGTAATGACTCACCAAGAGCTTCCTCCGATTTCTGGGAGGGTCGCAATCAGTGGCTTCCAACGTGGAATATGGGAAGCGATGATTCTCACTTACAAGTTGATCACGTAAGAATATGGGCCTTATAAGTTATTACACTGCTGTTTTCAACGCTAATTTTCAATAAAACTTTAAAAATGTATTTAATCGTTTTATTTCTATTCCACATGCCCATATTCCTTAAATATTACTTGAATTTCCCAAGGAACAATTTTAAAGTCATTTAGACTTTAAGAGGTTTTAAGAAAGTTTTGTCGGGGTTAATAAAGAGTCTTCTGTAATTTATTGATGTTCTGATTTGGATCTCTTATGCCTCAAGTATACTTGCCTAATTATAAAGTTAAGGACAAGGGTAGATAAGAGCCATTTTTTCGCCCATCGGCCATGTCATATGTCATTATATTTTTCGAGTAGTATATATCTTGACAAGTAATAAAAAACAGTTCTCTGGAGTAGTACATTGTGTATCTAGTAGTAAAAGCAGTACATTCCTGGACGACCCACACTGGCCCCAAAGTGACTTCTTTTTTCAAATCAGTCTGCAGGCCTTAATAATTAAGCAATCGGAATGTTTTTTAAATCATCGTTTTCTAATTGCCTATTCGATTTTTGTCCATGATTTTTCAAAATTTTTCAAAGTTTAAATTGTCATGAACCATTTTGAAAAATCAGGAACATAAATCGAAAATCTGGCTTGACAGATCGATAGGAAATTTAAGTAATAAGACCTGATTTGAAAAAAAAGTCACTTTGGCACTTTGTGCACTTAAGCAATCGGAAAGTTTCTTTTTTAAAATCGTCGTTTTTTAATTGCCTATCGATCTATCAAGCCAGATTTTAGATTTTTGTCTCTGATTTTTCAAAATTTTTGATGAAAATTGAAACTTCGAAACAAAAATCGAAAATCTGGCTTGACATATCGATAGGCAATTAGAAAACGAAAAACTTTCCGATTGTTTAAGTATTAATACCTGCAAACTAATTTGAAGAAAAAAGTCATGTGCGACGCTGTAAATTGTTGGTCGAGGCGTTAAGCCGAGGAAAACAAGCATTGAAGTTCGGGAATATGCTTTTACTACGAGGTACACATACCATTTTTTCTGAAATCGTAATCACTAATACTATTATAAATTAAGGAATTTTTTAGATGCATAAAAAAAACTGTTTTCTGACAGTAGCTTAGCATGGACTAAAATACTAGAATAGCGTATTTTGGAATCTGAAATTGCGCAGAGTAAGTAAACATTCTTGACTGATTTCAGAGGAAAATATTTTTATTCAATACCCACGACAATATGTGGTCTTGAACGCTGACACGTTTAAAGTCGCACGCAACGGTTTTTGTCTTTTATACATGGAAGCGCTTGATGAACCAATATAAATTGACTATTATTTAAAAGTTTAAATACTAACAGTGAAACGAGGTATAGATTTTCTTGGTTCATCAATCGCATTTCACTGAAATATACATTTAAAGTTCGGAAAAACGTCAAGAATTACTAAAAAAACCGCAAACATGCTTACTTTGAAAAGCTATTATTACAACTCACTGTTGTTTTTCAGATGTAAAATGAATAGAAACATAATGATCATATATAAATACATAACGTTTAATGATTGTAAGGAAAACTTTTTATTTTTATGAAATTAGTGGGCGAAAATATATAGCTCGTCCCTTGTCCTTTGGTGCTATGATTATTATACCTATTTGATTTAATCAAATGGGTTTTTGATTAAGAACATAAAAAAAGGTATGCAAGATTGCTTTTAACATAGGGCAGATTGCTTTTAACATAGGGCAAATCGTTCGAAATACAAAACTGCAAACAAATCTGCTGACAATAGATGTACTCGGAGATAAAAAAGTTAATTCTTCATATAAAACCGAAAATACCCCCACTCCACAATTACAAACACCAACTATTTACGAAACTCAAGCCGAACAATTATCTGACATAACTAACAAAATCGTCATATTAGACAACCTACAACTGCCAGCTCCCTGCATCACTAATGAAGTATCAACATCTGCAAACGCAAATAATGACTCTTTTTTATAAGTGATCAAACCTCAGTAGACGCTGAACAGACTAGTGTAGATAAGGAGGTAAATTGTGCTCAAGTAAGTGAAAATATAACTTTAATTTCATTAAATATTCAGTGTATTCGTAATAAAATTGATGATTTGTACATTTTTCTAGAAAATTATAATTATCCTAGTTTAGTTTTAATCACAGAGCACTGGCTAAAAAGTAATGAACCTGCTTACATTCCTAACTACACTGTTTTATCAAAGTATAGTAGAATTAATTCCACTCACGGTGGAACATTAATACTTATAAATAATGCTCTACATGAGAAATTTCCCTTCGTTAATTTTGACAAATATGATGACGCTTTAGAAGAAAAGCAGTTTGAATTTTCCATAATCTATTGCAGTAAAATAGATATGTATATTGTATGTATGTATAGGTCGCCTTTATCAAATGTTAAGTTATTCTTAGAAAAACTCGAAGCATTATTATATCGGTTACCTACAAAATCGTCGATTATATTAGCTGGCGATCTTAATATAAATTTTAGTGACTTGGAATCAAATGATACTCAATTGCTAAAAACCCTGCTAACTTCCTTTAATCTTAGTATGCATGTCAATTCACCTACTAGAATTTCTCAGCACTCAGCTACAACAATCGACTATTTCTGTAGTAATCTCAGTAAAGAAAATATCTCCTGCTTGGTCATCCCAGCTGCTCTATCAGACCATGAAGCAGTACACTGTTCATTACAGACCTCTTGGAATATTTGTCAAAAATTCAAACATGGCCGATTATATAGTAGGACTAATTATAATAGGTTTTATCAAAACTGCCTTGGGTATAACTGGGAGGATCTGCTGAATAGGGCAGAGCCATTTGATGCCTTCTACAGGTATCTTAAACATGCATTCAATGAAGCCTTTCCAGTTCAAAAAATTAAACTAAAAAATAAAAAACCATGGATATCTAAGGGTATAAAAACATCTGCCAAAAATCTAAGATCTCTTCACTATATAAGAAAATACACCAATGAAGAATTTTTCTTTAAATACTATAATAAATACCGTAATATCTACAGAAAAGTCATTGAACAAGCTAAAGAAAATCATTACAAATCCAGAATAGAGCGAGCCAATAATGGGGCAAAAGAGAGCTGGGCTATTATAAACGAACTTAGAGGTAAAAGCCAACCGCGTGTATTACTGCTAATATTATAAATACCTATTACTGCTCAATCGCAGGCATCCTAATGGAAAACATAATTCCAACAAATGACCCCTTGAGCTACCTTGGAGAAACATACAATCAGAAGACCTTATACCTATATAACACAAGCATCGATGAACTTAAAGAAATTATAAGCGACATTAAAAATAAAAAGTAGAATTTTTGTCCTCCTGCAACCTACTAAGTGATCAACAATTTGGATTTCAAAAGGAAAAAAGTACAAATGATGCAATGTTCTCATTTTTAAGTCAGATTTATGCCGAAATCAATAATGGGGAGGCAGCGGCGGCAATTTTCTGCGATTTATCGAAAGCCTTTGACTGTGTCCAGCATGAAATATTGTTACGAAAGCTCGAGCATTATGGTTTTCGAGGCACCACCTTAAAGTGGTTTCAGTCATACCTATCAAACCGCTGCCAAATAGTTAGAAATCCAAATTATTCTAATAAACTAAATATATAGTATGGGGTGCCCCAAGGTTCCGTTCTTGGCCCAATTCTTTTTTTATTATATATTAACGACCTGACAAAAATTAATATTGAAGGAAAATTTACTTTATTTGCTGACGACACCACCATATTGTGGCACAATAAAGATGCTAATGTCCTTCAGCAAATGGTATCGGCCGATATAAATAAGGTTAAAGAGTGGTGTGACTCCAATTTGCTTTCTTTCAACATTAACAAAACAAACATAACTACATTTCATTGCAATTTAACAAACATCCCCCTAGGTAACCATTTTCTAGAAAATAAACCCTGCTCAAAATTTCTTGGACTAAACATTGACTGCAAGTTAAAATTCAACGAGCACATTAAAATACTTAGTAACAAACTAGCATCCGGAACCTACGCTATCAGAGTGATCACAAATGAACTGGGTTATGCAGCTGCTAAGACTGCTTATTTTTCATTAATCGAATCACACCTAAGGTACGGCATTGCCTTCTGGGGAGTATTCAGTAAATATCTTATACAAACAATATTCGTAATTCAAAAACGTGCTGTTCGCTACCTGTACAACTAGAATTCGTGAATCATGTAAGCCACTGTTCTTGACACATAGAATTCTCACTGTGATATCCATTTACATTCTAGAAACAGTTTGTTTAGTTCATAAGCATAGAAGTAATATCATAAGTACTCCCTCCATACATGTAACTCGGCAAGTCAATAATGTTGCTCTGCCAATTCCCAGATCCACCCTAGTCAAAGACTCAATTATTTACAATGGCTATAAGATGTTCAATCACCTACCAAATAATATTAAAGAAATAAGCTCAAAAAATACAAACTTCAGAAAGGCGGTTAAAAGCCTGTTAATTGTTAAACCTTATTATAACTTAGACGAGTACTATAATGACACATTGTAATTAGACATTAACTATCTTATTTTATCGTCCTTTTTGACTTTTTATATTAGCTATTTTTATTATTGTATTAAAATTTATATGTAATCTGCGTTTTGTATTTATGTAATGTAGGTACACTGTGTAAACTGTGCTTATTTACTTTGTTAATGAGAAACTCTTTCTTCTGAACAATAAAGTATATTTTGATTTTGATTTTGATTTGATATCTAAATTGCAATACAGTACGTCCTTCAGGTTCAAGCGTACACAGGTTAGACGATATATCAGTCTTGTCTTAAAATTTACTGAGGTATTTTTAATAGGACTATTATGAAAAGAGTAAAAGTTGCAATCGTGCGTTCCCACTACAAATGTCTATTAAACACAATAATTTCTGTTGAACTTAAAATCTTTGATACACATGCAAAATACAAACCTTATGCAAAATGGCATGGTAGAACACTTTCTAGTGAAATTGGATCATCTTCGTCATACTTTAGAGAAAAATGTTTCAAAGATTTTTGATAAAGAACATAGAAATGCAAAGATGTACAAGATATCTAAATTCAGATTCGAGCGAACTTTATGTAGGTTACCTTAAAATGTTATTACGATATTTTAACCTCCCCACAATAAAATTGTGGGAGGTTACTACAATTAGTCCAAAATCGAAAATTGAGATAACATCAAATCTTTACGTTTTGAGGTCCCAGGAACCCAAAAAAGTTGTTTTTGAAAAATGTCTGTGTGTGTGTATGTGTGTGTGTGTGTGTGTGTGTGTGTGTGTGTGTGTGTGTGTGTGTGTGTGTGTGTGTGTGTGTGTGTGTGTGTGTGTGTGTGTGTGTGTGTGTGTGTGTGTGTGTGTGTGTGTGTGTGTGTGTGTGTGTGTGTGTGTGTGTGTGTGTGTGTGTGTGTGTGTGTGTGTGTGTGTGTGTGTGTGTGTGTGTGTGTGTGTGTGTGTGTGTGTGTGTGTGTGTGTGTGTGTGTGTGTGTGTGTGTGTGTGTGTGTGTGTGTGTGTATGTATGTTAGCACGATAGCGGCGAAGCTACTAAACGGATTTGGATGAAACTTTGCATGAGGGTTTCTTTAGTACTCCAGAAGATCTGAAAAGGTTTTGGTTGAGATCGGATTACGTTTAGTGCCGTTTTGGCACAACAAGTTGTTTATTTTATGATTACTTACAATTTGTAATTGAACCATTGAAAAGCAGTAAAAATTCCGATTTCAACGATATATCACACTTGCACTTTTTCGATTTGGTTTCCGTGAAAAAAATTAAAAAACAAAAATTTCACTTGTTTTGTCCTCAAAGCAGTGCAATGTACAGGGTGATATTCTAATAATGACAGAGGTGTTCAGTGATTTCGGCTGATAACTCGGGAAGATATCGAACTGAAATTTGAAACGTAGGTATAAATATTGTAGACGGACGGATTACGAGTAAATTAATAATACACCTACGTCACATGACGTCACAAATAAGAAAAATTCTTAGAAACTGGTGCAGATATCGACTTAACTATTGGAAACATCCAATTAAAGTTTGAAACGTAGATGGAAATATTGTAGATGGATGGAATACGAGTGAATTAAAAATACACCTATGTTCTGATGACGTCGTAAAAGCATAAAATTCTTATAACAGGCGAACTGGTGATGATATCAAAAAAATATTTCTACAAGACGAGTCACGAAATTTTTTTTTTTTTAATTTCCAAGAAATATCAAATTTTCGGAGAAATGTCACTTTTCAGAAAAACGTCAGATTTTTAAAAAATGTCGAATTTTCAGGAAAACGTCAAATTTTCGGAGAAATGTCACTTTTCAGAAAAACGTCAGATTTTTAAAAAATGTCGAATTTTCAGGAAAACGTCAAATTTTCGGAGAAATGTTAAATTTTCAGGGAAATGTCACTTTTCAGAAATATGTCAAATTTTCGAAAAAACGTCAAATTTTCGAAGAAATGCCACCTTTCAGAAAAATGCCAAATGTTTGAAAAGTGTCAAATTTTCGGAGCAATGTCACTTCAGAAAATGTCAAATTTTCGAAAAAATGTCAAATTTTCAGAGAAATGTCACTTTTCAGAAAAATGTCAAAAATTCAGGAAAATGTCAAATTTTCGAAAAAACGTCAAATTTTCGAAGAAATGTCACCTTTCAGAAAAATGTCACCTTTCAGAAAAATATCAAATGTTTGAAAATTGTCAGGCTGTAAGTAAATTTCAGGAAAACGTCAAATTTTCGGAGAAATGTCACTTTTCAGAAAAATGTCAAATTTTCGAAAAAATGTTAAATTTTCAGGGAAATGTCACTGTTCAGAAATTTGTCAAATTTTCAGAAAAATGTCACTTTTCAGAAAAAATGTCAAATTTTCGAAAAAACGTAAAATTTTCGAAGAAATGTCACTTTTCAGAAAAATGACAAATGTTTGAAAATTGTCAAATTTTCGGAGTAGTCACTTCAGAAAAATGTCGAATTTTCGAAAAAATGTCAAATTTTCAGAGAAATGCTACTTTTCAGAAAAATGGCAAAAATTCAGGAAAATGTCAAATTTTCGAAAAAACGTCAAATTTTCGAAGAAATGTCACCTTTCAGAAAAAAGTCAAATGTTTAAAAATTGTCAAATTTTCGAAGTAGTCACTTCAAAAAAATGTCAAATTTTCGAAAAAATGTCAAAGTTTCGGAGAAATGTCACTTCAAAAAATGTAAAATTTTCGGAAAAATATCACTTCAGAAAAATGTCAAATTTTATTAAATGGACTCAAAGGAAAATTCCCAAAAAATACTACGGGTCCATTTGTGGTATAAGTTCTCTGCTAGTGTGTTAAAGCGTGCAGACTGTATGCTGAGTATTTTTGACGTGTCAGGTGCATCGAGAGATTACAAGTTTTTTCGACGTTTATAAAGCCCACGGATGGTGTGAGAGGTCATCCTGAACCGCTTACAAGCTCTACAAGTGTAAGCAACCCCACCGGAACGCTTTCGGTGAGTTTTTTCCAATAAAACTTTAAAAGTTACAGTGACATTATATTTTAAAAACTATTTCCGCTACTTCCGGCATCCCGCCGGAAATTCTTCCGGCAACATAACCTAAAAATAGTACTACATAACCTAAAAACAATTTAAGACATTGGTACCAACCTAAACATTTTTCAAAAACCAAATTCCCCAGAGAAACATTGGAACCAAAAATTTGACAGCTATCACTTCCCCGACCGATTTAGTGAAAAATTGGTCGAGGCCAAAAAATAAAACAAAATATACCAACTCAAACTTAAACGATCCACCATGAACACTACCCTGGCTACATCTGGCAGGGAAGCTGTCCACCAAGAGTTATATGGTTTTTTCCAAAGATGGCCATCCCTGCCATCCATCCCATTACCAACGAACAGGTTTTTTCGTTTAGTTGTTTCCCGTATCAATAATCAAAATTGTTAAGTGCTCTTGCCTACGAACGTTTTTATAGAATTGTGTTTATTTTTATATTCATTTTAGGTCCATGTGGACACATTATAATTTTAACCTAGTCTTTAAGCCTGCCTACAGAAGACAGGAGCTACTTTTCTATTTTTCTCCAAGCCAAACCGGACCTACCCCGTCCAGCCTCAAACTCGCCACGGCGGTGTTCACCGTGGTTGTCTGGCTGGCCCCGGGCTAGGATCCGATGAAGCATATATTTGTATTAAAAACATTGAATAAAATGTTAATGTTGTGCAGACTATAAATTTAACACTCAAGTTCTTAGGTCCAAATCCCACCGAACGAAAGACTTTTTTCTGATTTAATACGAAAAAAATATTTCAACTTAATAAATATAATTAAATGATATCGTTCATATTGTTTAGTGCTCTTTTCGGCTACAAAGATTCACCGGGTGGGGAGGTTCCAGCCGCTTCCAGTAGCTGCCGATTTTTTAATAAGACTATTACCACTATTACCCCTACGAATAGAATTTGCAGTCTGGTTTTGACGAATAAACACTATGACTTCTGACAGAAAAAGTTATATGTACGATTATTTCACTCATTAACGCTATAGCCAATGAGAGCCCGTATTTTCACAACATTGCACCAATCAAACGTCGTTATTACTGGTAATCCAACCTAGATCGGTTCTTGAAAGTACCAACATGCAAAATTTGTCGCTCTAATTTTTTGTGTCACTGCAGCGGCAAATATTGCGATAATTTTTTGACGTTTTGTTTCGTGAAATGTTTTCGGCAAATGGGGCAACTCGAGCTTTCAAATTTTATCTATAAATATCTTCTCTAGCTTATTACTAATTGTTAACGCAAATTGTAAATTGTAATATTGTACTATATAGTAGCAAACATAAACACACCACATAGTAAACAATCCTCAGTTCCAAAGCGAAGCCTGTCTGAAACATATAGGCTATAACCCTTGCCTAGGTATCTGTAACTATTTCAATTTCCCTACTTTTCAATCAGTTAACAATAATGTACAAAAATTGTACTTAATATAGCTCATAATACAGGAACAGCTTTCAATAGCTCAATAACGTAGTTACAAAGGTAATCAAATCATTTATTATAAATGTCAAGTAAACACATTCGCTCTGGACACAAACTTAAAATGTACTTACGTACGGGTAATCTATCAAAAAGTAACTCGTTGAATAAAAGCTATGCAATAAACATTTAAAATTCTCTCTGCTTAACAAAGAAAACCTCAACATAATTTGTAAACTTCGTAAGTTAAAAATAAGGATTAAATACGCAAATATGTATCAATAATGAACATTTATTATGGAATATAGCTCTAGTAGCGTTAGATGGCGCTCTCTATGCCAATATCGGAACTATGAATGTATAGTATATATGGGCGGGACATCGACAATAAAGTAGTGCTCACAGATTAAAGATGTAGTGCTCTCTCTATCGTTCCTCGTCATATTGCACCTTAGAAACGCCTGAAAGGTGTTAAGCAAGTCTATATATTATATCTAAGGTTTCAACTCGTTTTATTTACTAGTTGCCATAGAAACCTTCACTAGATTATCTTTAAAATATAGCGAATTTCGCATAGTTTCTACTGCGTTTGTTTCAAATTTATTGTTTTAACAATGAGTCGGTTTGGAGATATTTCTCTAGATCAAATTAATAATGAAATTGAAAATAAGAAAGCAATTAACACAAAAAAATCGTAAGAAAGCATATTGCAGACAATTCACAGCGTTCTGCGAAGAAAGGCATTACGACTTAAGGGCGTCAACTCCAGTTAATGAATTGGCCACTATATTGAGTACCTTTAATAATTAAAATTAAAAATATCTAAAAGTACTTTAATGTTAAAGTCTTCTTTAATAGAAAAACTTTAATAATAAGGATGTTTTATGCATTTTATTAATTTATTCGTGAAATATTCTCTCCAAATACCACTTGTGCTTTTAAATTTTCTCTAAAAATTTTTGCTCAAGCTGAGTTGCCAAAAGTTAATATAACTCGTGTAAATTGGGAGTTTATTATCGAAGATTAAATCAGATTAATTAGATGATAGACTGCAAATTTACACTCTTTATATTACCAGGCAACAATGCTTTCGAAAAAATTAGAGACCTAAAATTCAAATATTAATTCCATAAAACATTTTCTAAGAACTCGATTCATTATAACAAATGTGTCAGATGTGTTTCGCGGTTTTTTTCTGTAAAGGTGGACGAAAATAGAAAAGAGTGACCATCCCAAGGAACAATATAAAAGTGGTTTGGACTTCAGGAGGGTTTAAAAAAGTTTTATCAGGGTTAAGAAATAGTCTTCTGCTTTATTGATGTTGTGATTAAGACCTTTTAAGCCTCAGGTATACTTGCTCATATAAAGTCAGTTTTAAGGCGTACTGTAAGACCGAATTTTAAAGTTAGTTTGCTGTTAGGATTATTTGTAGTTGTAATGGATTTATCATACCTTAAGATTTAAAAGGGCTTCAAATTATTCTCAATGATTTTAACATATATAAATACATTTCAAGTTTTAAAACTATACATTTTCAATGCCTATTCGTACTTATTAAAGGCCGTTGCAAAACTAGTCTCTTATAAAATTCTTGAAAAATATTTTGATGAAATTGTTATAAAGAAAAGAGCCATCTATAGATCTAAAAGACAAATCTTAATTCCATGAAAAACTTTCTAAAAACTTGATTCATTATAACAAATGTCTTTTCTGGAAAGATGGACGAAAATAAAAAAGAGTGGCCATGTTAAAAGGACTGTTATGAAGCCGAGCTGTGCGATGCTGCCGTTTTGATACATTTGTTTATTTGAAAGAATAAAATGTAGAGTTTCTCTGAACGTAGTTATTTATATGATGAGAGTGAAACAGGCAACCTGTTGAGTTTCAAAATAATAAAATTATATAAAAAATTTTTTTAAGAAAAAGCTTTTATTTGAAAAAACTACTAAAAAGTAAAAATATATTTTTTGTGCAGCCGTACGTGAAGTGAGTATTTCGCGTTCTCAAAACAGTCTGTGAAATTCAATTTCACGGCCGTTACCCTTAGTAACGGCCGAAAAACTAAAAGTCACTTTCATAATAATTGAAGATTAAGTCACTTCAAAATTGATATTTCTAAAATATGACAAACAAAAATTGTTATACCTTATTAAACAGAATTAGTACATAATTATTTCCAAATTCACAACAAATACATAAATTATTTCATTTTTACGAATATTCGAGAACTGTCAAGTATACATTCAAAATACCGTTTCCATAGAAACGCTCTGACGTTAAGGCCACCGCGTTTATTTAGCAAAATATAGCATAAACGGTGGTGTCATTTTCACCATCTATACTAACTATAATTTACGGTTGCACAAAAAATAGTGTTTATACCATGGCCGCGAAATTTTTTAGCATCCTCGAGATTATCTTGCCTCGGCCGCAAGCGCCCTCTGCGATAATTTTTCTCTCGGTACGTAAAAAGGAATTTTGCGGCCTTGGTATAAAAATAACTATTTTTAAATTCATACACCTGGAAACCAAAAGCTTTGGGGACGGTCATATAGCGCTATTGCATAGTTACTTTGCTCAATTGACCGCCCCCAAAGCTTTTGGTTTCCAGGTGTATGAATTTAAAAAAAAATATTTTTACTTTTTAGTGGTTTTTTCAAATAAAAGCTTTTTCTTAAATTTTTTTTTATATAATTTTATTTTTTACTTTTTAGTCTACTTATTTTACAGACAAACAGAGAGACAAAACCTTTTCATTCGCCACCACCATCCACCCCTTCCCTATTATCTCCTTTAATTAGGCGACACCGGCGAAATTGTGTAAGATTTCTTTGACAGAATCTCTTTTACTATACCTACACTGTGGCAATTCTGGGCATTTACGTCAAAATTTAATAAAGGGAAAGTATAGACCAGTTTCGCAATAATCCACAATACAAATCTAGCCATATGTATGTATGTATCTACAAACCTAGCGTGACATTGTACAGAATCATTACATATGTGTACGTTACTTTAAGGTAGTGAAAAATACAGCTGTGCGGCAAGTTCAATGTTACATCCCCCAATACCTCCTCTTTGAGTGAGTGGAATTCCCTGGAAAAAGTACAAGGTAAGATATATTGTGTCATATCATACTTGCATAAAAACCTTTCCACGCTGACCTAGATTTGATTGACACAACAGAGATAAAATTCTCGAGCTCTCATCATAAGAGACAGATTAAAAAAATCTTTCGGTAAAAAAAGAAAAATTATAAACAATAAAAACTTCAAGGACAATTATTTTAGATATTAAAATTATTTGATTACGCTAATAAAAACAAGTAAAAGTAATTATTACAAAGATCAAATAAAAAATATAAACAAAATTGTACAAAACACTTATGGAATATTTAGTAAAAAATATAATATTAGGCAGCTGTGTCTTGATACAAATTAAATTACGACTGACGAATACAATCACAAATATTGGTAAAAATCTGCCATCTATTCTATGTTCCATTCACTAAAACTTACAAATAAGAATAAAATTATTCAAATCAGTCAAGCAAAGTTACAGTTGTGGAACAAATCGAGACAGAAACATTAAAGGGGATAAATAAATAGTGCTAATATAGTACCTATACTTAATAAGTAAGTTAAAGTTACAAAGGTCTGCAAAAAAAAGTCTTGTCCTGACGTTTTGATCTAACTTTTCTGAAGTATTTTGATGCTTTGAGCCAATTTTGGACAAAAGAAAAAATTCTAGTATGAAAGTTTCCTTCCACCACCCCCCTTTATCCCCTAAAAAGGGCAAAAAATATCTTGTCCCAAGGTTCTGATCTAACTTTTCAGAAGTATTTTGACACGCTCAAACCAATTTTGGACACAAAAATATTTTCTACTGTGTCAGTTTTCCCTCTACTACCCCCTTTTATCCACTAAAAAGGTGAGAGATATAAAGTTTTGCCTTTTCTTGTTTAAAACTACTATCGTTTTATATAAGAACGACGATAAATATTAAGCAGCAAATTAGACCGATTTCATTGTGCAGTAATATGGTAACAATTATTGAAAAGTTATTAAATTACTTTTGATTACCTATAAAGAAAAATAATTTACTGTGTGGTAGGCAGTTCGAATTTAGAAGTTAACAAATTATTGTATATAATCTCCATAGTCTAGATTTATTCTAAATTTTATTGGGAACACCTCCTCCGGCAGATTTGGTCTTCCGAACTGTCGGGGAAGAATAAAGTGTCTGCAACTAACATGCTTGCCGTTCCGATCCTTCTACACTCCTTTGGGGTAGTGAAATGGACACAAGGCGAGTTGCGCCAACTCGATGTAGGAACCCGAAAGATGATGCATCTCAACAGAAGTTTGCATCCAAAATCGTCCGTTCCGCGGTTATATCTCTCACCACAGCAGGGAGGCCGTGGACTCTTGAGTTTGGAGTATTTACATAGCAGGTCGGCTCTGGATGGAGCTTGCAAGATCATCAAGAGTTCGGATCCCCTTCTCTGCATGGTTGGCGACCATGGAAACGCAGGGACAGGAGCGTTCTTATTCAAGGCAGCACAACGAGCAGCCGATGAACTTGATCTCGACTTCGACACTGGGCGGGTAAACCCGAGTTCTGTCACCGAGCTGGAACCCGCTCAGCTAAAAGCCCATACAAAAGCAGCAGAGCAACGTAAATTTCTGCAGCTGCATAAAGATAAGCCCTTGCATGGAGTCTTCTACAAGAACATCGAAGACAGGGGCTTATCTGAGAAGCTGACCTTTGCTTTCCTAAGGTCAGCTGGGCTGAAGTCTGAGACCGAAGGGTTCATTATGGCTTGCCAGGATGGTGTCTTTAACACACTCGTCTATCGAAGTCATGTCCTGGGTATAGATATGTAAACTGTAGGGCCTGCCGAAGGGCGCCGGAGACACTTATGCACCTGTTGTCGGCTTGTCCAACATACGCTGTCTCGGCCTATATCCACAGACATGATGGAGCATTACGTGTGCTGTACTATCATCTGCGGCATACGTATGGGATAGACGAGACACCAGTGCTGCCTTACGCTCCGGGGGATATTGAGTCCGTAGTGGGGAATGAGCGGTGCCTAATTTATTGGAACTACTCGTTTCCCACCCTCAGGCAAATACAGGCCAATAAACCTGATTTAGTCCTCCTCGACCACCAACTTAGGACAATGTTTGTCATTGAATTCTCCGCCCCAGGGGAAACAAACATTGTTCTGAAAGAGGAGGAAAAACGGACTAAATATCGAGATCTTCTCTTCGAACTCCGTAGACTCTATCCGGACCACACTGTTAAACTAGTGGTTCTTATCATAGGATACCGGCATGCCGAGAGTCGGCAGAAATCTTAGCCGGAAAAATGCAGAAGGCCGTTATCCTTGGCTCGTTACGCCTGCTCAGAGCACACGATTCGCGGACCTAGTGACCACTGACCCTATGGCGTAGGGAGTGGTCTCTGGTATTACCAGCGTACCCTCTCTGGCATCGGAGACAGAGAGAAGGGCGAATGGCTTCACAAAAAGAAAAAGTAATAATAATAATAATAATAATATAGAGGGATAGGAGCGTTCTTATTTAAGGCAGCACAAAGAGCAGCCGATGAACTTGGCCTCGACTTCGACACTGGGCGGGTAAACCCGAGCTGGAGCCCGCTGAGCTAAAAGCCCATACAAAAGCAGCAGAGCAACGCAAATTTCTGCAACTGCATAAAGATAAGCCCTTGCATGGAGTCTTCTACAAGAACATTGAAGACAGGGGCTTATCTGAGAAGCTGACCTTTGCTTTCCTAAGGTCAGCTGGGCTGAGACCGAAGGGTTCATTATGGCTTGCCAGGATGGTGTCTTTAACACACTCGTCTATCGAAGTCATGTCTTGGGTATAGAGGTCCCTGATGTAAACTGCAGGGCCTGCCGAAGGGCGCCGGAGACACTTATGCACTTGTTGTCGGCTTGTCCGACATGCGCTGTCTCGGCCTATATTCACAGACATGATGGAGCACTACGAGTGCTGTACCATCATCTGCGGCACTCGTATGGGATAGACGAGACACCAGTGCTGCCTTACGCTCCGGGGGATATTGAGTCCGTAGTGGGGAATGAGCGGTGCCTAATTTATTGGAACTACTCGTTTCCCACCCTCAGCAAATACAGGCCAATAAACCTGATTTAGTCCTCCTCGACCACCAACTCAGGACAATGTTTGTCATTGAATTCTCCGCCCCAGGGGAAACAAACATTGTTCTGAAAGAGGAGGGAAAACGGACTAAATATCGAGATCTTCTCTTCGAACTCCGCAGACTCTATCCGGACCACGCTGTTAAACTAGTAGTTCTTATCATAGGATGCCTCGGTGGGGTGAGACGCATACTGCTTTCGGAACTGAAGACGATACCGGCATGCCGAGAGTCAGAAATCTTAGCCGGAAAAATGCAGAAGGCCGTTATCCTTGGCTCGTTACGCCTGCTCAGAGCACACGATTCGCGGACCCAGTGACCACTGACCCTATGGCGTAGGAAGTGGTCTCTGGTTTTACCAGCGTACCCTCTCTGGCATCGGAGACAGAGAGAAGGGCGAATGGCTTCACAAAAAGAAAAAATAATAATAATAATAATAATATAGAGGGATAGGAGCGTTCTTATTTAAGGCAGCACAAATGCAGAAGGCCGTTATCCTTGGTTCGTTACGCCTACTCAGAGCACACGATTCGCGGACCAGTGATCACTAACTCTACGGCGTAGGGAGTGGCTACTGGTATTACCAGCGTACCCTCTCTGGTATCGGAGGCAGAGAGAAGCGCGACTGGTTTTGAGGAAAAAAAAAATAATAATAATTTTCCTTTGGAGTAGTGAAATGGACTCGAGAGGAGTTGCGTCAACTCGACGTAGGAACCCGCAAGAAGATGCATCTCAATAGAAGTTTGCATCCTAAATCGTCCGTTCCACGGCTATACCTCCCACGACATCGAGGAGGCCGTGGACTCTTGAGTTTGGAGAGTCTCCATAATAGGATGGTTCTGGATGGAGCCTGTAAGGTCATCAGGAGTTCGGATCCCCTCCTCTGCATGGTCCGGGACCATGAAAGTGCAGGAATAGGAGCCTTTTTGTTTAAGGCAGCACTTTCTGCAGCTTCACACGGATAAGCCAATGCATGGAGTTTTCTATAAAAATATAGAGAACCTTGGCTTATCCGAAAGGCTGACCTTTGCCTTCTTAAGGTCAGCCGGGCTAAAGTCTGAGACCGAGGGATTCATAATGGCTTGCCAGGATGGTGTATTTAATACTCTCGTCTATCGTAGTCGTGTCATGGGTATAGAGGTCCCTGATGTCAGCTGCAGGGCCTGCCGCAGGGCGCCAGAGATTTTAATGCACCTGTTGTCGGCTTGTCCGACATATGCAGTCTCGGCCTATATCCAGAGGCACGACGGAGCATTACGAGTGCTTTATTATCACCTAAGGCACTCGTATGGGATAGACGAGACACCAGTGCTGCCTTACGCTCCGGGGGATATTGAGTCCGTTGTGGGAAATGAGAAGTGTCTAATTTATTGGAACTACTCTTTTCCCACCGTCAGGCAAATACAAGCGAACAAGCGTGACGTAGTCCTCCTCGACCATCAACTCAAGACAATGTTTGTCGTGGAGTTCTCGGCTCCCGCGGAAAACAACATTGTCTTGAAGGAGGAGGAAAAACGAACAAAATATCGAGATTTGCTCTTCGAACTCCGCAGACTGTATCCAGACCATACTGTTAAGATAGTGGTACTGATTATAGGAGCCCTCGGTGGAACGAGACACACACTACTTTCGGAACTTAAGATCATACCGGCATGCCGAAATTCGGCAGAGGTCTTAGCCGTCAGAATGCAGAAGGCCGTCATTCTTGGTTCATTACGTCTGCTCAGGGCACACGATTCCCGGACCCAGTAGTCACTTACCCCACGGGTGTGGGGAGTGGCTGCCGGTACTACCAGCTCCCCTCTGTGAGGATCGGAGCCACAGAGAAGGGCGACTGGTTTTTAACAAAAAACAAAAAATAATAATAATAATAATAATAATAATAATAATAATAATAATAATGTATGCCGAAAGTGCCACAGACCAGGAGAAACCATCGAGCACATTACAGCCGTCTGTCCAGCTCTAGCCGATAATGCCTACTTGGGTAGACATAACCAAGTGGCAAAAGTAATTCACGTAGAACTTGCGAAAAAGTTAAAGCTAACAGATAATCCTCCTCCTTACTACCGCTACCAGCCCATGCCAGTTTTGGAATCTACAGATTATTTACTCTATTGGGACAGACCTATATTAATGGACAGAACAGTAGACTATAATAGGCCTGACATAGTTCTCATAGACAAACAGCACAATACGGCATTCATAATCGACATCGGTTGCCCCCTAACAGCCAATCTTGTTAAAACTGAGATTGAAAAAGTCTCTAAATATGAGAACTTATCAATAGAGATAAAGCATATCTGGGAACTTAACAGGGTGCACATAATACCAATTATAATTTCAGTGGAAGGAGTTATGTCAAAACACCTAAAAAAGAACATTAGACAATTAGACTTGCCCGAGTATTTGGCACAAGTCATTCAGAAAAGTGTTATCCTCCAAACATGCCACTTAACAAGGAAATTTTTAAACTGCCCAGGATAAGATGAAATTCTTCCCTGGAATGTACAAACTGTCAGCAAAAAGCTGTGATTTTAAAAACATAATAATAATAATAACAACTTCATTTCCCAGTCAGATTCTGTACATAATATTGGTATGTCAGATAATTATTGTATAAATAAAATAAAATAATAGTAAGTAATTAAGATTTGAGGGTAAAAAATATAAAAAAATACATATACCTACATCGTATACATATTAAAACACATTAAAAAGAAAAAAAAACAAAATCAGAGAACAGACAAACAAAGACAGAAAATGCGAAATACGACCTATATAACATCAGGCTAACAATAATACAGAAAAACAACAAAAACAACAATGACAACAGTAATACCTTGTGGTAAAGGACTTAGACAAGATATTCAGCAATGCTGTAATATGGTCGATTAAGAAAGTAGCGTTTTATTTCATTTTTAAAAATGGCTCTTACTTAATATCTTTGTATTCCTGTGGTAGCTGGTTATACAACTTAATACCTATGTAATATGGACCTTTCTCGTACAATATGGATGTGTGTTTTTTGGAATACATAGTGAATATACTTGTCGGGTATGAATATTTGAGACCTTTGTTGAGCCATTTATTGTATATTTGTTTAGGTTGGCATAGACAAATAGTATTGTATTGTAAATGTATAGAGAATAAATTGTCATAATACCTGATTTTCGGAAAAGTGGAGAGCAATGATCATTATAATCAGCATGATTCGTAATTCTGATATATTTTTTTTGTAAAGTAAATATTCTGCTTGTTTTACTATCAGTGCCCCAAAACATTATTCCATACGATAGACGACTCTGTACATATGCGAAATAAAATGTTTTACATGATGTAAAACTCACTAAGTTTCTGATATTTAATAAAGCAAAACTAGCACTGCCAAGTTTTGATTCTATTGTATTGATATGGGTTTTCCATTTGCAATATTCACTGAGGTGTACACCGAGAAATTTTGTATTTGATTCTTGTTTTATGGAGGTACCATCATCTTTAACAAGAAGATAGAACTGTCTTTATAATTCTGTTTTTTGAAGTGCATTAAATTAGTTAATCGTTTGAGCATTTACATTGCACCAGTTAGACATACTTTGTACAGCAGAATTTTCTAACATGACTGCTTGTTCGATATTTGGCCCTCGAATATTTATTGACACATCATCGGCGTATTGACAGAGATTAATATTAGGAGAGTAGTTAAAAGCTTCTGTTAGATCGTTACAACATATCAGAAAAAGTAATGGAGCTAGCATTGCGCCTTGAGAGGTGCCCCTAGTTATGCTTTTAATTTCAGATAAGTAGGGAAAATTTAAAGTGGACCCATTTGTGCCTCTTATTTCAACAGCGTGTGACCTATTGGACAAGAAAGATTGTATCCAACATTTTGCGAGGCCTGTTATGCCATATGATTCTAATTTCTCAAACAAAATTGAGTGGTCCAGTAGGTCAAAGGCCTTTGAAAAATCAAAGAAAATGCCTCAAGTGCACTGATCATTATCCAGGGAGTCTAAGATATTACACACAAAATTGTATACAGCGGTCGTGGTCGACCTATTTCCTCTAAAACCATGTAGTGATTCACTAAATAATTTTAAATGATTAAAGTATGCTACAAGCCTAAAGTACATGGCCTTTTCAAAAATTTTAGAAAATATTGATACCAAGGAAATAGGTCTATAGTTGTCAACTTCGTCTGCTTTGCCTTTTTTATGTATGGGCACAACTTTAGCTATTTTTAGCAACTTGGGAAAAGTGCCTTGTTTAAATGATTGATTTATAAGATAAGTTATGTGTTGAGTGAAGTTATTATTAAACATATCACTTAATTTTTGAGGATCTGATATTTCTTTGCCCTGATGTACAAGTAATGTTTGATTCGACGGTTTTGAACATGAAGTTTCATTTTTTATTATATTCCATACAGCTCTCGATGGATTTGTCGATTCGCTAATAAAATTGTCGTAATACTTTCTTTTTCCAAATCAATTAATGAGTTATGGGTTTTCTTTAAATTTTTATACCTTTGTATGATGTTTATCTCCCCGGTAGTTCGTTTTAGCCAATGTAATCTTTTCAATTCTTCGGAATTCTTTTTAATTTCATCAGTGAGCCATTTCCTTGATTCTTTTTTGTTTGTCTTATTTTTGCAGTGAAAAGGCTAAGTCAAAATAATATTTTACTATATTAGTAAAAGTCTCAAAATTTTTGTCAGTTTTATCAGTTTAATAAATTTCTGACCAACTTTCTAGGGAGATTAGATTAACAAAGTAATTTCTGTTTTCAGTGTTGTAATTCCTTTTCTAATTATACGTTTTAGGGATATCATTACTAGGTAAGTTTAGTGGCACTGATATTTGAACAGCTAAATGATCTGAAAATCCCGTTTCAGTAACCACAGCATTATTACTATCTGATAATGTAAAATTTGTAAAAATGTTGTCAATAAGACTATTTGAATTTTTAGAATAACGTGTCGGTTCATGTATCATGGGTTCAAGGTTATAACCAGCTAATATATCTAGAAAGTTATTTTTAATGTTATTTTCTACGAACAGATTTATGTTGAAATCTTCAACTAATATTATTTTTGTGGAATATTTATAAGCGAAGCTTAGTAATAGTTCCAACTTCTCAAAGAAATGTGCAATATTTGTATTTGGTGAACAATATATAGATATAATTATAAATTTGCTATTGTTTATTTTGAGAGAGGAGGCACAATACTCAAAAGTCTGTTCAATGGATTCTACATTTAAACATATTTTTTCATACTTTCATTATTGAACAGTATAGCAGTTCCGCCCCCAGTTTTCTTACTTCTGCAGTAATGGTTAGCCACAGATATGTCAGATATAGCTAGGGTATTTGTTTCTTCATTCGATGTTCGCACATTATAAACACACTACATTTATTTCCTTGCAGAAACACCTCTAACTCATTTTTCTTATTTCAAGCACTCTGCATATTGAGATGGGCTATTGATAAACATGTACTGTTTAAGTTAGATGTCACCTGTGTATTGAATTTAGGTTCGTTGGATTTAGATTTATTTGCTTTGCCCAGTGTCTTTTATTAGAAGTTTGTCGTCGTTGAAAAGATTTTCTGCGAAAAAAATATTCTCCCACTTCTATGCCTTTTGACCACATTTTTTCGTTCAATAGCTCATCTTTTAAATCCAAATCCACTGCAATTTTAATGAATTACACCCCCAATTATTTTTTGTTGGAACGCAATTAAAGTTTCTGTTTGCAAATTTTTTTTTAAGACTTGCTTCCAACTTTTCTGCCGTATTTGAGGTATTGTATTTGGTCACAAATATCCATGCTTTCTCCAACTGCAACATCCCCGTCACTTAGATCAGTTCCTACAATTTTGTTTTTATTTATATTTATTGTTGCAGTTTTATCATCTAAGTGGATAATTTCGTTTAGTTTTGATCTCATTTGGACATCCAGTATTGCTGTAGATAACTCCTTATTAGTGACACTTACTAAGATAATCAGACAAACGCGACTAGTTTCCCTCTACATCATTGCAATGGCTTTGTGCGTACCGCATATCAAATCGTACGTTGTTATCAACTCTTACACCCGCCAAGTTAGAGTTCACTCAACTACATTCATTGTATGTGGTTGTGATAGAACGTCCTGTATGGGATGTGTCTACCCTTACCATGTTTGGTATGCAAATATGATAATCTAATGTATAATTGGATATGCGATTTTTCAATATTTACATTTTTACTTTTTGAACAATGAATGTTATTCTTTGAACTCTCTTCTTTTTCTTGATTGAATGATTAACTTTAAGTTTAATCTTTCGAGAGATTGCGTTTGTTTTCCAGACACCGATCACGTCACAGAAACTAACGACAGAACTCTCTAAAAGTGATTATAAAATTGAGAAGTCATCAAAAATAAAATAAATCAGATAAAGTTCGTCACATCGAAGGCAGAGATATTGGAGGGATCAGTTAAGTAATCTACGGTAAGTAAGAATTTATATCTTTGTCATAATTACAGGACTCCGATCCCAGGTCATTCTTAGGAGTTATAAGAACTTCCCCTGAGAGTATAAAAAACCGTTGTACGTGGAAGAACTAGCGTCCCCAGAAAAACAAATTGTTGCCGTTTGCTTTAAGCTTATGGTGTGACTTCTGCAATAAGAACGGTAAGAATTTGAGACCAATTATTTCCTCTTTGAGTTAGAGCGAGATAAATAAAAAAATAATTATTTTATTTTATTTTTAATTATTCGTCCAATAAACACCAGTGAAAGAAATGGCCCTCGAAACTTCGTGATGGTGTTAAATAACACAGGCACACAAAATACAAAAAGTTATCTTTTTCTGGTACAACCCATTTCTATTTCGATGTGTTGAACACGAATCAGGTGTCCGTTTAGCTCAATTGGCCACCATTTTTATTGTAAATTGCAAAAATAACCTTATCATTTAGGTTATTTCCGCGATTTACTAAAAATTGTTGGGTAGCGGAGCTAAACGGATACCTGATTCGTATTCAGCATGTCGAAATACATAGAGGTTGCCCAATGAAGTCCCAGAAATAGACCTTTTTTTGTGTGTGTCGGTGTAATACATGAATATCACCGGATCCTCCGCCATTTTCTAGAAAATCGTGTATACACAGACACAAAAAAAAAGTGAAAAGCGATCTGTTTCTGGAACTACATTCGGTAACCCCTATATATTTCGACATGCTGAATACGAATCAGGTATCCGTTTAGCTCACTTAACCCACCAATTTTTATAAAATCGCGAAAATAACCTAAATTATGAGTTTTTCTTCACGTCGAAGTACATATATGGGTTACCCAATGGAGTACCAGAAAAAGACCACTTTTTTTATTTTGTATGCCTGTGTAATTATTTATAATAATCACACTACTCACCAAATCATTACAAAATTCAATAGGGTTCCACTTATCTATCTACAATCAAAGAAATGGCTAGGGTAGCGTGACCATTCGCATAGTGCCATGTTGAAATTTAATTGCAATTGGGTTCTCTTCTCATAGTAGACTATGGCATTAAAAATCAAGTGCATCAGTTAAGGATTTTAAACTGGAGAGTGCTTCCGTACCCACGTACACATACGTACAGACCAACTGACAAAGATGGGAGGAAATTTTCAATAGCAATTTTAGAACTTAATAAAAGTTCAGATCAATCTAAGTAGAATCTTCTCTTTTTAAAAAGCTATAATTAAAATCAGTTCCTTGTAAAACTAACAACTAACTAATTAAAAATTGTTCTTAAACTGAGTGAGAACAGGACACACATTCAGCGGGATGTGCAACGTAAGTGCATTTTTTTTGGGTTGGGCATGACACACCCAGAAAAAATTTAGAGGAACATTCATTAGTTGACGCAAATGTTTTTAGTTAATTGATTTGCATACAATCAAATCTTCAATAACAAATTTAAGACAAGGAGTTGATGTTATCACATTGATATTGTTATATGTTTCCTGGAACGTGTTCTTTAAATAAACTGTTGGTAAGTTAATCTCAAAGAGATTTTTGATTGCATCAGTCAATATTTATTACGTTATTTTCGAATAAAATAATTATGTATTTGGTTTGTTCCTATAGCAACGACGGGAGAGTAATTTCATTTCAAGTGGAGAAACTGATTTCGAAATGTCATCTCGTCCATCATTATCAACAAATTTCATTTCTAAGTGATACTTAAAACAATCTCTTAGGTATGTTGTTTCGGAAATCTTAAAATAGGAGTAGTTTAATCCACAAATGTATGCATATTAGACATTTTTGGAGCAAATAAACTTGAAAAAGGGGCATGGTATGAGATAATGAAGTTTAAGAACTGAATAGTGATAGTGTGTCATACATTACATTACTTATTTAATGTCCTACAAGTCTGCTATTTTACAATAACCCTATTTTGAGATACATTAAATGAAAAATAACGCCCTAGGGCATTATAAAATTATAACACAACCCAAAACAAGCAAATTATGATAGCGTTATTGACAAACAAAATGTGTTGCTATGCAACGGCGGCGTCTACAAACAATTTTGATTTTTACTCTCTTTTAAATCAAATCGTTCTGAACATAATAGATGTCAAATTAATAAATCGTAAATGTCAAAAAAAAAAAAAATCGAATTAAATAACAGACTTGTAGGACATTAAACGTTGAAGGCACCACGGGTGTTATAAGATAATGACCAGAGGAGTTGATTCCCTCGGGTCAGAGGCCCTCGGGAAGTACACTGCCGACCTCGGTGCGTTATTATCCCTATAACACCCTTGGTACCTTAATAACTATAAGAAGCATTATAGAGTTACGGTATACAGCTCAGTAAATAATGATATAAATGAGTAGGAATATAATATATTAAAACGGGGTTGAAAAATAGGGAATAGAACAAAAAATTAATAATATTTTGAAAGAGTGACCCCAAAAATAGGCAAAAAATCGCCCATTTTCTCGTTTCTCAAATTTTTAAACTAAGTGCTAAATTATTGTTAATAATAAGAACATCCTGAATACAAAATTTTAAGATAAGCATATGTTTGGTTTTGAGATATGAGGGTTTGAAGTTGTGACATGCGTGATGCAATATAGGAGCATAGCAAAAAATACACAGCCCCACAAAAAACGAGTATTCATCAGCTATGGTAGAGCAATTAAGATATTCTTAGAATTTTTTGACGCAGAATTCAAATATAAAATCGCAAAATCCGTATATCCATTGATTAATTCAGAAGAGCTAAAAACATCCCCTATATAAGGTTGAAAATAGGAAAAAATGATGATACTGAGTTATAGAACTTCCATGAATAGAAATATAATATAAGTCTATTGGCTCAATACATGAACGAAGGTGTTGACTAGGGCTCATACAAAGAAATAGAGATACGCCTTTAAGGGGGTGAAAACTACCCCAATACAATATCAAACTGCACAAAAGCTCCAATAACTGGTGAAAAAGCTTGAACCCTCCAAGCTTTATTAATAGGAATGAACCAAAAATCTGTCTCGACCTAGTACACGAAAACAATCCATTACAGGGTAAAAAACTACTCCTTATCTTGAATTATGAACCTGTGTCAGGGAAAAATAGTGAATGTACCAGATATCGCATTTTGATTGCAGTAGGTATGAATGAGGGACGATAACTAGAATTTTTGTAACTATTTTATGACACACCTACGATGGGGTAAGAGAACGAGACGAAAACTTATTGGTGGGTCTTCACTCCCTGACCCCCGTCGGGATCATTTGGGGGATGAAAAGGAATCAAGGGACCCTGACATAAGAGAAAAGCAGTCTTGGAAACCGCTACATCAGTATTTTTTTTATGTAATCATTGAACCCCTGTGAATTTCTCTAGAGCGATGAGAAAGAATTTCGAGGCCATAGCATTCATAAAAAGCACTCTTGAAAACCCTTGCTACAGGATTTTCGCTAATGTAATATAGCGATTGCGATGTCTCTGATGTTCACCCCCTTTTACAAAAACTTTGAATAAATTATGTGTTTTAATGTATAATTAAAGGGATTCATGATAAAAATTTCGTTATTGTGTCAGGTCATATAAGCAAAAAATTGATTTTTTGAAAATTAGAAAAATTAATGTTTAAATTTTTTTCTTTAAATTTCTTAATATAAATTTATTATTGTATGATACCATTTAATGGGTCTATAACATATACAAAGTCGATCAAAATATATTAAGCCATTAGAGAAAAAAAAGTGTTTTTTCATTTTTTCTTATTTTACGTATGTCTCAAAAACTAGCGCACGCAACGACTAGGCCTTTTATAGGAAAATATTTTAGTGAGGCCGTCCTACAGAAAAAATGTCGCCCTCACTCTTCATTGGAGCCGCTATTTCATGCTTAGCCCCAGGCTCTTTATTTATCTAAATATGAAAATTAATAACACTTAAGAAAAATATTGTATGAAACTCATGCATAAAGTGTCTTTTTTCAGTCGTGAGATTGCCGCACTCGCTTACGACTCTTGCGTCAAACTTACCATTCGTGGAAAAAAGTACCTCTTTATGCATATGTTGTATAAATTACTATTATACTATTCACGAAAATTAAAGTATTGAATATATATATTTTTTTGATTTTGCAATGAATTTACAAAAATTGAAAGATTTACATATGCGATAATTTTTGGACATTCTACAAACAGCCGCCAGATTGTTAAACCAAGCCCAGGTTTTTTTTCAGCATCAGAAATTACTCCCAATAGTGAACTGTTTTGATACAAAATTTAAATAAAAAATCGTTTGACCCTATAACACGGAATTTGTAGATTTTCAAAAAGCCGCGTGAAATCACCGGACGCTGACAACTCCAAAGCCGTAACTTCGCTGTAGAAAAGTGACTTCCATTGGAAAGTCACTTTTCTACGGCTACTTCCTTTGATGAAAATTTCACGGGCGCTTTAAATTTTATTCGCACTGGTTGCGAAATATTGGCAGCGAAAGCCAAAGAAATAGGAAATTAAAGAGATTTTTGAATTGTTTTGAAACCTGCTATTTTTCAAAAAAACAACCAAGATATTCTTAATGTGGGGATCCTTTTCCATCATTTATCTCGGCGACCTACTATTGAACTCTGAACTGTAATCTGGGGCCCAGACTGTACATCCCTAAACCGATTGAAAAAATATTTTCATAAACTTTTAGAGAAAACTTGATAGTATGATACCAGAATATTGCAGTCAACAAAAATTTTATTTATTTTTTATTTTCGCACAAGCAAAAACATGTTTTCCCTTCTTTAGTAAAATTATATAAAGTTGTCTCTAAAAGCATGTCAAAAATTTTTTGAATCGGTTCAGGGATGTTAAAGATATTGTCTTAAAGATATTGTCGAATTACGTTCGCGGCGCCGCCCAAAATAAAATAACTTTTACATGTCCTTTCAAGGGCTATTTTATTGCCGTATCATAAAAATAGGATTAAGATGATCATAGGTCGACAGGTTTCACTAAAATTTTTAAGTATGTACTTAGAATAAATATACTTACATCAAAAATAAAACTCCTATAAACACCTGTTAGATGTAAAATTGATAAAACTGATTATCTGTATTTAAATGTAAAAAGACATTAGAAAATAGGTATTGCCTCTATTTTCTTGTTATATTGTTTTTGTGTTTCGGATTGTGGCCTCAAGAGAAATCTATTCCTTCGTTTCATTTTTTGTGTGTTTGTTAGTTTGCTTATAGCAATAATACTTTTTTAAAAAAGGAAAATTTTTCCTTTTCAATTTTTTTTTTTAAATACTAATTGCTTTCATAAACGAAGTAGTCGCATTGTACCTTTAACCTTTAAGAACCTCTAAAAGCATTTTATTTGAGTATTGCACACCTCGTTGGATATGTGCTAAATTCTCGGTCAGTGAGCTAGCACTCAATCTCACTGATAATATTATTTTTACTTTACAGACTTTATATGGAAAACAATTAAATTATAAAATGATTTACCCTTCCTTAACGGCAGTTTCAGTCATTCGTATATGTGTTGCACTCGAGTAAAGAGAAAAATGGAAATGGATACCTACAAATATGGAATAGGGAAGAAGCGAACACACTGTTAAATTATAAATAATATTTAACACTATCACAAGCACACACAAAAAAAAATATTTTCCAAAGGTGAAAGACATCCATCCTTATGTTTTTTGAGCCCCTGATTCCAAATATCACGTCAAAAATGTAAGTTTCACTGCTCAATTTTTCGCCCCTAAATTCGGCGTTAAATGACTATTAAATCTAATAGAACGATACGCGTTGAAATGAAACTTCTGAATCGTTTAAAACGGCTCTAGTCATATACTCCCAGTGTTCTATCGTACCACGGAAATGATAGTGGTGTACTTTTCCCAAAAAAACTACTACCACCTCTCTGATATGTTTGTGAGGAATCGGAGATATTACAGTGAATATTGATAAATCGAGTATCTTTTAACCAGGAGACGCCAAAAAATCTTCCGGGGGTTGGAGCCACCCCCTCCCTGAATGACAAAACATTCCGAAAATACTGCGAAAGGGCTGAAGAAAGGTTTCCTCCAGCTGTCGATAATTGCAATACTTTACCCCATTCTTCTGGAACAAAACTTTTTCTGATTTTTTCGTGCTACGCTTTTGAGGGAGTAACAGATCGGTGTTATTACAGGGAATATTGATAAATCCAACATCTTTTGGTCAGGAGACGACAAAATAACCCTAGAGGTTGTAATCACTCCCTTCCTGAATGACAAAACATTCGGAAAATACAGCGAAAGGGCTGAAGAACGGTTTCCCCCCATTATTGAGGTGCAATACCCAGACAGCACACTTACATCCTAAAGACGTTTTAATTACGTACGCACTGGACGTAACTTACATACGAGATATGTACGGTTTTGTCCACAATACGTACATGAGACGTACCGGGGATGTTAGATTTCCACTAAATTGTACGTACATAACACGTACATTTTAAGATATTTATAGGCCATTATAGGACAGAATATGGACGTACATAGTACGTTATATTTACGTTATAAATAACGTAACGCCGGCTCCACACATTGGGGCCAACGTTGGAGCCAACAGCTTCGTCCAATGTGTAGATCAACAAAAAAGCATTGACGCCAATGCTCTTTCGTCAATCCACACATTGGACGAATGCTGTTGGCTCCAACGTTGGCCCTAATGTGTGAAGCCGGCGTAAAAAAAACCTCAAAATTTGTCAAAAATATTTATTATATGTAATATACAAATATATGTATACATATAATACAAAAATAAATAAAATATATATAAAATACAAAAATAAAATATATACAGTGTGTCCTATATAATTTGCTACAATTCATTTAAATCGTGAATACACAATGTATTTTATAGTATCATTTTTATTTTAGGGAAGACCCTAAAAAATATACTTTATCAACAACACTATCTACGATCTATGTTGTTAACATTTTGGAAGAACTGAGGACCAAAAAAAGTCCCAATAAAGAGAAAGAGATGACATCGAATTAGTCAGTACTTGATGAATTTTTTTACTAATTGATTCGGAAGAAACGTTGCAAAATTTAAACAATTTTTTAAGTAATGAGGAGAATTTTTCTAAAGGGATAAGTCGGAGGAATCTCAAAATTCAAATAAATATTTGTTAATCGTGCTCTTTAACTTAATTGCATGTAGATATTTATATTTTAGAACTTTATTCCTGAGCTGTTTTTGAGGAATCATCCTGAAATATATGCATGCAGTTAAGTTACACCCTGTATGTTATTTGCTGTGCAAAATAACTTAAAACATAACTTTGGCTTTAAAAAATATCTTTTTAATTTTTATATTGTTCTTTGTATGCACCATGGAACAAAGTCTATCTGCAAAGTCTATCTGGTATTTCATTCTCTTCATCTGAAGAAGTAGATATTCTTTTTCTGGTTATTTTTCTTCTTTCTTTTTCATTAACATCAGTATTCAAATCGCTAGTGTCCTCTGCCTTTTTGAACTTTTTTCTTGCTACATTATAACTTTCTGAAAATATACAAATATATCAGGGCTGGAAAAAATCATGATTTAAAATTTTTTTTTTAAATAATCAGGATTTTCTTTTTGATTTTTTAAAATTTATTTTCAGTTTTACTCTAATTTTTTTAAAACAACTACGATTTATCCATACACTATTTTTTATATTCGCAAGAAATTTATGAAAATAGTGGTTTACTACCACTCATAAAACTTCAAGCAAAAATGAAACATTTTGCAGCAGTTATGTTTTCAGAAGTGGTAATATGCAATGTTAGTGCCAGAAATTTTTTTTTGTTTAAACTTAAAATCTCGACATTTCACTACATTTTAAGCCTATTTGCATTTGCGATTATATTTTATACGCTTTCAAATATTTTATTGAAGAAACAGATAAATAAGTTATTTTCTAATTTTGCATGAAACAAAGGAAATATTTAATTTTTTTTATTTATAGGTGTTCTTTTGTCTTGTAAATTTTCTATAAAAAAGGGATATGACAAAATGCAAAATTTTGTACAAAAAAATATACTAAACGCAGGAATCTTTTCGTTAGATAAATATCTTTATTTATATGTATCATTACGTTTTACATTATAAAATGTACAAATTTTGCATCGTATCTATACATACCTATACAGTCTTAAAACTCATTTTGGAACCACACGTCAATATTATTGTCATTTTTATGAGTATTATCGATTTTATCACTTTCATTAGAAAATTACAAAGGTATAATTTTGTAAAAATTATTGCCTAATAGCCTAATCAGCCAAAATGTTGTAACTAGGTATGTTCGTCACATCCATACAAGCTACACAATGTGATGACCTATACATTAATTGGACATGATCTTTATTGCTTGGACTTGAAAATGATAAAATAATTTGTAATAATGCTCTATAAAGTGAATGATTTTCTACTGCATAACAGTCCGCCATTAATAAAAAAATGTCTAAGCTCTCGTATCAAAAACTCTCAGATTAACAAAGAGATAGTATTTAACATACCTTATATAGAGAAATATTTGACTTACCTTTGTCCGTACAGGTAATTTATAATTTAACTACAAACAACAAACAATCGCTAAGTAACTTTCTTGCATTGATTAACAACTTTTATTCTTCCATTTGGAGTGCTGGGACACAACGGCAACGGCACTAACGACATTTGACAGCACACTGTCCGCGACGTCGCACTTCGCACTGATCATGCACTAAAAGCCACAAAAGATCAACGCAACCTGGCGCGCAATTTAAAATAAAGGCAGCTTATTTTAATCTCCCCACAAAATTGCTGGAAGTTGCTAAAATTGGTCAAAAATCGAAAATTGAGATAACGTCAGATTTGTACGATTTGTTTTTATTAACAATTTATAATATGACTGTTGTGAAATTTTCGGAAAAAAATGTTGGTAAATATTTATCTTAATAAATACTTTACAAATTCTTTTCGGAATATGTGATATTCTGTTTTTGCTACAAAACATTCCATATCCGTATTATCTGCCGACCGTGTTTTTTTCACTGGGCTAAATTCACATGAACTAGTTGTTTTCGCTTTATATCCATGGTGTTCCAGAAAAGTATGTTTTAGAGACATACGGTGTAAACATACACTGTACGTACATACAAATACGTACTTAAGACGTACATATTACGCCTTGGTACGTACCGACCAAAATATTACCTAAAATGTACGTATTAGAGACGTCGAGTGCTGTCTGGGTATTGCCCCCCCCACCACCACCCTAAATGGAAGAAAACTACCACTTGTTCTGATTTATCCATACTATGCTTGTTAGAGCTTGACAGAACTCCGGGAGATTGAAACCTCCCCCTCCCCGAATGACAAAACAATCCGAAAATACTGCGAAAGGGCTGAAGAACGGTCTTCCTTCGTTTTCGAGGGCGAGGAACACGATGGTTGTAGTACTTTTTCCCCATCCTTCTGGAAATACCTCTAAATACAGGGAATATTATTACAGGGAGGGGGACCACCCCCTCCCTGAATGACAAGACATTCCAAATATACTGCGAAAAGACTGAAGAATGATTTCACCTTCTACCGTTTTTTAACCCCCATGGTGGCGAAAGCGCTCATATATATTTAACAACTACATTTCTGTATAAATTATTTGTATCTTTCAGCATGGTAAAAAATCTCCGTGGAAGAATCTGACTTACATTTAAACACGCTTCCACCCTTTTCTACCCTTCCGGGGGCTGAAAATCGCTTTCACGGCTGCACAGCATTACCTTTGTTTCAAAAGAAAATATGAAACTGCCAAGTTGTATAAAAAATGTTGAGAGACGGTGTAAAAATCACTCTGAAGTACCCCTTAACGTTTTTCCACTTCTTCAGGGGGCGATTCTCAATAAAGTGGCTGCACAGTAGTATTTTTATTCCAAGATAATTATAGAATCTCTCAGATGAGCATTACATCTCAAAGAAAAGTGCACCAACGACTCTTAGCAATCCCTGACCTCCTTCTG
The DNA here is from genome assembly GCA_936432065.2 of Rutpela maculata. Classification (NCBI taxonomy): domain Eukaryota; kingdom Metazoa; phylum Arthropoda; class Insecta; order Coleoptera; family Cerambycidae; genus Rutpela; species Rutpela maculata. The sequence goes on from OW386286.2 coordinate 119,423,403, forward strand.
ATCCTTCGGAGAGGTGAAAATCACTTTCGCTGCTGCACGCTTTCTGGAAAAAAGTTACGGAACTGCTTAGTTGAGGAATAATGTACAAGTAGTTGTGCCACACAGTTTATAACAAATAAACGACTACAATTTATTCCTCTTTTATTTATTTCTACTTTTCTCATCGAAACACTTGTGCCAAAAAAGTTTCTTGGTATGTTTAAGGGAATTTCCTACACCTGCAATCTGTTCTAAAATTAAATTCCTCCTCCTCGTGTGGTCTGGGATGCGTTTATGCTATTTTGAAGTACATAGTAAAGCAAAAAACTTTATTGAAAAAGTGGTCTTGTACGCGATCTTCTTGTGTTTCTTCTGTTTTTCCTTGTTCTAGAATAGGGTTGGAGGGATCTTTATAGAAGTTGCCAACTTTCTAACGATAAAAAATGCTTTGGAACTTAAAACATATACCTGATAAATATTCTACAGTGATTTTGTGATCATTGATATACTTATCATTTTTTGAATAAGACAATATTGTATTTTATTAGGCTATAGTCAAAAAAATATAATTGTGTATCAGCCGTTTAATTGATTTTCATAACCGAAAAGGTTGGAAAATGGTAAGGGACTGTCTCAGAATCATTATTGCACCTTTTTTGAGATGTACTGCTCATCTGAGTAGTTCCGTATTTTTGTTGTGGAACAAAGTTACCGCTGTATCTCCGCTTTATTGAAAATCACCCCCTGGGGTGGAAAAGCATTAGGTACCCCCTAATGCTTTTCCACCCCAGGGGGTGATTTTCAATCAGGGTGATTTATGTACCGTCTTTTAAAGTTTTGTGCTCAACTGAGCAGTTTCATAATTTTTTTGAAACGAAGATACCGCTGTGCGGCCGTGAAAGCGATTTTCACCCCACGGAAGGAGTGAAAAAGGGTGGCAGCGTGTCTAAATGTAAGTCAGATCCTTCGACTGAGGTTTCTTACCGTGCTGAAAGATACAAATATTGTTTTATAGAAGGCTACACCTAGTAAAAAGCATGAAGTTTTTTGCGACAAATACTCTCGAGTTATAGCAATAGGTACTTAATGTACATAGTGTTTTTACATTAAGAACATTACAAGTTAAGAATACAATATAAACTCCAAAATAATTTTAATTATTGCCTTTTGAAAAGGGAAGATGCTATTCTAAAAAATAGTATCATTTCTAGATTAATTTGAACTTTTATTCAGTTTTAAAATTGCTACTGACAACTGTCATAAATCGTATGTATGAAAACACTTTCAAAAAATCGTAATTCTTAACGGATCCACTTGAATGTTTTTTAATCACTTCGTCTATTATTAGAATAGAACCCTATTGAATTTTATAATGATCCATCAAGTAGTTCAATTATAATAAATAATTATTGAACTGCATCACGAATTTTTGCGGTCCATTTATTTCGGTTTTGGCGCCTATTGAATGAATAAAACAATTATTTTTTCATTTAACTCAATCTTTTATCACGTTATCATTACATATTTGCTAACAAAATTTGTTAATATGAAGGTCACACTTTAATAAGAGTAGAAAATATGATTTTTTTTCTAAGGCTGTGGAAAAATTACAGGGATAGATATAGCAAGCAGAAAACTTTTTTATCTTTCGAAATAGATACCAACTATATCGAGAAGAAATGTAGGTGAAAATGGACGTAACTTTTTATTTGTTTTTTTTTTCTAGGATTGGCGGTTTTCGAGAAAACTGTATATGAGTGCTTGTTTGCCCGGTATTGCAATTAATTGATATTAGATTTCCACATTCTTCGTCATTCAAAAAGTTGTGTATATATTCCCACCACTGTTTTATCTTATCTTCAATCTCCAATAGTGTCACTCCTTCACTATTGGTAAATTATTTATAACAACAAATTAACCACAAAGGACAAGGGTAGATCGTTCTTCTTAAAATCATTACACCTTATTCATTTATAATTGAATATATTATGATCTTTATGTTTCTATACGTTTTATATTTGAGAAACAACAGTAAGTCTTAATAATAGCATTTCAAAGTAAGCATGTTTGCAGTTTTTCCGAACTTTTAATGCATATTTCGGTTAGATGCACTCAATGAACCAAGAAAATCTATACGTCATTACATTGCTGAGTATTTAAGCTTTTAGATAATGGCCAATTTATATTGGTTGATCAAGCACTTCAATGTATAAAAAACAAAATCGTTTCCGCGGGAATCATAGTGGTGTCGACGTTGCGTGCGATTTTAAACACGTTAGCGCCCAAAATATAAAATAAAAATAAATATAAAAATATTTTTCTACGACTATTGAAAAATTCATTTATTAATTCATCCTCTTGAGTAATAGCCATCATTACACGTTCATTGAATAATATATTTTCTAAAGAACTATTTTTTATTACTTGTCAAGACATATACTACTAGGAAAATATAATGACATATGACATGGCCGATGGGCGAAAAAAGGCCCGTATCTACCCTGGTCCTTTAAAAATCAATTAAAGTAAACATTATTATGTCATACTTTTCGACTGATTTATTGAGCTTTTGGTATAATGGTTCCACACTTGTAGAATACTCTTCGCAGTTTCTTTGTAATTAATGTTAGTTTTGGGCTTTTTTCTAGTTTTATAAAATAAAGTAAAAAAAACTACATCCAACTTATTTGTGTCTTAAACCCACGACTCTTCGACTTAGAGACAAAAGTGTAATAGACTAAATCATCACTATTCACCAATTAAGTATCCATGAACTTCTATTATAATCTATCTTGTTAGAAATCATATCGATATCATTGAATATTATATTATCATTAAATGTCTATTAATAAAATATATAAATATATGATAGGGAATAACATTTCAGGTATTTTATTCGTTCCTTTAGCTAACAATAACTTACTGTCAAAATTTCATGCTTACAAGAAACATGACCGACGAACAGACAGACCTTTTGATAGTTGCTCATTGGTTTGAGCGAAAAAAAAATCATGTCGCCGGTCTGTAACTTTTTTGTGCCCACAATTACTCTGGAACCGTTCATGAAATTGTCTTAAAATTTTGTACACATATGTATTATAACGAGATTTGGAACTAGATTATGTTTTGATCGTATTCCGGGGAAAGGGTTGGGGGTAAATAAGTTAAGCAAGCAAGTAAGACTTCATAAAACTGGAATTTAGTATATGTTTGAGAAGCCAAGGTCTCAAAATCATTTTTACATCAGCCCCACCATATTATTAAAGGAGGTAAAAAAATTAAATTATGACATAGTGTGGGTACAAGAACAAATATTTTTGCCAGCAGCCAGAATGTTTATACATTGACAGGTACGGTCGGTACGCCCAAGATATTTTTTGAACGCGCCATAATAGAAGCAAAATAAATCTTCTTCGAACTTACTTCCACGGCGCGGCGCAGATGTAACTGTATATTGTATACCAAGCAGAAATAGATGCTGATTGGCCTATTACTACGACTGCAGTAAAATTATCTACGTCCAAAAAACATGTCACGTCTCAGTTGCATCTAAGGATACAGATATAATGATTCTATTCATATACCATTTTAAAAATAAAAATATTTGCATGTTTTGCCTGAACAATGTAAAAGGTGAAAAAGTAACTAAAATATCTGATATGCAGGACAAACTGGAACATCTAAAAATCATATCTTGTTTTTGCATGCCATATCAGGGTGTGATACCACTTTTGTGATTAATATATCAAAAAAATATGGCCTAACTACTGAGAAATTGAGATGTTTTAAATGAAACTACTCCGAAATCTGAAATGGTGGTCAGGAATCACTTTTCTTTTAAAATATATCGATCTCGATAACGACTAAATTCGATAACGACTAAAATCGCATTGAATTTGGCTATGTTCGTTTCTACTGAAAACTCTGTGGAGCAACATATCCTCAGAGCACATTTTCAAATATGAAAGTGGTAAATATATGATTTTCCTGTATGTAACTAGTATGGTATTATTACCAACTTTTTAGGTTCAAAAATAGATTGACAACCATCACGATCCCATAAATTAATTGTGGAAAGAGATGAATATGGTCATCTTCTTATTCACTCTATTCAAGGAATGTCGCCTTCAGACCTATTAATTACTTCCACGTCCAGTGGAAGTCTAGTAACGACAAAAAAAATTTTTAAAAACCTTTATTGTGCAAATAGGCTTATAATGCCATGAAACGTCGAGATTTTAAGTTTGAGTGAAAAAAAAATTCTGTCTGCCGGTCTGTTTGTCTGTGACTTTTTTTGTGCGCAAGTTTACTCTAGAACCGTTCATCTTGTTCCGTCGAAGGGTTGAGGGGTAAATTGGGGTAAATGGGGGTAAATAGGTAAATGAAGCAGATAAGAGTCCATAAAATTGCTATTTAGTATATACAAGAGAAGCTAAGCCATTACCACCCCCACCCCATTATTGAAGAGGATGGAAACAGATTGTGATTTAGTGTATGTACTGTGTACAAGAACCAAAAACCTCAAAATATTTTTTTACTTCATCCACCCCCCACTACCACCCCCTATCACCACCCCCAACCCACTACCAATGTGGGGTATCGTTTTATGGGTTTTTGGGGTAGAGGATTTCAAATATTATATTATTAAAGTTCCATAAACAATTATTTCCACATACAGAATTTTTTCATTGTGAGAGACTTGGATAGAAAATCTGGATGTGGAAGTAGTGATTCCTTGGGCAGCGGTTTTGTTTATACAGGAAAATTGGACTGAAGTGTTCTCCGAAATGTGGCCAGTAGTTTGATATCAGTTGTACGAATTCTTGTTCCGTGCAAGAAGACAAATGCAACGAAGAAAATTTTTAGCACAAGCTATTTATTATTCTGAAATACAAATATTTTGTATAGCAGACATTTTTGTCTCTTTTTTTAATAATGTACTCTTTTGTAATAAGATTAAAAATGATTAGAGAGGTTTTATCATACAATTCTTAATCGAATGTTGAAAAATCAACGTAGTACATTTTAATACAAGTGCAGCAAGGGCTTCATTACAAAAATGAAAGTAGGAACACGAGCGCAGCGAGTGTTCCTATCATACGAGTTTTGAAATAAAGCTTACCACATGTGTGTTACATACTATTTTTTCTACGGTTGTGAGTTATTTCTCTTAAAGTATTTCCAAAATTTTAAATTTGCTGCCTATAAGATTTTATTTAAAGTGACATTTTCCGCAGTCATTCTGAAGTTAAAAAATTTGACTTTGTAATTGCAATTCATGTGTAATTAATGTACATTTATAGAATTTAATTATTATTACTAGTTAAATAATATAAAATTCTTTAAGGTTAATACACTTTTATTCCGGTGTGTGAAGATGTAATCAATGCGTGTGACAAATTCACGGCGTGCGGCAAAGTAATATTTTCCGCAGTCATTTTGAAGTTAGAAAATTTGACTTTCAGCACAATCGTAGAAAAATAGTAGATTGTAATAAAAGTGTGGCAAAGGCTTCATTGCAAAACGATGCGATGTATGAAAGTAAAAACACGAGCGCAGATAGTGTTCCTATCATACGAGTTTTGCAATGAAGCTTGCCACATGTGTGTTACATACTATTTTTTCCCCGGTTGTGTTATTTCCCTTTTTTAGAGTCTTTCCAAAATTTTAAATTTGCTGCCTTGTCAGATTTTATTTAAAATGACATTTTCCGCAGTCATTCTGAAGTTAGAAAATTTGACTTTGTAACTGCAATTCATGTGTAATTAATGTACATTTATAGAATTCAATTGTTATTACCAGTAAGCAATATAAAATTCTTTAAAGTAAACACACTATTTTATTCCGGTGTGTGAAGATGTAATCAAGGCGTGTGGCAAATTCTTTGCCGCACGGCGTACGGCAAAGTGATATTTTCTGCAGTCATTTTGAAGTCAGAAAATTTGACTTTGCACAATCGTAGAAATAGTAATTTACGTTATAAGTCCGGTAGGTGACTTATTACAGTACGAGTTGTTTTACGGACGAGGCGACGCAGGAGCCGAGTCCGGAATATAAACGAGTACTGTAATGAAACCTACCGGACGTGTATCGTATAATATTTTATTTCATACTGTCCAGTAAATCGTTTTTAAAATGAATAAAAAGTTATAATTATTGAAATTTGAGAAATATTAGTTCGTAATCTGACAATCGCATCACCGTAACGATGTTATAGCCATTGTTTTCCATAGCTAATTATGATTGTCTCTAGCTTGTCACTGTCAACTAAATAAAACCATAATTTTTGCATTGTTTTGTATTATGGAGATTTCGGAGGAGACTTAAAATAAATGTGTTGAAGCAACCGGAAAATTATCCGGAAAAAATCATCATATTTAGTGTAAATTAAATAATCTGTATATTGGCTCCAAATAAAATAAAGAACTTTGAAACTAGAGAGCTTTATTTAATCAAAATAAAATAAAAATTACTAATTTTAGTTAAGCAAAATATTAACAATTTTGTAAGTAGAAGCCTAATTTGTAGTTATCTAACATTCTTCATTTACTAAAATTGGTAGAAAAGTATGTTTCATAGGTAGTGGTAGGGGCCAAAGTATCAATATGAATTAATATAAGTTCAAATAAAATAAAAATTACCAACTTTAGTTAAGCAAAATATTATAAATTTTGTAAGTAGAAGCCTAATCTATAGTTATGTAACATTCTTCATTTACGAAAGTTGGTAGAAAGTATATTTTACAGTAAAAAAACGCTATATAGCGGTGAATGATTTTCTTCAATAAAATACTTCTCGGGTCGCATTTTTATAGTTGGCTATGACTCCATTCTTGTGTGTAAAGTCAAAAGTCAAAACTTGCTTACTAAAAACAATAATATGATAGTGTTGCTAGGTAACACATTACAGTATCAGATACCGTAATGTTCGCAAGTAACACATTACGGTATCAGATACTGTAATGTTCGATTTACCGGCCGCAAATGAGTCCGGGAAATAGTCATTTACCGGACAGTATGAAATAAAAGATGTTTACTGAATGCTGTGTCTGCTGAAAAAAATATCTAAACATTTATATCTCCTTTAGTTTTAAAGCTAGAGATACGAATCTTGCACTAAAACATAGAATTTTGTAACCAGAATAATACAGCTATACTTGATTTTTTTTCCGTAAAATTAGTATTTATCGAGATAATTGGAAAATACCAAAAAATTCAAGATGACAGCCATAGTATTCTTAGAGCGAGTTATACTAATTAAGTTCAAGCCAAGTTCAGCGTGATCCAAGATCAAAATCCATGGTTACGATTGTTGTAACAACCATAACCTGGCTTGAACTTAGTTGGTACAACTCGCCCTTTGTATATTTTCTTATTTTTTATTTTAGAAAAAAAATCTAATAAAACTATTTATTCCTCAATTCCTCACAAAAAAACTTGTTTGAATTTTTTTCATAAAATTCATAGTTCCTGAGATATTTCAAAAAAACGGGCAAAAACCAAGATGGTGGTCATTTTTTTAAATTTCCACCTCTGGGAGTGAATGGAATTTTTGGCAGGTTAGAAAGAACGTTATTGTCAAAATATTTCCGCTGAGATCAGCTCGTTACTAATTTTTTCAACCTAGTCCCTCTAGATTGACTGGTCTATAGTTATCTATGTACTTTATACATATTATAAAAGCTTACGTTCGCAAACAATTAAATATTTACAATGTGTCTAGCAACATCATTTTCCGCGGAAATCTTGATCAATAAAAAAGTGGTACCTTAAAATAAATGATATTTTTCAACCATTCAAAGTTAGCTCATTAATTTTATTGTTAACTCTATTTAAGAAAAAGTGGCGAACTCTGTCGACTGCATAGTGAACATGTAGGATATGACAGTATCATTTTGGGAATATTTCATCAACACGCACAATTAATTAATTTAAAATCAATGCTATTAGTAAATCAAATACTACAAATCTGATTTTTTATCATATAAGATAATGTTTTATCACTTAATCTCTGAATTATTCAGTAGCGGCTATAAATTTTTGTTTGTAGTCATCTAATGAAAATTTTGTGCACTGCAGGATTTGAAACTTCCACATTTTTACTCATTATATTTTTTAGACACTCAACCAGAACGTTGTGAAATTTTGTGTACGAGGGTCAAGTATGATTTAGTCTTCTTGTGAAAAAATAATACCTAATATGGCTTTTCAAAAGCTGAAATATCTTTTTATAAAAACAGGCAATATTTTCAAAAACACATTTAGTTTTTTCAAAATGATTCGAATCATAATTTGTTAGAAATCGGGGAACTAATAACTGTGACAGGGGGGATATTTAAAGTAGAACATGTTGAATACTGCATTGAGTTTAAATTAAGTAAGAGAAGTCACCAGTGAATACAAAAAGGTTGTATCGGTTTTTCTTTCTTTGGACTATATGGAAATCCCCTATTTACAACTGTCTGGTAGTGGCCTCTATTGGGGGCCAGATTAATTAAAGGAAAAATATAAGTCAGTTTATGATAAACTACATACACCAAATAGTAACTTATATCAATAGTTGTTTTTTGTAATTAGAATAGAAAATATTTCCTGTAATAAAGGTAGAGGCTCTTAATATGTTGCCTAAAATAATAACGAAACTTTAGAAAATACTATAATAGCAAAACGATGTATCTATATTAATATATGAGATTTCAAAAGTAGAACCAGATGATATCTTTCGATGCAGAACATAGAACAGAAAATTCATTTCAGGTAATTAATTTATTAAAATGCATTAAGAATTATTCAATAATGTACTTAAATTACAAAATATGAAGAGTTAAAAGAATTAATTTGAAGAATACACATTATTAAACATTAAAATAACTCAGTTATGTTGGTATTTTGTTTAGTGTCATAAAAATCACAAAATATGCCACAAATAATTAATTATAACCAATGTTGGTATTTGTCAAAAAGAAAATATAAGAACAAATAAAATCACGTGGATATTAAAAGTATGCTGTTGTGGGAAAATTATTATTATTAGCTGAAAGAACCACTTTAGGTAATTTAGCGAAAGCGGGAGGCAATATCGGATTGCTTAATTTGTTATTGTAAAATGTTTTTAATGTATTGAGTATATTGTATTTGATCGGCACATTTCTAAAATCGTAAATATCGCTCGTAGAGAAAAAAATTTCATATCATTGTGTTAGTGAACGAATTCTGAACAACTTTCAAAATGTCCGTCTGTCCGTCCGTCTGTCCGTCCGTCTGTCCGTCCGTCTGTCCGTCTGTCCGTCTGTCCGTCCGTCCGTCACGTTTCTTGTAAGCACGATAACTTAAGAAAGAAAAGTCCAATTGTATTGAAATTTAGAAAATAAGTTAGTGTTAGCTACAGGAAGAACCCTTTTGTTTTTGAAGAAAATCGATCAGTAAATAAAAAAGTTATTAATTATTTAATTTAAAAAAAAAATTTTTTTTGTTAATTTTTGTGGCTTGTACTAAAATGGAAATCGCGAGATATTATTTCCATAAAAACATAACGTTATTTTTTTTGTGTATGAAGTTTACTAATATTTCTTAGAAGTGAAATATGTATGAATGTCGAAAGATATATATCACAGGCAATCAATTTTCCTAGCAACAGGTGGTGGCGCAGCGGCTAAAGCTTTTCGTTGCAATACAAGGGTCCCGTGTTCGAATCCCACAGGTTGGATTTTGTTTCATTTTTTTTTTCATATAATTTTTTTCACAACAAAGTTTATATCACAAAATTTAGGTCCAAAAACTAACATTATTTACAAGAAAACTACGAAGAGTATCCTATAGAATGTGTAACAATTATATATAAAAAGCTCAGTAAATTGGCGAAGAGTACGTTTTTAGCTTGTTTTAAATATTACAATAACATGGGTAGTACAGTGAATGATGGTTAAAAATCAACTATTACCTCCGATTTCGGTGAACCTCCATCGATTTGCATGAAAATTTGGGATTGAGTATATTTTACCCTCAACTTCAAAAGTGACATATCTCGACTTGCGCTTTTTGTATTTTAGGGGTGAAATCCACCCCTTTTTTAAAAATGGGAAAAAATGCAGATTTAAGCATTCTGGCGTAAGTAATCTCGTTTAATTAGATAAAATAAATATTTTTCAACACTTATATGCATGATTTATGATTTTAATTAATTTTTCAACCCTTTTAGCAACCCTTAAATCGAAAATCATGAAAAAATCATTTTTTGTATTTCTGAAATATGAAATCGCATATTAACATTACACAAACGGTTTGTTTAATGTTTATGATATAATTTTTGGTTGACTGTGAAATTTCAACCCTTAAAAATCACCCCCTTAATGCAGAATCATTGAAAATTGGTTTCCAGAAACTTTAATCATTTGAATAATACATTACTGAATTGAAATCTCATTTACTGAGTATTAAAGTAATTATTTATTTATTGCGAAATTTTCCACCCTTAAAAACTACCACTTGTCATATTTTGTGAGTATGTGACACATCTACTTCTTACTATCTATCTTTTTTCCTATATATGCATACAAAATCTCTGCTCAACAAATTTTTCCACAAAAATGTTATTGGTTTTTTTACAATAACTCCGTTAATTTTTATGATATCAGGTTCATTCAAAAACCATTTGAAAGGTAATTTCAAGGGCTATAAGATCGTATTAAATTTAATTTTTTAAAACCCTTATTTTTTAAATGATAAAAGGTTAAAGGGCCCCGGTTACATGATTCTCCCAGTAAAATTTAGGCTTTAAACGTTTCTATCTCGGTTATTTTTTATCCTACAAAAATAAAAAAAAACTAAAATCCTTGTTAAAAAAAAACTCAAATTTCGTTCTCTATTATTTTTTACGTATATCGAGTATTTTTGGAGTTATTATCAAAAGAAAATGAAATTTACGAAAATTTGAAAAATTCTGATTTTTTTAAATCATATTTTTTTTCAAAAATATGCATTCTAAACCGGTCGAAGTTTTTAAAATCATTACTTATGCTAAAATAAAGAAAGCCTTATAGGGATTACTATAAATTTTAATTTTTGTGGAAATGACGTAGGTTTTATTTTTCACTTTTTCCTAAAAAATTCGAAAGGGTCCTCTTATTTTCATCATAACTTGCTTAATTTTGATGCTATCAACTTCTTCTACAGCTCATTTGATAGGTATTTCTGAGTACTTTGAAAAGTGTTCAGTAAGTATATTTTATAAAATGCATCGTTTTCCCGTTATTTAAGCTTGAATACTTAGATTTGAGTACTCGCCGAAAAAAAATATACATTCAATTACCTATAGCTCACTTTAAATTAATATTAAAAGGTTTTTTAAGGAAGGAATTTATTCGTTTTTTTATTAGCTTCAATTTTGGTAATGACAAACTTATAGTTTTTGAGTTATTTATGAAAAACCGCTTTAAAACATGCATTTTTTTCACGAAAAATCAAAATCTTTGATCTTTAATAACTCAAAAAGTACTGATTTATTTTAACAACTTTATATAACAAATTTTGCTTAGAATTGGTCCCTCTGTCGATTCCTGGGGTTATTTTTCATAAAATAATTTCCACCCACGAGAAGGGGTGGCATCCACCCCCAGGGTAAAAGCGCAAGTTGGCACTATGTCACTTTTGTTTCCTGAGGTATCCTCTAACTACTCACAAATTTTCATGAAAATCGATGGAGGTTCAACGAAATCGGAGGTGAAAACCTTCAGTGACTGTACTAGGGATACTTTATGCATATTTGCACTTTTAACTTTTTTGGACATTTTACACGTTATATTTAATAATAGAATACAGAAATAGTATTTGCATTGTTGAATCGAATTGGTTCTCCTAAAAATTAATCAATTAAACATGTACTCGATTATTATGTAAAATACAATTTCCATTCTAACAATTTGATTGTGTTAATTATATTTCTCTTGTCTTTCCTATTATTTCAATGGGAATTATAGATTTACTTAATAAAAACATGGACAATGTACATTGTTCACAAGTGTTTGCAGTCAGGGTCAACATTTCCTATACCTATCGTCAATTTGTCAGCAGGAAATAGCTTGAAATTTGTGTATTCGTCTTAAAAGATAGTTGGGGATTTACGGGCAAAAAATCTACTCGCTATTGTTGCGTCTTAATTATTTGAATGAATTAGCAATACCAAATATCATGTTGATTTAAACAATCGATAAAATAACTGTAAGTGACAAATTGTCTAGTCGTCCTAGTTTTTGCCACTGCGCAATTTTTAACGCAATTTATATTTTCCCTTTGGTTAGAGAAATTTTTTTATCGCACTCAGGCTATACATAACACTATTGACCTTTAGTAGATATTTCTGTATCCCTTAGCGGAACACCTTGCAGAAGTCTAGATTTTCATCTATGATCTCTTCGTTTTCGCCCATTGTTAAACACTTTGACACTGTCTCAACTTAGTGAAGAACCTTTTCCAGTGGAGTGGGTGCAGATTTCAACGATGGATACATCTAGTATTTCATGTAATAGATTGTTTCGGACTAATTATTCGGCATTACTAGTTATGCGCAAAATTTTATTTGGTTTGCATGTTTAAGCTGCATCTTGCTGCAAGTATAATTATGAAAATATTAGTAGGTAACGTTAGTTTTTGAGTGTCGATTTCTTATTCCGGATTAGAGATGAACCAATCAAATATTATCACATTTCGTATGTTTTGAAGACTATTGACAGTATTGTCAGTAAATGAAAGTTCTGTGGGGTTACTGCGGTATGATCGGAAATATGAGAACGGAGTTAAAGGTTTGTCGTACCCTAAAGGGTTGAATAGTATAAACCCCAAGCACCGAGAGGAGATACTCTATGGGTAAACTTTAAATTCCAACTTTACAGTTTTACCTGCAGTGAATTACCTATTTCTAACGGAATAAAATTAGTTAGTCAAGTTCTTGATTTTTCCATTTCCATCGGAGGTAATACCGATGAGCGCATCAAATTTGAACCTCTCAGCTTTACTGGAAATTATATAATGTTTCCAAGTTATTGACTTTCTTTTAGATTGAAAGATAGCATATATTCATTTCCATCTATTCTTACTGGAGTTGGAGTTCTACTTTTAATTGCAATGAGGCAAAAATTACTGCTTATCAGAACGAATATGAAAATAAACGTGAAAGATAATTGTTCTTGAGGTAATAAATGATACATTGGAGATAGTTTGGAGTCAGTTTGGACAATACCAACAACAGCTAATATGAGATTCGACAAAGAATACAGCTGCCCAGATCAGCAACTTGCCAGTTAAGTTTAATCTGGCGTGACAAAAATATCACGACACGCGCATTATATTGATTTGCCAACGTCTCAGCGTATTCTTCATATTTTCTTACGCCTCACACTTTTGAAACATAGACTGTTAGGGAGACAGACGGACGGCGCATTGATGCTTTCGCAATGTGGAACTGGACTTGCGAATTTCCTGAACAGTCTAGCGCACGAATAGGTCGATTCTCCAAGAAATAAATTTCCCAAAGCGACTATCTCCTTTATTTTTTCCACAACAAGCGTAAGGAGAACAATATAGAACGGTTAATAGTTCAGGCAAAACCAGATGGTTAGAGACAAACAGATTGAAATGTTGATGAGATAGAGTTTTGGTAATGCTCTGCGTCTAATAGGAAATCGCGACAAATGCTACGGGATCCTGTCATACGTGCTGTGCCATACAGCAAAGAGAGCTAAACTTGAATAATACATGGATTATAAAAATGTATTAAAACATTGTGAGGCTAACGTATGGGCATTTATCATTGACAAGAATATTTGTCAATTATGCTACTGAAATTTCCTTTAGATTTAGATTTCCTTTAGGTTTAGATTTTGCCATTCTTTTGAAAATTTTATCTGAGAGCGCGTTACATCACTAATGTAGATAGACGCTTTGTTCCATTTTTAATTTAATTATGTGTCGAAAGCGGCTCAGTGGCGCAATGCTTATGGTGTTTGGTTTGCGCTAAAATTACATGACAAAGTTATAGAGAAAACCGCCGTGTGCATAAACGGGGTCAAAGGATCATTTTCATAAAGGTCACTCGATAGGAAGGTCATGTCACATACCCTATATTCGAACATACGTCATGAACGTACGTCACTGTAAAGGAGGCAGGGAAGCAAAATAAACTCATATATAGTTCAACTCCGTTTTTGTGAATGATATAATCACTAAAAGGAACCTTAAAGCTGACTACTAGCGTCCCGAAATGTTTTAAGTAAATATTTTTATATTATTTTCAGTCTGTCCAAAAACCAAAGTGTTTTCATAAACTTCTGAGGAAGTTGTGTGAATCTTTTTACCTAATCATTGTTATTGCATGTTCCCTATTAATGTCCTCTATAAGAGGCATACGTCCTTGCCCTGCTTGGGGAGGCGATTAAATTAAAACTTTTATCTTTTCTTTAGATAGGATTGCACAACATTGTCTGTAACCAATAAATTGTATTATTGTATTATTAGAGTATTGGCAAGGATATGGATGTTTAGTGGCGCGTTTCACATGTTGCCGAGATGCTAGCAGTTGTATGAGAGACAACGACTAGTCGCTCTCAGTTGCGGCAGATGGCAATGTCGCAGGAAGTGATTGTTGTGTTACTGTGTGTGTGCCCTGCTTGATTGGTGGAATAGCAATAGCTAAACTCCGCCAGGACTTTAATATAAATAAGCCGTTAAAAAAAATAAAGTTTTGGAACGAAACTTTTCCACATTGGCGTAATTTCAGCATTTTTATTGAGTAGGCAGGGATTTTGCCTAATTGTATTGAAAACCTTTGACCTGATTGGCGTAATTGCCATACTTATTATTTTTTTCGGAAGAATTTCGGAATTCGCCAGATTTGCCTTAAACAGTTTAATGCTCTTTCAAAATATTGGGTGTCTTGCCTCCCCCCGAATTACGCCTATGCTTTTCCAAACTGTCCCTGTCTTTCTAATTGCTTTCACTGTTTAAAAGTCTGTGACGTGGACTTGTATAGACGAATTTTAAAATGAATCAAAGACGAAGGATTTTTCAGACAAACTACTTTCACTTTTGAAAATGTCAAACCAGACATTCTCAAAAGTGAAAGTTTTGATAACGGAAAAAGAACTATTTTCCGAAACGTCAACTGCCTTCGTTTTAATTTTTTTAATTTATCATTTAACAATTTTGTTTCAGTTTATACATTTTGTAATAGTATAAAAACCAGCCTCTGTCTGATCCTTTTGGCGCAGAGGTTTATTTCATCAAAATTTTTAAATATTTTTACAGTGGCAAAATAGCCAACAAACTAAGGTTATGTGATTCACTAATTTTATCACATTTGGCTTATTGTGACATTATATTTTGGCCTGTTCTACGGCAAAATTTGTGTTTGAGACTTTGTTGTAACTTACGTAAATATGATCATATTTCCACTGAATTCAAAGCATAAAATTGGCTTAATTTGAATGAAAGGTTCCAGGTATATTTAGCTTGTCTAATTTTTAAAATTAACCTTGCTAAATCTCTGCAACATTTATGAGTGAGCATCTCAATGGATATTGTGAACTTTATAATGTACCTACCCAAGCATAATCCGTCTTTATTTCAACATTCATTTAGTTTCAAAGCTGTCAAAATTTATAAATCCTTACTTACTGAACTAAAAAATCAGTCCTCTGTTGCATCATTTAGGAGAAGATCAAAGTATACACATTTAGTAAAAGAACCAATTTTGTACGTTGTAAATCTTCATTTATATTAAGTTATTGTAATGCTATTTATCTTTCTTTTTCATTTTTATACCCCAAGCAATAATTACCTGGTGAATTAATATGTTGTTTATTGTATGCATAGTACCTATGCTAATTGTACATTTGTTTCATTGAGATGGTTGTATGGAAGAGCAACTGTGTTGAATATCTTCATCTCCTTCATTTATTCTGTTGAATGTGTTACTTTTATAGAAAATAAAGACATATTTTTATTATTATAGACTTAGTAGCTACACACTTTCTCAGCCGTAACTGTAAACTATTCACCGATCCCTCGCATGAGTTTGGAATTCAGATCTGTTGAAACTCGTTCCAGGTTTTTGGGTCATCCAGACGATGTTAGTGTTGTTCGCTCCAACAGTTCAGAATCCAGGCCCCAAAAAGGGATCACAGAGACTCCTACTTCGCACTGTTCCCAATAGCTATACTTCTTGTGCGCTCGATTGACCAGGCAGTTATTGTAGACTCCGGCCATGGCCCATCTTGACAGTTCCAAGAGTTCCTACAATTACTGACATGACTGTAGTCTTGGCATTCACATTCTGCTATAACTTCTATTTGGAGGTCTTTGTGCTTGATCAGCTTCTCTGTACCCCTGAGCCTCATGTTGATCTCATTCGGGATGGATAATCGATCAACAAATAGGATTTCTGCTTTTTGTTGTGTACGTCAATTTGCGCGAATTTCTCCGTCATTTATAATCGGTACGTCCCACAAAATGTGATGTCGTTGGTATTGACAATCTTTTCAGAGTTATATCCACAATATTTTTTTATTTATTACACAGGCACACAAAACAAAGTCGAGTACGACAAGGCAGACCTATGTATTCCCATGTATTTTGACCAGCTGAACACGAATCCGATGTCCGTCTTGCCCAATTGGCTCTTGCATTTTTGCTAACCTCAAAAAACATTTTAAAAATTCTCGAAAAATCCCAAACAAGTAAATAGAGAGCTTAAATGAGCTGACCACTATATCTATACGTAATTTGGGGCGCTGAAACTGAATATGAGGTGAGAAGTAGCCGATCAGTTAGGAATTTTGACATAACCCCAAAAAAACACCTAAAAAATGCCCAAAAATCCAAAACAAATAAATTAAATGCTTAAACTAAGAACTTTAAAACTAACATAACCTAAAGCAAGAGCATTGCACCAAGAACTTTGAACCAAGAACTCTAAACCTAACATAACCTATGGCAAGAGCTTTAAACCAAGAACTTTAAACTAAAGATTCTTAAGCCAACATAACCTAAGACAAGAACTTTAAACCAAAAACTTAAACCTAATATAAATTAAGACAAGAACTGTTAAGTTCCTAAGGCAAGAACCATTAAGGTTTAGAGTGTTTGTGTAAAGTCCCTGTCTTAGAATATGTTACATTTAGAGTTCTTGGTACAAAGTTCTTGCCTTAAGTTTTCTTAGATTTAGAGTTCTCGGTTTAAAGTTCTTTATGTAAAATTATTGCCTTGTTTTGAATAAATTCGATGTTCCGAAATATCGACAAAAAAAATCAACGATAAAATAAAAAATATTTATCTAAAATGTTATAGTATGGAAATAGTGGATAAAGGTTTTCCATGGTACCTTACATCATAAGTTACAAAATGTTGGACAAACGGAAAGGCCGTTAAAATGTAAAATATATAAAAATCCAACAATATGGAAGGAGCCTGGAATCCGTGAAGAGTGTTAATAGTGAATGTGAGTGTTCGATAAGAACTAAAACTCCCAATATTTGGTGAAATGATAAACGTAATAATGTTATTAGAAATCTTGATCTATCTAATGGTAGGGAAGAATATTTAGCGGCGATTATGGAAAAAGACAATTTAGTATCAAGTGATGTTTGTTCTAGCTCATACAGAAAAAGAGAAAAAGACTTTAGAAAATATTTTACACAAGGAAAAGAACACTTGCTCTTATATTGTCATAATGAAGAAGGCTTGATGAATATACTTAAACCTATCATATATAGATTTTAGATAGATAGATTTTTATTTCATCGCTGATTTTTAACCTACAAACAAAACAGAAGGAATTCTCAGTATTTACACAGTTGTGCAAATTTCTTGTAGCCCTATGCTCATAGGAAGCCAAGTTTCCCACTTCACTAGAGCTGTGGTTGATGATGACTATGCCCGCGGTCCCGCTTTCCTAACATGACCGGCTGCCGCCGATACTGGGGTTTCCCTCCTCTGCATCGTAAACTCTCTGTCTAATTTTGCCATGACGGCATTTTTCTTTTTTTTACCTAGGAACTTAGCCGAAATAAATCGTTGACCGCCATCACCACGTGGCGGTATCCTAGTCGCAAAAATAGAAAAAGAAACAAATGGCATATGACAATCAAACAGAATAAAGAAAACTATACAATTCTAAATAGCTCTAAGAAAAAAAAAAGAAAAAAATCGTCAAGGGATGGTGTAGGTAAATGTTAAGTTCAAACGATATTCCTCTCTCAACAGAGCAAACTTTGTCCGAAAAATTTTTCCTAAAAATGTCACTGTTCAGTAATATTTTCCTTTAGATACTTGAAAACTTAAAAGTTACCCATCTCCGCTTACTAGGGTTGATGAGAATATTTGCTGGAATTATATTTCTCTATGAAGTTTGCAGATTGCGCTTTAATTTGGGTACGTTTTCATCTTAAATATGAATTTTACAAGATATTCTATCGTTGCGCATAAATTCTGACCTTGGATTCGGTTTCAGTACTCCAAATTGCGATAGATATAGTGATCAGTTTATGTAAGCTTTTTATTTACTTGTTTGGGATTTTTCGGACATTTTTTAGGTGTTTTTTGAGGTTATGTCAAAATTCCTAACTGATCGGCCAATGCTGACCTCAGATTCGGCCTCAGCGCCCCAAAATACGTATGGAAATGGTGGTCAGTTCATTTAAGCTTTTTATTTACTTGTATGAGATTTTTCGGGTATTCCTAAAGTGTTTTTTGGGGTTAGGAAAAATGCAAGAGCTAATGAGGCAAAACGGACATCGGATTCGTGTTCAACAGGTCAAAATGCATGGGAGTACATCCCAGGTAGCAAAGGCACGTGAAATTGACGTGAAAAAATGGTCAGGAGTGACGAGAAATGACGAGTTAGATGACGCAAATGAAACGTGAAAATGACTTCCTAATGTCTCAGACGAATGACGTCTTTTTCAGGTCATATTTGGTAATCCCCCCACAGGTTTTTAGTAATAGGAACATATAAAACTACATACTAGTTAGTAATCTACTTGATAAAAATAAAATAATTAATGCATAAATAAGTTTTGTCCTAATGAATTTGTTTGTTAGCCATCTGTAATTTTATTTACTATTAACATATCTAATATTGTTTACCATCACTCCAACTTTTTCTCACAAGGGTTGCCTGCAAATTATAATGTTTAAGTTATTAAATTCATTTTTACTTACCTTTACCAATTGTGGTCTTTATTATGTGAAATTGAAATTCTTGCCTTATTTAAAATATATGAAAATCTTTCAGGTTCTCGCTTCGAGTTACTAGTATTTTTATTTATTTATAATTATTAAGAAGAACTTATTTAATTTAATTAAACTGTCACCAGTGTCACCTGAGAAGTACGAGTAGTTGTTGAACAATATGTAATTATTACATTAATTAGTATTAATGGCGGTTCGTTAAAAAAAATATATTTTTCCCGGATCTCGAACTTGAAGAGCAGAGAGGGAGAAATCCTTATCTCAAATTTGATGATCGGTGGAGGGGAAGTCAGGTGTCAATTATTTTAAGAATTAAAGTTTTAAGTTGAGGTACTTATACAAACCTGGGAAGCGTGTTGGAGAAAAAACGGTAAAGGTGTAATATCATCTACAACATAAATAGAATATTTAATGGTCTAAAACAGACCTAAAATTGAAAAAAACCAATAAGCAATTATTATCTTAAAAAAAACAACTAAAATTTTTTTCGCAATAAAAAAAAAAACGGAATGAGCAGGGGCTGAACCGCCGACCTCATGACTCGGAAGACGACGCCTTAAACACTCGACCACCAACCTTTCTGGGGCTACTTATCTAAAAACTTTATAGTTGGAACACGCCGCAACGGATAGATTTTGCTTTTTAATGCATTTTAATCTAATTACTTCTACGTCCAGTGGAGGTATAGTAACGACAAAAAAATTTTTTAAAATTTTTATTGTCCAAATAGGCTTAAAATGTCATGAAACGTCGAGATTTTAAGTTTGAGCAAAAAAAAAAATTTCTGTCTGTGTGTCGGTCTGTCTGTCTGTCGGTCTGTCTGTCTGTAACTTTTTTTTGTGCGCACGTTTACTCTGGAACCGTTTAAGATATTAACGAGATCTAGAACTAGATTATATTTTCATCTTGTTCCGTCGAAGGGTTGGGGGGTAAATTGGGGTAAATTTGGGGTAAATAGGTCAATCAAGCAGGTAAGAGTCCATAAAATTGGTATTTAGTATATACAAGAGAAGCTAAGGTCTCAAAAAAATGTTTGGCATTAGCCACCCCCATTACCACCCCCACCCCCTTATTAAAGGGGATGAAAAAAAATTGTGATTTAGTGTATGTACAGGAACCAGAAACCTCAAAATATTTTTTTACTTCATCCATCCCCCACTATCACCCCCCCATCACCACCCCTCACCCCACTACCGATGTGGGGTATCGTTTTATGGGTTTTTGGGGTAGAGGATTTCAAATATTATATTATTAAAGTTCCATAAAAAATAATTTTCACATACAAAATTTTTTCGTTGTGAGTGACTTGGATAGAGAATCTGGATGTGGAAGTAGTGATTCCTTGGGCAGCGGTTTTTTATTACTAAAAGAATAGATAGAAATAAAATTTAAACAAATAAACTGCAGAATCTTTGCAAACTCTTTCGAATATATTATTTTGGATAATGTTAAAAAACATTAGGTATATCCTCGAATAAAAACGCCAATACTTATCCCTCACGACACGGTTTATTTTTTTTTAAACTTTACACTCTGCTTACGATAACAAAATGCCATTAGCGAGTTTTAAAGTTTGTAATCTGATAAAATATAAATAAATTTAACACCGAAAAAAGACGACAATATGACGTGATGTGTAGCACGTTATTTTAATGCCATTTATAAGACGTCATTCTGTCGTCGATTTTTAGTGCCCTGACGTCTTTTTGACCAGAATCACCAGATTTTGACGTCATTATAACGTACCCTTGCTACCTGGGATAGGTCTGCCTTCTCGAACTCGACTTTTTTTGTGTGCCGGTGTTATTATTCTTCCACATTCTGTCATTTATTGCCTCGATCAATCGGAGTGAGGACAATATCGAACAGTGAATGGTTCAAGGAAACTAGATGCTAAACGACGACAACGAGGACGCCCGTTGGTCTGATGTCACTAAGGAACTGATGGGAATTAGCTTTGGTGAGGTCGTGCGTCTGACAGGCAACCGCGACAGATCACGTGATGCTGTCCGACGAGCAATACAGTACAGGAAGGCAAACAGAAAAATGCATGGGTTACAATACGTTGAGATTAAAGATAACTGTGATATTCATACAGGCTATTAGATATCGAATTAAATACTAAATGCAAAATTTCAATACAGTAATTTTTAACATTTGTTCGATCATAGAATAATAACGATACCTCAGCCGGGAAAGAAGGATAGTAATAAATGCATGTGGTCAGTGCGTGCAACAGATCCTATTGATGTTTAAATTTGGAGGGAGTGTACTTAATTCAAAATAATTTTTACAAAGACTTATCAAATCAACGTCGCTTAATGACATGTGCCACTTAACATTATTGACAGTTCAGTTCCAATAATACTTTCTGGCTAAGATAATAGTTACAAATCGATTATAAGATGTTTCCAAATCGTGATCACCCTATACAAATATATTCTGATTATTTCACCAATAAAGTATGTATTTATCTTTAAAGAACAATTAATTTCAATTAGAGGTGTTGATTAAATTAATTTATTATCGGATTAAGTATTATGATAGAGAAAGTAAATAATAATTTTATTTTCGAAACGAAAATATATTGTTGAATAATAAAATTATTGATATACAGTTAAAAAAACTTTCAACCAATATATGATTTAGCAGACGTAAAATAATTATATGTAGGTATATTCAAATTATTTGTATGTATTTCTTAACTAGTTATTTCAATTATTATTGTGCACCGTTAGAATGGTTCTGAAATGATTTTTTTGCGCTTGACTTCCGATAATACTGATTCACCGGTACTGTTTGGGAAAACAGAACACGGGGATAAGCAGGAATTACATGACATATTAACATTGTATATATTAACGCCAACAATTCCTGTAATCCAGCATAAATTCACCACATTTTCAATCGTTCGGTACTTTAATAAATTATACTAAATAATTATATATAGGTAAATAATGTACATCGATACGGTGTCAGCATACATCGTTACTATGATATAACAAGAAATATATACAACAATATAAATACATGATTTTTTTTCTAAAATGTTTATGAAGTAGGGGTTAAACATCTCACTCGTTAGTGAAAAAAGATTTTTTAACGATACTACTTTGATTAGTTACGTGATAAGTGATTCTCACACAACAGCGATAAGATTAAATAAAAACTTATAATAAAAAAAATATATAAGGCGATATTTCGAGTATTTGAATTTACATTCGAATTTGTACCAATAAAATAATAAAATGTTAAACATATTATTGGCATCGCTCCTCGTTTTTGGTACACTCCAAAGAGGTGACGCTGATTGTGATGTTCCCAGTATAACAACAGTTAGTGGAACATACGCTCCCAGGGGAAAAATCTGCCCAGGTGATTTGATTTTTGAGGATAACTTCAATGACCTTGATTTGCACAAATGGGCACATGAACTGACTCTTGGAGGAGGAGGGGTAAGTAACTTTTTATGGATGTACATATTCTCTATTCTTTAAACTGGATTTTCCAACCACCGCAGTGAGTCAGTTAATGTATATTTCATTAACTCTATGTTAGTTTAACTGATAAGAAAATGTGTGTACTAGGATGAGTCAACAAAATTTTACAAAAAGCAATCAGTTTAAGAATTTCCGGACATAATTACTGTAACCAGAATCATTTTTTTTCTACGACCGTTTAAGAATTAATAATGACTTTTGATTGTCATGTTCTCGAAATGACAGACTTTCACGCACTTGTGCGTGAGAATAAAAGTAGAAAAAATATTTTTTCTTTCGTCATAAATATTTACAACATAGTAACTTAAATTAAATTGTTCATTGTTCATTGAAAGCGATTTTTTTTGTTCTTGGTTACTTCAATGCACGTGTAAACAGAAGCAGATAGGTATCAATTTAGTCAATTTAGTATATAATCAATGAAGTAGCTAAAACAGCAAAACCTTGGAGTGCTTCAGCAAATGAATTGACCTGAATTCTGCTGTATTGTCTTTTAAATATTAAAAAAAGAATCAAAGAATGTCCGCTTCTGCCCCATCATGACCATCATCCCAATTACATCCACTGCTGAACATAAGCCTCCCGTAGTTCATTCACGTCTGCGATCACATGCTGCGTTCATCCAGTTCGTCTATATTCTAAAATTATTTGCCCATCTTGTTGGTAGGCGTCCTCTATGTCGAAAATCGTCTTGTCGTGGTCTCCACTATAAAATTTTTCTCGTCTATCATCCGTCTGTCATCTCTCATATGCCCAACCCAGTTTCATTTCAACATTGTTATACGCTCGATTGCATCAGTCACTCTAGACATTTAGCGAAGTCTTGCATTTGATACTCTATCCCTGAGGGAAACACCCAACATCCATATAGCTCTTTATGCAACATCTATTTTGTTAACAGTCTTCTTTGTTAGTGCGAGCGTTTCTGCTACTTAAGTAAGCACAGGAAGTACACATTGACCTTCTTCTTTAAACAAGATGGAATGTTCGACTGCGTTGCTAAACTTCTCAAACGCTGCCCAAGTTAAACCAATTCTACGCCCTATTTCACCTGTTTGTTTGTCTCTTCCTATGCGAATCTCGAATATTAAATATTGAGCTTACTTGTTCTATGTGGTTATCACCCAAGGATGTTTGTTCGCTTATTACCAAATTTGTGATGTATTGTGTTTTGCTTGTATTAATTATTAGACCAACTGCTCCAGAAGCACCTTCTAGTCTCTTTAATATTTCTTTTACTTTATCAATACAGTCAACTATTATGACAATTGTTACAGGGCGTGGGCCCACTTGTAGTTCCAAAGGCTGCTAAACAGCGAACGCGCAGGGTTGGGTGTTCACCCTGTCCCCTGAACAAAATTTTAATGTTTAACTTGTCTCCTCTGCAATACACTGCTGAGGAAAGGGTCTCACACGACCAACTAGTCAGGTCCTTGGAGGTGGTTTTGATAATTTGGGGTAGTGCAGAATGGTCAAATATACAAAGACATTCTAATCAAACATTTAATATTGATTGCTCGGTACCGTAGTATAAGATATTACCCAATTAATCTAAAAAGTGTACTAATAAGTGGAGCCCACACACTTAACTTAACATAAACAAAATATCTTACAAACAAACTTTTGATAAATATACGAAAAAGGTCATATACAGGAAGCGTGACAAAAAATAACGATATGTGACCCACGGTACGGTAAAACATAAATGGCTTAAAACTATTAAAATCTATTTGTAAAATAGAGTAAAACTATTTAGTTACTGGAGTAATGGTACACAAAATATGCTAAATGTTACTGAAATTTACGTTACGAGCAAAACGTTACAAATATTACTAAAAATTATTGAGGTAGTTATGTGCAAAATATGTCTCTTAACTATTTCACTGTACGGTGAACGTTGTGTTGATGTACCGGATCCCTCGTTAAGAGAATATGATTCCGCTTACCTTTGGTAGTGTCTAAATACCTTTTCCCGTCCTACCAGGGCAGCGTAATCAATGTGATAGCAGCCACAGGTTGTAGACAATCTACGTGGTGGTCCAATATAACGTGACGAAATCCCCAGTACCATACAAGCACAAGATAACAGGCAATAATCCAATCGCTAGACACCAAAATTTGAACTAGAAGTCTAAACGAGAGTCAGACTGGAAGTTCCTCAAAAAATGTAGAACGTAATATAAAGTTCAAGTAGAATGTAAAATAACAGTCCCAAATAAAACGTAAAATAACAGATCCGAGTAAAATCGTAACGTAACAAATCCAAATAACTATAAAATAACAAACAGATCTCAATACTCGTAACTTAACAACAGCCCCACAATAACATAAATAACCTAAATTACCAATCTCTTTCAACCTTAGTTGGGTTTCGGATACGTATCTGAGAGGTGATGTGTGCTAAAAGAGGTCTTTTGCTGTCGAATGGCACTCCGAAATCTTGCATTTGAAAGACTCCAAGTGCTTCAGAAAATTGATTTAATCCGGAAATCCGTAGTTGTATCTCCCCAAAAAAACGATACTCAAATACCAAAATGGAAATACGATTAATTTTGTCGTGATGAATACTAAATCCCATAAATGGAGCAAAACTTACAATATTGCTAAAACGTGTACTCGCACGACTCATTTTTCAAGCCAGCTAAAAAGGAAATGACCAAAAAATGTCCCCCTATCAAATTGTCAAATTCAGAATTTCCAATTCATGGTGCATCCCATAATTCTGAATAGATTTTCCTAACTTCGTTTACATCCACAAATAATATCGTAATATCCTCCGAAGGCCGTCCTTTCATAAATCTACACACCAAAAGAAAGTTTAATTAACAATACTGGCTATTAGGGAAGCTTTACCAAGGCGGTTTGCAACATGCTTTCTTAAAGAATATTCGAACGCAACCATCCAGCTACTGGCAGCGATGGAATGGCATGAAATAACGCAACAGGTGGCGCTATTAGGCAACCAGTTATACACGATTCTGTGCAGCCGAAGGGAGTATCTATTTGGCGAGAGATGGCACCACTATGGTCAAATGCACAATAAAATTTGTGAAAATAACGAAATTATTACCTAAATTCCGGAAATTACTAAGAGTGAAAATAGACTGTAACACAATGACCTCCGCGAATCGTAGGTGGTAGTCTCGAGCCGTTGATGTTTACGTCAATATCTTCAAAATCGGTTTTCTTGAACAAATATTCTAAAAGCGTAGTAAAAGGTTTTGGTGATATATCATCACCTTGTCTCACGCCTTTTTCTGTACGAAAGTCTTCGTTATAGTCATGTATTTTACGCAAGTTTTTGCTTTTCATGTAGGTTTTTAATTATGTTTTTCTACGACAACATCGAAATACGTCCATTAAACGACCGTAAATTCAATCATAAATGCACAGAATATCATATTGCACAGCGGACCTGACACGTTATGATTCATACTGCATTTGTTGCCTAACAACCGTTTCATTATGAACCATTACCTTATGTTAGGAAGGCGGTTCGCTGTGGCTAGTGCGATGACTAGAGCGACGGCGGCTTTGAGAATGTGACACTAGATGGGATATTTGAATGTCATCAGTATTCTGTCAATAATATTTTCGTGTATTCAAAGCAATAAAGAAAATATTTGCATATTTCTTTGTATCAATATTTATTAGATTAAACGTGAGTAGGAAATGTATAGTATGCAACTCGCACAAAATGGCAGTTTTGCACTCGTATGAATCGCCTTTCACTCTCGTGCAAAATGTACTTATTGCAAATATACTATTATATATCTGTAGTCAACACAGCATTCTTTTAGAGCATAGATCATTTTTTGTTGATTTATCATGTAGAAAGCTTTTTCGTAAGCTTTTCTGTCCCCAATGGGTTAAAATCACCCTTAAATGCAAGGAAATTAATAATGGGTGTGTCTGCCTATACTTATGTTTTTGAGGTCACCGATTACTAATATGAGATCCAAATTTGTGATAAAAAATGGGAATTCAATATGGTCGCATTAAACTATAGAAATATGTATAATCTTTACAATAACCATTTCCTAACGACTAGGTAAAAACTGCAGCAGTTGACATATGGCTATTTTACAGATTAGATAAAATTGGAAAATAAAATTTATTGATAGAGAAAATGTATTAACTTTTTTTTGCATACTTAACATTATTATAACTGTCATTGTTGTTATCATTATTTATTGGAAACTTAAAATTAACCAAAAATAAAATATACAAGTATGACAACAACAACAACAACAACACTCCTATAAACAACTATGTATATGATGGAGAGCTTTAATTTTATTTTAGAGAAATCTTATTGTTTTGAATGATACAGTTAATATAAAATGCGTTTTAAGGGCCTTTTTTACATAAGGCTCAGTTTTCAAGATATTTTGACTGTTAATCCTAGCACAAGCTTTATTATTTTTTTATTGTGCCATTTTTTCGTTTTTCAATTATTTGCAT
Source organism: Rutpela maculata (assembly GCA_936432065.2). Lineage (NCBI taxonomy): Eukaryota > Metazoa > Arthropoda > Insecta > Coleoptera > Cerambycidae > Rutpela > Rutpela maculata. The sequence continues at coordinate 119,450,584 of OW386286.2, forward strand.
AAAAGGAATTTTTCCAGTAAAATCGTAAAATTGTCTATAATTTAAAAGGTAACATTGTCTACAGAAAGTACTTTAAAAATAACAAAAAAAATTAGCAATATTGTTTGTATATTAACAAAAAATACGTTTTTTTTTATTTCCACTCTACGACCAATGGCAGCATTATATCTCGTCGAGTGCTAATTTTAAACTGCCATATTTTTAGAACTATTCATCGTACAGAAATTAAGAAAAAAGCACACAAAATTTGTCATTTTATAGACTTCTTTTTAGTACCCTTTTCCGGTAAATTTAATACTTTTTGAGTTACGAAAAACCGTCTCGAGGTACCATTTTCTAGATGTTAGGATAGTAATTTTCAAATCGTTATAACTTGAAAAATATCCATTTTAATGAAGAATTTACCATCTTTTTTCTTAAAATTTCATTCTCTATCAGATCCAGTGGTTAGTTTTTTTATTTTTTGGTCCACCCTATCAAACCCCAAATAAAAGTTTTTTAACAGTAATTTATATAGTTTTAAAAAGATAATACAGAAGTAATCACGAAAATCTGTACACTAGACGAGAATTCAGAGGTAAAAGGCTTCATTAACTGGACTAATTTATATTACTTATAATGAGGCGATATATTATACGTAACGGAATAAAATTATTATTTAAAATCAGAAAATTGCATGAGATTATAACGGATGCATTCAACTGTATTTTGTCTTATTGATTATTGCCCTTTTCCCGCACGTGTAGTCAGTTGAAATAATAACATAATAAGAGAATATTGGGTAGTATCTCCGTCAGAGGGTGTTTTCTTTTTCGACCACTAAAGTCAGTCAAAAGTTTCGAAGATTTTTATAAAACCATTTCCATGAAATGTTTATCTTCTTCTCTGTTAATTTAAGTATCCCGAATAGAAAGTTGAAAATGTATTACAATTATTCCAAATTCCACAAATGAATTAGAAAAAGATCTAATTACGTCTAATACAATGCAATCAATGGTAAATTGTTAAAAAAGCGATGTCCTAAATTTGGTATTTGGCAGAATTTTACCAAAGTGAAATATTTGTTTTAAAATATTTTCTCAATTTGTCTTTATAGCCCGTTATAGCGCCTGCTTTCCAAAAATAAGTCAGCTTGACTAGGATAAATCTGTCATTCATCCAACCGTCAAAAGTAAAATAAATCAATTGTTGGGTAGATAGGAAAAATTCCTCGCTCTATATACGATAGGCAAATATAACGCTTGTAGTGCCACCGCGCTCTAAAATTTGGTAGCTTCGAGGTGCTTGTCAGTTAATAACATTTAATTTTAGAGTAGTTGCAGCACAGTAGAGAAAAGACCAGTAGTTTCACTCGCAGCGGTCCTTTGATATTTGTTCTACTCGATTTTATTTTTTTTAATCCACTGCGCATCTACTGTTTGTATCCCACGCGCATTTCGTCAACAGTGGCGACTGTTCAGAAACGTAAACGTAAACAAAAATAAACATCCGTCCCACCCTATATCATCACTGCCGTCCACTGTCGTCGTGCCGTCCACTGCGCATCGAATAGTTTAAGCCCACGCGCATCGCATGCGCACTGAAAATCTTATATAACTGTTCCCGCTGAGTCGGACTACTGGTCTTTTCTCTACTGTGGTTGCAGTGTTGTTAGAAACTACGTACGATGATTCTGCTTGAAATGTTCGTTTGTTTGTGTAAATGACAGTAAATTTTCTATTGCATATAATGTTCTTGCATTTTCAGCAATTGACATTCTTCTTGTTCATTAGAATGCGTGTCTTATTAACAGATTTATAAATGCATCTGAACCATATTCATCATACTCGCTGTAATAATTTGGAAATTGGTACATTATTTAAAGAAAGTTTCTATCCGACAGCCCCTATATTTTTGAAAGTGTTACATTCTCATTTCCAGTTTAGCATAAGACTCGGTTGATGAATAACTCATTTCCTTATAGAAAATTTAATATTTGCAATTCATCCAGTGCACTGATATGTACTTCCGCATATACTGGGTATTTAATTTCTTCATTTTTGTACTTTCGGAAATTTTCAGGACTGATCCATTTAAATATCGGAGACATGAAAGTACCAAACATTTTTTGTGTTTAGATACCCTTTTTTTTTAAATATAATATTTAGTAATTGAAATCTGGTTGTGATTGTTGCCATTGCAGTTAAATCAAAATAAGTTGTGTACAGTGTACAAAATTAATGTTTGTATTAAATTCTCGTGCGCGTCTAGCTTTTAAGACAATTAATTCAACGTAACTTATTTTTTTTGGTTTTAGTATACCTTAATAATAATAAAAGCTTGTTTTTAAAACATTTTTTTACATTTAATTTTCTTGCAAAGTACTGGCAGATGTATTGCGCTCAATACATTAATTAGTTGACCTCCAATCACTGTATGGCACGTCTAACAGCTTCAAGAAATCTTTCGTGGTTGTTAGGCGTGCAGCAATGCTCTTTTTTCATCAGCTCCTTAGCAAAATCCATGTGTCCATTTGTTTAAATGGGATTGATTATTTTTTGGGCGAGCGCAGGGACGTGTAGAATGAGTACACGTATCGTCGATACATACAGTTAAGTAACGTTCATCGTGGTTAATACTTAGATGATGGGTAATCCATCCGAGGAAACACAGCGATTGCGTCCCACCTTCTAGGTGCTTCTATATCAGTGAATACGCTGAAGCAATCTTAGGAAAGAATTGCGTAGTGGGTATACCATCCTTCGGAGGGGATATAAAGCTATCGATCCCTTGTCTATTATATGTTATGCGAGTAAAAACTTCCTACTCTTCTAAAGGGAAGAGGTTGGGCAAAATTTTCAGGTCGACGGTAAAAAAAAGAGAATGATTATTTTTTTATATGACTAGCTAAATCAGAATATACTCTTTATATAGAATCATGTTTTTTATTAATAAATGTATATTAACCGACAGCAAAGTAATCGAAGTAATCCCTTAACTGAATTAATTTGTTTATTTTAGAACTGGGAATTCGAATGGTACAATAACAACAGAAGTAACAGTTATGTTCAAGATGGCGTATTACATATCAAGCCAACATTACTAGCCGATGATGGTGGAGAAGACTTCTTATATCATGGAGAACTTGACATAAATGGTGGATCTCCCGCAGACAGGTAATGTGCGCTTTATTACTACTTTTATTGCCACAACGGTATTGATGACAGAATTTGAAATAACTTTGGTGTGTTAGATTTAGATGTAGATTTATTTGAATTTTTTTCCAGAAAATAGATTTTTATGAACGACTAGCTGTGTCCGCGACTGCGTTCGCATGGAATTTTGAAATTAATTAAAAAGCTTCTTTGTAAACGACGTTTGAGGTAGAATCATCGTTCTGGAATATTTCAGAAAGCTCACAAATTTTCTGGAATGTTCCAAAATACTCTCGAATTTTCTGAAATATTACAGAAGTTTTATCATTAAAGTTTATGCCGTGCAAATACGCTTATTGTGGAGTTCAAGCTGTATCCCCAGTTCCACTAAATCGATTTCCATAAAACTTGGCTTAGAATAGGTCGATTTCGATGAAATAGAAATTAAATGTTACTTCAAGCCACAATGAATTTACCTATGAAAATCCTATACAAATTGATTCAGTATTTTCTGCGCGATGTGCGTTCAAACAAACAGATAAACACATAAAAATTCCAAAAATTATCTTAATGTATTCTATTACTCATCTCACATCCCCCAGATCAGTTTTTTGCAAATATATTCAATGTACAGACACACCAACTTTACAGATTTATTATATGTATAGAATACGGATATAAATTCAATCTTCTATATATCTGAAAACCAAGCCGTTTCTGTTTTTCTTACAGTGGTTTTTCCTATCTGGTAAACTAGAAAATTTAGATTCAGCATGAGATTTTCGAATCGAGTCAAATCTGCGGCCTAGTTGGTAAAAAAATGTATATAAGATAGACTCGCAATTAGGCGATGATATATGTTTTCTTCTTATTCACAACTCCTTGCCAGACGCTTTGTAGTCTATGCATTGGTCATAATACGTGCACTATTCTAGTTGACCTTCGTTTACTGCATAGCACGTCTAACGGCATCAAGCAATCTGTTGCGGTTGTCTGTTAGACGCACAGCCTTATCAAAACTGTTTCTCATCAGCTACTTGTAACATTAGCACAACGTTTTGAAGGACCTTTTGTCACTTTGTTTTTCCTCAACTAATAACCGTTCTATATTGTCCTCTCTTCGGTTGGTGTGGCCAGAAATCGAGGAGAGTACAATACTAGTGTCGCTTTTGGGGACGTGCTTCTTGGAAAATCAAGCTACATTTCAAAAGCATCAGCACACCGCATGCCTGCTTCCCTAATGGCCCATGTGTCAGAGGCGGTAAAGAAGAGAGTTGGGGTGTTAGTAAGCCTGATCTTTGTATGTTTAATGATATTTCTATCACATCAAATTTTGCTCAACTGACATGTTGCCGATCTTGCTGTATTTTTTAATTCAATTTCATATTTTCAGTTGCTGGTATTGTCCACGAGGGCTAAAAGATATATCAAATTGTGTAGTGACAATGTATCCTTATAAGAAATAATATAAATAAATTAAGATCCCATACACGCTCGAACACGCTAGACTCAGGAGAGAATACCACTCATCGATTTCCGAACTTAATTGGCTAATTTTACTTTCTCTCTAATTGCGAAAATAACATCGCGAAGGATCAAATTTTTCGTCATTCTCAGGATAAATTTATTTAATCTTTTCTACAGCTGCACTATAACTATCTGTCCTAATATGTTACATTACACTTCTCACGTCCCAAATGGCCATCTGGTTTATGAATAGAGCAAATTAAACATAAAAATGTTAAATTGTTAAAATGGCTGTTTCCATGAAAGAAATTCTATTTATTAAAGTAAGTTGATGTCAGTAAATTAATTTATTTTTAATAAAGTAATTTACATTATACTAGAAGTTCCATGCAATATTTAGTAGATCTATTTATTGAACTTCAATAAGTTATGGACCCAGAGTGTGTACCATAAAATAAATATTATAACATTGAAAGTTTGTATTTTGCTGCTGGAAATTTTTGCAGGTGGTAAAACAACATATTTGTCTACAGTGAATTCAACGGATGAAAAATATAGAATTCCTTTGTTTGATGGGAAGAATTTCAATAACTAGAAATTTATACAAGTAATGCTGGAAAAGTACAACCTTGTAGAGTGTTTAACTCAACGTGACGATAATTTATATGTGGTTTCACCAACAGCAACGGCAGCAGAAGAGAACGAAACAGAGTCAAGAGAAGCTGAAAAGGAAAAGAAAGAAAGAAAATGTAAATCAATGATTGTACAAAGAATTGCTAATAGTTATTTAGAATACATTAAGGATAAATCCAGATCTTGGGATATCCGAATAAATTTCATATGTTTTTCAGCGAAAAGGAATTACAAACCAAATTATGTTGCGAAAGCAGTTATTAACGATGAAATTAAGAGAAAATCAAAATTTTTAGACATGTTTTTTTAATCTTTACAAAGTTATTAGGAAATTAGTCGATACTAGAACTTATGACAGAAGAAGATATAATTTGTCATTTTTCTGACCATACTTAAAAATTATGATTTAATTATAACCAATTGCATTAGAAACTGTATCAGAAACACGACTAACATTAGAATTTGTAAATGGAAAACTTTTGGATGAGGAAATAAGACAAAAACAAGCTTACTGAATAAGATGCTAAAGCACTAGTAAAAAGAAGTAGAACTTACATCAAGAGATAATAAATCAAATGAGGAAAAAATAAAACAGCAGCAGTAAGTTTTTTGGTAGAAAGTGGAAGAACCACTGATAATGCCATAAATCGAAATAAATATTGTAGTGGATTGTTGGGTTACAGAGCGTATAATAAAAAATGTTTCAAATCAGTGAGCAAATTTAAATGTCTATGGCAAAAACAAATCAATCTAGGATTGCAATGAAAATTTGATATATTCAAGCTGAGTAGAATTAATTGCAATGTAACGTTAAGAATGTTTATTGGCACATTAGAATTTAATCTACTGGCAAAATTTTATTTGAAAAACCATAGTCATAATTTTAGAAAACTCTGAGCTAATCATAATGGGCAAAACAGATGCCCATCACTCGGCTTAAATAGAACTATGGCAAACAATAAGCATACTCACCGTTTCCCCTACATATATAGACATGTTAAATGCTCGACTTTCGTGTTTGTATGAATTGTCTAGCTGAGGGCGTATCAAAGCATTTCAATTGTCAAACAGATTCATAGAAACCACACACATTGGGGAATATTTGCCGAACCAGTTCACCAACATGTTCATCGAACGTAATTATATTTGTGCAGTGGGTCAAACTCATGTTATTGACCGAACCATCAATTATTGTGACACCTTACCTTTAAGACAATATTCTCCTTTTGCAGTCATGCGTGTAGTCTCATAGGATATAATCAAGCGCATAACATTAAATATTAAATTTGTAGTAATGCCAAGTAAATAATAATGATTTATTTCTCTCTTTTCTAGATGTACAAATCCCCAATGGTATGGATGTGTTCGTCAAGGAAATCCGGACAGTGCACTCAATCCCATCAAAAGTGCTCGAATGCGTACTGTTGACTCGTTTTCATATTTGTATGGTAGACTAGAAATCCGTGCAAAACTTCCCGCTGGAGACTGGTTATGGCCAGGTAATTAATTATACTAGCATATCCAATGGAGAAAACTATTACATACTTAAACTAGAGTCCTCCCCTAGGTGAAGCTGTAACAGTGTAAAATGTTTGTCCTGACCAACTAAATGATTAATATAACGGTTGACAGTGAAACAGTATTCCCAAACATCAAAAACATATATCACAACAGTTGATAAATTTATCGCATTCATCGCACTATGGGGCAAACAGGACTTTCCTTTCTGAAAAGTTTATAACTCATTTGTTGTATAGTTGTATTGTATACATTACAAAATTTTGATTAACTGTTGTTTTATCAATTGAAAAAAACTAAATAATTCTGTAATATGATCACTTGGGTCTATTATTTCATAACAAAATCAAAGCTAATGGAAGCGCTACCACTTTCTAATTGGGGCAGTCTCTAACATAAAAAATAAATGTGGTTGGTTGCTACCAAATAACTATGAGATTCTTTTGAGGACAGAATGTCATGAAGAAGTGATAATGACAACTTGCATTTTCATAAATTTCGACATAATCTGAATAGTGTATAGGAAAATATGTCTTGCTAATGGTATTTTCAAGCTTAAATTAAGTAAAAAATTTACATTGCTTCAACGTTTTTTAATTACAATGTTGATTAATTTTATAATTTTGAGTACTAAATATATAACAACCTTTTGAGCGAACTGGACTTCAAAAATAGTTATTAGGAATTCTTCTAAGTCGACATACCATTTTGAGGACAATATTCTCTGTCATATCAATTTATATTCATACAGTATTTGTAATCTACCAATTACACAGACAGACAAAAAAAAAAATTCTGCTCCAAGGACTAAACCTATCATGCCTTAAGTATTTTTCTGTGCTGAATCCGAATTTTCATTCAAAAAAATTTTCGACCGCGTAGATTTCGAGTAAACGTCAAAAATTTTCAAAAAACCGTATTTTGACGATAAAAACCGGGATTTACTCGAAATCTATGCTGTAAAAATTTTTTTTTATTGAAAATTCGAATTCAGCACATAAAACTACATAGTAAATGATAGGTTTAGTCCTTGGAACAGAATTTTTTTTTGTAGATCTGTGCACAGGTGCACTTTGTTCACACTGCACAGGTCTCCAAAAAAAAAAAAAAAAAAAGAAATTCTGTTCCAAGGACTAAACCTATCATTCCTTATATATTTTTGTGTGCTGAATCCGAATTTTCAATTTAAAAAATTTTTTACCACGTAGATTTCGAGTAAGTCCCGTACGTTTTTTTGACAATAAAAACCGGGATTTATTTGAAATCTATGCGGTAGAAATTTTTTTTAAATGAAAATTCGGATTCAGCACACAAAAATACTTAAGGCATGATAGGTTTAGTCCTTGAAACAGAATTATTTTTTGTAGACCTGTGTTATTTCTTTCTCTCGAAGTCCTGCTTTCAAAATTCATTAGATCAATATGGTTCCTTGACTATTGATTGATAAAGCAATAGTTTTATATCAATACCTAGTTTCTTCGTATTATTTTTTTTATTCGAGTACTATAATTCTTTGTTTTATACAGAAATTGATTCATTGAAATATTGGTAAAATTATTGCTTTATCAACTAAAGATCAACAGGCCTTTTATGTAGAGAATTTTACTTCCTACAAGATATGATGAAAAAAATTTATTTTCAAAGGTGGCTACCAAAGGGAAGTTGACATCAAAATATGTTTTATAACTCCCAAAAAATTCTTCGCGCCTAGTGAATTCAATTTTTTATAAAACGGTTGATTAAGACTAAAATATTAAAACTGTTTTCGGCGTGCACGTGCCTCTTTGAATCGCGACTGTTGGACGACTAAACTCTGACTAAATCTGCAAAAGTGACCTACCTCTTTGATAAGGAATTAAATGCTGTATAAAATTATTCATCTTCGTGTAGTTTTCGAGATATCACCGATGGAAATATTAAAGAACCGTCTATTTTTATGAACATTTTTTATAATTGTTACAAGTTCTGGAATTAGAGGGTCACTAACACTAAGGATTTGTGAAAGTTCAACCTGTATTTTTTTTGCAATACGACTTGTGTCGATGCAGCCAGTTTCAACATGTAATAAAGTTTTGGAATTTATTTAACGACTTAATTGGTCAGATAAATTAGTAAACATGAACCGGTGTTCCCCTAAACTCTATGGCCTCGTTAACAATCATAAAAGAAAATTCATCCATAAGACCATCAATTTAAATTCATTAAATCCAAATGTCAACACAGGGTAAACAACCTCATAGAATAGAGTCAGTTAATAATTTCTCAAATATTTTTTTCAATATTCCCACGGCCGATTGTAAATCTATAAGAATCAACTAGATAAACTACATATAAATCCTGTAATAAAAATGAATTAATACAGTCTTTAGACATATGCATTAGCCAAAACTATTCCCAGTTTGACAATAAATATGACATTAAGAATATGGAGTTGCCGCTCTTTTGGCAGACATTTTTATGTCTGACGAACAAATAATCAACTCACAGTTAGGTAAAAAGCATATCAGATTTTGGTATAAATATGTGAACGATGTTGTAGTCTGCTTCCTAGGTACCGAGAGACAACTAAGCACATTTTTAAATTACATACTTAACATTCCCCTAATCTTAAATGTACAGTTGAGACAGAAAAGATAATAAAATTATTTTCTGGTTTTAACCCAACAAATAATTAAAAATAAAATGTCGCTTGTCGCTCGACGAAGATAGTCGTATTTTTCTTTCTATTCACGCGACAAGCTTTTAAGACGATTAATTTTATTTTTTTTATTTTTTTCGTTTTAGTACCTACATCTAAATAATAATAAAAGCTAGTTTTTAAAAAGTTTATTTTTACATTTAATTTTATTTTAAAATTTTTAGTTACGTCTTAATTATTTTATTTTATATTCATACTTAAAATAGTACCGGATGCGTCTGCACACGTCTGAGTAAATAAATAATAAAAAAAAAAACTAAAAATTATACATTATACATAGTGTTAAAACTAATAAACACATATTATTGTATGCCACCAGAACTACACGTGTATGCAAAATTTCAGCTCAATTGAACGTCGTTAAGTGGTTCAAAATTGACTTGCAAGGTCTGAACTAAATACAAGATTTGAACTACACATTCTAACATACATACACACAAAGCAGGTTAAATAAAAGCTTGTAAAAATAAAATTCATTTAATCTCTCTAGATAACCAACTTTCACAGACACAAACTGTTAATTTAGCTCAATCACATGAATTAATAGCATACAGCTTTATGAAACAAAGAGCTTTATACTTGCCTAAAAATTATCAAATATATTATATAATGTCAACGATAAAACTAATCATCATCAGGAGTTGTGGTGGTCCAATCGAAACTAGGTATAAAGAACACTTACTTACGTTCTTTTAGATTTCAAGGAACAGACTCGACCTATCCAAACCTTATTTTAGGGACAAGTAACCATTTTTTAAATGTAAATGACCTAAGGATACTACACGTCAAGGAAAAAAGCCTCAAGTTAGATATTAGAATACACAGAAATTGTCAAATCCAACTAAATTCCTAATAATCTTACAAATAACTAGTTAGACCTACACCAATCTACCCTCTTTAATACACCAAATTCTGGAGATCATTTGCATAATTTAGTTTCATTATCAAAACTTCTCAGATTTGATTAACCTTGGTTCTGTAATAATTTAGTTTACAAATACCAACATTTCTATCTAATATTCATTCACTTGAATTAATTGTTTGAAAATGGCTCTTTAATATGCCCAAAACTGCAGTAAAGTGTTTTCCTTATATCATTATGATAAACGATCACAAAGTAACGTTACAATTTTTGAAATAAAGTAGTTTAGTCTCATTATCTAACTGGGCTGACATACAAACAGTCCAAACCACCACATACACAAAAACACTAGCGACTTATAATATACTCGAAGCGCATTTCTCAAATGACGTTGGCATCATCTAGGAAAATAACTTGTAGTAGATTTAGTGATTTAAAGTTTTAGTCATCCCCCGATAATGCCAACAGAGTTGACGAAACGCGCGTCAAGTATGGAATTCGAGTCTAGTGTTCAAGTCTTTCGGCGTCTGTAAAAATTATTTCTTAGTCAATGTCACATCAAAGGTGCAACCCAGAACCCAGATTTGACTAGTGGGCTAATATTATCAATTTATTATTCAATATTATTATTATTACGATTTTGTTTTTAGCACTTTGGATGTTACCTCGATGGAACCAATATTCCGGTTGGCCAGCCTCAGGTGAGGTTGATATAATGGAAAGTCGTGGAAACAGAGACTTGCATAACGGAGCCGGTCAAAACATAGGAACGCAACAAGTGGCTCATACTCTACATTTTGGTCCAAACTGGAACTATAACAGATGGGACCACGCGCATTTTGAACATAACAACGATGCCGGTTATGACAGAGATTTTCATAGTTATGGATTGGAATGGACCCCAGATCATATGGCATTTTACATTGATAGTGAGTTAATAGGAATTGTAGCTCCACCAGGAGGTGGTTTCTGGGAACTTGGACAATTGCAGAATACCGGACTCGAAAATCCCTGGGCAAGAAACACCAAAATGGCACCTTTCGATCAGGAGTTCTATATTATTATTAATTTGGCCATTGGTGGTGTCGCTTACTTCCCCGATGACGGTAATAATCCAGGTGGAAAGCCTTGGCGTAACGACTCACCTAGAGCCTCTAGCGATTTCTGGGAGGGTCGCAATCAATGGCTCCCCACATGGAATATGGGAACAGATGATTCTCATTTCCAAATTGATTATGTAAGAGTATGGGCTGCGTAAGTTATCAATCTGCTGATATTCGTTATGTTTAAATATACTTATATAAAAATAATGTTTCACTGTTTTATTTCTACCCTACCAGAATGTGATGAAGGACAGTAATATTTGGTATGTAGGTAACACAATTTTCAAGTAAGAAACTTGTTATATTTTTAATGAAAAAAATCGGCAGCTACTGGAAGCGGCTGGAACCTCCCCACCCGGTGAATCTTTGAAGCCGAAAAGAGCACTAAACAATATGAACGATCTCATTTAATTATATTTATTAAGTTGAAATATTTTTTTTCGTATTAAATCAGAAAAAAGTCTTGCGTTCGGTGGGATTTGGACCTAAGAACTTGAGTGTTAAATTTATAGTCTGCACAACATTAATATTTTATTCAATGTTTTTAATACAAATATATGCTTCATCGGATCCTAGCCCGGGGCCAGCCAGACAACCACGGTGAACACCGCCATGGCGAGTGTGAGGCTGGACGGGGTAGGTCCGGTTTGGCTTGGAGAAAAATAGAAAAGTAGCTCCTGTCTTCTGTAGGCAGGCTTAAAGACTAGGTTAAAATTATGTGTCCACATGGACCTAAAATTAATATAAAAATAAACACAATTCTATAAAAACGTTCGTAGGCAAGAGCACTTAATAATTTTGATTATTGATACGGGAAACAACTAAACGAAAAAACCTGTTCGTTGGTAATGGGATGGATGGCAGGGATGGGCATCTTTGGAAAAAACCATATAACCCTTGGTGGACAGCTTCCCTGCCAGATGTAGCCAGGGTAGTGTTCATGGTGGATCGTTTAAGTTTGAGTTGGTATATTTTGTTTTATCTTTTGACCTCGACCAATTTTTCACTAAATCGGTCGGGGAAGTGATAGCTGTCAAATTTTTGGTTCCAATGTTTCTCTGGGGAATTTGGTTTTTGAAAAATGTTTAGGTTGGTACCAATGTCTTAAATTGTTTTTAGGTTATGTAGTACTATTTTTAGGTTATGTTGCCGGAAGAATTTCCGGCGGTATGCCGGAAGTAGCGGAAATAGTTTTTAAAATATAATGTCACTGTCACTTTTAAAGTTTTATTGGAAAAACTCACCGAAAGCGTTCCGGTGGGGTTGCTTACACTTGTAGGGCTTGTAAGCGGTTCAGGATGGCCTCTCACACCATCCGTGGGCTTTATAAACGTCGAAAAAACTTGTAATCTCTCGATGCACCTGACACGTCAAAAATACTCAGCAGACAGTCTGCACGCTTTAACACACTAGCAGAGAACTTATACCACAAATGGACCCGTAGTATTTTTTGGGAATTTTCCTTTGAGTCCATTTAATAAAATTTGACATTTGTCTCAAAATTTGACATTTTTCTGAAAAGTGATATTTTTCCGAAAATTTGACATTTTTTGAAGTGACATTTCTCCGAAACTTTGACATTTTTTCGAAAATTTGACATTTTTCTGAAGTGACATTACTCCGAAAATTTGACAATTTTCAAACATTTGACATTTTTCTGAAAGGTGACATTTCTTCGAAAATTTGACGTTTTTTCGAAAATTTGACATTTTCCTGAATTTTTGACATTTTTCTGAAAAGTGATATTTCTCTGAAAATTTGACATTTTTTTCGAAAATTTGCCATTTTTCTGAAATGACTACTCCGAAAATTAGACAATTTTCAAACATTTGGCATTTTTCTGAAAGGTGACATTTCTTCGAAAATTTGACGTTTTTTCGAAAATTTGACATTTTTCTGAAAAGTGACATTTCTCCGAAAATTTGACATTTTTTCGAAAATTTGACATTTTTCTGAAATGACATTACTCCGAAAATTTCACAATTTTCAAGCATTTGGCATTTTTCTGAAAGGTGACATTTCTTCGAAAATTTGACGTTTTTTCGAAAATTTGACATTTTTCTGAAAAGTGACATTTTTCTGAAAATTTGACATATTTCTAAAAAGTGACACTTCCCTGAAAATTTAACATTATTTCGAAAATTTGACATTTTTCTGAAAAGTGAGATTTCTCCGAAAATTTGACGTTTTCCTGAAAATTTGACATTTTTTAAAAATCTGACATTTTTCTGAAAAGTGACATTTCTCCGAAAATTTGATATTTCTTGGAAATTAAAAAAAAAAAATTCGTGACTCGTCTTGTAGAAATATTTTTTTGATATCATCATCAGTTCGCCTGTTATAAGAATTTTCTGCTTTTACGACGTCATCAGAACGTAGGTGTATTTTTAATTCACTCGTATTCCATCCATCTACAATATTTCCATCTACGTTTCAAACTTTAATTGGTGTTTCCAATAGTTAAGTCGATATCTGCACCAGTTTCTAAGAATTTTTCTTATTTGTGACGTAGGTGTATTATTAATTCACTCGTAATCCGTCCGTCTACAATATTTATACCCACGTTTCAAATTTCAGTTCGATATCTTCAACCGTTCCCGAGTTATCAGCCGAAATCACTGAACACCTCTGTCATTATTAGAATATCACCCTGTACATTGCACTGCTTTGAGGACAAAACAAGCGAAATTTTTGTTTTTTCATTTTCTTCACGGAAACCAAATCGAAAAAGTGCAAGTGTGATATATCGTTGAAATCGGAATTTTTACTGCTTTTCAATGGTTCAATTACAAATTGTAAGTAATCATAAAATAAACAACTTGTTGTGCTAAAACGGCACTAAACGTAATCCGATCTCAACCAAAACCTTTTCAGATCTTCTGGAGCACTAAAGAAACCCTCATGCAAAGTTTCATCCAAATCCGTTTAGTAGCTTCGCCGCTATCGTGCTAACATACACACACACACACACACACACACACACACACACACACACACACACACACACACACACACACACACACACACACACACACACACACACACACACACACACACACACACACACACACACACACACACACACACACACAGACATTTTTTAAAAACAACTTTTTTGGGTTCCTGGGATCTCAAAACGTAAAGATTTGATGTTATCTCAATTTTCGATTTTGGACTAATTGTAGTAACCTCCCACAATTTTATTGTGGGGAGGTTAATATACATAGTGGTCACTCTAAAAAATGTAATTAAGAAATGGTGCCCTCTAACAAGTGATGTCAATCATAACCAATGACTCACAGTGGGGAATTTTTCCGAATAACATTCATAATATTCAGCATATACACTTAAATTAAAATCTATAAACTTTTTGACTCGCTGATTACGAGTACGATGCTAAGGTTGCAAAAACAACATGGTGGATTGAAATTTTAAAAAGCTGCCCAAAAATCTGAAAATAAAAATTATATGCTATCTATCTCTCTAGTTAAGAATCTGATACTATAATTTTCAAAAATACAATGACGACTCCATTCATAAGTAATAGTTCAACACCTAGCTGTGGATAGTAGGAGTCAAATTATTAAGATTTCGCTAATCACGTTTAAAAAAAAAATGTTGATAGGGAAAAATATAGTGTCAAAGTAAAAATTCTGGTTTCTTTGTGGAGCGGGGATTATTCGGAGTATAATTGTACGTATACATAATCATAAGTTTAAACTAACAAACACCCAATAAGTGTTTTTATCAGATAGTTTATGTTTGAAAATGTATTTCATAATATAAATTGTTTACACATCCAATAATTAATAAATAATAATTGAAAATCAAATTATTTGAATCTTTACAAGGAACTTTCGAGTTTATCAGACCCGCGTGTGACGAATATTTACTAGTCGTTTTAAGCAAGTGTGAACTTTTGTGATTATTATAAGGAGTTTCACTGAATATATACATTAAAAATAAAATAACAATTATTAATTTAGAAGTGTTTTTTAAACATTATAATGACAGAAAGCGATTTTGTGAAAGCATAAAGTGACAATTTACCCAATATTGATTCGTTTATGCTGGGTTCGTTCACTCAAGTGATTGCTTTAATGCCGAAGAAATTCGAGGAGTTAAGTTATTTCATTACAGATTTATCCATCTTAAAAATTAAAAGTTAGACACATTTACGACAGAATAAAATTAAAAACGCTTTACTTTATCACGATATCACGGCTCCGTCAAACGCAGGTCAAACGTAAATAAATTATATGACGTCATGACTGGCATGTCAACCGTCAAAATTAAATAGTGCCGCCACATCCATTTTCCCGCGCGGGTAAAATTTCACTCTCTCAAATTCAATTTTATACCAACTTCAACATATTTCAATGAAACTAATAATCAAATTGCTTGATTTAATCAAAATGGAATCTGGTTTTATTGATATTAAAATTTGTGCGTTCCTCTACTATAGAAATGTCTTATGTATGTCCTTTCTATGCTTTTGTACAATTCATTTAATGTTGTAGATTTTTAACGTAAGAAACTTGAAGTTGCTGTACTCGCAGCATCTTCAAAATAACGAAATAGTATTTGAATCACTCATTGGGATTTTTTCGTAGAAAAAATCTTTTGGCAATATACTTTATGTGAGGACAAACATTGCGGGAACCAAAATCAGCATCCACGATGGCATTTACTTAACTCTATTTGTAAACAATAACCACATTATTCTTGTTCATTTTCTCAGTAACAGATGACAGTAATATACAGGTTCACAAAAAAATGGTCTTGTAGTAAGATTTTCATCTAACTTTTCCGAAATATTTTGATGCGCTAAAGCCATTTTTGAACAAAATAAATTTTTCTATCGAATCAGTTTTTTAGGGAATAAAAGAGGTGGTAGATGGAAACTTGCACTATAAAAAAACTTGTTTTGTGTAAAATTGGTCTCAGCGCGTCAAAATACTTCAGAAAAGTTGGATCAGAAACTTAGGACGAGTAAAACCTGTTTTATGCATTTTTTTAGTGGATAAAAAGAGGTGGTAGAGGGACACTGACACGATAGAATTTTTTTGTCCAAAATTGACTTCAGCGCGTCAAAATACTTCAGAAAAGTTGGATCATAACCATAGGACAAGACCTTTTTAAAGGATAAAGGAGGTGGTAGAAAAAACTGACACAATAGAAATTTATTTTTTTCCAAAATTGGCTTCAGCGCCTCAAACTACTTCAGAAAAGTTAGATGGGACCCTTAGGACAAGACCTCTTTTTGTAGATCTATTTATCAGCCCAATTAGCACAGTGTGGAAGTTTTCGCAGGTAAATGTCTGCGAAAATGTTGGGATAAGAGTTTAGTTGTAATTTGGCTTTGGAATCTCAGTCTTTTATTCCAAATACTTTGATTGAATAATATTGCCGTACATAATTAAACAATCAAATGGCTAGATTTTTGTTTAGATTTCTGGTTAGCTGTAATATGTCTTCTGAAGGTTTTGCAACAGCTCAATAACAGCTGACTCTTGGATATACTTTAACGCCCGGTACTTTCATCTCCCGTTAAATTTATTCTCCAAATAATTTCCTTGGGTATAATTGTGTCAATATTTGTTTCCATGATATCTATATATAGAATACATTTTCAACATTTGTGGCTATACGGATGGGCTTTTACAGCAACAGATAACAACCAATTTACTGTCAACTATTAGTAAACAAAACAATTCTGCTTTAAATATTTCTTTGTCATTGGCCTCTTTCGTTTCCACAATTTTAAACATAAATGCACAAAGCATTTTGATTTTTTTTACACATACTTATCCGCTCTTTGCATTTTGTGGTCATGTTTCCTGTAAACGAAATGGGCAGCCATTTCGAACAATATTGAGTTTTTTTTTTACATTTAACACTATTTACTTTAATTTTTGTAATAAAAAAGTACTATAATATTTACTAGTGGACATAACAACATTAATAAGTAAATAATTTGAAACGATTTTCTGATGAAATCTTAGACCAATCAAGTGTGCTGCTTTGCTACATGGATTGGCAATTCCTTTGTGAAAACCATTTCAACATGTAGGAGACAGAAGACATTCGCCGTCTCAATGATGCTGAAAATGAATAATGCGCAATAAGGCGGAGCAAATAGTTTTTTTTTAAATTACAAATGCCTGGGTTCGGAATAGTTGCCTTTTTAGGTCAGTATGAACCACAAAATATTTCAGCCCTGTGTGATTTCATCTTCAGTTTCCTAGACGAGAAGACATTTTCGATTTTTCAGTAGTATTCCTGTTTTTTATATTTTATTATATAAAAAGTTAACTTTGTAATTTACCAATACCCGAGGTTGTAATAGGTGCCATTTTAGGTCAAGAGCTACGTCAGAAAATCTCAACTGTATGTGACTTCACCTTCAGGCTTCTAGAAGTCAGTTAAATTCAATACCTAATTAAAAAAAAATGATATTTTACAATTATCCAATTTTACGTGAAACATTCTTAAACATTACATGTGACTTGGGAATCTATCATTTTGACTAAGCTGCTTAATATTTACCCCCAACCCGCATTGGTTAGACCCGAATCAGACCGGATTTTATTGACACGAAGACTGAAAAGCTTACGGTTTCTGGGATTTATTTTGATAGAAGGAAGAATAGGTCTTTTACTGTTGAAAAAAGAAGATAGAGCCATCACACAAAAACTATTACAGAAGAGCATATTGCGATTATTGCCGAACCAAGTTCTAGGTATTTAGGACATATGTCTCCATCATCCAGCAATGCTAATGGCATTAAGACCAGCATTGTAAGCTTCCTGAAAGAGTTACTGAAGGAAGATTTTAATAATATTGTTGCCGTGGGTTGTGACGGCATAGTAGTTAATACCGGTCCGAAAAATTGTGTTATAAAACAAATCGAGGCCTATTTGGAGAAACCCGTTCAATGGTTCATATGCTTACTTCACGCCAATGATTTGCCACTGCGCCATTTAATGCAAGAATTGGATGGAAAAACAAATGATCCGAGGGGCTTTACAGGTATTATAGGGAAACTTCTTAATAAGTGTGAACAGTTGCCTGTGGTTATCTTTAAAAAAATAGAAGTTGAATTGTCTCCAGTGAATTTAGGTGAAGTTAGTACCGACCAGAAGTATCTCTACGGGATGTGTTTAGCAATTAAGAGTGGCAATGTGCCCTCACAGTTGACAGAAGGGCAACCTGGCAAGATGTCCCATTCCAGGTGGCCAACTATATCCAACAAGATATTAAGATTATGTTGGAACTCAAAATGTATCAGAAACATTGAAGATATTGGCCGACTACTTTGTCAAAGTGTATACGACTAGTTGGTTTTCAATCAATTGCCAATCATCGTGCAAGTATGGCCCCAAACACTTATTTCATATTATTGAATCATCTCGGTACCTACCAAATAAATTCAAAGAGATAGTTGAAAAAGTTATTTAACGCAATAGTTATTTTGCTCATCCGGAAAACGGAAAACCTAGGAATGTTAGCAGACAATCGGAAGCATATTCGTGAATTAGCTCTACGTCGCATACTTAAATGCCTAAATTCACGTCCGATGAAGAATGGTGTTCGTGAATTTTTACTGCCTAATATCAATTCTGAAGCCAAGGAATATATTGACTTGATTGACTGTGTTTTGTTACCATAACCGAGCCTCCTATAACCAAGGTTATAAGTGATGCAATCCTTCAAGATATGATTCTGGAAGTACCGGACGATATTGACATATTAAAATATCCATGCCACACTCAGGCAGTCGAAAGACATACAAAGGTGGTGACAGAAGCATATTCTTTAGTTTGTGGATGTACCGAAACAGATGGATTGATACGGGGTAGAATTTTTTCAAGATTAAAGATACTCAAAATTGAGACCAAGAGACAATTTTATGAATAAATCGCAAACCTAATATAGATATAAGTTTACCCTAGATCTACAACTCGCTTGACTTATTATTTGGACATTTACTTGTTTTATTTTTTTGAATAGGTTGTACTTTATTCATGTTTTTTTTGAATTTAATAAATGTTTAAGTTAAGTATATTATTATTATTATTATTATTTTGTAGAATTTTGCTCTTTCTTATCGTTGTGATATTGGCATCTAGGTTATGTCAAAGCAAGTTTTGGTTTTTTTATTAAAGACTATTTATTTTCTATTTATTTATTAATATTATATCATTATTATTATTATTGTCTGTATCATTATTATTATTATTCATCCAAGAATAAGGCAATAAGTGAGAAAGGGGTTGCACCCGACTAGTATACACTACGAAAAAAAAAACAGCATAGTAAAGTTGTAAAAAAGTTTTTTTTCAATTTCTGAATTTTCATTATTTCAAGTTCGTCTAGGAACCTGAAGATATTGATTGTTTGATCTCAACTTTTGTCAGTTTACTTAAGACAGTAAAATGCATCAGTCCCGCACCCAGGCCAAATAAAAATCGAAACTTCAAAAAAATCCTATATTTATATGCTCCTAATGCGCAAGTCCATACATCTCTTGACAAACTTTGGTCTAACCACGTTGCTGTATTTATGCACTTTTCTCCGCTGATGCGCACTGCACAGTGACTCCAAATCAGTCTGCAGGTCTTAATACTTAAGCTATCGGAAAGTTCTTTGTGGAAATCTTCCTTTTTTTTAATTGCCTATAATTGCCAGATTTTCGATTTTTGTCCCTGATTTTTCAAAATTTCCCTAAGAAATTTAAATTTTTATAAAAATTTTTGAAAAATCAGGGACAAAAATCGAAAATCTGGCTTGACAGATCGATAGGCATTTAAAACAGAAGATTTAAAAAAAAAATTCCGATCGCTTAAGTATTAAGACCTGCAGACTGCGACAAAGTGACTTTTTTATCAAATCAGTCTGCAGGTCTTAAGCCTTAAAGAATTGGTTATTTTTTTAAATCTTCGTTTTTTTTGCCTATTGATCTGTCAAGCCAGATTTTCGATTTTTGTCCCTGACTTTTAAAAAAATTTTATAAAAATTTAAACTTCTTTGGAAAATTTTAAAAAATCAGGGACAAAAATCGAAGATTAAAAAAACACTTTCCTATTGCTTAAGTATTAAGGCAGTACATAAGAGAAAACAATAGAAAACAAAACAAGGGCCTTTTGCAAAATTTTATCCTCCATTGAAAGGCGTCAAGATCATTTCTCTATTTTCTACCGTTTTAGAGAAAAAAATATGTATATATATATACTCTATTTCCCTCGGGCAAAATTTCAAGGAAAAACGCCATATTGTGATACAAGCATGACACTCGGCATAGTTGTAAAATAATAATTTATAAGGTATTTGACCCGAAAAGCCACCCTCTGTGACCCGCTTAACGCTCGCTACCGCCATTTTTTCAAAATGGCGGACAAAAATTTCTCAAATTTCAGTCTTTCTCAATCTAGGCAATATTATACTCCATCCTATATAATTAGAGGATGAAAAATTAAAAAAAATATATATCACGTTGATGTGACCTCAACTAACCTTCAAAATCTCTATTAAACCAAAAAAAAAAATAGACTTAAAAATTGCATACAACTTAATATTACTATTAATATTCACTTTTTGAAACCACGAATAGAATTTAAAACCTTTTCTGAATATTACCTTCAACAATTTCAAAAAAAATTCCCATCACTACGAAAGCTTTTTTTTTTTAACTGTTTAACGTCGGCCTATTTCCGCTACCTGGACCTATCACCGACGCCAGGAGACGAGCTACCCCCAACCTAGAAATTTTGCCGAACCTCTTCCCTTAAGAAGAATAGGGATCTTTTACTTGCCTAACATTTAATAGACAAGGGACCGCCTGCTTTACATCCCCTCCGAAGGATGGTATATCCACTACGTAATCCTCGTCTGAAATTACGTAACTTCCGAGTATACACTGATATACAAGCCTCTAGAAGGTGGGACGAGAACGCTGTATTTCCCAAGATGGGAGCCCATCCAAGTACTAACCGCGCTCGACGTTGCTTCAACGGAATATCGACTGATATTCACATTGAAGTCGCCTCTACGCTCGCCGGCTGGCATGAGACTTATACTATGAAAATAGCCTCAAAAATGCTACAAGAGAAAATAGAGGAACTGGCTTGAGACAGTACAATTTGCCAAAAAAGAGTAAGTAAATTGACACTTGTCAGTATCTTTGTGTAAACAAAATAAATAAGTATGTAAGATATTTTTCTTCTTTATAGATCAACTTCCTACCAACTGAGAAAAGTTTCTAAAAGGGTCCTCTAATAAACAAGAACTCTTTATCTATTTGGCGGAAACTCTCTTAAATACGTTAGACATGAATTATGTAACAAATGTTCAAGAAAATCTGATGTCATCTGCTGGTAAGTTGTTGGTAGGTTTGCGATCATACAACTTAGGCTTCGGTGACCCTTTTTTAAGAAAACATCAGAACAAACCTGAGTAACATCCCTTGTGGAAATATTGAGAAGGCAGATGGTAGAATTTTTCTCCATGTGAAAGATATGGTCCAGAATGGAGCAACATCCATACTAGTTAGATGTTGTAAACATCAGAATCACATTTTGCCACGAATTTAAAAACTTAGGTATTCATGAATTATGGTTTTTATACGGTATTGGAAAAAATCAAAGATACAAGTTATACGACCGCAAGAGCGAATTATTAAAGGTCAAAGAATTAAGAAAAGTGCAATTTTGTAGTGGTGATAGACAAATCTCAATGTGTGCACCAACAAAAGGAAGCCTTATTGAGCAGTGTCGAAGAGCTGCTTACCAAGTCAGCCAAATACGGGGTCGGTCCTTAATCCATGATGAACCACCTCCGTCACCTGAAGGATGGGGCTGGACATTAAAAGCAAATCGCTGGAAGCCCAAATGGAGCCAACAACCTCAAATTTGGTCTGCTCTAAGGGGGCTTGAAAAGTGTGGGTCTAGAGGGCAGTGCGACAGCACGAGATGTTCCTATCGTAAAGCGGGTCTTCCTTGTACTCCTGCATGTACCATTTGTCAAGGGGCATATGAAAATAAACAAGTCGCCTAAATTAAAAATTATCATTTTAGCTTTTTTTTTTGCTTGAGTAGAGATTTTCAAAGTCAATATCGGTCATATCAACTAGAAAACATGTTTTTCTATTTCTTTGTAGTAGAATCACATGGAAGACAATATAATCTCACTTAGTTGATTTTCGCAAACTTTTAGGAATTCTAACCATTATTTAAAAAAAAATCATGATCGTAGTAGATATCTTTAATTTTACGAAATAGGATTTTTATAATTTTTTAAGTATATTACTCTCTTTTAGTTATAAAAACTGAAACGCTAGCTATTTACAATTTTTTTAATGCAAAGTGTGCCATGCCTATTTTTTAAGCCATATCGCAATCTCTCTCCATGTGATTATTAACGTATTCCTAACTTCTCACATTTCAAAGCTCTCTGATCTCTGTATAGAGTTACAAATGAAATAAACAGAATATACTGTTGCTGAACTCGTCGCAAAAATGAAAATTGATTAAATTAAGCATAAAAATCATTCTCGCTCGAGTTGTACTAGTGTATACACGTGCCAGAGTTTTCTTAGTTACTTGTGATTAAATAATTGATTATCGGATTCCGGTTAATTAACTGTGCATGGAACAGTGATCATTGCATATTATGAGCTTCCCCCCTACAGGGGTGGGCAATGCGAAAGGGACGCAATTAAGTGATAATAACATTATAATTTCATCAGATGAGGACGATTTAAATGGTGAACGTAGTAGTAGCCTAGCGGCACATACTAATATGGAAGTGTTAGAAGAATCGACTAGCGAACCTCAGAATATTGACTGCTCTATAGCGATGCCAGCTGGCGATACTCAGTCACAAAAAAGTAAATTCTTCAATACAAATTCAGATAAGTATTATTGTGATTCTATTTACGTATATATTGAGAAAACAAATAGTCAAAATATAGGCAGGTTACACCCCATGTATGTGGGGCATATATTGCATAAGAAATTGAAAGTTGGTAATATAGTTTCAATTAAAAGTGTCGGATTAAATAGAGTAAAAGTACAGTTTATGTCCATTTTGGATGCAAATAATTTGGTAAATAACAAACGTTTAGACTCTGAAAATTTGAAAGCTTTCATACCTAATCACTTGCTCGAGAAAAAAGGCATTGTAAGAAATGTTGACACCTTTTTCAACATAGAATATCTTAAGCAAAATATAGAATCCCCTACTCTCGTAATTGATATTAAAAGAACCCATAAAAAAATTGAAAAAGACAACAAAACAGAGTTTATCTCTAAGCAGACTATCATAATTACCTTTGAAGGCAATATTCTGCCTGAGTATATCATTGTCAATAGCGTAAGATGCCCAGTAGAACCTTTTTTGGGAAGAGTCACACAATGTTTTAAATGTTTAAAATATGGGCATGTTGCCAAACAGTGTCGCTGTACTAATACTATGTGTATTTCGTGTGGTAAAATTAAAGATGAAAGTCACATATGCGAAGAAGGTGACATATATTGTATTTATTGTAAAACTGGAGGTCACAATTCTATTTCTAAAAAATGCCCTAACTACGAAAACCAGAAAAAAATTAAAAAAATTATGATTGATTATAACATGCCTTTTACAGAGGCCAAAAGTTTTTCTGAAAAATCTTACGCGAATTTTACCTCCAGAAATAAATTTGACGTACTGTCCAATGACATTGATACTAATTTTCCACCCTTACAAACAGACAAATATAGACAGAACCCTATTAAACCCACAAATAAGCAGCAAACTGTTCGAAAACCTATAGGCCTGTCCCAACCAAATTACAGCCAGCCAGGGCCCTCAGGAGAACACATTAGAAATAAAAAACGAAAAACCTCCTCCCCCTTACCCATTTCGCCACCTGCACCAATGTTTCCATTCAGATTTAGCGCCCCTACACCTCTCCCAGTCAATGTCAACAACCCAAATTCTGAAAAAAATGAAATTAATAAAATCAATCAACTTATGAATTCTCTTACTCAATATTTCTTGGCCTTTTTGGGAAAAATCAACTCGATAGAAGATTTAAAAAAAATCGATAATGAATTTGTCAAAAATGATATCAAATTGGTACTGGAGGATACCTTAAAAAAGGCTTCAAATTCAATCTAACAACAAAAACAATAAACATTATGCAGTGGAACTCTCGTTCTGCTATCTCTAATAAAAATAGTTTAATACAGTTTTTGTCTTCGAATAATATAGATGTTGCTTTAATCAGTGAAACGTGGTTTAAACCTGAGCTTAACATTAGTTTTAGTAACTATAACCTAGTCTGTAAAGACAGAATGGACGGAAAAGCTGGAGTTGCGGTTCTAATAAACAAACAATTACCATTTACAGAAATACAATTCTTAGACAATTTTAACAGTGATATATTGGTGTGCGGTGTAAATATTACTTTTAATAAATCAGTAATATCATTTTTGTCTATATACAGACCCCCTAGGGTACAATCTTGTAGTAATGATTGGATTAATATTTTCAAGCATACTAACTATCCTGTGATAATCGGAGGAGACTTTAATGCTCATAATGGTTTATGGGGCTCTGAAAAAAACGATCAATTTGGAAACCAAATAATCAACTCCGTGGATGAACTTGACTTAATAGTTTTAAACAATGGTGAAAACACCCGTATACAGTACCCAGGTACTCAAAAATCTGTAGTTGATATTACACTTGCTTCCCCTGATATTGCAGACAAAATAACTTGGGAAATTACTGGCGATACCCTTGGTTCAGATCATTTTTCAATCTATATAGAACTGAATTTAGAATATAGGTACAAAAACATGGTTTACCCAAAAAGTAAGTGGAATATTAGGAAAGCTAATTGGCCCCTCTACTCTCAAATAATTGAAAAACGTTGCAAGACCGCACCATCATTTTCTGACAGCAATAAAAAATGGCAATTCCTCCTTGACTCTATTAACCTGGCTGCAGATCAATCAATACCCAAATTCAAACCTTTTAAACTGAAAACTCGCCCCCCTCCTCCTTGGTGGGATGCAGAATGTGATATCGCTATATCTGAAAGAAAAACGGCTTTGAACACATATAAACAGTTTTCGTCCGAGGAAAATTTCCTATTATGTAAAAAAATTAATGCTCAAACCAAAAAATTTTTAAAACAAAAAGCTAAAGAAAGTTGGATTAACTGGTGTTCGAATTTAAATAAAAACACTCCTCAAACTGTACTATGGCAACAAGCAAAAAGAATGCAAAGAATGTCAAACAATAACAGTAAACCGTCTGATACACAATGGATAGAAGAATTTTTTAATAAAGTAACCCCGCAATCTGCAGAAAACTACCCTAGCCCTTTACCAGAAGAAGTAGATACAACTCACTTCTTATCTAGACCTTTTATTCTAAATGAATTAAACGTTGCCATAAAACAAACTTCAGGTACTGCCCCCGGCTATGATGATATTAAATACCCCATGATTTTTTATTTACCAGAAAATGCAAAAACGATGTTATTACAGATTTTTAACGACATTTTATTATCAGGTGCAACAATTGTAGATTTTAAAAAATATATAATTGTTCCTATCCTGAAACCCGGTAAGGACCCAAATTTGGCTGAGTCTTATCGACCGATTTCACTATCATCTTGTATACTCAAAACCTTGGAGAGGATGATTAAAGTCAGACTGGTATGGTGGCTTCAAACTGAAAATTTACTTCCAAACAATCAGTTCGGGTTTAGAATGGGTTTTGGAACTGTGGATGCGGTTTCTACATTGGTAGTGGATATACAAAATAATTTCTCACATAATTCGTATTTATCAGCCTTGTTCTTAGATGTTAAGGGTGCATATGATACAGTAAATCTAGATTTATTGAACGACAAAATGATTACGAATTTTGGAATACCACGTCACATCGCAAGGGCAATAATTAGCTTATTCTCTAATCGGCAAATTTACATCAGAGACGAGGACAATAATAAAATTGGCCCTCGCATTAATAATTTGGGATTACCACAGGGTTCTGTCCTTAGCCCGTTGCTTTTTAATCTATATTCAGCAGATATCCATGCCATTAACAATCTAGACTACAATATTGTACAATATGCTGACGATTTTTGTGTCTATATTATAAACAGAGACTATGAAAAATCATTGGAACATCTGCAAACGATATCACATAAATTAGGTGACTGGTTCGACACAAATGGATTTGAACTAGCAAATAATAAATCTAATATCTGTATATTCAGTAGGCATAATACACCTAATATTGAGTCTATTAGTCTTGGGAAATATACCTTTCCCGTTCAACGGCACGTTAAATACTTGGGAGTAATATTGGACGGTAAGTTAAGTTGGAAGCCCTTTATAGACGAAATAGTAAACAGGTGCAACAAAGGTTTAAATTTCTTAAAGATGACTACTAGAACGTGGTGGGGGGCTGATGTTAAAACGTCACTCCTTTTTTATAAGGCTTATATAAGATCAATAATTGATTATGGCTGTATTTTTTATGGGTCGGCTAGCCAGTCACTCCTTAAACGTATTGACACAGTACAAAATAATGCCCTTCGGATTTGTCTTGGTGCTATGAGGTCAACTCCTATAAATATTGGATTAAAAAAAGCTCTCCACCTCTTGCTTCTGCATTCCGTGAATGTTCTCTTTTACTCCCAAACATTGAAAATGATGATAATTGGCTGAGCAACTACAATTATTTTTCCTTATTTACGGATATGACGGTATGTATACCTCAATACAGTGAGAATTTGAGAATGAGCATAAATTCCTTAAATTTAACACTCGAAAAATACCCAAATTCGGAGCTGGTATACACAGATGGTTCTAAGTCCTCAAGTGGAACAGGATGCGCATTTTATATACCCTCAAAAAATATCGAGAGAAAAATAAAACTTAAGATAGAGTGCTCTGTTTTTACAGCGGAGGCGACAGCCATCTATGAAGCTCTCAAGTTTGTATTTACTTCAAAATACCAGAAAACCGATATTCTTTCTGTTTCCCTATCAGTTCTCTTGGCTCTAAAAAGCACTACCACATTTAACATTAAAACCAACCCCTTTATAATATACATTAAAGGCTTGGTACAAAATATCTTTGATGAAGGGAGAGAGGTATACTTTGTGTGGGTAAAGTCCCATATAGGATTGAAGGATAACGAACACGTGGACGATCTAGCTAAGGAGAGTATTGACGTAGGAAATAATGGTAATTATAAAGTATGTATGACGGATGCAACGATAATATTTAGATCGAAACTAAGGAATAATTGGGATTACATGTGGAAAGAATCAGCGTTCATAAAACCGACTCGATATTCTCTTATTCACCCTGACTTGCCAAATAAGTTTTGGCATGAAAACTATAACTGCTCCCGAAAATACATCACAACGATTATCCGTTTGAAATTTGGACATGCATGTTATCCTGCACACTTGTTTAAAATAAAGATCTACAGCTCTGATGTCTGCGAATATTGCAATGTCACAGGTGACCTGGATCATGAATGTACAAGACACGCAGAAGCAATTGACACATTATATAACAATATAATAAAATATGGCAACATCCCTACACCGTTCAATATACTATATCTGTTGTCCTTAAATAAAAAGAAAATTTTTGACTATCTTATGGATTTCTTGGAAGAGACAAAAACTAAGTTATAGGTTAGCTTTGTTTCCTTTGTTCTTCACCTTTGTGTTATAAAAACCCTCCTAACCGTGGTCTTATTTTGTATGTTAGAAAAATGCCCTGAAAGACCCCTGGGCGAGAAGTTTGTGACCTATGTGCATCCTTTGTTTTGTTACTGACACTATGTCAGGTAGTTTAATGGTTATTGTTTAGGTTAGATGTAGGTTTGTAATTTCTCTTGTGGCTGGCTGTATGGCCTCGGCCTTTATGCAAAAAAAAAAAAAAAAAAAAAAAAAAAAACATAAAAATGTGATGCTCATATAACCCATATATATTCGAACATGATACCAACTACTTTTATGAACATGCTCGAACAATATGTTGCGTGAGCAAACCTTTTTAAAATCAATATTTCCATAATATCGCCAATTATTGATCAACTAGTTTTTGAAATATTTTATTTATTTTCTGTTAATAATTAACTCTTACAGTTTGGTGGATCTGGGCTTTTAACACCCATTATGGTAAATTAAATAAACCTAAACTCAACTCTCACTGGATAGGTGAATATTTTTAAAATATATAAAGTAGATAATAGTTTTACTGAAAAATGTGGAAACATTGCAGATTTTAGGTAAAAATTCTAGTACATCAGTAAATAAACTCACGCTGCATTCAGATCTATCTGCAAGATGGAAAATTATAATAATTTTCGGTCTAAATTCTGATGTCAAGGACAAAATTTTAAGGAAATGCCCGGTAGCAGACAACTGTAGTTTAGAACTTCCAAAGTAAAATCCTGAGGGTATATCCTCAATCTCTGAAAGGTTGCCAAAAAGAGGACAACATCTGGTGAACTCTCAGGATATAACAGGATCGATTTTAACAGCCGTCTCCACTTTACTGTAAGGGATACTGCTGCTGAAAAACTTAGCGATGCAGGATACTTAGTAGACAATTTACATCATACTTATTCCCTCATCAGGCGAGCCCTCCTATCACCTGTGCTTAATAAATGTTTTAAATGTTTCTGAAGGCACCAAAATTATAAATTTTTGTACAAGACTGATTTAATAGGAAAATCAGACATGCAATAAAATTAGAAAACCTCTCTCATGATATCAAATCTGTTTCAGCTAAGCCTTGCAAAATAAATTTCACAAAGGCTTATCCATTGAACTATACTACATAATGGAAGTTTCACTAGATACACCTACCCGACAAAGAAGGAGAGGGAGGAAACGATTGCAATACAATGCGAGTTGAGGGCATTATCGTCTTCGTCTCTTTCCAACGATGATACAGTTATCATTCCATTATGTAGTATAGTTTACTGAACTTATCAAATCAACATCGCTCTGCTACATGTGCTGCTTGATACTCTTGATAGTTCAATTCATCACTATCCTCCTTTTACCGTTAAGATATAATCTCTCTCCATGTGATTATTAACGTATTCCTAACTTCTCACATTTCAAAGCTTTCTGATCTCTGTATAAAGTTACAAATTAAATAAACAGAATATACTGTTGCTGAACTCGTCGATGAATGACACGGCAAAAATGAAAATTGAATAAATTAAAGATAAAAATATTTGAATATTATCGCCAATTATTGGTCAACTAGTTTTTGAAATATTTTATTTATTTTCTATTAATAATTAACTCTTACAGTTTGGTGGATCTGGGCTTTTAACACCCATTATGGTAAATTAAATAAACCTAAACTCAACTCTCACTGGATAGGTGAATATTTTTAAAATATATAAAGTAGATAATAGTTTTACTGAAATATGTGTATAAAAAATTACATAAAAGGAACATCATTTGTACTTGGGTTATAAACTCCTTAAATGAAAATTATTTTTTAATCATCAATATACAGTACAATTTGTCATCTTATCACATTTCATGCATATTTTTAAACGGGTTATGGCACAACAGCCAAACTGAAACTTATAATTGTCGATGTTTTCTCGAAGTTTAAAATTATAACCTAATAAGTTACCTACTAGCTAAAATATGTTACAAGTATATAATTTAAATGGCAAGCTTATATATTGACACTTTGTTTCAACTCCAGAAACTGGAAAGGCACGTGGAGAGTACAATGTTTATGTTCGACTATTAAATGACCTCTTCGATGCGAAGCACCTACAACTAGCACAGTCTCCCCTTTCAACAATACTGGTCCATCTCCGTTACTATCTTCAGGATATGTCATCTTCATTACGCGTGTTTGTGGATAACCCAATTTAGTATTCCCAGCGACAGTATATGAGCGACTAGGAGGGACAGGAGGAGGTCGTTCCAGATCTAATCCGAACAAATTACATGTCTGTTGAATAATTTTCGCATCGCATTTCTCATTAGGGTCGGGCGGTGGCGTACCTGCAATTGGTTGGGGTCTAGGTCTAGCACCCCCTAAAGCACAGCGCGAGGCAGGTAGTTGAGTGGCACTTTTAATTTCTTTCTCGCGGCGTAACGTTGACCATCTGTATCTGCAATGCCATCCTCTCCAAGTGGACTGTATCAAAGTAGCAGCCTTCTGGCGAGTTTCTGACCTCAGCCTTTCTAATTGCTGTCTAATACCCTCGCTCAAAAATATATGTCTCTTTCCTAGCGCCCAGCTTGTAGAAACAAGGCTTTGTTGCTTAGAAATCGAATCTAACACGTGTTGTAATATGAGATGGCAATCATCTGTGACCTTTTCCTCCGTCCTCTGTAATTTAGCAAATGGTGCTAATAACCTATATCGCGCATTAAAAGCTTTGAAGCGCATCCTATGCGGGTAACCACCCGCCATCAGATTAACGGTTTCCAGGACTTGTAAAGACCGTATCTGACGGACGACCGATCCACGATCAAATCTATTGGGAGTCTCTTGTGAATTACTACAAATGCATCGCACGAAATGAGGTCTCGCGTGAACTAGAGTTCGCAATAAATTATCGAGTCGTGTATGAAAATCTTGCGTCAGAGTAGAGACGGGTTCATCGCCATTTAAGAGATCCGTATGAGAGGTGGGCGATATTCTAAAACTAACACCGCGTGGCACAGTTTCTACTGAGTATAATGCTTTCAATTCGCTGCCGAATAAATGGGTCGCAAACCCAAAATTACAACTGTGTTTGTAAAATACAGCGACAAGGTCATCAGGAACGACGTCTTTGTTCGTATCTAGAAAGTCTGTAGCGTCATATATAACTCGACTGGCAAAATGCTGAATGCCAAATAATCTAGGATCTAGAGGTTTGGGATCGAATAGTCTCGTGTTGTTTTTATGCTGCACTTTGATTTTAGATACGTAGGACTCCGCCGTTCCTCGTATGGAGCACTCAACATCTAACATAGACAATAGACCGGTACGTAACGATGATACCAAGTCA
This sequence comes from Rutpela maculata, assembly GCA_936432065.2. Taxonomy (NCBI): domain Eukaryota; kingdom Metazoa; phylum Arthropoda; class Insecta; order Coleoptera; family Cerambycidae; genus Rutpela; species Rutpela maculata. The sequence goes on from OW386286.2 coordinate 119,482,066, forward strand.
ATACAAGGTACATTATCAACGTAATCCACTTCCACTTCACAATTAATGCCTTCGTCACGACAAGACTCTATACTCGATTTAAATATGTGCGTGTTGTAGAAGTGCTGCATAGTTTCGGCGCATAAATTAATACACAAATGTTCCAGTTGACTCGGTTTAGGGTCTTCGAATCCAAACATGTCTAAGATTCCTATAAATCCATCCGTGGCGTGTCGCACCGCATTATTTAAAGCTGCCATGGATTTACTGCCAGCGTTTGTGCTGCCACCTATAGTGGAAGCGTGCTGACTAGTGACTTCAGCCTGGTTGTGTACGGATTCGTTCGAGTCTGAACTCAGGGTACCTAATGTGGATCCTAATCGCTTAAGACTATTAGCTCTACGAACTATGGTAGCTACAGTACGGCAATATAAAGCTTTGGCGAGGCAGTCTCTCGTCATGTTAGACATGTTCGCGTCACACACGGATTTAACGAGTTGTCCTCGGGCGTTATGAGTACGGGAGGTCAGTCCTCTAAATAGAGCGGCACCAGAAACACCCAGGAGACCAGCGACAGCATTTAATTCTGCTTCTCCTTTCACGTCTACTTCTAGTCCCTTTCCATCCATGAATTGCACATTTCCCAACAACAAGACAGCTGCTAGAACTCTCACTACGTCTAAAAAGGGTATACCTAGTACTCCAAGGCAAGTCTTCCAAGCTTGAAATCTGGAAAAGATAAAAAAAATCTTATTAAAAGTGTATTTATTAGTCAGGTCAGTAATACAGTAAAATGTTAGATAGTAATACAATTGTTTTATTACTATATTGGCAAATTAGCTCAAGAAAAAAATTATAGATAAAAATTAAAAACACGATGGTATTTGAGGAAAATATTTCACGAAATAAAACATGTCATGTCACTGAATACAATGCAAATTACAGCAATAACTGACAATTTAATCTTTGATAATAAACTGTCCAATTTAAGTACACCAATTGTATTACTACGTTGGAAAGTTAGCTTGCGACAAAATTTATAGATAAAATTTAAAAGCACGAGTGGTATTTGGGGAGAGTATTTCACGAAACAAAACATAACATATATCAATATCAATATCAATATGAATTACACGATAATTCTGTGGATAGACAAAATTACAGCGACAATTTTGCATATTGGTACTTACTTTCAGAAGCCGATCTAAGTTAGTTTACCACTAATAATGTCATTTAATTGGTCAAAGTACAGCCTAAACCTCTGGACCTAAAAGTTTGAAATGTGGTGGAAATGTTCTTTTTGATATGGAAGCATCCACTAAGAAGCTATTTTCTGATATTCTTATCCGAAGGAGGTTGAACGTTTTCCCAAACACGATATAAATGTACAAATCATGCTTTTTAACAAGATAGGCCAAGACCCCGAGAGTTTTGATGGTCGCTGACTTCTATTTTGACATCAGATTTTAAATATATCATGAGACTTTTCCCCACTCTTGGAATGAAAAAGCCTAATCGTATTTTTTCATGAAATAACTCAAGAGTTTGTAATCGAGGTTTTGATAGTTGCTGCTAGATGAGAGTTTTGACATCAGATTTGCGATATATCATGACTAAAAAGAATAAATTTAAAAAATTAAAAAGTTTACACCTTTATAAGAAAATGAATGTCGAGAATCCGTCCAGCGTAAAGCAAAGAAATTAATTTCAAATGGATAGACGGACGGACGGAAGAAAGGATGGACGGGCGGAAGGGGAGGGAGTTGTTTTGAAGGGATGAAAAACTTGTTTTCCACAAAATTCTAAGCCACTTTTAGATGAGCCAGTTGACATTTATCATATTTAAACGTAATGGCTCTACATTAATGTATAAAATCCAAACTCGAAAATGAAGCTAGACGTATACCCTTAAGCAGGTAGTACATGTTCCTCTCTATGTGTATTTTCCACCATTAATCAAAATTTTACAGTGAGTGATAAATTGATTATGTAAGATGTTTAGGATATGGATGTTTCTGCTTCCAATTCAGATAATATAATAGCTGCAACTTTTTTATTGTATTAGTTATATTAACAGTTTTATAAACCTGTTGGATCTTTAGTGATCTTATAAATTCTGACTTGCCGAGTTTTAGTGGTTTATGGATGATGTCAGTTCGCAGCTGCTTTAAGTATATTTATATCGCTGTGAATTCGTATTTTTACTAAATGCGTTTAATAAAACCCGTGTGAGAGGTTGAACAATTTAGTACCTAGGCATCAAAATTGCATAATTTAGTTGAAAAACCGAATGGACAAGGACAGGTTTAAGTTCTTTATTAATCTTGTTTCAATATATAGTTACCTTTTGGCATCTTCTCCTAAATCTTGTCTAGTATCACCATGTTGCAAATACCTTAAGGTAGACGGTTTATGACCTTCTAAATTTAATTTCGTGCGCTCTTCAGTAGACAGTCCAGCGAGCATTTGGTAAAATATATGGTAATTTTTTTCACCTGGTAGAGGCCTTATTACTCTAGTTTGGTCTAAGAAGTAGCAGTGAATTTTAGTTCTGTACAAAGCACCATCAGTAACTTGAACTTCTATAAACTGACCCTAAAATTACCAAAATCAGTATAAAGTTGAATCGATTAGCATATGAAAAATAGAACAAGTCACGAAAATAAAAATGAACTTAATTTCTTATACACAATAGCTTGTGAGATGGTGAAGGGCAAGTTTGTTGAATATTATAGGAACACTTATAGCCCAGACGACAGAGAAAATTGTATACTGAAATGTCTAAAAATTTACAGAGTAAATAATTTTTTTTTAATAAGTTCGTGAAAAGTGTAGATTCCGCTCGGATGCGGAAGATAAAAAAAAAGTGAAAAAAATTTGTTTTCATCCATTTTTTCAAAATTTTGAAATTAAACGGGTAAAATAATTTTTTTTCTCTTTTTAATTACACATTTTTAACATTTTTCTTAGCGAACAGGAGGATAAATAGTGAATATGGAGGGAAATAATACAATTACACAGACACCACACATAGCCGCTGAATCGAAGCAGAGCTGCCGCGCTGTCCCTCGCATGTATTTTTATCTGCCTTTACTGTTGTGTATTTGTTACAGCTTTATACAACGGATTCCTTATTCCATTAACTTATTGGAAAAGTCGGAATTTATATTCAAAACTATAGAGTTATAACGATAAAATCGTGAAAATCGCTTATTTCCGATCATGACGGGATGAATTGTATATTCGAAAAAAAGTAAGTATGCAAGTAAATGAATTTATGTTTAAACATTCGAAAAGTATAAATTTTTCCCGTAATAATGATATTTTATTTTTTCCAATGGGTCAAGTTCTCGGCAAGTTACAGCCTCCAAAATATTATATTTGTCGAGAAAATCATCAAGTAAGGAAATTAAAATGATTTGAGATGTACTTTTTTTGAACCCACGTTACTATAACTTAATAAACCATAATAATCGTGAAGTGTACATACTTTTCAACAGCTCTTAATGAAGAAAGAGTTTTTCTGAAGGGTTTTTATTTTTTTTTGTTTTTCATTACGACGACTGAGTAATAATGTATATTATATAAGTATATTTTTTCCATCCATCCTTTGCTTGTATTGTTTGAAATAACAAGCATCGAAAAGCTACAATTCCCATATTTTAAATCAACCAACACTAATATAAGTTGAACAAATTCTGATTCAGTGACAGCATGTAATTCAGTGCGTCGGTGTTGCAGTCATGCGTATTCGAGAGCGCGTACGCATGGATCTCGCTCTGAGTAGTAACGTTTCGTGACTATTTTTTTTGTCGGAATACCGTGGCTTTAGCGATACATTTTGTTAGGACACTTTTTGTTCATAAACACTTCCTACCTTGACTTAATTTCAAAATATTGATAAAAACTTTTCTTTCACTTTTTTTTTTTCAATGTTCTGCATCCGAGCTAAATGTAAACTCTTCAGAATATTGTGACGTGTTGCAACCCCTTCAATTAATTCAGATGTATTTGCACCTACTCGAGAAAGAACCTACCACCAGTAGTAGTAGTTCTAGAGTGATGACATCCGGAATTATCTAGAGAATGGTGGCGTCATCACAGAAAAATCGAGATCTGTCATTTTTAGGTATAAAAGACCGCATTCTCGGCGGGTAGTCCAGAAAGTATAGAAAGTTTTGAAGTCTTGGATTTGACAAGTGAGAAGTGAGGTTAAGACTCCAAAGTAATAAATATTGTTATTTTTGTTCAGTAAAGTACATTAAGTTAATATCAGTATTGTGAAGTATACAGTAAATTATTTAATAAAGTGTGTTATAATTTTTGGAACCCACGGAATTTGCAAGGGTAGTTTTCTAGGGGTGGAAACACGTTACAATATTATTCCACACACTTTCACGAATTCATTAAAAAAAAATAAATTATGAATTTTGCAAGTTTTTGGAGGTAAATACTGGGCTATTATTGTTATTATTGTCTTTGATCAGTCATTATAAGAACGAAATATAGTAAAATGGTCTGTGAAAGTAAGTTAATAATTTTTCAGAAAGTTGTTTAAAATGACAAGTTCATTTTATATTAAAAAATCAATCAGGGAACAAAAAATAAGAGCCAATAATTTTATTATAAGTCATAGCACACCAAATGTTAACCTTTATTTTATTATAGTTCCTTATAAATTCAATCCGGGGTCACACTGTGTGTATTAAGCAAAAAAGTTAGCAAAACAATAAATATTTCCCTAACGACGGAACTCTTTCTCTTTCTTTTTGATATGACTTTTATGGTCACTTTTATAAATTAGTAAAATTATATTTCAAGATTTTCTTGTTGAAAATATTACGGCCGTACAAAGTATAATGTGTAAAATGCTGCGGAAAGTGTATTTAATATAATTTTGTCACTCGTTTGGCACAGTGAGCATTTCCGCAATAGCTTTACAATTATGCATTTTTTAAATTCTACGCACTCCCAAAAGACATGAAAAATTACGTGATTGTTAAACTAGAGATTGACATCTCAAATTAACAACACTTCCCTTCTTGCTGAAAGAACTAGGTATGTATGTTTTTTACAAATTGCTAAGAACTTCAACAGGTACAATAATTCTTATAAAATTATTCAAGTTGGAAAATGTGAAGCTATATCAAAATTTCTTCCATCCATAAGAATGAAGCTAGTTCTCTCTCTGGAGTTATCCTTGAAATTGACTTAAAGTCTTATTAGCACAAATATTTTGCTTTAAATACATCAAAAAATGTTCTACATCTTCTTTCCTATTCTTTATAAATTAAAGTGACCAAAAAGATGCTCCCCAATTTTACAGTTAATAGTTATTTGTTATTAATATGGAGTATTTTTAAACTATTAAATAAATTGGATATTTTTTATTATTATCATTATTATAAAGGACATTATTTAGCATTGAGCAAATATTATCCTTTCATAGTTTTAATATTCAATTTCAAGTTATACAATTATATAAAGTATGTATATACCTGGATTGATTCTGATCATTGTATTATATATCATAATTAAAAATATTATAATATAATCTCTAAATTATCTATTAGGCGAATGATATTAGATAAATATCTTCCCAGAACTAATTTGAAACAACCTTCACGAATCGGTCGTGCTGGCAATAATCTAGTCATTAAGTACAAGAAAAAACAAAATTGTCGCACGAGATCTAGGATTTTACTTGGAGGTGTCACGCATATGAGGATCCTGAATAATTTCAATAGTTTTCGATCAATTCTAAGGAAAAAGAAAATTTGGAGGGGGCATATGTGTATAAAAAGCAATGCATATAGGGTCTAAAATAATAGACAGATATCACACAAACTATATAATATTGGTTACAATCGACGAAGTGATTCACGAATTTCAACTTCGAGGTCCACGTCGACTTGAATTCAATTTATGAAATTTGTAAGTTTGTATACATTGTATTCAAATAAATAAGTAAGGTTTTGTTTTATCTAGAAGCATAGATTAATATTATTTTAGCTCCACTCAGAACGAAATCCTGGTTGCGCGCCTGTAAGCTAGCTAATGTATATCTATCCTTAATATTTTCCCATATAAGCTGCACATTACGTTTATTGAACTGTTTAATAATATATTAGCCATGGTAAAAGAATACTAAAATGTGAAATGTTGCCTTCAACTCAGCTTTCGAGGCACAAACATTCATTGAGATAATAGTGTTGTATAGTACATTGTGTTATATACTATTTTGTATTAGAATGAAATTGAACTGCACTTTCTCCTTGAATAAGGCTTTTGGCATCAAATCTTATAAGGAGTAATTGATAATCATACTGGATAAAGACCGTTCACTAATCGCCTAAACAATAACAATTTTAGAAACCTTTGTGTATTTTCTATAACATAAATAAAAATTATACCATAATAGTGATTCATGTTTCAGTTTTCAACTCCGATTAACGAACTTATATCTAGATACATAATTGTACTGATTTATATATTGCTGAGATAGTTAAAATCTAAGGCACTTCTTCCCATAAGTTCTTGATTGGCTAGTCGATCTCTTCGCGACCGATTCGGGCACGATCGGTTCAGTTTGATTATCATAATCTCAGTTTGACACTTTTGACAGTATCCGCCATTAATGTTAATAAGTGTTTTCCGATCAAAATGGTGAAGAAGTCTTTTTATTTTAAGTTGTGATTTGCTTAATACCTAAATAATATTCTCTATTCACATTTACACAGTTTAGTGACAATATATTTAGTGCAAAGTGCTGTGTAGTTTGCAGAAAGCAGTTTAGAAAAGAAGAAAATCGATCGTTCCATAGTCGTAACATGATGAAGTTCAGTTTACAGTTATAAAGTGAATACCAATTAAATTTTAATATCCTTTCAATACATATTTATCTTACTGTATTATCTTACTGTAATATCGTATGCCTACATCACGTTGTATAAAGAGCCGGTAATGCAGGAATTGCAATAATTCATTTTAATGAAAATATTTACCATTTTACACATTTTCTACACACAACGCCACTGTTGCCTATAGGATGTGATGTTCATCTATCCATTTTAATGGACATATAATGGGACTATGTTAGGAGCAAACAAGGTATATAGTGAAAAGATAGCCTGTTATGTATCTAGATATAAGTTCTTTAATCGGAGGTTTTCAACGTATGTATAAGAAGTATATAATTTTCACAGCTTGAATATTTGTAAAAGTTTTATAATTTATGATGGTAAATACTATCATTCTAATTGCTTTGATAGAAGTCTCGTTAATATACTCACAAAAACTCGATTTTGAAATAAACACAATTTGAAGATCCTATGTTTCCATCAATATTGTATAAAACATTTAAGTTTGAGTGCTTCCTTCCAAAGAACAATTTTAAAAGTCGCTTGGACTGCAAGAGGTTTTATGAAAGTTTTGTTGGGGTTAGGAAATAGGCTTGTGCTTCATTAGCGCTGTGATTAAGTCTTTTTAGACTTCAAATATATTTGCTCTTATAAGATAAGTTTTAAGGCGTTCTATAAGACTTAATTATAAAGCTAATTTGCTGCTAGATTTTTTGTATTTGCAATGCTTTTATCATGCCCACATAAAACCCTTCATAAAGCTAAATGGTTTCATTAGCTTATTAAATTCCAATTGGATTTAAATTATTCTTTATGGTTTTTAATATGTATGCAATAAACACACTTTAAGTTATTTTTAAAACTAGATGCTTTCAGTACTTATTAGTACTAATCAGAGGCCATTACAAAACTAGGCTCTTAAACATCCTTGACAAATATTTTGATGAGACCGTTATAAAGAAAAAATGCCTCCATTTGACAACATTTATTGCGACAAAAATATCTGAAATGCATCTGGGCTTGTTTGAAGCATTTCACGACTTAATTATATATTTTCTGAAAAGACGGACGAAAATAAAAAAGAGTGATAATGTTAAAAGGAATGTGGAAAAACAGCTGTGCACTATGGAAAAATCATTAATAGGAAATGAATTCCGCATAGCCATCGCACATAGTCCGATGAAAATTTATAGGTTTAAAGTCCTCAAGCGGTTCTTTTAAATCCCAAAGGTTTTATTATGGTTTTACTACAGCCTTATCATCAAGGTCATGTAATTTTCGCTGAGTATATTTGTACTTATGTAAGAAAGGAATTATTTGTGACAGCCTACAAAAAGACCAGATGGACTTCATCTACAGTAAAATGGTTACTACCATTATTAAAATATATAGTTTAATGAGAGGACTGTAAATGTCAATTAGGTTTTATTAGTAGGTCAACCATGTTTTCTTGTTATAAAAATATTCAAGGTCAATTTTACAATCGTAATTATCATTAATAATAATTTTCAATTTCTCTTTAGCAAATTAAAATGCAATCGCAAAAAAACGACTGATTAATAATATGACCTCGGGAACCTATTTTTTATTTGATAATTACCTCGTCTATCCAAATTTTGTTTTATTTTCAGTTTTGAGACACGCTTGATTTTTGGGCCTGATAATGATAAACTCTCGTTGCGTGTTGGTTTAAAATTTTTTGCTTTTTTATATCGACCTTAAAGAGGCAGGTATAGTATGTGCCACCCTACTTTTATTAATTTGGAGTTCAATTTACCATTGTATTGATCGGGTGCTTGTTTGAATCAATTCCGAAAAAATAATAAATTATTCGACTTCTTTCGTGGACATTCTTATAGCTTGTTAGTTTTGATATGGACCTGTAGGGGTTTTAAAAACTAGTCTTAAAGTAGCCTTCTAGGTGCTTTCAAGAAATACATGAAAAGAAGTCCATCTGAATTTGAAATAGGTTTTAGGAAAGGTTTTGAAACGGCCCGAACAACGTTTTCAAGAGCAGCTCCAAGGAGTTTCATGAGAGAATTTAATTAAATGTAAAAAAATAAAAATGAAACAAAATGAATTGTCTTAAAAGTTTATCCCGCGCGAGAAGTTCATACCTAAAGGCATTAATTTTGTTTGAGAGAAATTGTAAGTACCTAAGTATTTTTTCTTTTCTATTCACGTGACAAGCTTTTAAGACAATTATATTTTTTCATTTTTATTTTCTTCGTTTTAGTACACCTAAATAATAATAAAGGCTTGTTTAAAAAAAAAATTCCATTTAATTTAATTTTTCAATTTTTAGCTACATCTTAGTTTTATATCCACTACGTAGTCCTTAAAATAATACTGGATCCTTCGCCATTTTTTGGGATTCAACGTCTGAGTAAATCTACTACTATCCAGTATAAAATTATAGTTTAAACCTGATCCTTCGCCATTTCTTAGAATGCAATGTGTGAGTGAATACACTAGACGATAAAATTATAGTGTTAAAACTATAAGACATACTTTTTGGTACCATATTATTGTATTGTCATCATTACTACAAGTGTATGCAAAATTTCAGCACAATTGAAATATCGGAAGTGGTTCAAAATTGACTTGCAAGAATCCTCCTAAACATAGTAGTAAACAAACAAACATACTATAATGTATGTTTAAAATACAAAGCAAGTTAAATAAAAGCTTGTAAAAAAGGTTTTCACAACCTTCATATAATTAAGCCCCTTTAGTCCAGAAGCTGTTTTAGTTTTATAGCACCTTTATAAATATTTAAGAAACTAAAAATTGTTCCTTGATCTGGGAAATGTTGCAACGTTATATTTATATAATATTAAGGCTCGTATTAATTGAAATACATAAATTTTGAGTTATGTACGCCGTTGTTTTGTAATTTGACACAAAACTCTAAACTTTGCTATTCGCTTATTTTTCTGATAATCAGCAAAAAGTCAATTCTAAGACTATATTGTAATGTCATTAATAAATAATACGAACTGGACTGGCCCAAGATTAGGACCTTGTGCCACACCTGAGCTTGAGGTTGCATTAATTATTGTGGGATCACATCCGTTATAAGATACAAATTGCTTTCTGTTCGATAGGTATGATTAAAAACTATTTGGTTGATAAAACAATAAACCCAGCAAACATTTAGGTATTATTTGACGTCAAAACTACCTAAATTATGTATAATAAATTTAGTCGCAAAAGTAAAATTAACTATGTTTTGGTAAAATTTACGTTGACGCTACGTGGAATCGACATAAGTGGAGAATAACACGACGTCGAAATTAGGTTATATAGAACTTACGTATTTAAGTATGTGAAATTGGAAAATGACACCAAGAGGAAAAAACAAGGTTTTTATACCTATTTGGTAATTAGAGATACCTAACTCACAATGACGATACAAGATGAATGTCGGTAACTAAAATAAATCCAATTTATAAGTGAAGTATTTGCAGTACTTGCTTGTTGAAATCAATGCGACGAAATTTTTTTTGTGTATAATAGCAGCTGTACTTCGTAAAATAACAATGCGCCTCCAAAATATTCCTCTATAAGGAAATTTTATTGCCAAGTAAAAAAATTATAGTAATAATTTGAGCCGAAAAGTATGCTATACTTGTTAAATATGTTTGTTTCCATACACACTCATTTTTAAAATTCTAATTTGGAATCATATTTCAACTGCTAATTTAACTTAAAGTGCCTTTGTAAATGCAACTACAAAAGATAATTGACTTAATGATTGAAATCAGGTAGATAAGCCAGGTAGAATTTATCTATTTTGTCGACCTAATATTACTTCAAAGGTGTATAATAATAGTGACCAAATAGGTTGCTATTTAGGTATACATTACGTAGGATTTACAACAAAATCTACCTAGTAAGATATTCGACTATTAGGAATATTTTTAGTCGCTAAAAAGGTAAATACTACCTAATTATATTACCTATTTCTACCCTATTGTAAATTTATCCTTCAGGTCATTTTTGGTAGATTTTTTTAGTAGTTTTTCACTCACTGCTTTCGTTAAATTTACTTTCAAGGAAAATTGTGTATGAGGTAGATTAATTGGTATTATTTACGTAAACTGAAATCTAAAGTAAATTTTTATCGGAAGTGTATTTTTCTAGTCAATTTTACGTCATAATTACCTTAACAAGTAAATTCCTCTTTTACCAAGTCGAATTGGAGCTAATTTTAACAAAAATGTTTGCTGGGAATAGTATTTTACCAATATTTCAGCGAAAACATTTCTGTGTAAATTAAGGAGGTCTCTTTTGCAAAAGATTTTATTCTCTATGAGATAGGTGGATTATTTTGCAAAAGAAAACAACTAATAATTTTTATTTGATTGCCATAAAAGTATCAGAGAACGCGATTTTCAAAACGGTTTTAATTTCTTTTTATAGGATAAATGTAATACTGATAAACAATTTCTGTCTATTAATCCAGTAAATAAGCCGGAAAAAAGTGTAAAATGTGGAAAAGTGGTGGAACAGCACCGTTTTGAAAAATTCCTTTTTTCATGTGTTCCCTAGACACCCAGAAACATTCATCAGCATTGACCCTTGCATTACCTCCGAAAATGAAGGTTTGAAGTGCCCCAAAAAGTAGCTGTCATAAAAAAAATTATAAAATTAATATTTCGCCTAGGAAATGGGCTCTAGGAGGATTTTTGGGTCTCTGATCACGAATCCGAGGTTCAAATTGAAGAATTCCATATTACAGTATGGAGTTCGTGCCATTTTTTGATGAAAATTCCACATTTTCGGGCGGAAATTTAAATATGAATATTGTGCTGCGAAAGTGTGCTCTAGGGGGTTCTTTGGGTTACTGATCACGATTCCGAGGTCTAAATTGAGCAATTCCATATTCTGTACTGGAATTTGTGCCATGGAAAATTCCAGAAAAAAATTTAATATTAACTTTTTTCACCGAAATATGCTCTAGAGGGTTTTTTGGTCGCTGGTCATGATCAGCGACCTCAAAATCATAATTTTGAGGTCCAAATTTAAGAATTCCATATTCCATATTGGAATACGTGCCATCTGAATTTATATTGACAATAAAATTGTTACTTCCATTTTTTATGGAGGCTATAATGTGTGGCTGCCAAACTGGATGCGGAGCAGCTTGTGGTTGTCGCAAGAATGGCGTATATTGCTCTCAAACTTGTAAATTTTGTCACGGAAACAACTGCAATAATTGCGAGGAACCTAGAGCTGCAGATGTAACGGGAAATGAATCGATTTTTCCGGCTGAAATATCGGGTGAACAGGAAGATGAAAGTGACATTGAAGAAGAACCAACAAATCCTGAATTACCAGTTCTCGAATATTCAGATTATGATTGATGTAAATGGTGCAAATTATATAAAAAAAAACCGCTGCCCAAGAAATCACTACTCCCACATCCAGATTCTCTATCCAAATCACTCAAATCAAACAAACTTTGTATGTGGAAATAATTGTTTACGGAACTTTGATAATATAATATTTGAAATCCTCTACACCAAAAACCCATAAAACGATACCTCACATCGGTAGTGGGGTGGGGGTGGTGATAGGGGGGTGGTAGTAGGGGTGGATGAAGTAAAAAAATATTTTGAGGTTTCTGGTTCTTGTACATACACTAAATCACATTTTTTTTCATCCCCTTTAATATTGGGGTGGGAGTGGTAATGGGGTGGCTAATGCCAAATATTTTTTGAGACCTTAGCTTCTCTTGCATATACTAAATACCAATTTTATCGACTCTTACCTGCTTGATTTACCCATTTACACTAAATTTACCCCAATTTACCCCCCCAACCCTTCGACGGAACAAGTTTCCAGATCTCGTTAAAGTACATATGTGTACCAAATTTCAAGTCAATATCTTAAACGGTTCTAGAGTAAACGTGCGCACAAAAAAGATACAGGCAGGCAGACAGAATTTTTTTTTTCGCTCAAACTTAAAATCTCGACGTTTCATGGCATTTTAAGCCTATTTGAACAATAAAAATTTTTAAACATTTTTTTGTCGTTACTATACTTCCACTGGATGTGGAAGTAATAATGATAAATTAATAATAACTATTTTATCACATAGAATACCACATTTTGTACCAACACAATGAATGTTATATTTTTATAAAAATTGTTGTCTTTTAATCATGGATGCCTCCAGTGTTTATAAAATTGTATATTAATGTATATTAATTTGAAATGCTCGTAATGCTCGTAATATTAATACATAATATTAATACATAATTTTTTTCTTCAAAGTGAAATTTGACACGAAAAATGGCACAAATTGCAGTACAGAATATGGAATTCTTGAATTTGGACCTCAAAATCATGATCAGCGACGCAAAAAAACCCCTAGAGCACAATTCCGCAGTACAATATTCATACTTAAATTTCCGCCTGAAGAAGTGGAATTTTCATCAAAGAATGGCATGAACTCCATACTGGAATACGGTATTCCTCAATTTGGACCTCGGATTCGTGATCAGCGACAAAAGAAATCTCCTAGAGGGTATTTCTGAGGCGAAATATTAATTTTATAAATTTTTTTATGACACCTACTTTTTGACTAACTTTCTCATTTCCGGAGGTAAATGTTCCTGGGGATCTAGGGAACACGTGAAAAAAGGAATTTTTCAAATTGTTGCTGTTCCACCACTTTTCCAAATTTTCCGGCTTATTTACTGGACTATATTATTAAGTGCTACCAACACTAGCGATTTGTGAAGATTTCAATTTATAACAATTATTTCCGTTTCTTGGGAGAAATTTCTTTAATTTTACTGAAGTATTATGTATAAGATTATTTATTATTCATAAGTTGAACGTTCACAAAATAAATTAACATATTTTACAATAAGAAATAGTTTAATAAAGGAGATAAAGCCTCCAAAAATTCAGTTTTTATCTGAGTACACACCTGCTTAAGCAGGCAAAATATAACTTCATTTTATTTAAATATACATAAATGATTAACAAACATTTTTATTGCGTGACTTACACTACTAACTTTTCAATTAAATATGTATTACTAGAGTTAGTTTAGAGAAATAAGTTATTAACAAGAAAAATGTTCTTAATCTTTTCAGCCCACCGTGATTTGTTCAGTAAAAGACGTACAATTCTGCTAGACTCCGAATTCGTCGTCGTTTTCGCAGACCCTAAGGAACGTAATACTGTAAAGGCGGCAGCCAAATGTTTAAAGGCATCAGTCTCTGGTCCTCCCCCGGCGACGGCAAAAAGTTGCCTTAATAATAACATAGAGGCATGGCTCTTGCCAGATCCACTGGTCCCTATAAGAAGTTCGTCAAATGTAACTCCATCATCTGAATTTATATTGACAATAAAATTGTTACTTACCAGATAGGATAATTGCTTGGGGATAACCTGTTTCGGACTGTTGTCGAACAGCCTCCTGAACAACCCTGTTAAGCTGGGAACTCAATGCTAAACCTCGTGTACTGCTAAGCGTCAGAGGATTTCCAACGTCTCGGTAAGGATTTACACATAAAAGAATTGGTCCTACGTTCGTCTGGAAAAAAAAAGATAAGTTCAATTTTATGCAAATATTTGTGAATATTTTGTATACAAATATGTACAAAAACTGGTCATATTTTATGTAAAATGACCTGGCGAATTAGATTATGGGGGTCGCAATTCGATTTGGAGTTACGAAATGATAAAAAAATCGCACTTTCTCATTTTTTCATGAAAGGTAGCATTTCACATTTCTCATCCCATAACTTTGTTGCTGACGATTGACTCAGCTTTAAAATTTAGACACGTATATTCTAAAACATGATGGATTAATTGCCATGCACAAAATTATACCAAGATAAAATTTCGGCTATAAAAAAATATTTTCATTCGAGATCACATGGATTTTTCAGATGTGGCATTGAAAAGGTCTGTAGCGAGGAAATTTTTTTATTATTGAAGATAAAGTACTAGTATAAGCGAGTGAAATCAAAAACATCAAAATATTACAATTAATATGATTCAGCCACCAGCCCCGGCAAATCTGCTAATAATGATCTTTGGTTTGTGTAAGATTGGATGTGGATCAGGTTGTGGATGCATGAAAAGTGGTTTGCATTGCTCTTCAGCTTGTTCACAATGCAAAGGCAACAGCTGCATGAATGCAACACTAGTGATATAAATGAATGAAATATAGAATGAGGATAATGAATTGAAATATTGTTTATAAAAATTGTTTGTCTATAATTTTTTCCCTGATTTTTTCAAAATAAACATCATATTGTTTCATTTGAACAATTCCTTAACCTTAACTGCTTTTCAATTGAATTGTATATATTTTGTGACGTTATATTCGCCATTTTGTATCAGCAATTTTTTATTTAGATTTTTGAACATAGATTCATATTCAGCAGTCCCAAAAACCATAAAAAGTCCATTTTTTGCCAATCACATTTGAATTGTAAAAATTTTTACATTGTCACATTTTTTCCATATTCACTTTTTTCAAAAAATTTTTGGATTTTTTGTGAAAAGTATGCCTCTTTTGTGTTTCTACGACCAATTAAGAAAAAAAATTAAAAATAATCAATTTTATTGCGAAAAACATGAAGATTCATTCGATAATTAAGAATTATTTGTTTAAATATTTAAATAATACAGGCCCACAAAAAAGTATCCTGGGCTAGTGACCATACCCTCATATTCCCGTATATTTTCACTCGCTGAACACGAATCTGGCATCCGAATAGGACCTACCTGGATGAATTTATGAAACCAACAATAACCCAACGGTCTAACAACCTAATGACCCAATAAATCAGCAATTCATATTATCAAGTTTAAGTAAAACAAAAAAAAAAAAAGAAAAAGATCTACCATTATGTTATTTTTTTTTTTTTTTTGGTACCGAAATTGGGCCTACAAGTCACAATTTTTTTATAGTCTATTTGTAACCGAAAAATGGAACAGAATAACAACTTAATAAAATTTAGATAGATGGTAGGAAAAGAACTATGCCAACCAGTAGTACTAATGAGATTTAGTTGCTATTTACTTTTAACACCAAGCGAAGTGCAAAACTACTCCTCAAAAGAGGTAAAACCACCTCCACGTGAGTAAAATCCCTAATTTACATATGAAAATATAAAATGAAATAGCTGTTCTCTTTTTCAATGTACTATTTTTATAGTTTATTGGTATTTAAAGTTTTACTGTTAATAACGTGTACCGGATCCAAAATATAGTATGGAAATTGGGGATGTGATTCGACGGTGGAAAGAGAAGTCGGGTATGGGATTAGATAAATTTGTTCAGGAGATATATTAGAACGTGTAACGTATCCGAAAATTAGCATGGAAATTAGGGATGTGATTCGACGGTTGAAGGATAAAATAAATAAATAAATAATAAATAAAAATGCCTTTATTTAACCTGGCGGGGTGTCAGCTCACAAAGCTGCTATAAATGCCAACCATTATTTTACCTAACAGATAATCACAATCACACAATCGTCATAAAATCCATAAAAATTAGAATACGGATAAATAGTATATTATATTACTAGGAGTAGAACGCACTCTTTTTTTGTGTTGAGCCCAGGATTTGCGGCTGAGGCGAAGCCGAAGCAGCAAACTGAGCGAAACACAAAAAAAGGCGTTCTACTCCGTGTAATATATACTATTTTTTCTTCAAGCGTATTAAAATGCAAAAATTCATTTATTTATCATAAATGTACAAATATTCAAACTACAGTCTTACATGTTGACACAATATGACAAGTGGCTAGTGGATAGCGCGCCACCGGTGGCTTTCGGTATTAACATTATGTTACTAGTAAAACAATACCCACTGCGGTGGCGCTTTCGGAACTAACATTATGTTACTAGTAAAACAATGTCCACTACGGTGGCGTTCGGTACTAACATTTTGTTACTAGTAAAACAATGTCCTACTTCTACTTCTGTTTTTGGTAACATAATTTAAACATTTTAATACGCTTGAAGAAAAATGATATTTATATCCGACTATAACCTAACCTAACCTAACCTAACCTAACCTAACCTAACTATTATAAAGAATACCAAAAAAAAAATACTTTATAAGATAAAGAAGATAAGAAAGAACATTACAAAGGAAGCTATCACTAGTACATACGTAAATATAATGAAGTCGGTGAAAGATAACAAGCTTAATCTTAATTCTGAAGATAATACCTTTGTACTTTTTTCTTAAAAGTAGAGTAGGATAATGACACAAACGACTGGGCAACTTTATTATCAAATCCGCTGCTAAGTATGAGAAAGATGATTTAAAGAGATGTCTAGGAATATGCAAAGTATTTGCCACGAAAAAAAGGTATCAAAGATGGAATTAGATCGTTATCTCACAAACGAAATTTGTTCAGAAGGAAGGATATACTAGAACGTATACCGGATACCTTTATTACCCCTTTTTAAAATTTAAAAATTTTATATTCATATTACAAAAATTTCGTAAACTTAAACAAGAATTCCGGTTCAGTGATTCTCAGTGATTCTTTCGTACTCTCTTATCTTAAGATAATGGGTTTCTTCCCCCCCCTTTTTTTTCCTTGACAACGATGCTCTCTTCATTGTCCAGCAAAAGTCAACCATTATATTAATGTTCCTTCTATCTTGATACCGTCGCTACATTTCATTAATATCTTGTTGAAATCGTTCCCCTTATATACTTCACTGAAATCCCGAAAAAAGTTTTCAGGGAAGTAGTCAATGTGTGAATGAAGCAAATGGAATTATAAAATCAATAGATAGATTTTGTAGTACTTCTGTAATGTTGGCTAATATGTTTTTGAAGTTTTCAATTTTTTTTAAACAAAAATTGTTTCGGAAGATTCCAGTCTTGTATATTGTAACAACATCAAATGAATCATATATGAACTAAAATCAAACAAATACAAACCTAATGAATGGAGATTAATTTTGGACTCTTCTACGTGAAGTTTAATACTAAAAATATTAAGAAATTGACACCGATATATGTTGCCCATTTGACAGTCCTGAAGGAAGAGTATTCAAATATACAATTAGTTGTGAACAAGTTCAAGTACGAAGAACATGAATGACAAATTTGTGGTGAGTTGAAAAATTGTCCATGATTGTTGGCCAACAATCAAGCTTTATGCAGTATCCATTTTCTTATGTGAATGGGATAGTCCAGATTGGAAGAATCGTTAAGTCAAAGAAAAATTCAAAATAAGGATCACTTTGAATCCTGGTTCAAAGAACATCATTATAAAACTATTCGTTGAAGGTTCCCATATTCTTTAGTCCCCTCTTCGTATTAAACTAAGTTTAATAAAATGATTTGTGAGTATTTAAGACGTACAACAAAGTGAGCTCTCTAATGAATTTGAAATTGTATTTCCTTCATTCACAAATTGACTACTTCCCTGAAAACTTAAGAGATTTCAAAGAAGAACAAGGTGAACGATTACATCAAGATAGTAATAAAATGGAGAGATGATATCAAGGTAGATGGGACATCAATATGATGGCTGACTTTTGCTGGACAATGAAGAGAGAATCGTTGTCAAAAAAAAAGGAGGAAAAGAAACCCATTACGTAGGTCATTTCAAGAGAAAAGAGTACAAAAGCATCGCCGAATGTAAGGAATTCTTGCTTTAACTTTACGAACTTTGGTAATATGAATTGGTGATTTATTGGGTCATTGGTTTGTTGGGCCGTTGGGTTATTGTTGGTTTATCGGTCATTACGTATATCTTTTGAAGATAAAAGAGTACGAAAGCATCACTGAACGAGCAATTTTCCTTTTCAATTTACAACTTTGAATTGCTGATTTATTGGGTCATTGGGTTATTAGGCTGTTGGGTTATTGTTGGGTTATGGGTCTTATTGTTATTTGCTATGTCATTACCACATCTAAAGTATGTATTAGAGCTGTCTTCAATTTACGCCAACGCTACTGCCAATGATCTTGACATATGTAAGGTTAATACGACGAATGAATTTCGGGCTTTTTTCCATCACAACTCATAAATTCGTCCAGGAAGGTCCAATTTTGATGCCAGATTCGTGTTCAGTTAGTGAAAATACATGGAAATATGTGGACCTAGGATCCTATTTTTTGTGGGCCTGTGTTGTTATTAGCAATATTTTTTAATGTAAAAGATTAAAGTTCTTACGATTAGAAACTCAATAAAAAAAGTTTCATGAAAATCCATTCACTATAGACAGGTTCCAAGATTTTACATTTTTCAGGGCTAACTGCACTCGACAAAATACTAAAATATCAAATTATTACGACAAGAAATTAGAGAAGTAGTGGAAACATGAAAAATGTGAAAATAATAATTCTCCCAAGAGAAGATGAAAAGTGCAATAAATTTCTTCAAATATCACAATTCCAAAATCAAATCTCGACTTCAATAAACTATATTTTTGAGGTACTTTGCATAAGAATCAACAGTTTGTTTTTGTATGTAATTGAAGGGATGACTTGGTATATTATGATGTAACCATATCTGACGTTCTAATATATCAGTCATATACAGTGTGTCCTAAAATTTCGTTAACAAGCCGCATCTTCGTTATTTGTGAAAACGATTGTGGAAGGCACCAAAGAGTCCTTCTGGTTACACCCTTCAAACCGCCTACTAAAACAATCTTCAATTTTTGCTCACCTTACACTAGATGATGAAATTATTATGGAACTACCAACGAGCCATACAGCAGGTGTAAAAAGTATTGAAACATGACCGTAACTTTTAAAATATTGATTGTATAAAAAAACCCCTGGACAGTTCAATTTTTATTTTTAATTACGCAACTTTTGATGTAATTTAAAATTTTTAGTGTTACACACCCCCATCCCTAGTCACCCAACTTTTTTTTTCAAATAGCAACCTACCCTTTGTGGTACCTCACAAGAAAGGTATTTTAATAGGTTATTCAACGACGCGGTGTAAAGAAAATCGAAATCAGTCAATATGATTTGCTTCCCGAATGCATGCAATAAAAAAATTTATTTTCGAAATTTTAAGGATGCCATCATGCATGTAGAGTGTCAGAAAATAATTGCATATTTCCCTCTCACTCTGCAAAATCCTATCCTTAAAGTTAATGGAGTGAGTTTTTGTAAATCAAAAGAGAATGGAAATTTCACAATGAATTGTACAAGTACCCATTAAATGAAAACAAATTATATTCCTCCGCCTATACTAACAGTCTTCCATTGTATTAATCTGTGTTGCAATTTTAATATTACCAAATTATCAATCTCAGTTACAGCTACATAATACTTTAGATGCCCCGATTAGCTAATTGATATTGTCAAAAAAATCTTTCTAAACTGACAGACATTTAATACATTATGCAATTATAAATAAATATACAAATGTATTTAAAAACCATACATAGAAAAACACCTCATAGTGTATACCTTAGCCGGGAAAGAAGGAGAGTGATGAATTGAATTGTCAGAAGCATCAATCGACACGTTATTGGGCGACGTTGATTTGATAATGCTTTGAAAAAAATATTTAGAATTACACCCTCTCAAAGCCTTTTTGAACAAAAAAAATCAATTTTTTTACTCTTATGTACCTATACCTACATATTATGCAAGTAAAAATACCTTTATGCCGATATTTACATTATGCTTTTAGTGCATATATTATTTAAAATCATTTTTGCACCATTTGCATTCTGCACCATTTTTAAACAATTTTTTTTTATTTTTGCATGGAACAATAGAATTCTAGAGAGAATAATCTTTGAAATAGTAAAAAGTATTGAAAAATGTTCAAAAATTTATTTAGAACTGCAACGTAAACAAGAAATTTGTTTTCAGGAATGATAAAATTTTCTGGAAAATGTTTTTACGTTTGTTATGAAATATTGAGATTTTAAGTTTGTGCTAATAAAATTCCGCCTATCGGCCTATCTGTGTGCGCACAATTACTCTGGAACGATTCATGATATTGACTGAATTTGGTACTCCCATGCATTATAACGAGATCTGGAGCTAGATTATATTTTGATCTTGATCTTTGGGTTGGAGGGGCGGGGGCTGTAAATAGGTAAAGCAAGTAAGTAAGAGTCCATGGAATTGGGATTTAGTGTATGTACGAGAAGTTTTTGACATCAGCCATCCCCGTTATCACTCCCATTCTCCCATTACCACCCCCACTCCAATATTATAGGGGATAAAGAAATAAAATTATGATTTAGTGTGCGCAGAAGAACCAAAGACCTCATTATTTTGGAATTAGCCACCTCCACTACCACCCTTAATAATGAGGTGGGGATGGTATTGGGGAACTTGGATAAGAAAGGATATGAAAGTACTGATTTCTTAAGCAGTGTTTTTTTAACTATATCTTCACATAACATGGACGAATTTAGGCCTCTAACTACTACAGTCCCAGGATGATTTGTTCACAGAAATTGCATGGTCGTTTATAATTATTACTAAAGGTGTTGTATTCAACGGGGCGCCAGGAATGAGAAAGTCACGTGGGTTTATTGCTGGTGGACCATCCAAAACAAAAGCCAACGAATTGCTAAAGCTGACCAGAAAACCGCTAAGCATCTTAACAGGACACTGCACACTAACCAACATAGAATCCAGAATGCAGTATGTGTGGTGAAAATTAAGAAACTTCTGATCACAAATTCTGTGAATTCCCAGCCTCAATGACTAGAAAGCTTTCATACTTGAGGATACCACTCACTTGTCACCCCGGAAGAGATAAGCAGAACTAATATCGGCCGTACACTCACCTACTCGGAACAAACGAGAGTAATGGATTAATAAGACTATAGAGTATAATAAGCTCAAGCTTCAACGCTGCATGTTCTTAGTACTGCAATCCGTAAAGAAAAAAAAGTTGACATGACGCGTTGGTTAAAACTCACCCGTTATTCATCATTGGTACCATAAGATTGCTATAAAAAAAATTGTCTGGAAGATCCGCAGGCAAAAGGATTAACAGTTTTTAGATTATTAGATGAACTCGCATTAATTGCCCAATATACAACGAAATTTAAGCCAGAGATCGGAAACGAAAATAGTTAATAAAGAGTTGTGCTAGCCAAATTTTAAAGAAACCACATACGCAAGTACATCAACAGAAATTTATAACATTCCTTCGTTAGCAAAAAACATCAATTACTATATTGGTGAATAATTCACACATTAATCTTATTCGCGTGCTGTTAACAATATCTTTATAAAACGGCCTTATATATACCGCATGATGTCATTTCATACTTTTTATGCAATGAAACAACCGTTGGGCAATTCCACTGTAGATAAAAATGTGTGGAAATACTCATCGAACAAATCTGCGTTTAAACATCGGGATCATGAAGCGTGAAAAGCGATGATCGAGTCAATGGACCATAACATGACTCGGATATTTAATTTCTTATAGCTGTAAGAAAGTTAACCAATCAAAACATAGGTGATTAAAGTTCAAAGATGATGAAAATTGAAAATTTCTCGTACTTAAGGTGAATTCTACCTTTTTTAAACAATGGCTCCTCGAACGGTTAAATTAGGAACAGGGGAATATTTAAGTTCGTGAATATGACGAAACTAAAACAGAGATAAACCAAGAGTGATCCTAGGGTGTCATAGGGGCCACGGTCCCAAATGGACAGTTGAACATTTCAATTATCGTGTCCAGTTTCTCATTTAGCATTATTTTCTCTTCGTAATACTATACCCTTACTGCATTATAAATTATAACTGAACTAAAGTGGGAATTGAAATAATACAATCTCAACAAACTAGACAGAAATTAAACCAGAAATGTTTAGACTCTTAACCCAAGAGCCACAAATAGACTGACTGTAGAAACTTTTTTATTTAATTTTATACTGACAAGTGTTTCATCAACTAAAAAAACCGCTGCCCAAGGAATCACTACTTCCACATCCGGATTTTCTATCCAAGTCACACAACGAAAAAATTTTGTATCTGGAAATAATAGTTTATGGAACTTTAATAAAATAATATTTGAAATTCTCTGCCCCGAAAAACCCATAAAACGATACCCCACATCGGTAGTGGGGTGGGGGTGGTGACAGGGGGTGGGAGTGGGGTGTGGATAAAGTAAAAAAATATTTTGAGGTTTCTGGTTTTTATACACACACTAAATCACATTTTTTTTTCATCCCCTTTAATAATGGGGTGGGGGTGGTAATGGGGGTGGCTAATGCCAAAATTTTTTTTGAGACCTTAGCTTCTCTTGTCCATACTAAATATCAATTTTATGAACTCTTACCTGCTTGATTTACCTATTTACTCCAAATTTACCCCAATTTACCCCCCAACCCTTCGACAAAACAAGATGAAAATATAATCTAGTTCTAGATCTCGTTAAAGTACATATGTGTACCAAATTTCAAGTCAATATCTCAAACGGTTCCAGAGTAAACGTGCGCACAAAAAAAGTTACAGACCGACAGACAGAAAATTTTTTTTCGCTCAAACTTGAAATCTCGACGTTCATGACATTCTAAGCCTATTTGAACAATAAAAATTTTTTAAATTTTTTTTGTCGTTACTATACTTCCACTGGATGTGGAAGTAATAAAAAATTATCATTATTTAAAAAGAAAAACTTCTAAGAGTATCCTCCCTGTGGAAAAAAACGGATAGACCTGTCCATTGCTGTACCAAGAACTGCACCAATAAACACAAACACGTTCAGAGCGTGTACGTACAGGCTCTGTCCGTTTTTTTAGCAGAGCTATAAAATGTGCAATAATTATATAAAAAGCTCAAATTCGTATTTCAAAGCGTATTTCATTTTTAATGCACTTCAGAAAATTTACAAAGGCATGACCCAATTCGTTGTTCGTTGTTTTTATATTTTTTATCTAAGATGAATTCTACCTTTTTTAAACAATGACTCCCCGAACGGTTAAATTAGTAACAGGAGAATATTTAGGTTCGTAAATATGACGAAACTAAAACAGAGATAAACCAAGAGCGATCCTAGTGGTGTCATAAGGGCCACGGACCCAAATGGACAGTTGAACTTTTCAACTGTCGCGTCCAATTTCTCATTTAGCATTATTTTCTTCGTAATACTATACCCTTATTGTATTATAAATTATAACTGAACTGAAGTGGGAATTGAAATGGTAATTTATGCAAGAAGTGCATAAAGTGGTATTTTTTATTGTGAAATAATGTTACTTTATATTCGACTGTACGTATAGACTTGATTCATGACTTTGTTTGGCGATCATAAAGTGCTACTTTATCATACTAGTCCATAATGATAAAGTAAATTGAACTCATTTGTCAAAATAACAAATATTTGTTTAAAAAGTGACAGACAATTTCAAATTTGTATTTTAATGAATAGAATTAAATTTATCAGGAATATTTTATTTTAAAAAAGGAATATTTAACAAATTCTATGAAAACATTAATATTGTAATTGACTTATTTGACTTGTAGTCCTCTTCTTTCCTTTTGAAATATGGAATGATACTCGGAAAATATCCACTCCTTCAGATAAATTGATAGTTGTCCGTAGCATTGAATATTGAACTTTTTTAAAATGCTAGATCTGTATTAAAATACGTCAAAATATAATCTTCAGTGGTTTTCAGTACTTTATTTTTTATACATTATTTCTGATACTCATATGTATTTTCGTAGGAATTTGGGCTTATTTGGCAAAAGTGATTTTTTGAATTAATTTCAATTTGTTTGATATTTGCGAAGCTACTCAAATACACATATATTCTGCCGACACAGATATTACCATATTGATCATAAGACTTCCACACCTTTGCCATGATATCTCACTCATATGGGTTCCTGGAAAAGCTGTCAGGTAAGTACCAATTATTTCGTCTATAAATTAGGAAAACAGAGATCCTCTGCTGTTAGACTTCATGCTAAAACAGACAGTTTTTCAAACAAAGATATGTCTTATTAGAAGGCATTTTGTCAACTTCAAGATGACGTACTCTTAGCACCTAAAAATCTTGGGGACATTATTTCAGGAGTTGAAAAGTTTGTTTGCTAGTTATATATATATTTAGAGCAATGGCACGTAGTGTGATCATCGATTGTAGTTATGTCTAAAATTTGGTATTTGGTTTACTGAGTTGATTTCGAAACTCTTTTTCCTCTACAAAAATTCTGGTAAATGGATCTGAGCGGAGATAAGGAGGGGGTAAAAATCGAAAAATTTTTACAGTTACGAACGAAGCCGCAGTTTTATGAAAGTACATCACCTCCACATACCCCACCAAAATTTCAGACGAAAACTACGGGATGTTTTTTGGCGGGAATTTTTTAAAATGTTGTAAAAAAATTTTTTTAGTCACGGACGAAACTTTGGGTACTTGTTCTATTCAATGCCAATAATGTCGGAAAAATTATTTCAGACGATTTTGAGATATGAGGGTTGAATGTTGGTAAAATGGGCTTGAAATTGATGAAAACGTCTGAATAGCTCATTATGAGTTCTTGAGGGGTTCAAAAATGATATATTTCGCTTTCAGATGTTTCCATTAATTTTCACCCCATTTTTTGCAACCTTTAAAGTGGTCATCAGTTTTTGACTCTATTACGCGTTTAAAAATGTTTCAAAGCTGATAAAAATGTCAAATCAATGAAAACGTCTGAAAGCGAAATATATTATTTTTGAACCCCTTAAGAACTTATAATGAGCTACAGACATTTTCATCAATTTCAACCCCATTTTACCAACATTTGAAGAACAATTTTTTTTTTCAAAATTTTGCAACTTTCAACCCTTATATCTCAAAATCGGCTAATGGAAAATGTCTGAAATTATTTTTCCGACATTATTGACATTGAATAGTACCCAAAGTTTCGTCCGTAACTACAAATTTTTTTTTTGAAAATTTTAAAAAATTCCCACCAAAAAACGTTCATAGTTTTCATCTGAAATTTTGGTGGGGGGACTTTCATAATACCGGCTTCGTTCGTAACTGCAAAAAAAATTTATCGACTTTTACCCCTCCGTATCTCCGCTCGGATCCATTTACCAGACTTTTTGTAGAGAAACAAGAGTTTCGAAATCAACTCACTAAACCAAATACCAAATTTCAGACATAACTACAATCGATGATCCCACTACGTGCCATTGCTCTAATTGCAACTAATACACAACAGACCAATAATAATAATATAGGCTATTTAAAAACCGCTGCCCAAGGAATCACTACTTCCACATCGATTTTCTATCCAAGTCACTCACAAAGAAAAAATTTCGTATGTGGAAATAATTGTTTATGGAACTTCAATAATATAATATTTGAAATCCTCTACCCCAAAAACCCATAAAACGATACCCCACATCAGTAGTGGGGTGGGGGTGGTGATAGGGGGTGGTAGTGAGGGTGGATGAAGTAAAAAAGTACTTTAAGGTTTCTGGTTCTTGTACACACACTAAATCACATTTTTTTTCATCCCCTTTAATAATGGGGTGGGGATGGTAATGCCAAAATTTTTTTTGAGACCTTAGCTTCTCTTGTATATACTAAACACCAATTTTATGGACTCTTACCTGCTTGATCTACCTATTTATCCCAAATTTACCCCAATTTACCCCCAAACCCTTCGACGGAACAAGATGAAAATATAATCTAGTTCTAAATCTCGTTAAAGTACATATGTGTACCAAATTTCAAGTCAATATCTTAAACGGTTCCAGAGTAAACGTGCGCACAAAAAAAAGTTACAGACAGACAGACCGATAGACAGACAGAAATTTTTTTTTCGCTCAAACTTAAAATCTCAACGTTTCATGACATTCTAAGCCTATTTGAACAATAAAATTTTTTTTAAATTTTTTTGTCGTTACTATACTTCCACTGGGTGTGGAAGTAAAAGAAGCAAGTTGCAGAAGAAATTCTACTGCAATATTTCGGACACGCTATTAAGCCATGGAATAGCATAGAGATAAACAGCCTCACTTTATGCTTCCAGAGCCAACCAATTACGGTTGAAAAATTAACAAAAATGGCTCTCATTCGTTAATTATATGTTCATTACTTGCTGCTCCAGCTAGCCTTCTAGAACTTATGAACTCGTCTAGTGAGCGATATATTCCACAAAGCAATTGAATCCATATTTCTTTGATACCTGTCAAAAAAAATTCCAGCCACACTTCGATTTCATTACATTTTTGATATTAAGTATCATCAGCTAGTTTATGTACTTCAGTTTGTGTTAGTGTTCCCAGATAGGGGGGAGGGGGGTTAATTGAGTAAACTAGCCTTTCTGTGGTACTGTGCTAATTTGCTGTTATATTGGTATAGAAATGCCATTTTTTCTGCGGTTCAAGTAAATTTGGCACCCTCTGCATCCTCAACCAACCTGTCTTTCAGACGACCATTTTATGTTTCCTACTGCTTGTAATACAATTTGTGTAATTTTGGGACCTTCCATGCCATTTTATTGCATTACGGTTATAAGATAACCTCTCTTACTAGACACAATTTGTGTCCATTAACTTGTTTCACGATCCAGGGGGATCAGAAAATAAAACAAAATTAACTATTTGCTTGTAATACTAAGCAGCACACGGAATTACATTAGCTACCGTACTAGAAGAACGATATCCGATATCGACAGGAAGATTTAATGAAAGGCACCAATGCAAGAACGTGAATAATAATTCATGAAGATGTATCGTTAGCGTACGTGAAGGGAAAATCAGAGCCCAATTTTCTTTCGTCATTGTGGGCTAAGATTCCAATGTTAGAAGGATTCATGAGAATATTGACATATCAGAGTTACTATTACACATTTATTATTTGCATATATGTAACTGTATTCTAAAAATATGTATTTGTAAATGCGGTAAATTATTCATGTTTTGGGTTTTTGTGGTTTCCACCCTGTAGGGGTAATAGCAAGTTCGGAAACTGAAAATCATACATTTTACTACAATAATTACTCATAAGGAAAAATTATTTTCATTACATATGAGATTATTCCTAACGTTTACATACTTTCACCTCTAGATACTGTACTAGTCAACACTTAAACATATTTAAGTTTAAATTAATGATGAGTTTAAATAATTTGAGATATGTGCCTTTTTGTCTATGTTTAACATTCATTCATCTGTGGTTTATTTCCATGTTATATACTAAATGTTTGTAATGACATATATTTTTAAAATAATATTAAATATCTAGTAAATCTAATCTATATCTATATATCAAGAGCAACAGAGACCAAGTTTATAACCAACGCCCATTTCAAATAAGTTTAAAATTTTAATGTTTTCAGCCTACAAGTGGCTTATTATTTTCACAATGCATATGTATGCGTTCAAATGCCAACAAATCTTTGCATGAATTTGTTTTTTTTTTCCATTTTTAGTGAACAAATGCTACTTTCACTTAGTCACGAAGCACATTAACCAACATACAAATTAATATTAACAACGAAAATAACTCCCACAATCCATGTTTTACGACTTATAATGCATATAGGTATCGTTTTCAGTCATTTAACAAACAGTTAAACGTTGAGTAAAGTCTATTAGTTGTTTAGGAGCCTGCACCTCTAAGGAATAATTAAACTGGACTGAAAGCATTTAGGTTTATGGAGACTTCCACGATGAGTCTAAATCCGGCGCCACACATGCCGCATGCGGTATTCGCCGAATTCCGAACATTCGCCTTTTGGCGAACTATTTAGAGAATATTTGCCCAATCACAAGCCCATTGATCCACACATATGTGTAGTTGTCAAAACTCAGTGTAGATACCGGAACAGGCGAACTATTCGGCAAACATTTTCTCTAGAGAGACGTAATTAAAATGGACAATTTAGAAATTTGTGCAGCAGCATTTTTATTTATGGGTGCTACATACTTATTAAAGAAAATAAAGAAAAGAAAGCCTAGACAAAGAAGATGGTGGATGGTTCCGCTTAATCGGAGCAGATCAGTGTAAATAAGAAAAAAATTAATTGTCAAATTTAAATGAAGGCGTGCCTACCTTGTGTGGAAAAGAAAACGTACCACAGCCTTGATCGCGATTTTCAGGGTTTTTTTTAGCTATGTAAACAATGTTTTTAAATCAAATTTATCGACAATGTGTGGCAGATTTATTACTAGACGTTGTGTAGACTAGAAATAATTCCGATGTACACGCAAATAGTAGGTGTAAGCTTTTTCGTTGCCTACAGGTGTTTATTCGTTTTGATCAATATATGACATTTCAAATTGCAAAATTCGCTATGTAGGTATTGTGACACTCCATATTTTAATTCTATTTATCCCACTAAAATAATGACAGTGACTCTATTATGAAAGATATACTATACTAAACTGAATTAAGTTTCAACGCATATGTGGATCGGTAGTAGGATTTGCGATAAGGCAAATATTCGTCTCTTTGGTGTGTGCGCATTTACCGACAATCAACGGGACTTATTTGATGTTTTGCAAATAGCAAATATTTGCCTAGATCGCACATGTATGGATATGAGATATTCGCCAAATAGCAAATATTCGTTCTTCGGAAATCGGCGAATACCGCATGTGTGCTAGGCGGGATAATTAGGAAGTTTCCTATTTTAGAAGTATCATGTACATTCAACCTCATTTAATCTTTCAGTTAACTAGTCAAACAAAAAAAAATCATTAGAGAATATTATTTAGGTATTATGCAAATCACAACTTACACACTTTTTTATTTATTATGAAAATACCTACTTTCTGTATATTGTTGCCCTAATCTGGGCACGCTAATATACTAGTTAGGTAAATACTTTAAAACACTCATTATTGGAGAACCAATCAAAACAACTACTCTTCTAGCTAATACTGACGAAGTATTGAATTACATGATAGGATTCTTAGCATTTTAAAGAAAAAAAATATATTGAAAATACTTAAATCATTTATTTACATTTAGTCATGCACACTTTTTAATTAATATGAAATTATCTACTTTCTGTATATTGGTACCTTAATCGGGTTACGCTAATATACTACTTAGGAAAACACTTTAAAACACTCATTATTGGAAAACCAATCAAAACAACTACTCTTCTGGCTAATACTGACGAAGTATTGAATTACATGATAGGATTCCTATATACAGAAAGTAGGTATTTTCATAATAAATAAAAAAGTGTGTAAGTTGTGATTTGCATAATACCTAAATAATATTCTCTAATCATGATAAAAGCAAATAAATAAAAAATGATTAATTGTAAAAAAAAAAAAAAAAAATTATCTCGATATCTGAAAAACTCACGAACTTATTTAATTTCTTATTTGAATACTTCGCGCTAAACTGTGACGTCGCAGTACACAACTCGCTGTTATTTTAGGCATAATTACTTGTTCAAACGATTGAAACGGTAAACAAGCCCAACTACAAAAATATCTAACGCTGTGTCCGGTAAGAATAACACTGAATGAACTAAACTTCCAGTGCCCGCGCCCGCTCGCTGTTGACGGAATTATGTACTGTGACGTCATCGAACCTCAGCCCAGATGAGCTCTAACTTTTTATTTATAGAGGTAATTAAAAAAAAATTACAGATATTTTTTAGATTTTTACGACTATTTATTACGAGAAAATGAGAAAAATGGAAACTTCCTAATTGAAGGTAGAAGTAGGACATAAAGGAGGAAAACTCAAAGCCAAAATGATTACAGCGAAATACTGCAGTAATGTAGAAAAAGGAAGTCGTTAGGTCAATTATTGGACCTTATTCGATACTGAGGTCGGATAAAAATACATCTGATCTTCAAAATATATTTATGTTTTGCTCGATTAGCTCCTTTCCTGTTAGTTCTACTCTAAAATTAGGTATTACCAATATTGTAGAAAACGAAAAAGCTACAACTTCTATTTAAACTAATTTTCTTCATTGTTAATATTTTACGATTTACAGTCATCAGAAATGTTTGCATTGGAACAGATCATTGCAGTTGTCTCTATCCTCGTTGCTTCTATGTAGTAATTATAACTTTTGTTTAAACAATTTTCACGGTCAATTAAAAATTACAGCAGCTCGAAGTTTGAAAAATAATCAAATTTTCGGGCTGCGGTAATTTATAAATAATTGATAGTGGAAGAAAATTGTTGAAACAGAATTTTTGGGAAATTTTATAATCTATGATATTGACAATAGCTACTTACGTATTACCAATGGGGACAGAAATAATTGCAAAAATCTGCAATAAAGCATACATTTTCACAAAAAAAATCCTTATAGCAATTATTCAAATGATAAGATTGACTGTGCTACCAACATTAATGTCTATATTTGATAATAACACAACGATTGGGCGGAATTTTACTTCATAATTTTCAGTTACCTTTTTCTTTCACAAAAAATGAATGTTGATAGTTTGGTCCACTGTGCTTAAGGAAAAAACTATAATGGGACCATCACCAAGCAATAATATTCTATTATTTGTAAAAAATTATCACTATTATATCCGAAGTTTTTAATTGAAATTACTGGCTCATTCTCCAAATTTGCGAAACGCTGATAACACAGCCCCACAAAAAAAAATTTCAGACCAGCGAACCAGACCCATGTATCCCTATGTATTTTCGGTCGCTGAATCCGAATCCGAGGTTAAAGAAATTCGTACACCCACAAAACAAGGGAAAACGTAAAATCCAACAGGATTTCTATTTTGCGTAGTACTCTAAAATAAAACTAGAAACTTACGTACCATCAACGTCCGACAGTGTCAACCCTCAGATGGTGTGAAACCTACCCCCTATGTAAGATTTATCCATAAAAAGTTATAGTGACTTCTATAAAAATTCGAAACACCTGCGTTGTTTGGAAGTGAGACTATGTTCGACGCTGTGCTTGAAAACCACCCCCACGGGGTTGCGAGATGCCATCCCTATTTCCGTAGGATGCTGGAAAAACAGAGATTTACATTTTTATGGATGCTATGATTAGCAAAAATCATGATGCGCACTTCCAGCGTCCTACGGATATAGAGGTAGCATCTCGCAACCCCATGGGGGTGGTTTTCAAGCACATCATCGAACATAGTCTAGTTTCTTCTCACTTTCACACAACGCAGGTGTTTCGAATTTTTATAGAAGTCACTGTAACTTTTTATAGATAAATCTTACATAGGGGGTAGTTTTCACACCATCTGAGGGTTAACACTGTAGGACGTTGATGGTACGTCAGTTTCTAGTTCTATTTTAGAGTACTATGCAAAATAGAAATCCTGTTGGATTTTACGTTTTCGCTTGTCTTGTGTCCTTTAAACTTGGGGGTGGTTGTTCTCAACCCTATAGGGGCAGTTTATGAAGATTACGTCGGATCTGATGCAGTTTCTTATCATTTTAACAAAACTTAGACATTTCGAGCTTTTTCAGCAGTCATTACTGTTTTGGATCGATTTTTATAAATGGGGGCTAGTTCTCGCCCCTCACTGGGGTGTGTTTCATATATGTTGTATGTACGCTGCTGTTTAACCTTAATTTGTATAATTCGATCGACTAGAATGTAACAACTATTCTCGCAGCTTAATATTCTTTTTACCCCAGTCCAGGGGTGTTTTTTGGCTCTAGCTAAAGATTTTGGGGGAGAAGCTAAGGTCTCAAAAAATTTTTTGGCATTACCCACCCCCATTACCACCCCCACCCCATTATTAAAGGGGATGAAAAAAAAATGTGATTTAGTGTGTGTACTGTGTACAAGAACCAAAAACCTCAAAATAGTTTTTTACTTCATCCACCCCCACCTCATTACCGATGTGGGGTATCGTTTTATGGGTTTTTGGGGTAGAAGATTTCAAATATTATATTATTAAAGTTCCATAAAGAATCATTTCCACATACAAAATTTTTTCGTTGTGAGAGACTTGGATAGAAAATCTGGATGTGGAAGTAGTGATTCCTTGGGCAGCGGTTTTTTAGTTTGCCTTGAGGCACGGGTTAGCGTTATCCGATCAAGTTAAAATTTTGTATACTTAATTTTTTAAATAATTGGAAAAACTTTAAAGGGTGAGGCCGAAAAAAATATTGTCAAGTATAGCTAAGGAGCACCCTAGTCAACATTTTCCCTTAGGAACCAGATGGCGACCATTTAAAAAAAAAAATGTAAATTGCAACCTTTATCCAAAACATTCATGTGTAGTATAGTTCCTAGTTAAACTCGAACGCACGAACATGAATACGGTGACTATTTTTCATTAGAAAGCAATATGGCTGCTATATTTTGATTAAACATAAGTACTGAAAAATAAAAAAATGTAAAAATTTGGAAATGAACATGCTGAATATGACTTTCGGTTGTTTTTTTTCTACACGTTGAATTGCAGTAATTTTTCTGATAGGAAGGTACAAAAATCTACTAATTATTTTAAACAAAAAAATCAAGTTTTGTATTCATTTTTGTTTTTATTTAAGACGTCTTTTTGTGTTCAAACGCATTGCGAAAAATAATCATTATAGCGTCTGTTTGAATTTTGAAGGGAACCCTGATTTTTTTTTAACTTTTTTTTTTTCGGGATTAGATTGGCTTCCGGTATTTCCCATTAACCAGCTGTTCAGCTGTCGTACTTTGCAATGGAAAAGTGTCACGACTGTTATGTAAATTATCAAGGGTACTTCCAACAGTATTTTGATGTATAATTTGTTAACATTACTATTTGTTGATGGTGTCATAAGAGCTATCAAAGTTCAGGGGCTATTATGATACATTTTCTGGGGCTAATGTAATACAGGTTGTGCGGCTAATATGGTACACGAAATGATGAATCTTATATAGTTATAACCGATGTAACACCTATATTCATCGTGCTTTTATTGCAATGGGTTTCTCTTTGTTGCAGGTACCTAGTGCCGAAGTCAACTGTTCTTTAGTATTTTCATATCATTAAAAGTTTTTCATTAAACATTTACTCTTTAACCCATACCTCATTTTTAAATGTTAGATTATTTTTTACGTTCTAAAGTAATTTTTTGTTTGGTTTAAATCACTTAATTTCGGAATTTTATCATAAAAAAATTACCTATTCTTTTTAACCTCCCCACAATAAAATTGTGGGAGGCGAGGGGGCAACCGCTGAGGGGAAATAGTGTACACATCGGAGGAATTAGAAAGGAATTGAAGGTATTTCGGAAGGAATTATTAGGTATTAAGGGAATTACAGGAGAATTTGGAGGAAATAAATATTATTACGAGGTATTAGAAGAAAATTAAGAGGAAATAAAAGGTATTAGGAGGGAATTGGAGGTACTAACAGAGATTTGCGTATGCTCTCATCTACATCAGAATTTAAATGAAGTTATGTTATGTTAAAAACGTTATATTACGTTAGTTAAAAACAGGTGCGTTTTGTTGTCTTGTACTTAGATAAGTAATTAAAATAAATCATTTAGATTAGAATTGTTAGTCGACTGCCGACAACTCTCAAAATATGTAGTTATTTTTAAGCTTATCTTAAAAATAAAATATAAATACTAATTTAATCATAATTTCTAATTTTTAAAAATTAAAAATTCTATTAAAATAAAAAAATACCAAGAATAATAAGACTAAGAATGATAGTTTATTACCCTCCTATGTTGGCTTTTCCATCGGCGCGTAAAAGGTATTTTTATTTTATCTTAACTAAACTGTGTTTGAAATAGAAAAAATTAATTGAATATTGTGATTGTATTTTACGATATTTTGTCGTGTATACTGTAAAAGTTGTTTTATTTGCTTTAATTTGATTTATAGTTACATACTTGGGCGCGTAAAAATATTGAAATGGAATGTTTATCTTGAAGAATTACATGCTAATTCTTATAGAAACGACGTCAGTGTCGTAAAATCATTAGCGCCGAGATTAACGCTAAAAACAGCAAGTAAAGAAAAAATATTTAAATTAAATTAATTAAACTACCGATGAGACTATGGACTTCTAGTTCAGTAATATATAACTATTTATATCGGACAAAATTCATAAAGATTTGAAAATTGGTAGAAATGTTAAGGATAGCATAAGAATTACTAAACCGAAAAGTTCCCACCCCTAAATAGTGTGCTTCATCCCCTAGGAGACCGTTTCCTCCCCCATTTTGAGGTTTTCTAGATTATCTCGGAAACGGTGCACTTCTTGATAAAAATACCTATATGCAAAATTATTCCTTATAAAATTCTCTATAAAAAACGCCTCTAGACTTTTTTTTTTCCTAAAATTAATAGTACCGTGGGAAATAAGGGTTTGTTCCGGTCAACACAATAAATTGTAATCTTTACTATAATCTACTTCAGGGATTGCCAACAGGTGGTCCGCGGACCCCTAGGGGTCCGCGGACGATGTCTTAGTGGTCCGCGAAATGTCACTGAGATATTCAATTGTTTTGTATTTTACTTGACTTGCAGTGGTAGATTCTACATAATCTTCATTTTAAGAAGAATTTAAGCTTTTAAGGGGCCCTTGTCAGTATAGCGACCGATGAGGGGTCCTTGAAAAAATCTTGTTGGGAATCCCTGATCTACTTTAAATATTTAAAGAAGCGAGAACATTGTACATTGTACTTGTTTCCACGCCACCCCAAAGGTAAAGTACTTGGCGTGTGGTGTCTCCTGTAGGCTGAATCCCCTAATTATCAAAAGGTTACCTATGTTAATTAATCTTCGTCGTCCTTCCATAGATTCGACATTTATGCATGCTTGTCCGTGGTAATGGTAACACATTGTGGAGCATTGTAAGCCTGCTCTTCTGCAACTGCACCTGTTTTCGCACCCTAATTTGCATGAAGAAGAAATTGGTGTTAAAACAGATTCGGGAGCCGGTTCTCTAATATACCGCCAACTTTTTTCCATCCCCAATCAGTAGCTTCTAGCGCAACGTTTTTCCATGTTTGAATTGGGTAAAAAACGCGATATGAGTGTTTCCGAGCAGCAGCAGAAGTTGTTGGTAGTTTTGATAATATTGCAGTATTGTTCGCTTTACCAACAAGTTTGTTAAAAGTCGTGAATCTGTATACATTTAGACTTTTTTCTGCGGAGGTAGAGTTGTATAAAGCTAGAACAAATCGCTCTCCTACGTCTACAATTTCTCCATGACTAGCTTTTTCATTATTAAAACTTTGCACGATGTCTTGTAATACTTCAGTAATATAACAGTTAAAATTGTAATATATCGGGCAAAATTCTTAAAGTTTCAACAATTGTGTGCTTTATCTTCTAGGACGTCGTTTCCACCCCCATTTTGAGGTTTTCTAGATTATTTCTGGAACGGTGCATTTTCATAAAAAAACTTGAATTATTCCTTATAAAATTCTCTATAAATAACTTCTCTAAACTTTTTTCCTAAAATTAATAATACTTTGGTAAATGAGGCGCAAATATAATCAGCGCAGGTCATATAATTCGCCATTTCCAAAGCTGTCTTTGCGCGAAAAAAGTATAAATAGTATCTATACACCACCACAATTCCTCCCACTACCCCATCTCAGACGACCCAAGGTCACTGCATTATTTTAGAGCTTGCTGTAAACGCTGTTACTGTTCAGAGCTGCCAATGTGCGGGATTTTACCCAAAGAGCGGGTATTTCAAACCCACTTTCGGGTAAAATTTTTGTAAATTTTTATAAATCTTGTTTAATGTTAATATCTGAAAAAAAAATATTCCAAAGGTGGTTGCAGACCGATTTTTAACAATTTTGGCAAAATCGCGGCCTTCTATGATTAAAACTAAAAATTAAAAAAATTATATTTTTTGAAAATCAAAATAGTATTTGAAGGTCAAATCATATATAAGCTAGTATGTAGATAGTTAGGTAATAAAAAACAGGCGTAATTTTACTGAAAATATTAAGGTGTTAGGAGGAAATAAAGAAGATATCAGAGGAATAGAGAAGTTGCATGATTTTTTTTATAATGAAAATCGATACAGCATCAAAAAAAAGTTATAAAAATGTAAATTTACGATTTTTTGAATGTTAATACAGGGAGAAAATAAATAATTTCATCGGTGAGGTATTTGGATATTTCAAAACGGCAGTTATTTGGCGCCAATAACTGTGATGTTTTGCGTTATGATTTGTTCATCGAAATTAATAACAAACTGGAAGGTGCACTTGACTAGAGAAAGTGACACAGAGAGAGAAACTTGCGTGCACTATTCCATCCTTTTTCTCGGTCTGTGTACAGACGGTTAAGCCAATCGGACGTTTTCTTCAACTAATCAGATCTTGTCAGACAAGGACGGAATAGTGAACGGAAGTTTCTTTTTCCGTATAAACATGCTTCAGTAGTTTCGTGTATCTAAAGCAATTTCGATGGGTTTTTCAAATGTCAGTTTACTGTTTATTGTTTACAGTCAGTTTACCAAGTTCTTGTTTGTGGTGTTATCGTATTATTATTTGGTTAATGAGCTAGTGAACAACATTATTATGACTTATGCGTTACATATGTTGCATTGTGCTTAAATGTAAAACTAAGAGTATCACTACAAATATGGTAATTTTACATTCAAGATTCTCCAAAGTTAGTTCGTCGACAGACGTCAGCAAGAGGTTAGGACACTGCGTCTACTTTGGACAAATTATCCGACTAACGGATGTCGTCATTGACTTCACGCCAATAAGAAACCGTTTGCAGTCACGTGGTTTTGTTTACAAATTACGGCATAATCTAAATATTAATTTTACGGAAAATAAATTTCTTTTGTTATAATCGTTTTCTGCGTAATGGAAATTAAGAGCAAATCACTTTTTCAAGCATTGTAAAATTTCATGCATCTTCCCTATTAGGTGAATTACAAGGAATTAAGTGTATTGAAAATATTAAGGTATTAGGAGGAATTAAAGGTATTTGAGGAATTAGGGGAATTACAAGGAATTAAAGGGGAAATAAAGGGTATTTTTTTAGAATAGGTATTAGGTGTACAAAAATTTCGCTTGTTTTGTTCTCAAAGCAGTGCAATGTACAGGGTGATATTCTAATAATGACAGAGGTGTTCAGTGATTTCGGCTGATAACTCGGGAACGGTTGAAGATATCGAACTGAAATTTGAAACGTAGATATAAATATTGTAGACGGACGGATTACGAGTGAATTAATAATACACCTACGTCACATGACGTCACAAATAAGAAAAATTCTTAGAAACTGGTGCAGATATCGACTTAACTGGAAACATCCAATTAAAGTTTGAAACCTAGGTGGAAATATTGTAGATGGATGGAATACGAGTGAATTAAAAATACACCTACGTTCTGATGACGTCGTAAAAGCATAAAATTCTTATAACAGGCGAACTGATGATGATATCAAAAAAATATTTCTACAAGACGAGTCACGAATTTTTTTTTTTTTAATTTCCAAGAAATATAAAATTTTCGGAGAAATGTCACTTTTCAGAAAAATGTCAGATTTTTAAGAAAATGTAAAATTTTCAGGAAAACGTCAAATTTTCGGAGAAATGTCACTTTTCAGAAAAATGTCAAATTTTCGAAAAAATATTAAATATTCAGGGAAATGTCACTTTTCAGAAATATGTCAAATTTTCAGAAAAATGTCACTTTTCAGAAAAATGTTATTTTCGAAAAAAACGTCAAATTTTCGAAGAAATGTCACCTTTCAGAAAAATGCCAAATGTTTGAAAATTGTCAAATTTTCGGAGTAATGTCACTTTAGAAAAATGTCAAATTTTCGAAAAAATGTTAAATTTTCAGAAAAATGTCAAAAATTCAGGAAAATGTCAAATTTTCGAAAAAACGTCAAATTTTCGAAGAAATGTCACGTTTCAGAAAAATGGCCATCCTGAACCGCTTACAAGCCCTACAAGTGTAAGCAACCCCACCGGAACGCTTTCGGTGAGTTTTTTCCAATAAAACTTTAAAAGTGACAGTGACATTAAATTTTAAAAACTATTTCCGCTACTTCCGGCATCCCGCCGGAAATTCTTCCGGTAACATAACCTAAAAATGGTACTACATAACCTAAAAACAATTTAAGACATTGGTACCAACCTAAATATTTTTCAAAAACCAAATTCCCCAGAGAAACATTGGAACTAAAAATTTGACAGCTATCACTTCCCCGACCGATTTAGTGAAAAATTGGTCGAGGCCAAAAGATAAAACAAAATATACCAACTCAAACTTAAACGAGCTACCATGAACACTACCCTGGCTACATCTGGCAGGGAAACTGTCCACCAAGAGTTATATGGTTTTTTCCAAAGATGGCCATCCCTGCCATCCATCCCATTACCAACGAAGAGGTTTTTTCGTTTAGTTGTTTCCCGTATCAATAATCAAAATTATTAAGTGCTCTTGCCTACGAACGTTTTTATAGAATTGTGTTTATTTTTATATTAATTTTAGGTCCATGTGGACACATTATAATTTTAACCTAGTCTTTAAGCCTGCCTACAGAAGACAGGAGCTACTTTTCTATTTTTCTCCAAGCCAAACCGGACCTACCCCGTCCAGCCTCACACTCGTCACGGCGGTGTTCACCGTGGTTGTCTGGCTGGCCCCGGGCTACGATCCGATGAAGCATATATTTGTATTAAAAACATTGAATAAAATATTAATGTTGTGCAGACTATAAATTTAACACTCAAGTTCTTAGGTCAAAATCCCACCGAACGCAAGACTTTTTTTCTGATTTAATACGAAAAAAATATTTCAACTTAATAAATATAATTAAATGAGATCGTTCATACTGTTTAGTGCTCTTTTCGACTTCAAAGATTCACCGGGTGGGGAGGTTCCAGCCGCTTCCAGTAGCTGCCGATTTTTTTTTAATAGCATCCAGAAACGAGAAAGGTCTCATCCGCCAATCTAAGGGTCTCGAATCTTGTTCATCCTGACATATCTTTTAACTAAAAAAAAATATATTCAGGAGACTGAAAAAACGTTAATATAAAGTCGCTGATATTTCAAAAACCACAAAAACTAAATTTTTA
Organism: Rutpela maculata; assembly: GCA_936432065.2. NCBI lineage: Eukaryota > Metazoa > Arthropoda > Insecta > Coleoptera > Cerambycidae > Rutpela > Rutpela maculata. Next base: position 119,521,840 of record OW386286.2, read on the forward strand.
CTGCTGATAGATAAAGGACACTTATGTATCATACTAGCTCCGCTGATTCAAATTTTATCTACAAACGACATTACAATACTGTATCTGAATAGCCCCGCGGTGTATCAATAATAGCCCCAAACGGCGGGGCTATTTTGATATAGACATTTCATTTTTTTGTTGGTCTAATCTATATTTTAATAAAATTTCTGCACTGTAATCTTAAAAAGAAAGTAATTTAGCACACAACAGTATTTTTTAAAAACGTCTAGGATAAAAAACGAAATTGTATTTAAAAAGTTTTGATTTTTGTATCATATTAGCCCCGGTTGACCCTATAAAAGAGTAAAATAGAAACAACTAAAAACTACGGGAAAAATTACAGTGAGCACGTTTCACGCCAAGGGGCCGATCATGGCGACTTTAATAAACAAACATTACAAGTGGGCCTCGGTAAGGAGGAGTAAGGAAACAGAGGAAACTGCAGAGGTAGGCTGGAGTTAGATTTCACAAATATTTAAATCTCTTAAATGATAAAGTTGCATGTTTGCAAAGTATTCAAACACAAGTATAAGCTTGAGTATAACTTGGTGGCAAGCTTCCAATATTTCTAATTCCATCCCTTCAGGTTCGTTTATATTTTGTTGTTACGATTAATCAGCCATATACTAGTTACAGTACTGTTAATTAAAACACACTTACTAATAATAAGTGTACTTACATATTTAAATAGAAGTGTTTACCTTTGCGTTTTCACATTTTTCACGTTTGCTGACAAAAAATTAAAAGAATCTATCATGTTGTAATCAACTTTGGGCAGATTGGATTAATCTCCTTTCACAAAATTCAACTCCATCTTAACAGTTTATTGATAAAATATAAAATAACGAAATCAAACGCCACATAAACAAACAACAAATAAATCTAACCTATTTTCTTTCACTTGTATTATGATAAGAATTGACAACTGGCAGCAAGCAAGCAAAGTTGAAAGTTGGAAGAGAGCCGCGATTTTCAAGATAACTTCTAAATAATAACCATAAATACCTTTTAATTCCTTCTGATTACATGTATATAATATTTATTGATTTTCAAGATATTGAGCAAAATAGAAGTGTTATACCTATGTAAAATAATGTAAAGAAAATACACAATTTGGCATTCATATAAGACAGTTACAGTCTAAGCGAAAGTTGTCTGTTATTTTTTAAATTATTTCCCGCCAAATAAAATCATTTGAAATCTGCGTCTAGATGGGCGTATTCTTATTTCTTAATTTTATTTAAGAAATTATTATTTTGGTTTAAATTGATTATGCAGTAATTGCTAAAATAGTAACATTACTTGATATATATCACCAAAACTGAACTAAAAAAAAAAATGTAAAATACCCCATTCTCTATAGGTATAATAATGGTGGGGTGTGTAATGCGTGCATATCATCGTGGTAGAAAATTATTTCCGACGAAAAGGTTGACACTGGACTTGAGAAACGACTTGGTTGCAATACATCCAAGGTTTTTTTACTGGAGTATTTGTTGTTTATGCTATATATATCTGAATGGATTTTGGTGGATTTTTTAAGCTTTTAACAGAGAACAATTATTTGTTACAAATGTTAATAAACCACATTTAAATTTTATAAATTATAAACAACAATAAAAGCTTCAATGATTGTGTTCCAAATTAAAAAACACACATGGGAAACAAATCCTCTGTTTGAACCGCTGCTTTCGGTTGTATGGAAAGACATAACGAATTATTTTTATAATTGGTATAAAAAGTTCGGTTGAAGACCGCCCGGCGGCAAGACAAAGTCGGTAATCTTTATACTTTTTTATGACTTTCTATAAGTAATAAGACACTTCTATGATTCGAAACTATACGTCCATTGACCCAGAAAAGCAGTGGTTCTAAAATATCTCCTATGTTAACATTCAAATTGTTGACTTAGGGTCGGTTTTTTCCAAAGTGCCCCTAGAAGAAAAAGTCATGTAGGTTTTTTGTTTGTCTAGTCGGTCGTCACTATCATTTTTTTTTAATCATATGAAACCAGTTACACCCTGTATAATGATTAGAATTAAAGTAACAGGCGGAAAACCTTATTTTGGGTGACCTGAATGCGATTGTGTTGAGTGCCTCATTCCAGACCACGCAACCATACAATAATATAGGGTGAAAGATAATTTTATATAATGTCAATTATTGTCCAGGGTGGGTTTGCTCCGCCTATTAAGTAATGGGTATAATTGTTGAATGCCCCTTATGTCCTACTAGCTGATGCCCGCGACTTCGTTCGCGTTGAAGACTTATTGCGCGTGGAATTAAGAACATACTAACTTATGTCTATAATGATTTTTTTTTTTTTTTCGGAAGAGGGGAAATCTCATTCATAAAGTGGCTGTGCTCTGGATGTAGATCCAAACTAAACTATAGAGAGGTTCAAGCAAACGATCAAAACATCCAAGCTGCACCTTTCCAGCACTGCAACACATACCAGGTGTCTCGTCTTTCCACTTAAGAGCTTTACACCACTGGCATTTGTGGCTCATGGTACCCAAAGCTACACCACTATCAGTCGTGTATGCTATATCAGGATCATACGCCATACCTGAGAGAGCCTTAGTTTTCCATGGCCGCTGCGCTCTGTTTTGCTCATATCGAGACTGCCGCTCTACGCACCTCAGGGCGTGTGTACTGGTAATCTCTGACAGCCTGCCTGTGCACTTCAGGATTCGCCTTCTGACAATCAGCAACAGCTTGCTTGTGCACTACAGGATTTTCCCTCTGATAATCAGCAACGGATTGCCTGTGTACTTCAGGATTCTCCCTCTGATAATCAGCAACGGATTGCCTGTGCACTTCAGGATTCTCCCTCTGATAATCAGCAACGGATTGCCTGTGCACTTCAGGATTATTTTTTTGATAATTAGATGCAGCTGCACAATGTGATTCAGGTTTAGTTTGTGTATATTTTTTCTGACCTTTCTTAAGTTGTTTATTCCTTGTGACATTAGTATATCTTGCCCTACGTTTGTTATTTCCCTTCTTAGTTACTAACAGTGGTGAAAGAAATGGAGCGTGATCAGATAATCGGGGCGAAGATCCCTCTGAATCGGACATAACGCAGCGCTCAGAATCGTGTACCTCCATACGACGCCTTTTGGTAAAAATCGCCGAGTTTGTTTCGGGTAGAGTTGAAGTTGGTACTTCGAGTGGATGCAGATGAGAGTCATGAGGCAGATACGCGTCAAAATGACCATTTAACAGATCTTGTGTAAACCGCAATCTTCTCACAGGATGAACTTCAGTACCTTAAAAATGTTTAAAAAATGTTTTCTTAACCGCTTCTCAAGTCACCGAAGTAACTCCTTGAAAATCCAGAATGAATTTGTGTTAGGTAAAGAGAAACGAGGCCCTACAGCTTATAGTGGAGTCCGAACCACTTCTTGGGGATAATCTTATAATTAAAATTATTTCGCGATGAGCAGGGATTGAACCCGCTTCGCTAGGTACGCCAGTATGCAAGCTAGACGCGCTAAACCACTGAGCTACCGTCCCCCTGACCTGACTGTACATATAGTCGACCATTACGATAAACTTCAAAAAGAAACGGAAACAGACGTCCTGTTGCTACCAGCTCACACAAACTCCCATAAATCGAAGACTGGAGCATATCAACAGAATACTCAGCTGATGTGGAGTAATTGTCGCCCTCACTGTTATGGGACATAATTAAAAATTCGGTCCAATTGTCTACCACCAAGCTGACTATTTGTTTACGAACCTCCAACGCTCTTTCTTGTGACCCGTACATTAAGAAATGAAAGGGAACGGAATAAATAGGCTCCTTCACTACAATTGGGACAACAGTATGTTGTACAACTTCTCCACTAATACACAGATTTTCTTTAGCCATTGACAGCACACATTGATAACACCATATATTTGACTTGTCAAAATGACTTAATTAGAGACATCAAATGATATAATTTGCCGTTTGCACCGTATGTGTTTAAACCATCTACTACCCCGTTTTGACTCCTTCAAGAAGCGAAAATCGAAATTTCGTCTTACCCGTATCTAATAGATTTCAACAAAAAATATTTCTGGCAAATTTCACGCATCTAGATATAACCGTTTCCGAAAAAGCCTAAAATTTCAACCCCCCTTTTCCCCCTCTTTGGGGTTGAATTTCGAAAAATCCCTTCTTGGTGGATGCCTACGGCATTCGAGGAACCTTTATGCAAAATTTGAAGTTTCTAGACCCAGCGGTTTGAGCTGTGCGTTGATAGATCAGTGAGTCAGTCAGTCAGGGTATTCTTTTATATATATAGATTAATAGCATGTGCAATGTGAGGCCCAAAGCAAAGTATCTTGTCGAGAGGTATTTAGCTGATTTTTCTCGTGTACGTCATGTCCGTCAATTTTAAGTTTCGTAATCGTTTTAACGACAAGCCTAACACCGTAAACACTGCGCCACTGAGTCGGTGGCGCAGTGCTTATGTGAGTAAAGTTTGTGGACCTTATGCAAAAACACCCTGTATATCGAAATGATTATTAGCAAAACCCATGGGCGAATTGTCTAGCTAATTATTATGGATGCATGTCAGGGACGGACTGGCCAAACAAAATATTGTACCTTGATCTTGGGCTTTAGTAGCATATGTTCTAAACGCAACTCATAAATAAATAAATTTGAATTTCTATGTTATTCAGAATTTGAAAAAGTAGAGCATTTATATATATTTATATATAATTTATTACTCTAATTTGAATTTTTATATTCATTTATCTACATTTACATTCGAATTATACCTGAATCGTGATAATAATTATAGCTGGTGTTAATAAACGACACAGTGATAAATAACAGTACAAATATGGCATTGAATCGAAGCCTAAAATAACACAACTTGAAAGAGTAGAACCTATGCGTGTGCTGTAATTTCGAAGGAAAAGAAATGGTATTTATGTAAATGCAGATGGATAAGTGTTGTTTTTTATTATCAAGTTCATGGTCAATCTTTATACAGGGCCGGCCGCAGGCGGTAATGCAGGTGCTGCTCAAGGTCAGCTCTGTTCAATGACCAATACTCACGTAGAAGTTGGAAGCGGAGAATCGGGCTTGCAAGCACTTCATCACTGCATCTTCCGTGAGGGGACCCTGTAGGTGAATGAGATCCTCCAAATCTGCGCCAGCAGTAGGTAACTGTGGACGCTGTTGAGTCACGGCCACCTAGAATTTAATTCACAAGATTAAAAATAAGGTAACACACAAGGCAAGGACGTTTCATTTAATAAATTTCAAAAATAATTAAAATAAAACAGCAAAGCTCATAATATAAATTTGAAATAATGCAAAGTCGAAAAAAATTATTTCACTATTAAACAATTTTTTTGAATAAGGATAAGGTTAAGTATTACCGGATATATTAAGAAAACAAACGCATACAATGTGTATTCCATTTGTTTGCTGTGGCCTTACTTAAATGTAGACAAGGTGATTTAAAACGCCTCTACCAGAATAATACTGCAGATGAGGTATTGAAAATAAAGGGACCCGTAAGATGATTTTTTTTTTCAATTTGTCAAAAAATATTGAACCGATTTGGATGAAATTTTATATGCACCATCAAATTAATATATAAAATGCTTCAGACATTTTAGTTTCTCATTTTTTTATAGTGGCGCCATACAGGGGCCAATACCCGGTAAAGTAAACAAAAAGTAAAAAATGGCGATAAATGTTATAATTCTTTTGGAAATTATGGTTTAAAGTACTGATTACATTGGGTTAAGGAAAATACGAGGTAAACACGCTGCTTCTAACTGCACCATTTGAAATTTACATGTTTTACTGATTACTCGTTGCAGAGTGTGCTTCAAGTTGTAATTTTTATATACTGGTCCATGTGTGATTTATTTTTGACATGAAAGCGTTATTTAAAGGTTAATACCTATATGACAATAGATTTATATTTCAAACAATTAAGGCCTAATATTTTGACTAACTTTGGTAATAAAATTGATCTTCCTTGTGCGTATTTCTGCCAATTTAAAATGTAGGTTAGAATTTATTATGTGGACATAGATTAGAACTACGATAGAATTAAATAAATAGGTTTCTTACTACATTTTCGCCTATAAAATATTTATTTTATAAATTGAATAATAAAATAAAATTTTAACAATTTTCTTTTAAAAAATAATGTAAAGATAATTTGAATTTTTCAATAAAATTTTCTAACTTTATAAAACGAGCACTTTATAAGTTAGACTTAAATATTTTTTCAATTATGAGCATGACTGAATTAATAGAAATGGAAAGTTTCGTAATTTTTTTTAATATTATTTTTGCCTCTCCTTACCATCTTCCTATTGTTTGATTTTTAAAATAATTTTTTCATAAACCTGAGTTTACTTGTAGCTCATTTGCCAAAGGGTATAGCAGAACAAGCATGGTAAAATGGCCCCAGAAGCGTTTGGGCCTCATTCGGTGTCAGTAGATGACAATAGGAAAAGAAATGTTTTCGTCGAGTTTTGCCCCCCCGCCGCCACGGGTAACCCCTGTACCCTAATAAACATGACCTTTAGTATTCATTTTTTATCTCTGCAAGTTGTGCGTTAATTATTATGAAAAAAATAGACGATGTACGTGAAATTTAAATGCATCTTAAGAAAAAAATCAGCTGATTTTGCTGCCTCCTTCGAATAAAAAAAAATTTTAACATTAGAATATTTATTTTTTCATGAAAATAATGATTCGCATACACAAAACTATTACCAAAAATACATTGTTATGAGTAGTTTATTGTACATTTTTTCAAATTTTTTGTAGCGGTGCGCCATAATTAAAAAAAATAAAAACTGTTACGACGCATTGTTTAGTGGTGCTTAACCATTGAAACTTTAATTCACACAAAAAAAAAGTGGTCTATCCGTCGGACCAGACTAGTGTATCTGTATGTATTTGGATCCGCTGAAACCAAATCCGAAGTCAAATTGTCAGATTGGCTCGTTTTTCACCCTTAACCACAAAAAACACCCACCCCCCCAAAAAAATAGTCTGTCCGGCAGACCAGACCATTATATTCCTATGTATTTGGATCTGCTGAAACCGAATCCGAAGTCATTATTGTCAGATAGTCTTGTTTTTCATCCCCTACCCCAAAAAACACCCCCAAAACAAAAACAAATTGGTCTGTCCCGTTGACTATACCTTATATATTTTGACCTGCTGAATCCAGATTCTAAATTAGAATTGACAGATTGGCTCGTTTTTCACCCCCAACCCCGAAAAACAACCCCCCCCCAAAAAAAACGGGGGTGTGTGTGTGTATATATTCTTATGTATTTGAATCTGCTGAAACTGAAGTTAGAATTGTCAGATTCTCCCCCCACAAAATGGTCTGCCCGGCGGAACATACCAGTGTATCCTTAAGTATTTGGTAAGGATACACTGGTATGGTCCGCCGGACAGACGACTTTTTTTATTTTGGGGGTGTTTTATGGGGTTAGGAGTGAAAAACGAGCCAATCTGACAATTCTGACTTCGGATTCGGTTTTAGCGGATTTAAATACAAAAGAATACACTGGTATGGTCCGCCGGACAGACCATTTTTTTGGGGATGTGTTCTTCAGGGTTGGGGGTGAAAAACGAGCCAATCTGTCAATTCTAACTTCGAATCCGGATTCAAAATACATAAGGATACACCACCGGACAGACCACTTTGTTTTTGTTTTGGGGGTGTTTTTTGGGGTTGGGTTGAAAAACGAGTCAATCTGACAATTTTGACTTCGGATTCGGTTTCAGCAAGTCTAAATACATAAGAATATAATGGTCTGGTACGTTGAACAGACAATTTTTTTTGCGGGGGGGGGGTGTTTTTTGGGGTTAGGAACGAAAAACGAGCCAATCTGACAATTCTGACTTCGGATTCAGTTTTAGCGGGTCCAAATACATACAAATACACTGATCTGGTTCACCGGACAGTTTCAATGGTTAAGCACCACTAAATAATGCGTCGTAACAGTTTTTATTTTTTTTAATTATTGCGCACCGCTTCAAAGAATTTGAAAAGATCTACAATAAACTATTCATAACAATGTATTTTTGGTAAAAGTTTTGTGTATGCGAATCATTATTTTCATGAAAAAACAAATATTCTAATTTTTAAATATTTTTTTTTTAAATCGAAGGCGGCAGCAAAATCAGCTGATTTTTTTTTAAGATGCATTTAAATTATATAATCATCTATTTTTTTCATAATAATTAACGCACAACTTGCAGAGATAAAAAATTAAAACGAAATGTCATGTTTATTAGAGTACAGGAGTTACCCGTGGCGACGGGGGGCTAAAACTCGAGGAAAAGATTTCTTTTCCTATTGTCGATCTACTGACACCGAACTAGGCCCAAACGCTTCTGTGGCCATTTTACCATGCTTATTCTGCTATACCCTTTCAGATGATTTGCCAAATTCACCTGGTTTTGGCCGCAGTGTGCACCATTTACTTTAACGAATCATTATTTCTTGGCATGAGTTTTTTTTCCCACTTACCGATATTCAGATATCATTTTTACACCCTATTCTCTTGCTAGAGGGTGATGTTTTCGAGAAATATGCAGTTAACCGTCACGTCAGATTGTCTACCTTATTTGAAGTCATGTAATGGACCTTTATGGTGATTTTTAGTTTTATGTTATAAGAGAGAAGCACATACAAAACACGCATAATTCAAAAAACATATTTGATATTTATTTATCTAAAAAGAAATTACCGAAGGCCTGTTTTTAACATATCATTTAAATCGCTCGTCAGTCTATGACGTCATCTATCCTGTACATGAGCGTTTCTACCAATATTTTATACTGGTGGCCTGCATTTGATGTATTGTCAAAGACGTCAAAATTGTGATTAAAATCGGAAAATTATAGGAGATGAAACCGTACCACTCGAAATTACGTTGCCGACTAAATAATTCTGGAGGTAATTGAAGAAGACTACTATCAACACATAGCGTATTAACACATTCGCGGACAGTACTGAAATTGTGTAGGAACTCAGAAAAACACTTTTGAAGTAAGTACTACTGCGGTTTTTATGAAAATTTTTTCACATCATTTTGCACAAACATCTAGGAACGGTCCTGGCTAAATATAAATTGCATAAACTAACGTACAATATTTCAAGTTATTCAATACAGTTGTATTAGCATAAGTTTACAAAAACTCCATACTATCTCAACTACGTTAGCTTAGCAAATTTGAATAACTTATAAGCATAAAAAATAAAGTGAGTACAAACGAGAGGACACTACCCGCTACACTTGCATAGATCACGATGGCAATATTACTGCATATGCAGTAGCTGCCCTGCGATATACCCACGTAGTTCGAAAATTACTTGTTACCAATGAGGCATTTAGAAGACCTAAGAGGACAGTGCCCAAAATTGTATAATGCTGCTGTGGGACAGTAAATAGGCAACTTCACTTATTCTTACCTAAAAATGTACTGCTACAACAGTTGTGTTTTCTGGCCTCTCAAGTATGCACTGCTATAGCAGTAGTGTCCTATAACATCATCTGAAATGCAGTTACTGTCCGCTAATGTGTTAATACTATTTTAGAAAACATCAGTGTTTGGCGTCATGAGCAGCAACTCCATTACTAGTGCAGCGGATCTGGTTTCGAAATGAATCCAACTGTTTTTTTCCTTATTTTTTTTGACAATTTTTTTTTAAATACGCGTTTATTTGCCGTAACATTAATATACAAAAAAGTAATTCCTTAATTTTTTCACGAAAAAAAGGAGTTAGGGGATGAGATTTTTTTGAGATTAAGTGAAATAGATAAGAATTGATGGAGCTGCAGGACGGGGGTGGAGGTTCATTAGGGGAGGGGGATGTAGGGAAAGGAAAATCATTTAACCCCCTATAACTTCTTTCCCTGCCGTGCGATTTTGAAAAACCAAAATGGAATTTATTCGCTATTACCTCTAGTATTTGACTGATTATTTTTTTTTATTTCTTTCAAATAAACAAACTTTTGGTAGGGAAGAACCATTTTGCATTTTTTTCAAATGCGTTTATGAGTACGAAGAAAAGGGTTCAGAGGAGAATTTTTTTTACAGGTAAGTGAGGATTCTTTATCTTTAATTTAAAAGAAAATATATCGCAATCCAAGCAACAGGCAGCGAGAGAGGGGACATAACACGTTTGCGGGAATAAAGGGTTAAGGAAAAGAGATAGGGACCTCGGACCTTGATATTCGGCAATATAAATCTTTTTTCCATCTTAATATTTTATCAATCTACCCTCTATCAAATATTAAACTTTAGATTCGGACGAATGCTTTAATAACTAAGTTGGCGCAGTAACATTAAAAATGCTTAAAACAAACATAATTCCTTCGTACTAAAAAACGCATTTGAAAAAAATTCAAAAGGTCTTTTCCTCTCAAAAGTTTATTTATTTGAAAAAAACAAAATAAAACAATCAGGCAAATACTAGAGATAATAGCGAATATATTCGACTTTGGTTTTTCAAAACCGCACAAGAGGGAAAAAAGTTATAGGGGTTGAATAATTTTCGTTTCCCTACCTCCTTCCCCTCCGCTAATTCGCCCACCAGCCCCATCCTCTGGCTCCATCAATTCTTATCTATTTCACCTACCTCAAAAAAATTTCACCCCCTTAACTCCTTTTTTTCGGAAAAAATTAAGGAAATTACTTTTTTATATATTAATGTTACGGCAAAAAAATGCGTACCTATTTTCAAAAAAAAAAAATCCGATTTGAAAAAAAAATTAACCAGATTATATGCTTCCGCGAGATCTTCAATGTTTGGTTCAACTTTTTTTTTTCGTCAAGTCAATAATGACGAAGTTATCGTGGAAAAACGTGTTTCTGCGAATTTTAAATACGAATACCTCCCCACCCCGTGCGATTAATCTGAACTATCTTGCTAACATGATAAAAAAGAATGCGTGTAACTGAACTGTCAATTTTTTTTTTAAGTTGGTTTCAAAACTTCTCTTTTTCTCGCCAGATCCGCTTCAGTATACATGTATCCAGTACAAGAGTTGCTTCCCTAATCATTAAAAGAACATTCGAATTTTGTAATTGGATTGTGTTTGTTTATTAGCACCAATATACACTAAAACGCGTAAAAGTGTTTCTAACCGTCAAATACCTATACATTACGGAAAATAAGCTAAAATAATATTATACAGGTGCGGTCGTAGTTGTCGGTATTGTCAACAAAGGCTCTAAGGTATGCCATCGTTTTTACTAGCTCACGCACATATCTTTATGAATTTCACTTGCTCAGTTTACGACCATAATTTTTATGTTGTTGTAATGTAGACTCAAATAGTACCAAGAGTTTATTGTTTGAAAATTGTCGATAGGTATATGAGCTCATTTTCATTTGATGCAACTAAGATGATACCACCTGCAAATCTCCAGTGCAGAAATTTCTTAATATAGTCAGCAAATAATGAATACTAAATGGTTGGGGGTTTGTTTCCTTGTACTATAGGTACAAACCACAGTTTCTCGCATGCCGCATTGCCAAAAGCAGTCTACAAAAAAAAAAGTATATCGACACCTGATGTTTTCTTTTCTTTTCTTTTATTTTCGATAATTAAAATCAGTATTTGTGCTCTGGCAGAGCATCCTTTAACAAGGTTCTCGATTCGTCCGGAAAAATTCCCAATGTTGTACAAAAGGATTCCAGATCCATTGTCACTGATTTAAATGCATCTGTCGTGATATTATTCATCTCAACTGCCTAGCCAATTTAAGGTTTTTTATGCAGTACTGCAAGTTCAGTACTGCAAGTTCACTTTCGCAGCTCTATTGCCACACCCTCCGACTCAGAATAGTTACAATCGCATTTCACAGCATTGATGCCAAATTTCAATAATCTGATCCCCGTAAGTTCTAATAGTACCAATATAGACCTTAATTGAAAATATTTTTTCTTTGATGAATTTTTCTGCAATCGTCCCGTTTGGAAAAGGTTTCTAATTTTTAAGTTCTTTACAGAAATTTTGTAATTAAAAATTCTTATATTCTCGGAAAATATTCTGATTTCCTCCAAAACGTCGACTCCTAAAGCCTCAGTTTATTTCTCGTTTGTATTTCAATTATAGTTTCGATTGTTATCCAAAGTTGTTTTGCCCAAAATTCTGAATAGCCCAGACGACAGAGAACATTTTATAGTGAAACCCACAAAAACTTGCAAACTGATCAATTTTTTTTAAATAAGTTTGTGAAAGTGTATAGAATAATATCCTGAAAAGTTTACATTTCGCTCGGATGCAGAACATGAAGAAAAAGTGAAGAAAAAAATTTTTTACCCATTTTTTCAAGATTTTGAAATTAAGTCAGGGTAGGAAAAAATAAAAAATTCAAGTGGATAGACCACGTGTTTCTGAACAAAAAATATCGTAATAAAATTTGACTAAAGCCACGATATTCCTGGAAAAAAAATAGTGAAGTAATTTTGTCACTCTGCGCGGCCAGCGCGCGGTTAAATACATACTATGGAACCTCTAAAAATTCCTAACTATTCTATCGAGTAAAATAAAGCTTTTTTCTCTTTCTGATTACACGTTTTAAACATTTTTCTTAGTGAATAGGAGGATAAATAGTGAGTATGGAGGGAAAATATATAATTATGAAAGCATACACAGACACCACACACAGCTGCTGAATCGCTCGCATGAATTTTTACGTGCCTTTACTGTATTGTATTTATTACAGGTACATCTATCCACATTTCACCTATATCCAATGGATTCCTTATACATTTGTTAATATTGGAAAAGTTCCAGAATTTATATTCAAAACAATTAAAGATATTTTCATAGTTATAAGGATAAGATCGTGAAAATCGCAATTTCTTATCATGATCTGATTGATCATATTTTCGAAAAAATACATACAAGTAAACGATTTTGTGTTTGAACATTCGAAAACTATACATTTTTTTCGAAATAGTGATATTTTATTTTTTCCAATGGGTCGATTTCTCGACAAGTTACAGCCTCCAATATATATATATATTTATCAAAAAAAATTATCAAGCAAGGAAATTAAAATGATTTGAGATGGGCAGATGGGCAATAAACTCATTTCAACCATACAAATCTTCGGGATATAATGGAACTTGGTCAATAATGCTTCAGCAAGGCATAGATTTGCTAGCGCCAAAGCTCTGTACACTTTATAGAGCCAACTTAGCACTCGGTTACATACCAAAGAGTTGAAAGTCAGGGTGGTATCCATACTAAAGGTTGAGAGAAACCCCATACTCAAGCCAAGTCTCTAAGTCCCATAAGTCTTATATCATTTTAACTTAAGACAATGGAAAAAATGCTTAACAGACATATAGGGATGATGTATTGGTCAAAAGCCCACTGCATCAATAGCGCAGGCAATGAAGGTTTTTTGTCGGAAGAAATTAGAGACAAGCTGAATTTTTGCCAGTTGTTAGGACCCAATTAGAACAGTATTTCCTCAAAAGTCCCCGCTCCTCCCCCTTGCGCTTCCTCCCCCACCCCGCCTTGAACATCTGTTTTGCAAGCCTTTTAGTTATCGCTAATGTCTCCGTCATTATTTATTCTAAATTCGTAAATTTTGCCGTTTTATTTCTTATCAACTATTCTCTAAAAAAGCTATTATAACGTTTTTCTGTAAACATAATACTTTCACGATAATTCGCTAAAATAGGCAAATATTTCGCTTTATATATGAATCTTTTGTGGTTTTTAGGGCACAACACTTTTATTTTTGATAATATCACAAAACAGTTTAAATAAGCGCAGTTTTCAACTTATTAAACGATATCCATACTTCTACCGTTAAGAGCTCGGGAACACGTATAGAGTGCAAGAGATTAGTGCGTGCCCGTCGCGGCTATAGCCTGGCCTTAACTCGGGAGCGATTGTTGCCTCTTGTAGTCGGAGAGAGAGATAGACTCTTAAAATATGCAAAATAAAAGTGGACTATGGAACTCGAGAACATACAAAAACCTGGAGTCATATTCTCACCTAAAATGACCTGCCGAATTCAATTATGGAGGTTGCGATTCGGTTCGGAATAGAGAAATCGGAAAAGATCGCATTCTTCCACTTTTTTACGAAATATCTGGGTATATTTTACATTTCCCATCCCATAACTTTGTTTCTAACCATTGACTCGACATAAAAATTTGCGCACATATTCTGAAACATAATGAATCGATTGCCGTACATAAAATTGCACCAAAGATAAAATATCTAGTACAAAAAAAATATTTTCATTCGAGATTGCGTAGTATGCGCAGTATCGGCATTGAAAAAGTCTACATCGAGGAAACCTTTTTAATATTGAAGATGAGTACTAGTATATAGAGTGAAATGTAGTATAAGGTCTGAATTAAATTTTGAAAAACAAAAATCGCTGTCTATAACATTTTGGTGGTCATAGAAATGTAATAAGTTTGAGCGTGGTACGCGCTGCATTAAATCCTAGCTGACCGATGCAGGGGACCCTCAATTTAACCGCTAGTGTCAAAAACGGAGGAGACAATTTTTTTTTAATTATATGTTCATTACAATGAACAATTTTCAAAATCTGCTAAGTAATATAGGAAATATCCCACTTTTCAAAGAAATTTTAAGAAAGTAAGCATCAAGTAACGTTTTTGGCAATAGTTCCGAGAATTTGATATAAAAAATTATGAAAAATTTTCACCGTAGGAAAAAAGCTGTGTTATATCGATGACTCAAATATTATTTACATAGAATACATATTTTCCGAGATATAACAGACTAAAAGCTGGCATGGTTATAATATCCATAAAAAGTGGGAAATTTTTCAATACAACTTAGCCGATCTTCAAAACTGTTCAACGTAAGATATTAAAATTCAATAAACACATAATGAACAGATAATTTTTTCAATTTTATCAGATCTTCCGTTTTTAATATATTGACGGATAAAACGAGGGCTATTTTGTAAATATGCTCTCAGAATATGACAACATATTAATTTAAAAGGCGATATTTTAAATTAATATACATATTGGCAATTATATACAACTTATATTTCTCGTATTGAAAAAAGATATTTATTATTAAATGATATTTCTTTATTATACATTTGCTTGGAAATGAATGGGTTCCAGTGGTCCATACTTTCCATGAATTCTGGACGAAAATATCATAAAGATTTGAAAAAGATTACATACTTTATTAAGCAATCTTTAATAACACATGCGCCATTTTAATTCATTCACCAAATGACGGGATTCTAAAAAAATACTTTTTCAGAAATTAATAGTCAATACTTTACGTTTTCCTGCACATGTTTACAGTAAAAATCTCTTCATGTTATACATGTACGATTAATCATAAACCAGTTGAAAATAAAATCATTAATTTTTTGAATTAAGTATAACAATATTTACAAGAATATATTCTAAAAAACAAATAGTAGTGAACTATAGTACGCGCGTTAGTTGCTGGGGACTGTCCGCCTTTGTTCCTTCTACTATGACACCTTGTAGCTGACGGCCTACTAGAGAAACTTATCTAAACGAGAGATTTAAAGTCCAAGGATATGCTGACGACACAGTCATCATAGTTAGAGGAAAGTTTAACAACATAGTCAAGGATCGTCTGCAAAAGGCCATGAATATGTTGAAAAATGGACCGATGAGGAAGGGCTGAAGGTATGTTCTCTAAAGACCAACATCGTTCCATGTATCAGAAAGAGATACCTAGTCCTTCAAGACACACAACTACAGATGTTGGGAAAGGTAAAGTACCTTGGAGTCATTATAAACTCCAAACTGACCTGGAACCAACATCTGGATAGAGTAATACATGAGTCGGTAGCCATACTCGCAACATGTAGACCATTTTATGGCAAAACGGGGGGGCTTAAACCTGGTATGGTGCACTGGCTCTTTGCCAGTGTAACATACGCTGCTTTAATTTGGTAACCCCAAGGATACTCAAACAACAGCGGCAGCAACAGGCTAAACCGAGTGCAGAGACTTACCTGCCTGGGAATCACAGGCTATCAGAAGCCATGAAGATCTTCCCTTTACTCAACTTAGTGATTCGGGGGAAGGCTAGAATGGGAGCATATAGGCTAAAAAATTCTCAAAACCCCATTCCTCTCGGAGGCAATTCGGGACACATAATTAAGATAATTAATATTGTAGTAGATCCTCTATTGAGCATGAGGCCAGACTACATGGTACCCAAATTATATTCAACAAGCCTTAACTACCACCATTGGAGGTAGGAAAGACTGGCCGACAGGAGCTCCTAATATATTAAGGCCTAGTCTAGTACACTGACGGGTCTAGGATGGAAACAGGGACTCGAGCAGGAATATATGATGAAAGGCCAAGGGCGAGTATGGACAGCACTCACTCCACTGTGTTTCAGAGAGAAATTCTGGCTATAATAAATGACGATATGTGAACCAGCAGATCTCCATTGCATCAGACTGTCAGGCGGCATTAGCCCGTAATAAGGTGTTTTCCAGACTGGTATGTGACTGCCACCAAGAACTGAAAATTCTGGGTGAGTGGGGGAGCGTCAGACTACTCTAGGTGCCGGAACATACAAGTATAAACGGCAGCGAAAAAACTGATGAACTTGCTAGACAAGGAGCAGCTAATGTATTCTGTGGCCCAGAACCAACGCTAGGAATCACAGAAGTGTGATCAAGGACTAGGTCAAGATTAAACATAACTATCATTGGAGAGACATTCAAGGAAATCGACATGGGAAAACACTTATTAATGGACCATGTTCAAAACAAACTGAAGAACTGCTCACAAGGAACAGGATGCAGTTGAGAATTATAACAGATCTTCTGACAGGACACTTTCTTGTTAAGAAGCACCTGTGCATAATCGGGATGGCGACCTTAACTGCAGACTGTGCAGTAAGGTACCAGAAACTGTATAGCGTATTATATACGACAGCGAGGCGATGGACTGCAGAAGATATGATATCTACGGGCAAACACAAACAGACCCGGAAACTATTAAAACTTGTCCATTCTCAGACCTGTACCACCTTATTAGTGGCATAGGACTGCTAGAATGGGCATAGTAAATTAAAACATGGAGAGCACAATAAGCCCAGGAGGCTGCAGTGCCCTCGGAGTACTTTACAGACGAGCTCTGGTTTTAGTCAGTAAGAGACTGACATACCCCATACCAGCGGCGGGAGCTCTTGAGGGTTTCTCCTCGATAAAAAAAAAAGTAAAAGTCTGGAATTTTCTCGGACGGTAAAATATTCGACTACGAAATCAACGAAAAAAACCGCTGCCCAAGGAATCACTACTTCCACATCCAGATTCTCTATCCAAGTCACTCACAACGAAAAAACTTTGTAAGTGAAAATAATTGTTTATGGAACTTTAATAATATAATATTTGAAATACTCTACCCCAAAAACCCATAAAACGATACCCCACATCGGTAGTGGGGTGGGGGTGGTGATAGGGGGGTGGTAGTGGGAGGTGGATGAAGTAAAAAAATATTTTGAGGTTTCTGGTTTCTGTACATGCACTAAATCACATTTTTCCCCTTTAATAAGGTGGGGGTGGTAATGGGGGTGGCTAATGCCAAAAATTTTTTTGAGACCTCAGCTTCTCTTGTATATACTAAATACCAATTTCATGGACTCTTACCTGCTTGACTTACCCATTTACCCCAAATTTACCCCAATTTACCCCCCAACCCTTCGACGGAACAAGATGAAAATATAATCTAGTTCTAGATCTCGTTAAAGTACATATGTGTACCAAATTTCAAGTCAATATCTCGAACGGTTCCAGAGTAAACGTGCGCACAAAAAAAAGTTACAGACAGACAGACAGACAGACAGACAGACAGACCGACAGACAGACAGACCGACAGACAGACAGACCGACAGACAGACAGACAGACAGACCGACAGACAGAAATTTTTTTTCGCTCAAACTTAAAATCTCGACGTTTCATGACATTTTAAGCTTATTTGGGCAATAAAAATTTTTAAAATTTTTTTTGTCGTTACTATACTTCCACTGGACGTGGAAGTAATTAGTGAATAGAGTCTGTATGATAGAACAGAGTAGTTTCAAGGAATGGAAATTGAAATATTAAAAATTTATAAAGATTTTGACCTCCAAATCAACGGAAAAATAATGCAAAAATTCCTTTGATGAAATAAGGTTCCATTTAGGGAATAGAAAATAAAAATAACTGCTCCTCTTCCAAACGCAGTTTTTTATTAGGCGTGATTTGTCATTTGTTACACTTTGCAATCGTTATCTATGTATGCTTTCGTTAATTAATCAGTCGTTGGTATATCAATTACTCGCAAAATTACAGATTTTTCATGTGCATCGATATTCAAAACGTTATTGTTCAAAGAACAATAGTTGCAAGCTGGTGTAACTTACACTACATGGAGTCCACACTTCATTCACTGCAGAAAAAAAAGACTAAGGATTGAGAGTGCTAAAATTGGGAGGTTTATTTTTATTTCCACTCATTGAAAGCCATCATATTTCATCAAAGAAATCTTTTCACTCCTTTTCCGCTCATTTGGAGGTCGAATATATTAATTAGAATTTTTGGAATTTCACTCTGTCTATTTCGATTTCCACCCCCTGAAACTACCCCATTTCATCAAATAGATTTTATTCATTAATTAGGTGGTCGAATTCTATACAAATATGAAGAAACCAGAGAATTTTACTTAAGAACTAGTGCCAGCACGGTGGAGTAGCTATAGGTGGAACCAAAATTTCGAACTTAAAGTTTGCATATGATAACACTTGTAGCATTATGCCTTGCTTATATTCTTGTTGTTTGTTATTTAGTTATGTTTTGTATTCGGGTATTAAGTTTAGTAACAGAGGAGGCAGCGAGCAAAAATTCGGACTTTGACAAAACTCCGACCAGGTGATGGGGGATGTTAAATAGTCTGACAAAATCCTTTACCAATTAGAAATATATAGAAGATTTGTGGGGTGCTGAGTTACTCATGAAGTTTTAACCCTTAGAGAAGTTCCAGGTCTGCGATTCTGTTAAAATATAAGAAAGTGTCTTACGGGAGTTGACAGAGGGGAACGAGTGATTGTCGTATGGATAACGATCAAAGAAGACTGTAAGTTGCATCGTTATACAAGTATCTGTTATGTCCTTGGCTGTATTAATTAAATATTATTAAATCAACATTCAAAATATTTAATTGTGTTTGTGTAAATCTCTGCCGGAACTCCCCCTGAAATTACCTTCCAAGATATAAAGGTAAAAAAACATTACACACTTAGTTGCAGCAAGTGAGGATGAGCTCATATACCTGTTAGACAGGCTTCAGACAATTAATTCACATTATGGTCTAAGTGTAAACTGCAACAAAACGAAAAGTTTTATTGTAGACCAAGCAAATGATAACCGCTCAGACATACTAAGCATAGCTGAGGTAATAAACAAGATGATATATCTTGGAGCCCTCGTGGACAATACTGGCGACTGCCAAAATGAGATTTGGCGAAGAATACAGATGGCAAGATTGGCAACTTGCCAGTTGATTAAAATTTGGCGTGATAAATATCACGAAGCGCACAAAGATCAGGTTAACGCCCTAGCTTTCTTCATATTTCTTTATGTCTCTAAAATGTGGACTATTAGGGAAATAAACAGGCGGCATATATTGATGCTTCCGCTATTAATCTAGACCCACTGTGAGTGATTCTTGCTCGCAAATACGTTTGAGGCAAATTTTGAAGTACCTACTAGATATCAAATGCTGTATACTTGCAACATATTTCAATTAAAGTATGTAGTAAAAGAAACAAAATGGCGCCATAACCGTTTAGATAAGGAGAAGAATGCAGAAGAATGGTCAGCCGATCGAGTGTGTATCGCCGTAAATTCTGGAAATTTCACATTTTACGTCTTTTCTTAGTACAGAATGTATTAACTTAAGTTGATTATTGACTATTTTGCATACGCTAACATCCTTGCAGATAAAATTAAAGGATAGGAATTTTCATATTGTTTGTATATTTCAAAATATATTACATATCTTCATAAACTGCGCATTCTTCAATTTGGATGAATTTTCAACTGCCTAAACGACCATACCTTGTTAATATTTATAGAAATGATGTTTTAACTTGCTCCATTTCTCCACAAAATGATAAAATAATTTAAATCCATTTACAAAAATGACTTTTGCCCACTTTTGAGTGCTTCCTAGCCCACATAGAGGTATATTGCTTTGTGTTCTCGTTTGAACTTATTTCTTACATATTTTCACAATTCTCAAAGACTTTTGATTTTCGTCATATATAACTCTTGACTTCGTTCTTTACCTACTAAATTAAAACCAAAAATTATAATTTATTAAAAACAACAAACTATTTCGTCCTACTTAAATTTTAATACACTCAAAAAATTTTAAAAGTTCTATTAGCCCGTTAATTTATGATATGTATATGTAAATCAGTCGATTTCTCAATAACACCATGAAATATTGTCTACAAGTGTTAAAGGATTATAGTATTAATAATACAAATTAATACACGGATAACTTGTGTCGGTATACCAATAATATTCTAATGTCAGTGGCTAAAAGCTAAGTCAATGCCCACCTAAGATATAATTTAACGAAATTTTATCTACAGTAAATATTTATTAATATTAATTAAACTAACTGTAAAATACCAGTTATATTTGACACCAGTACTAAAGTTATTTTCTCGTCTATTTCCCGAGATCGTATTTAATATATTATTATAAAAGGATAGTATGTTGAAATCAAATTCCGAATTTCAACAATACTGGAAAGCAAAGTTCAAAACCATTCAAGAAAAATAAAGAAACAATTTACAAAACACTGCGGCACATGTACATTGTGCTGTAATATTTATTTATTTTATTTACATTATATTATCGTATGTGTTATCACTAGTGCTTAGAATTTAGCGGTAAATTTTTTTCGAAAGTTTTATTGCCTGGTAATAAAAAGAGTGTAAATTGGCAGTTTATTATCTTATTTTGATAATAAACTGCCAATTTGCATGAATTATATTATCTTTTGGCAAATTAGCTTGAGCAAAAATTTATAGATACAATTTAAAAACACCAGTGGTATTTGGGGAGAATATTTTACGAATAAATGATTCATTAAGTACATTTTTAATATTATGGATTGCCTCCAGGCGTGTTCTTGTCATATTTAGAGTTTGCTAGTCATCTAGTAAAAAACAAAGTAAGTATACATATTTAACAAATGCAGCTGCAGAAATTTAAAGTCCACGCAATTCGCCATGATTTAAATGTAATGACAATCAAGAAAAGTAATATACCTTACACCATAGGTATTGTAATGCATAGACTGGTCTTCACTCTAAAGAGTTCTCGGGCATGCTTCGACCAATCACATTACGAGTAAATACTAGAGCACTACCACATTTTACCAATCTCCCATTTTTACGTTCTAAGGTTGCCGATATCAGATACAATATTGTTAAGTACCGCCATCTAATAACGGTATATTAGACCACACGGCAAGAATTATTCTATTAAAGTGTTCACTGATATTTATATTTACCTATTTAATCCTTATTTTTAATTTAAAAAGTTTAATAACAAAGTTAAGATTTGCTTGTTTAAGCCGAGAGAACATTAAGTATAACGAATTATGTTGTATAGTGCACAGTTTTGATTTTACTAATTTACTTTGTGATGAGTTACCGAGCGTAAGTACATTTTTAGTTTATGCTTCCAGAGCGAGTTTAACATGTAATAATTGATTTGCCTGCTTGGTATTCATATCTGTTTAATTTTAGTTATGATAATTATTTTGGAATTGCGTTTCTATAAGTCATTGGAAGCTGTGTTTGACTTGTACCTAGCCTATATATTCCAGACAGCCTTATGTGGTGTGTTTATGTTATGTTTATATTATTATATGACTTAATACGAATATAACACAAAACTACAATTTCCAAGTCACGGTAACAGTTTGCAATAATCTAAGGAATAAAGAATGACCCCAAAAATCGACCATTTTCTAGCCCTTGAATTTTGTTTCAAACTAAGTACTAAATTATTGTTAATAGTGAAAACATCCTAAATACAAAATTTCAAGATGAGCATATGTTTAGTTTTTGAGATATGAGGGATTGAACTTGTGATTTGCGTGATGCCATCAAAAAAAAATACACAGCCCCACAAAAAATGAATACTCATCAGCTCTGGCTTTTATTTTTCGATGCAGAATTCATATCTAATATCGACTAATCCGTATATCCATTGATTAATTCAGAAGCGCCAAAAACATCCCCTATATAAGGATGAAAATAGGGAAAAATGATGCTATAGAGCTTCCATGAACAGAATTGGCTGAATGCATGAACGAAGGTGTTGACTAGGGCTTACCCAAAGTAATTGAGAGACACCCTCAAGAGGGTGACAACTACCCCAAAATTATACAAAACTGCATAAAAGCTCTAATAACTGGCGAAAAAGCTTGAACCCTCTAAGCTTTCTTAATAGGAATTGACCATAAATCTATTATGACCTAGTTCACGAAAACAACCCTTAACAGGATGCAAAACTACTCCTTATCTTGAATTATTAACTTGAGTCAGTGAAAAGATAGTGAACACCTATGAAGGGATGAGAAAACAGCGTATATTTATCTAAGCGATCTCGCTGTGAGAATATTACGTTAAAGTAAATTCTGTCACAAGGATAATAAAGGGCACTCTCCATAAAATTAATGTCCTAATGGTCTGTTTTCAAACTTCAAGTGAATTTTATAAGAAGGTGGGGGTGCGAGGGGATGAATATCAGAGACATCGCAATCGCTGTATCACATTAGCGAAAATCCTGTAGAGTGCTCTTTAGGAATGTCATGCCTCGTAATTCTTTCTCATCGCTCTAGAGAAATTCACAGGGGTTGGAGGGTGGAAATCTGAGCAATTTTACAATCATTATATTTATGGAAAAAAATTCTGACGTATAAACGCCATAGTCAATAGGTCCGTTTTTAACTATGAGGGGGTAAGGTGCGAAGGGACCAATATCGGAAAAATCTTGTAATCGCTGCATTACTTAAAAAAAAATACTGATGTTGCGGTTTCCAAGAGTGCTTTTCACTTATGTCAGGGCTTCTTGATTCCTTTTCATCCGCCAAATGATCCCGACGGTGGTCAGGGGGTGAAGACCAACCAATAAGTTTTCGTCCCGTTCTCTTTCCCCATCGTAGGTGTGTCATAAAATAGTTACAAAAATTTTAGTTATCGTCCCGCATTCATACCTACTGCAATCAAAATGCGATATCTGGTACATGACTCAAGTTCATAATTCAAGATGAGGGGTAGTTTCTTACCCTGTAATTGTTTTCGTGTACTAGGTCGTAACAGATTTATGGTTCATTCCTATTAATAAAGCTTAGAAGGTTCAAGCTTTTCCGCAAGTTATTGGAGATTTCATGCAGTGTTGTATAATATTGGGGTAGTTTTCACCCTCTCAATTACTTTGTGTAAGCTCTAGTCAGCACCTTCGTCATGCTTTCAGCCAATAGACGTATACTATATTTCTGTTCATGGAAGCTCTATAACTCAAT
The DNA here is from genome assembly GCA_936432065.2 of Rutpela maculata. Taxonomy (NCBI): domain Eukaryota; kingdom Metazoa; phylum Arthropoda; class Insecta; order Coleoptera; family Cerambycidae; genus Rutpela; species Rutpela maculata. Next base: position 119,545,474 of record OW386286.2, read on the forward strand.
AGCATCATTTTTCCCTATTTTCATCCTTATATGGCCTTTTGGCCTTTCTGAATTAATCAATGGATATACGGATTTGCCGATATTAGATATAAATTCTGCGTCGAAAAATACTAAGAATATCTTGATTGCTCTGCTATAGCTGATGAGTATTCATTTTTTGTGGGGCTGTGTATTTTTTGATAGCATCACGCATATTACAACTTCAATCCCTCATTTCTCAAAAACCAAACATATGCTCATCTTGAAATGTTGTATTCAGGATGTTCTCATTATTAACAATAATTTAGCACTTAGTTTGAAACAAAATTCGAAGGCTAGAAAATAAGCGATTTTTGGCCTATTTTTGGGGTCACTCTTTATAGATAAAACTTAAAAGCACGAGTGGTTCTATTTCTGGAAAACATTTCACGAAACAAAACATGACATACCAAAATATTACCGCTATATTTGTCGACGAGTCTATATAAAAAATTAGAACGATAAATTTTTCGTGTTGTCAAAAGCCGATCTAGGTTAGTTTACCACTAATAATGACATCTAATTAGTGCAATGTTGTCAAAAGACGGTCATTCATTGGCTATTATGTTAATGAGTGAAATAATCGTCCTTATTATTTTTGAGGATGACCATGTAAACGATGGCAACAAACACAAACCTTCAATACTTAAATCAGTGGAGGAAGCTGTACAAGAACCAAAAACGACAAAGCAGCTGGGGTTAAAAATATCACGGCCGAGGAGCTTAAGTTGACTGGTAAAGATGGAGTGAGAATTCTTCCTAGAATATGCAAAGGAATATGGGAGACAGGAATCTGGTCCGTTGATTGGTGAACCTTAATCTTCGTACCACTACATAAAAAGGGAGTGACAGTTGTCTGTGATAACTACAAATAGCTGGTACTAGTATCACAAGCTAGTAAAATAATGCTGTATGTGTATATTCTTCAATCTAGACTTCAGAATTATCTGCCTTGGCAACTACTCCCTGAGCAAGCAGGCTTTGTTAAAGGACGCGGTACCAGAGACCCAGTACTGAATTTGAGACAACTTATCGAGAAGGCAAGAGAATATTACGTGCCTATGTATCTTTGTTTCATAGACTAGCGTAAGGCTTTTGGCAATGTAGAATGGAACAGGCTATGGACTCTATTATTGGAGAAGGGGACACCCAAACATCTGGTATTTATTATACGACGACTGCATGAAGAATACTCTGCTTTGCTGAAAGTAGACAACACAAACTTTGATAAATGTAAAGTCGGAAAAGTGGTCAAATGGGGCTGTGTTCTGTAACCAATCTTGTTTAACATCTATAGTGAACACGTGCTGGGGGACTGGCACGGTGAAGTAGCTATAGGTGGAAATAAGATTTCTAACTTAAGATGATGACACCTCAGTTGTAGCAGGCGACGATGAGCTCATTCACCTGTTGGACAGGCTTCAGACAATAAGCTCTGATTATGGTCTAAGTGTAAATTACAACAAAACGAAAATGATGATTGTGGACCGAGCAAATGATAAACGTTCATCGCAGTTAGTACTTAAATGGGTGAACCGTTTAAAGAAACACAGTGAGCTCGTCCCGCCTTCTAACGGCTTGTAAATCAGTGTATACGAAGAAGCTCTGTGATTTGAGATGAGGATTACGTAGTGGACATACCATCATTCGAAGGGGATGTAAAGCAGTCGGTCCTTGTCTATTAAATGTTAAGCAAGTAAAAGATCCCTACTTTTCGACAGGGAAGAGGTTCGCCAGTTTCCAAGATGGGGGTAGCTCATCTCCTGACGCCGCACAGTGGTCAATTTGCCACATTTAGGAGGAAAATATTATTAACACTTCATTTCTAGCTCTATTTTTGTTTAGAAGTATATTTTTTTTATATATGTTAAATTTATGATACGATGCATAAAAAAATACATACATAAATATATACAGGGTGAGTCAGTAGCATGGGGATAGTTAATATCTCCTCAACCGTTTGAAATTAGAAAAAATGTCTCAGATAAATATTGTGGGAGATGAAGAGTGTAATATTCAAAAATTAGTTTCAAATCCACAGGGTGTTTCACAGAGTGGTAGCAAGCTAATGTCAGAATTATTTAAATGGAACCCCCAATAGTAAAATCTGCAAAAGACGCATTTTCGTAAATTTGAGCGTCATTTCATTTTGAATGTTATTCGAGACCATGTACTAATTTAGAGAACTCTCAGAGATGAACCCAATTCTGCAGGGTGTTCTCCACGATGATTTAAATTTTTACATATTTAAACTGTGATAATTCAATTTTTTCAAACCAAACATCTTGTATATTTTTATTTAATATGCCTCTGCAATTAATTATTTGTTGATACTTTATAATGACAACTTTTTTTCGACGATTTCAAGAAAAAAAAGTCTATTATATATACACCGTTTTTCTTTACTTCTTTTATTACTGTACGCAAACTTATATTTCGGAACTTTCTCAAAATTTACTCCCGGAATACTGTACGCGGAGAGCTCCTTCCAAGTTTTTTTATTACGGAAGCCACATTACGTTTACCACGTGCATGATATGCGGCTTGAGTTGCTAAGCTTAACTCTTCTGGAGTATGTTCCAATAATGGTTGCACTTTTTTTATTTTCGACTTTTGTCCACTTCTACTAAAACTCTGATTGTTGACCTACTTTCGACCTAGAAGGCTCACATACATTTTCTTTATTAGTTTCATATTTTAATTCTCCATTTAACCAACCAGAATGTTTTTTTTAAATGAAACCACATTAAATTTACAAGACCGCCAGCGTTTAAGTAAATTACATAAGAATAGCTTAATAATTTGAATAAATTCTTCATTTTCTCCTAACAACCCGCGCTAGTCTTCTTTCTCTTGTTCAATATTTTCAATTATCCTGTGGACAGTCCTTACGGATGCTCCATCAGCTAACAATTTTTCATTCAGCAGCAATTCAAAGAGGTAATTTTTCTTCACGGAAATGACAACATCTGCAGTAAAATTAAATATCTTCTAATAAAAGTACAAGAAAGTAAACTCTCAGTATATGTTCCAAAGTACAGAGACTGACTTACGATATACAACAGAAATTTCGGTGAAACTTTGTGAAACTTTTTTAAAACTCAAATATAAGTGCGCAAATGCAGGCTTCCGCGAAATAAATCGGTAATATGGTTTTGCCCAAGAGGACACATATCTCGTGACATTTTTTTGATAGTTAAAGGCATGTATTAACAGCATACGACAACAGTATTATAATATTGGATACAATAAACAACTTGCTTGGACGAATATTAGCGGCAAATTATTTGCCGCGAAACCACCCAATTACTATTAACGTCACCACCTTGAACACGTGCGGCATAAACAAAATATTTTTTTGGTTTCTGATGGTCCGGTTATTCAGGTATCGACATATATATTAATTTTAATTTTTGGATAAATTTTATTTTTGTAATACTTTCCTCCTAATATTGGCAAATTGACCATAGTGCGCCGGTGAAAGGCCTTGGTTGCGGAAATAGGCCGACGTTAAATAAATAGATAAGAAAAATACTGTAAGGTAGTAAACAAGACCTTACACCTTGGGGCCCTTGTGAACAATACTAGCGACTGCGAATATGAGACTCGGCGAAGAATACAGATGGCAAGATCGGTAACTTGCCAACTGACCAAAATTTGGCGTGACAGAAATATGACGAGACAAACAAAGAACAGACTTGCTAACATCTTAGTTTGCTCCATATTTTTTTATAACATGGACTGTTATTGAAGCAGACAAACGGATCGCGGCGTAATGATGCTTTCGAGATGTGGATCTGGAGACGCCTGTTAAGAATTCCTTGAACAGCGTATCACACTAATACGATTCTTCAAGAAATAATAATAATAACTGCGACTTTATTATAAAAATGCATAATAATATATAATTATACATTTGTACACTTTATAAAGCGGCCGAAGTTTAGCCAGATGGCTATTTTTACACTGACTCTACAAGTTATCGAACAGTTTCGAAAATATCTCTAAAGTTCATATTAAATTTATAATTAACTGTGGTATGAAAATTGCATAATTGCATACAAAATAATGACATACATGAATTTGTTACTTTAGGAAGTTATTTCTTTCTGGCAGTCAATTAGCATTTGCTTCATTCTACGACGAAATACATAAAGATTTAAACACATATTAGGTTTTTGTAGAATTGTACAACATTGTCTCTGAATAAGTGAAACACCGTTGAAAAAGAGTAGACGAGTGGTGAGGCATGGTAAGTGTATTCTGAAGTCTGATATTACGGTTATGAGCAGCATTTCTAAAGAGAAGTTTTTCACGAAGATACAGGGGCTGAAAGAATGGAAACATATAAGTTAATGAAGTTTCACTCTCTTGTCCATTTTCAACCACTTGAAATCAAAAAATTTCGTTGATACGTGAAGTTGACAATGAAACGACATGTTTTGTACAATTTGTATACGGTTTTTTGAAGTTTGGTCTAAACATGGGTGGTATAGTATATTACAGTAATTAAGAATGAGCAATACAAGTGATTTACGCATTTTTTTCAGCATTTTGAAATTTAGAATGTGTCTATTTAAATACAAAAATTTCATTCTGGCATAAGTTTTTTGCAGTAATAACTTTATACGTTCTTTGAACTGCAAATTTTGATCTAAAAAAAAAACACCACGATTTTTTGAGTGATCTGAAAATTTAATATTTATTTTATATATTATGATCTATAACTAGGTTGAGTCGCGTTTTTAGAAATTCCCTTCTATTTTTCGGACTGAACAGAAGTGCAACCGTTTTCTTCAGATTGGTTTTTTAATTATGCTTCTTAGAATAACTGCAAATAGAATTTATACCATCGTTCAACAAGACGTTAGCAAATTCGATAGGTGACGATGATTAATTTGGTTAAAGATATTGTCTGTGTAGATTATAAACAACAGGTCCCAGAATGGATCCTTGCGGAACACTTGATAAAATCTGTTGGGCAGGAGATAGAATTATTTATAGATACTGGCTGATGATGGTTGCATAGATATTATTTTAAAAAACGCAACATCATCTGCATCAAACCTGTAAAAGATTAATTTCGCACATAACAGAGTATGGTCAATAGTGTCAAATGTTTTAAAGTAATGGACTGATACTGAGATAAATGCCATCCCTTTATCTAGCGCTCCTATCATATTATAGTAGATAAAGTAAAAAAATATTTTGAGGTTTCTGGTTCTTGTACACACACTAAATCACATTTTTTTTCATCCCCTTCAATAATGGGGTGGGGGTAGTAATGGGGGTGGCTAATGCCAAAATTTTTTTTGAGACCGTAGCTTCTCTTGCCTGTACTAAATATCAATTTTATGAAGTCTTACCTGCTTGATTTACCTATTCACTCCAAATTTACCCCAATTTACCCCCCAACCCTTCGACAGAACAAGATCAAAATATAATCTAGTTCTTGATCTCGTTAAAGTACATATGTGTACCAAATTTCAAGTCAATATCTCAAACGGTTCCAGAGTAAACGTGCGCACAAAAAAAGTTACAGACCGACAGACAGACCGACAGACCGACAGACCGACAGACAGATATTTTTTTTCGCTCAAACTTGAAATCATGACGTTTCATGACATTCTAAGCCTATTTGAACAATACAAATTTTTTTGTCGTTACTATACTTCCACTGGATGTGGAAGTAAAAACTGCGAAAAATGCAAAACAATTATATAGAAACTTAAATAAACCAACGAGGAAAATATTTACATCTATTTTAATGTCTGTTCATTGACGTAATTTAATTTTGAGAAATGTTGATTTACATAATTTAATGCATTCAGCTTTTGCTTAAAGCCAGAAAAGTAAGAAACTCAAGAGCAATACTATTTTATGTCACAGGTAGTAAATAAGCAGGTTCGTTCAATACAGTAAAAGTGACGGCACAACGACAATTTACAATTACTGTATAATCACCAGAAATATCAAGATTCCCGTTACTTAGCGACATTCTTGTTTAAATTTATGTAAAATATATTAATGTTCACATTTCTTACTTATTTTTGTTACAAATTATTATATTGTTTTTATTCCTAAATTAATAGAATTATTTCATATCATCGTATATACTACATCATGATTTTTATAGAAAGGCATTTTATCATATTAATTGCTTCTTATACTGCGACTAATTACAGTAATTACATTATGTTGACTGCGAATACACTACATAGTAAGCTCACATGTATTTGTTCTAGTTCCATCTGATAACTTTAGCCGTAGATGTTTGCCGCTGCTATTCGGTTTTATATTACTTTTTTCTACAAATTTATGAGGAAATATCTTATTAATTTTAAATTTTTGAGGTTATTATTTTAAAATGTTTTAATACTTTTTAATCTTAGATGTAATGTTTATGTGAAATTTCAGCAGTGGAGAGAAGGAGAGACATGATCAGGGTGTTTTATTCTTTTTGTTTCTCCAGAGGGACAAGTGACGTACATCGCGTACTTCACGCTGTTAAGGTAGATTTTGATTTTTGTGTTACTATGAATACATGAAAAATAATAACAAAAATAATGCTTTTTGTACTTAAAACATAATCTTATAACACACAAGATTTTCATATTAGAAACCTTCAATTGGTGACCCCGACGTCCGACGCAAATTGAGGAAAATACAGTTGACGCCACTTCAGTTATAATTCAATTTTTACCCCCTGGAGAAGTTGAATAACTGAGGAAGAATATTTTAAGTTACTTCGATCTTGGCAGTTTCCTCAAAATTTTTAGCGAATTTAAGGAATTGAAAACAAACATAAAATCTACATTCAATCTGGGACAGAAAAAATAATTTTATTTTGTAAGTACTATGCATTATACTAACCTTCAGCAGACGTCAAAGATCAAAATCAAAATTTAATTGAATTTGAAAACACTTTCAAAGTTAACCATGAACAAGTGGCTGTGTCAGTCAAGTCACCACAGTTTTTGACACAATGTCCTGAGGCATTATGCAAGCGGAAAGTCAATTCAACTTGAAAAACATTACTTGCGATTTTACCAAATACGAATATCTTGTTGCTTCATTGCTTCAAGAGACCATTATGATGATTCTGGATAAAACTCGAGAACCTCAAACATATGATCAGTTAAAAAACATTTTAATATAACGACTTTCTTTCTCGGAAGAGAAGAAATTATAGGAATTGTTTTCAAATACAGATTTAGGCGATAAAAACCATCTGAACTAAGCAAATTAATGGAAATGTTAGCTGGAAATTCACCCACACTCGGAAAAGGACTACTTAAACAACTATGGATGTGAAGAAACTACCCAAAGCAATTATATCGCTCTAGTGGCTTTCGGTAAAACGGAAATTCAGGATCTATCTGATATAGCAGATAGACTTTTGGAAGTTTCTTCAAATCCTAGAATTAACGCTTACAAAAGAGATGTGAATAAATCCAAACTTTTCAACAGATCTCTTACAGTGTTTCTAGTATGACGTCCAAATATAATGATAATTTAACTGAACTGTCGGAACTTAAAAACTATTTCTTGAGGCACTAGCAGATCCCGTTCCTTTAACTTGGCGGATTCTAATCATAATTGTAGGAATCCACGCAGTAATTCTAGAAATTGTAGTTCAACAAGGTGGAATGTTAAATTCAACGAACGCAGAGATTTATGCTGGTATCATTTTGCTTTTGGAAAAAGAGCAACGAAATGTAAACAACCCTGCCAATTTAGACCTACTAGCAGACAAAATATTGATTCAAAAAACTAATTAAATCTGCTACTGTGGCGGAAAGCAGTGGAGTATGTTCCTCGCACCGTTTATTTGTTACCGACAGGAACTAGTAATTTAAAATTTCTAATTGGTGCTGATATTTCTGTCACACCTAATCGATATTTCTAAGCTTTCAAGATTGACAAAGATATGGTACTTATCGCGGTCAATGGATCGGATATCAAAACATTTGGTATCAAACCTTTTAAATTAGATTTAGGTTTGCGTAGAGAGTTTGTATATCCTTTTGTATAAGCAGATATTTTAGGACCAATTACTGGTGCGGATTATCTTTCAAAATTTGGTTTAATAGTTGATCCTAAATGTAAGAAAATAATAAATATGCATAGATCCTTGACAATCCATCTACCATTAATTAATGTTGATACACCATGTGTTAAAATGTTTGCTTCTCAAAATAAATATACAAAAATTTTACATTAATTTCCATTATTGACTGCTGCACCAAATTATAAGTTGTCAGTTAAACATAATACTCAACATCATATTGTCACAAATGGTATTTTACCATTTAACAAACCGGGCAGACTTGACTTGTTAAACTTAATATTTCACAGACTGAATTCGAACATTTATTACAATTAGGTATTTGTCGTTCATCGTCCTCATCAACATCATCACCGCTTCACATGGTTCCTAAAAAAAAATGCTACTTGACGACCACGTGGTGACGAAGGCTTAATACTATTACTGCACCTGATATATATCCATTGCCACATATTTAAAATTTTAACTTACACTTGGGGGGATTGTAACTTTTTCTCAAAAATAGATTTGATCCGTGCTTATCATCAAATGCCTATGGCATATGAAGACATTCACAAAACAGCTATAACTACACCGTTTGATCCATTTGAGTTTACAAGAATGCCTTTTGGTTTACGAAATACAGCTCAAACATTTCGAAGATTCATGAACGAAGTAGTTTTTGGCTTAGATTTTGTTTTCGTTCATATCGATGACATTTTGGTAGCCAGTAAAAATGAAGGAGAGCATGAAGAACTCCTCAAAATTATTTTTAAACGATATTGGGTTAAACATTAAACCTACTAAATGAGCTTTTGAAGTTAAATCATTAGATTTTCTAAGTGATGACATTTCTGGAGATGATATTTTGCCATCACGGGAAAGAATTAAAATATTAATAATTAAATATCCAACACCAATGTCACTCCGTTCATTACAGGAATTTATTGGTGCCGCTGGATATTTCCACAGATTCATAGAACATTTAGCTCAGAAACTTAAACCTTTATATGACTTACAGACCCGATTACAAAATAATAAAACAGAAATTTTATTATTAGCCACGTGCATGTGAGACCGCTTTCCAATCAGTGAAACTAGCACTAGTTCCAGCTACATTATTAGTACATCCTAATGAGAAAGCTTTACTTTATCTTATCTTTATCGAATGTTGTTGTAGGAGGTATTTTAGAACAGTTTAATACAAATAACAAATTAGAGCCGTTAGCCTTCTATTCAAAGAAGCTTTCCGATACAGAAAGTAAATATTCAGCTTTTGATCGAAAACTTTTTTGTCTATACCAAGGAATGAAACATTGGAACCGACAGCGCTTTTTACAAAAACTGAGAGAAGACCTCGATAAACTAGACATTTAGAATACATCTTAGTGCTAAGGCTTTCGCGGAGCTGGTGATCTGGCTGCTGGTTTCCGGGTCTTCTTCCGCGTAGACTTGGTTGAGTGCTTGACGTTTCGACCATCTTGTCGTGGTCTTCTTCTGAAGCGAAGTGAGCTCTGCTGGACTGAGCTCCTCTATTTATACAGGTTATCAGGAGGCGTGTTGCGGATCATTGCTCATGCGGAACATTGACTTCCACGTTATTGGTAGTTGTAGTCCGTTGTCACGGTTATAGTTATTCGGATGTTTATTTATTTCAATGGCTTCTCTGTATCTTCTTGGCCAATAGTTCTTGGTGTTGGCTAATTTCTTTGTTTTGTCGAATTTTATCTTCTTCTGAAGAAGAAGAAACCGGCCATTTGATAAAATTCGACAAAACAAAGAAATTAGCCAACACCAAGAACTATTGGCCAAGAAGATACAGAGAAGCCATTGAAATAAATAAACATCCGAATAACTATAACCGTGACAACGGACTACAACTACCAATAACGTGGAAGTCAATGTTCCGCATGAGCAATGATCCGCAACACGCCTCCTGATAACCTGTATAAATAGAGGAGCTCAGTCCAGCAGAGCTCACTTCGCTTCAGAAGAAGACCACGACAAGATGGTCGAAACGTCAAGCACTCAACCAAGTCTACGCGGAAGAAGACCCGGAAACCAGCAGCCAGATTTAGAATACATTTCTAAATTTACAACTGTCGTTATATTAAAGATAAGAATAATACAGTAGCTGATTTACTTTCACGACTAGATGTCATTTATATAACTTAAAAATATGACTTTGACATCAAGTTATTTAGTCAACACTAGGAAGAAAACAATGGACTTAAAAATATGATTAATGGTTCAAGGACCAAGATTAGCAAAATAGAAGTGCCGTTATCAGATGTAGCAATTTGGTGTGAAATATCAACAGATCAACCAACACTGTTTCTTCCGAAAGAATAAACAGTGTTGATTGATTTTTAAGAAAGTATTTCACATCCGGGAATTAGAGCCAGTAGGTAACTTATTGGCCTAGTTTACACCGTGAAATAATTTAGTCTGAGCCGAGGGAACTAATGGAGTGGGGATAGATCGACTCGAATTTATTTAGTTTGTGCCTGTTTACAACACATCATAATAATATTGAAAATTTGTCGATTAGTTGATTAGCACCAGGAGCAAGCAAACATAACCTACGCTTTACTTGTGTAAAAAATTTTCTTAAAAACAAAATTACATTTGCGGTTTTTAATAATGTAATGCTAACAGTTGTAAAACAAATTCAACGAAATACATGGAGAAAGTTATTAGAAATGCTTAAGAAAACACGTTTCCATTTACAAAACCGATTAACTGTCAAGTTTATACAACAAAGCATCAGTTTAATTATAAACCAAAGAATAAATGAAACCATGCATATACAAATATTATTATTATATTTAAAAAGTTTCTTTATATATGTTGTTCTTTATGCGGGAACGACGACTCTAACCTCACAAACTTGACATTTCCTAGATTTGTCTAATACGTCTAAGTTTACACATTTTACATTAGGTTCGGTATTAAACGGTATTAAACCGCGAATTATATATGGTCTTATACTCCTGCTCAAGAGAATCAGACTAAAGGCGGATTAGCTTAGTTCAGACTGTTGACATCGAACGCATTATACGTTTAATACGGAGTATGGTTCGCAAAGGGTACTTCGCAGACCAAGCTGTCTGTGTAAACGAGGCCATTACTAAACGATATTTTTGGTCGCACCTTAATTCAGACATTAATTCTTGGACTAAAAATTGCATTCGTAGCCAAAAATAAAAAACTATACTAAATCAGAATTAAGTAGGTAATTTTCCAATTTCTAAAACTCGTTTTGAATAGAGATTTGCTTCGTCCTTTTCCACTATCTAATGTTGTTGCTGAGTGTTTCACTAGATGGCCGGAATCATACCCAGATAAAAGCATTTCAGCAGCGATAATAGCAAAAATCTTTTTTAATGAATATATTTCCCGTTTCGTACTTTCTTTTAAAATTACTACAGCTCAAGGTAATCAGTTTGAATCAAATTTATTTTCAGAACTTACAAAATTACTCGGTTCTCATAAGATGCATACAAATACTTCCCAAGTAATGGAATGTTCGAAAAGTTCCACAGACAATTAAAAGCATCTTTAATGACACGTAGAAATTCAAGACATTGAAGTGATGAACTTCCAATTATATTATTGGGCTTTCGCACTTCTTTTAAATATTATATTAATTGTTCTGTAGCGGAACTTGTTCACGAACAGCCTCTATGTATTCTGGGAGAGTTTTTCGTTTCTGGTAATAAAAATGAAAATGATCCAACAACATTTTTAGCCAATTTAAAAAACCATTTCTCAAATATACAACCTAAACTATCCCAGTCAACTAACTAACAAATTTTCGTTCATAAAAATTCAGAACATGCAACTTCGATTTATAGAGTTAAACCAGCATTTATCGATTCTAATGACACTGCCATTCAACCAAGGCTTTCTAATAAAAAAGTAACTGCTTCTATTAATTAGTTTTATTTCGTTTATTACGCTCTTGCTGAAGGGTTATGTAGTGGACATCGCGTACTTCACGTTGTTAAGGAAGATTTTTATTTTTGTGTTAATATGAATATATGAAAAATAATAATACAAAATAATGCTTTTTGTACTTAAAACATATAGTACAGTCACTGAAGGTTTTCACCTCCGATTTCGTTGAACCTCCATCGATTTTCATGAAAATTTGTGAGTAGTTAGAGGATACCTCAAGAAACAAAAGTGACATAGTGCCAACTTGCGCTTTTACCCTGGGGGTGGATGCCACCCCTTCTCGGGGGTGGAAATTATTTTATGAAAAATAACCCCAGGAATCGATAGAGGGACCAATTCTAAGCAAAATTTGTTATGCAAAGTTATTAAAATAAATCAATACTTTTTGAGTTATTAAAGATCAAAGATTTTGATTTTTCGTGAAAAAAATGCATGTTTTAAAGCGGTTTTTCATAAATTTTATATCACTTAGAACTTGATTTGCTTTTTAAAAACTTTTATTTTGGTTTTACACAATATTTTATATTATATTTGGTTTAGATATAAATGTTACAATAGTTAATATGCTTGGTATAAAGATTAAATGTATACTGACTGCAGATGCGTCTCTGGGTGATATTTATAACATACTGCTATCAACGTAGGCACATGCATTTCTCGGAATTATGCTATGCCAGCGTTTTACATGAGAAAGCTTTGTTTTAAAAGGAAGTTGTTATCGCTTTAGATAAGGTATATCAAATTATATCACGTACCGAGATAAGGATATAAAGTTACTTGTTGGATAAGATACTTATGCATTTGAATGAATTAATACAGTTTGTTTAGCATATAACAACTCCCTTTTTTTTTGAAAAGTCGGTGTTATTCACCGACTTTTGAGGGAAAATCGGTCATTTCTTCCTCTTCTGTAGGTAGATGAGGTCTTCTTCTCAGGAGGGTGCCAATTCTTTTCAGCATCTCATTAGGGGTGGCGTCCTTGGATTCCTTACAACCACAGCATCTTTTCCTGCATTTCCAGGCGATGAAGGCGGCTAGGAGACAGATGGACAGACCAATAACTGTATACATGCTTAAAGAAAAATGTTTAGTTATAAATGGCTCGTTTATTAGTTTGTCTAAGTCTCTAGAGTATTGCTCAAGTTTGTGGTTGGCTATGTCTAGATTTTCGACATTTAGATGATCGAACTGGAGAGGTTCCAACTTGGGTAGCTGGAGTTTTTCGGGAATGTCACTACAACAGTCATAGGGTATAACCACTGGATGTGAATTGTCCGTAATGTTGATGGTATTGCGGCTTTCTGCTTGCACTTTTGTTATACCGACAAACGCGTAACAGTCCGGGTGGAGTTTTAATATAGAGTTCTTATTAACACTGGTGATTTTTGTGTCCATTTTATTACAGTTTATGGTGATATGAATGGGTTCAGAGACAATTATTAACCACACATTGCCTTGTAGTTTCTGAACGTTATAACCTTGTCCATAGACGAGGGAACTTACACAGTTTTCGGGGATTTTTCTGAAGTTTTTCAGTAGCTGGGCTTCGCATGCTGCACTGCTGTCGATCGGGTAGGCGTAGAGGTCTGAGCATAGTTTCTTATGGGAATCTAGTTGTTTGCATGTACTCAGGTCCTTGACGGGGATGTACATTAGTGAATCATCGTTACGCGCAATGAATTTTTGTGAGAATGACAAGACATGGTGAAGGCCAGTTCTGTTGTCTAGTATAGGGATAGGATACAAATGATACAGGGTATAGAGTTGCTGTTCTACTAGTGGTATTCTTAGAACGAAAACAAGATCTGATTTTGATTGAAAGGCTTCTAGTTCGATAATTTCTAGGTATTGGGGAATTTCTGAATATTTTACTGGTAGGGGTAGATTATTTTTTACTAAGTTTTGAGAGATTTCCTGAAGTGCAGTAATCAAACTTTCGGGTGAAATAATTGAAGAGTGTATTATTTTCAGGCGAGCGAATGTAATCGCGTTCAAAATGTCATCAAGGTTGCTCTGGAGGTACAAGTAACTTTCAGTCAATTTTTCACATGTTTCGATAAATTTTAGTTCGGCTTGAACCAGTGCAACTCTATCATTTACTTTATGCAGTCCGATTTGAATCTTTTTCATATCCTCGTTAAACGTTACTATATTAATTTGCATATTTTGGATCGTTTCGTTAAAGGTTTTTACGACGGTAGAGGTAACGGATATTTGATTTTTCAGGAGGTTTTCTATTTGATGTTGATCTTTGTTTAATTTGTTAATACTATCTGTGAAGAATTGTCCATCTTCAGCATCTAGATTGCCGGTAATTGCTTTAAATATACTACCTGCTCCATTTAATATTCCGCGCTTGAATCGTTTGGTGTTAACAAAGATTTCTTCAAATTTTACCTTAAGGGAATTTGATACTTGGTTTAGGAGTGTTATGTGTGTTTTGACTTTGACTAGGAATTCTTTCGTTTCGCGTGTATCGGGGGTGAATATATTGACAATTGATTCTAAAATTTTGTTGTTGTTGATAAAGGCTTCTTCGAGGCTTGATAGATTTTTATGGACTAGCAGAGTCCATTTATTATTGGAAATAATTATCCTCGTTTCGTCGTGGTAATAGACTCCGACGGTGTTATTGATGGGTGTTATTTGGTACTGGGACATGGCTGCTCCGATCAGCAAGGTGAACCTGTAAGGCAATTTAGGCTTCAATATATGGTTTTAATCTGTCAAAGTTAGCTTTAGTTTTTTGTTTTGTTTTTTTGTTAAGGAGGGTGGCTGAGTTTTTGTGAAGTTCCAAAATCTCAAATGGCCCGTTATATTTATTACGTAACTTATCGGTGATTTGGGATTCTTTTAAATACACCTTTTGACCAATCTGATATTCGGGGGTTTCCTTTGAAACGTGGGCGTCGAACCGAACTTTCGCTTTTTGTTTTTGTGTTTCAGTTCTGGCGCGCGCGACTTTATAATAATAAGAGAGGCGATTATTTAAGTCTCTGACGTATTTCGTGACTAGTTCTTCCTGATTATATAGCGTTTCTGGTGGTCTACTGGACGTGTGTCCGAAAACTAACTCGTAGGGTGTAAATCCGTGAGTTTTATTAGTAGAGGTATTATAGCATATTATCGCGTAGGGTAATATGTTGAAGGGTGTTCTGCCACGTGTGCTCGGATCATTTCCAACAAGGTAGCGTGGAACCTTTCTAAGGAACCATTAGATTGGGGGTGTCCGACACTAGACTGCGTTACTTTGATGTCATAGAGGAGACATAAATCTTTTAGGATGGCGTTATCGAATTCTCGGCCATAATCGCAATGAATTCGAAGGGGTGTTCCGAAGTGCTGGAAGTAAACGAGTAGAGTGTTTGCAATTGATTTTGCTGATTTATCTTTGATAGGATACGCTTGAGTGAATTTTGTAAGTTCGTCGCGTATAGTAAGCGCGTAATTTTTCGTTGGGACTTCTAGGACGTCTATGTTTATACGTTCAAAAGGGGATTTAGGCGTCTCCGTAATTACGAGAGGGTTATCTAAATTTTTGCGACAGATTTTTGTTTCTTGGCAGATTTTGCAGGCTTTTATGAAATTTTCGACGTCCTTTGTCAATCCTTTCCAATTGTATTTCTCTCGAATACGACGAATAGTCTCATTTATTCCGCGGTGGAGATGAGCTTTGCCAGTATGATGCTGGTCGATAATAATTGGGATTTCGTCGTCACTGGGTGTTCTAGTAACGTTTTGACATATTTTAAGTTTCACGTCTTTTTCCGATAAAAGAAATGACAAAATTTCGAGAATAGGAAGTTCGACATTGTTTTCGATACAATACGTTTTGGAGTCGTCGAACTCTTCACGACCATTGTATAGCGAGATGAATAGATTTTGGATTACGGTTTCGGGGTCGTATGGTAGAGCCACGATAAAATAGTTTCTATGTCGCACCGACTTACTCGATAATTTATTTAATTCTAAATCTCGGAAGTCTGCGTTTTCTTCGAACAAGTCTTCAAGGATTTTATAATGAAAATCTTTGAGATTGTTTTGTTGGAAAAAGGTCACTATATTTTTGTTGGTTTTGTCCAGGAGTTGCCCGTTCGAAAATTCAATTTTAGAATAATCGATAAGTGACTTTGTTTTATACAATTTTACGAAAGTTTCGAATTCGTTCAGGACATCTTCTTGTTCGTTTGTTTCCGTCGTGTCGCTTGTCGTGTCCTGACTATCAGGATCGGGTTCTATTGGAGTTGAGGGACTTTGAACGGGGTACGTTACTAGTTTTGATTCTGCTTGAAAGTTAGAGGAATCTTGGATGTGATTTATCTTTATGCGGGAAAGAGCGTCTGCATTTTTATTAATGCGGCCGGGTTTATATTCGATTTCGTATTCGTATTCTTCAAGCTTCAGTCGCCAACGTGCTAGGCGGCTACCGGGGTCTTTTATCGAAAAGAGCCACGTTAAAGGTCTATGGTCAGTTATTAGTTTGAACTTTCGACCAAATATGTACGGACGGAAGTGTTTCACGGCCCATACTATAGCTAAAAGTTCACGCTCTATGGTTGAGTATTTGGTTTCGGCTTTACAGAGGGTCCTTGAGGCGAAAGCTATTGGTAAGTCTTTGCCAATTGGGCCTTGTGAGAGCACGGCGCCGATGGCGAACGCGCTTGCATCAGTGGTGAGTAGAAACGTTTCGTCGAAGTTTGGGTAGATAAGTACTGGGGTCGAAGTGAGGGCTTGTTTCAATTCCTCGAAGGATTTGTGACATTCTGAGTCGAAAGCAAAAGGGACATCCTTTTGTAACAATTTGGTGAGGGGCTTGGATAGTTTCGCGAAATTACTTATAAATCTGCGATAATAACCTGCCAACCCGAGGAAGGATTTGATTTCCTTCTGGTTAGTGGGTTGCGGAAAGTTTTGGATGCACTGTACCTTATCGGGGTTTGGTTTTACTCCTTCTTTAGTTATGAGGTGACCCAGGTATGCGACTTCTTTACGAAGGAACTCGCATTTATCA
Organism: Rutpela maculata; assembly: GCA_936432065.2. Lineage (NCBI taxonomy): Eukaryota > Metazoa > Arthropoda > Insecta > Coleoptera > Cerambycidae > Rutpela > Rutpela maculata. Next base: position 119,562,510 of record OW386286.2, read on the forward strand.
GGTTGGATTTTTAAGTTAGCATTTCGAAGGCGTTTGAACACTTCTGTGAGACGAGAAATGTGTTCGTGAACTGTCGGGGAATATATGATAATATCATCCATATATACCAGACATCTCTCGTTCTGAATGCCCATGAGGATGTTGTCCATAACCCTTTGGAAGGTGGAAGGGGCGTTTTTAAGGCCAAAGGGCATACGAACGAATTCATAGTGCCCGTTGTCTACGCTAAATGCACTTTTCGGGATGTCTTTCGGGTCTATCTCGATCTGGTGGAACCCAGAGGCCAAGTCCAATGTTGTGAAGTACTGGCACTTGCCTAATTGATCCAGGAGATCTGAGATGTTGGGTAGAGGGTATTTATCTCCTACAGTTAACTCATTGAGTTTTCTGTAGTCTACAACTACACGCCATTTTGGCTTACCCGAAGCATCAAGTTTCTTAGGGACAACCCACACTGGAGATGACCAGGGGGAGTTAGAGGGACGAATAATATTTTGTTCTAACATTTTGGATACCTGCGTTTTGACTTCTTCTTTGTGTATCTGGGGGTATCGATACGATTTTGTAAATACCGGTTTCGCGTCATTGGTATCTATCGCGTGTTTAATTTCATTGGTGAAGGTTAGTTGGTCACCTTCAAGATAAAAAATATCCGCATATTCTAGACAAAGTTGAGTTATTAGTTCATTTTCTTCCATGTTTAGGTGGTCTAGACGGAGTTGGTTTTTTATTTCATAATGTCTGTCTACGAAAGTTTGGGAGGTTTCTTCGTCTATATAATTCAGTGAGAAATTTTGGATTGGTTCTAGTTTTAAATTTGAAAAATTAACGGTTTTGGTTACCGCGTTTACGTTTAATATAGAGGTAATAAATTCACCTTTATCGTCTATCTGAACTATCGCGTTAGGAAGTCTTACCTTGTCTACTTCGGTAGCTAGCAGTATAGCTTCCGTATTGGACAAGTGACATTTAAGTTTGGTAATTTGTTCTATACGTGGTTCAACTGAAATTATATTTGATATATTACGAGTGGTATCACGATTATCTGGGTTTGGGTAATTTTGTACGTTTGGCAGACCCTGGTCTGTGACTTTGTGGATCGGGATTGTTTTGAAATTTGTTACAAGTTTTTTGTTTTTTATATCCACTATACAATTGTAGTGTTCTAAGAAATCAGACCCTAGGAGTCCATCGAATTCTATGTCAAGATCACATACATAAATTTTGAATGGTTCATTGTTGTCAAACGGGATAAAGACGGCTTCGTTAATATTTATTTTTTGGTCAGTTATGCCTTGGATCGTAATGTTTTCCGGACATCTCCTACTATAATTTTCACAAATTTTGGGTTTGAATATGGATAGTCCTGCGCCCGTGTCGATTAATAATCTATGCGTGTTAGTAATATCATAGATATAATACAAATTTTTGGATTTGACAGACAATAAGGGGCTTATAGGAACTGTTGTTCCGGGAAGTTGAGATTTGGGTTGAAATTGTCCAAGTTCATTTTGCCAAATTGGGTTTGCAATACTGTCATCTCGGGGTCTCCTGTTTTGTGATAAGGCGGGTCCGACTGGGCATGTGGGCCTGATCGAAAATCCCGATTATATACAGGTGTTGTATCGAAAGTGGATTCGTCCGTGTAATAATTTTCGGAGGGACTATTAGCAGTATAATAGTCTTCGTTGCTGTTGTCGTATTCCGAAGTATTAGCTGTATAATAGTTCGGACTTGTGTAGGGGTTATTATCAGTATAATATCCCTCGTTAATATTTTCGTAAGGGTTATCGTGAACGTAATAACTTTGATTTTGTTGCTCTAGATTTTCGGGTTCAGTATTTTGATTGAGGTGAAGCGTTTTTCTATTTGAATTTGGTCTATAATAATTAGGGTTAGGTTGAATCGCAGGTGGTCTTGCATTATTGAAATTTGGGTTTGGTGCAATGACGGGTGGTCTTTGTTGCTGGAAGTTTTGTGAGCTTCCAGGATTTTGGTTATAGTAGTTAGGTCTTTGTTGTTGGAAATTTTGCGAATTTCCAGGATTTTGATTATAGTAATTAGGCCTAGGATAGATTTGCGGAGTACCAAAATTTGGTGGTCGAGAACTTTGTTGTCTCTGACGACATTCATTAGCGACGTGTCCCGTACGTTTGCAAAATGAACAATGTCTTGCAGGTAAGGGGAAGTTTTGGTTACGCGTGGGAGTGATTGCACTATTGTTGCGATTGGTTTTTTGCGTTTCAAAGTAATTTAATTGGAGTTCTTTTCGAACTCTCGTTATTGCTTTTAGCATATTCTCAGGGTCGCTTGCCCTAACAACATGTGCAAGTTTGGGTTCTAGTCCCGTGAGTAGGGTGTTCAAAACCATGCCCTCAGTTAATTGCGTTTGGGCTTGTTTTTGTGCCGCTGTTAACCGCTGTTTATGAACAGAAGCATGCATTTTTGCTTCGTGGGTTTGCAAGCGCGCAATAAACGTGAGTGGAGATTCACCGGGAAGTTGTCGCATTCTTTGCAAGTCTTGTATTAAGGAGGTTAGGTCTCTACTATCACCGAAATGATTCTCTAAAAGAGTTTTAATTTCTTCCCAATGAGTGGGATTTCTAGAGTTCACTAGTTCAGCTGCACGGCCTTTTAATTTGTTTTTTATGTGAACAGTTAAAAGTACCACCTGATTACCAATTGCCATGCCAAAAGCAGTTCTACATGAATTTAAAAATGTATTTAAATTTATTTGATTACCGTCATATTCAGGAATAATTGAAAATATTTCGCTTAATTTATATGGTTCAATAGCGTCTGGTTGATGGTGAGGTTGAGGTTGAGGTTGAATTAGTGGTTGTGGCTCTTGTTGTTGTTGGTTTTGTTGCTGTTGATGAGCCATATTTCTGGTAGTTACTGGCATAAACTAATTTTAATTTTGGGATACTTAGACGTATTTTACTTATAACAAAGGACAACAGAACTGTTCTTTCCACGGCAATACGCACAAGAAATGGTGCGATTATTAATTCTAATTTAATTTGCACTTAAAACGAGATGATTCAATAAGTACTTACAAGTAATAAATCTTCATTTATAGAAGTAGGTCCTTTTTTGATTGAGGGATTGGAATCCGCCGCCCGTCGTCAAAGGTCTCCTTGTTCCGGCGATCCTTTCCTGAAGTTAGGCCCTTTTTGGGGTGTTCCTTGTTCTTCTGGGAGGTTTTCGTTGGTTAGGCTCTTCTTCCAGGCGTTATTACCAATCCTACCGACTGCGCCACTTTTATATCACTTAGAACTTGATTTGCTTTTTAAAAACTTTTATTTTGGTTTTACACAATATTTTATATTATATTTGGTTTAGATATAAATGTTACAATAGTTAATATGCTTGGTATAAAGATTAAATGTATACTGACTGCAGATGCGTCTCTGGGTGATATTTATAACATACTGCTATCAACGTAGGCACATGCATTTCTCGGAATTATGCTATGCCAGCGTTTTACATGAGAAAGCTTTGTTTTAAAAGGAAGTTGTTATCGCTTTAGATAAGGTATATCAAATTATATCACGTACCGAGATAAGGATATAAAGTTACTTGTTGGATAAGATACTTATGCATTTGAATGAATTAATACAGTTTGTTTAGCATATAACATAAATAACTCAAAAACTATAAGTTTTTACAAAAAAGTTGTCATTACCAAAATTGAGGCTAATAAAAGAACGAATAAATTCCTTCCTTAAAAAAACCTTTTAATATTAATTCAAAGTGAGCTATAGGTAATTGAATGTATATTTTTTTTCGGCGAGTACTCAAATCTAAGTATTCAAGCTTAAATAACGGGAAAACGATGCATTTTATAAAATATACTTACTGAACACTTTTCAAAGTACTCAAAAATACCTATCAAATGAGCTGTAGAAGAAGTTGATAGCATCAAAATTAAGCAAGTTATGATGAAAATAAGAGGACCCTTTCGAATTTTTTAGGAAAAAGTGAAAAATAAAACCTACAAAAATTAAAATTTTTAGTAATCTCTATAAGACTTTCTTCTTTTAGCATAAGTAATGACTTTAAAAATTTTGACCGGTTTAGAATGCATATTTTTGAAAAAAAATATGATTTAAAAAATCAGAATTTTTCAAATTTTCGCAAATTTCATTTTCTTTTGATAATAGCTCCAAAAATACTCGATATACGCAAAAAATAATAGAGAACGAATTTGAGTTTTTTTTTAACAAAGATTTTAGTTTTTTTTTATTTTTGTAGGATAAAAAATAACCGAGATAGAAACGTTTAAAGCCTAAATTTTACTGCGAGAACCATGTAACCGGGGCCCTTTAACCTTTTATCTTTTAAAAAATAAGGGTTTTAAAAGATTAAATTTAATACGATCTTATAGCCCTTGAAATTACCTTTCAAATGGTTTTTGGATGAACCTGATATCATAAAAATTAACGGAGTTATTGTAAAAAAACCAATAACATTTTTTTGGAAAAATTTTGGAAACAAAGACATTCTTCCAGTTGACTGGGGATGGTGCAAAATTGGAGAGTCTTTGTTTCCAATTAAAAATCCCAATCCACCTGCTCCAGAAGAACTGTTAAAAATGATTTTTTGCAACTGCGGCGCTTCTTGCGGGTGTCGAAGAGTAGGGTTATTTTGCAATGCAACCTGCGGATCATGCAGTGGGGGACAATTGCCAAAATAGCCCTCCAATTAATGAAGAAGGAGAAGTTGGTGAAGAGAGCTCTGATGAAGAGTGAAAAATTAATTTAATGTACTATTAATATTTGATTAATTTATGAAACATTATTTAAATAAAAAATGAATAAACTTTTCATATATTTTAATATTTAATTTAATACATTTTCCTCTTAATTAATAAATTAAATTTTTATAAGTCACATAAGCACTGAAAAAATTGTTTCCAACGTTAAATTATGCTTTTTGTGTGGAAAGAATAATATTAATAAAGTTTGAAATATATTAATAAAGTTTATCATAAGTAATAAAAAAGATTCTAAATAATTAAAGCTATTAAAGCTGATAAAAAAAATTTCCATTATTTTTATAACAAGTGGTAGTTTTTAAGGGTGGAAAATTTCGCAATAAATAAATAATTACTTTAATACTCAGTAAATGAGATTTCAATTCAGTAATGTATCATTCAAATGATTAAAGTTTCTTGAAACCAATTTTTTCAATGATTCTGCATTAAGGGGGTGGTTTTTAAGGGTTGAAATTTCACAGTCAACCAAAAATTATATCATAAACATTAAACAAATCGTTTGTGTAATGTTAATATGCGATTTCATATTTCAGAAATACAAAAAATGATTTTTTCATGATTTTCGATTTCAGGGGTTAAAAAATTAATTAAAATCATAAATCATACATATAAGTGTTGAAAAATATTTATTTTATCTAATTAAACGAGATTACTTACGCCAGAATGCTTAAATCTGCATTTTTCCCATTTTTAACAAATGGGATGGATTTCACCCCTGAAATGCAAAAAGCGCAAGTCGAGCATATGTCACTTTTGAAGTTGACGGTAAAATATACTCAATCCCAAATTTTCATGCAAATCGATGGAGGTTCACCGAAATCGGAGGTAATAGTTGATTTTTACCTTCATTCACTGTACTAATTATCATATATGTGATAATAAACATTTATTTAACACGCAAGATTTTCATATTCGAAATCGAGTTCGAAATCATCAGGGCCATGATAGTGGTATACAAAAAAAGGGGGGTCTCCTCCTAGATGTCACGGGTCATATTTATATATGAGCGGAATTCACAAAATATTGTATATACAGTATAGACTTGGCATAAGTATAAGTTTCTCTCTTGGACAGTGTTTCAGACAGAAATTCTGGCTATATTCGAATGTGTATGCGAGAATATTAAACAGCGGTATGTGAACCAGCAATATCCATTGCGAAGCGGCACTAAAAGCATTAGCCTCGAGTCAGGTGTCTTCCAGACTGATATGGGACTGCCACGAAGAGCTCAAAATTTTGCAACGGTTTACCAAAAATTTGCAAATACATGTTAATGTGTATTTCAAATGTTGGGAATACTATAGATCGAAGCTTTGGGAATTATTAAGCGAAATTTTGAATGGAATCGAATCTGAGCCCCCACCCCGTACGAGCTTCTTAATTACATGTGTTAAAAATCACCCCCTTAAGAAGCTTCTTGTACGAGTCTTTACTATTCTAATAATTCTATTTTTATTACAAGCATTTATTTAACTTGCTTTGCATGTATGTTAGTTTATTAGTATGTTTAGTTCAAATATGGCAAGTTAATTTTGAACCCCTTAGCAGCGTCAAACTGAGCTGAAATTTTGCACACACGTGTAGTTCTGGTGACAATACAATAATATGGTACCAAAAAGTGTGTTTTCAGTTTTAACATTATAATTTGATTGAATAGTGTATTCATTCGGACGTTGTATTCTAAGAAATGGCGAAGGATTCGGTTTAAACTATAATTTCTATATCGAATAGTGCATTCACTCAGACGTTGCATTCTAAGAAATGGCGGAGGATCCGGTACTTTTAATTTTAAGTAAGGACGACGCAATGAATATAAAATAATTAAGATGCAACTAAAAATTTAAAAATTAAATTAAATGAAAAAAAAACTTTTTAAGATTTTATTATTATCTAGGTGTACTAAAACTGTTAGCGATGTCTGAATTCTTCGCGGTTCAAGACACACGCAATTTTACTAATTGAATGTATTATGTATAGTTAGTATGTATGACTACTACCTAGTGTGATATAAAAATAAAAATTAGACAATTCTGATTGATGTAATCTCTCACCAATTTTCTATAATTCTAAAACGAAAAAAGTGAGTTATGTCGAATTAATTGTCTTAAAAGCTTGTCGCGTAAATAGAAACATAAATACTTACTTAGGCACTTACAATCTCAAAATGAATGCCTGTATGAACTTCTCGGGCGCGACAAGATTTTATATATTAATTATACATATATATATATGGTATAGGACAGTGCTTCCAGCACTATTTATAAGGTTGGTAACATGTGAATTGAATAGAAACTTTCTATCCAAGATAACTTCAGGGCAATCTATTTTATCAAACCCGTTAAAGTTTTTGTTATTTATCTTAATTTCTCGTGATTTTAGTAGTCCATTTAGTTAAGTAGACTGGGTGAGTTTTGAGGGTACTAATCGTCTTCCCATTTGTTAAAATATGTAATGGTTGCGTCTGTCTGTCTTTGCTCATAATATAAAGCTATTCCAAGGTCGTTAGCATAGCAGTAACGTCAGTTGTATAGGTTGAATAGGCTCGGGCCAAAGTGTAAGCCTTGGGGGATGCCCAAATAGATATGGATTAAACAATAGTGCTCCTAGTTAACTACTTCTCTAAATTATCGAAATGAGATATAAAACTGTGTCGTTTTGATAGCACGAGACGAAAAACCGGCGACATGGAGCTAAAAAGTGGCCCAGGGTGTCAGAGCTTGTCGAGATCTGAGACGACAAATCTCGTTAGTAGACCTGGATTAAGGTTGGTGATGACAATTTCTGCAGCTCTGAAGAGCTGAGCAGTGTAATGGCTAGTGCGGAAACCGAACTGGAATTTACTGAGAGTGCGTTTTGCGTTCATGTATGCCTGAACACGAGTGAGAAGAATGATGTCAAGAACTTTGGTAAGGAATTGAAGAATGCTAATGGGCCTATAATGGGCGAGGTTGTTTCTGGTTTATTAGGTTTAGAGATGTTAACTATGTTTACGATCCGCCATATAAGTGGACAACATGAGTTAAATAATTTGGTTAATAATAGGTAGGGTGGGAGAGTGTGTTTTTACAAAGGAAGGGGTGTTGTCCTGCCCAGGGGCTTTTTAGGGTTAACAGTGTTCATGACCGCTCTGTTATATGGCGCAAAAAAAAATTGGACCGCACTAGAGGGGAAGGGTATTTGAATCAGTGCTTGGATAACCTACCAAAATCTAAATTTTAAAACTGAGGCCCAGGTTCCCTGCCAATTTCAGGAGTCACAACCGTACGGATATCCCTATTCATGCATTTGGGGCAGAGTTTCTAAACTCAGTCGAAAAATTATAAAAAAAAAAGGCCGACAAAGGAGCGGCCATGGGCGTCGACCGAAAAATTTTAGAATCATTTTTTAATTTTTGGAATAAAGTGAATAATATTTGACTACTTTATATTAATTGATAGGTATGATGTAAATTATTTATTTATAATAAATAATTTTAATTAAATTTACAACTCCTCAAATGATTCAATAAATTATAATTATAGATCCATCAGATATCATGAAATTGAAATATTAAAGTTATATATGATCTGACTAATGTAACTAATGCAGTAGGCATCGTTAGGTGTTCATTTTAAATTCCAAAAAGGTCGACATCATCAACACCTAAATATGATTTCTATATGATTTCATCGATATTTGGGCATAATTAGGTGTACTATTTTATGTTTCATTATTTGCCTCACGATACTTGCTTTAATATCGGAATTTGGAAACAATATGCTTATATACGAACAGACGAGCTGACGGAAAAGCACTTTTATTTTCGATTGTTCCCAAGTTATAAGGACATTTTGTATTTGTGACGTCATTGTGGAGTTGAGGGGCGTGGCTTAATGCTAGGCTAATCCTCGAGTAAAATGTGCGGGTGGTCTAAACCGACACAATACCTACTACGGCGTCAGCGGTTCAATATTTTCATATTAGTCTAAGAGCCCGAACTATTCCAAGGCTCGGTGATCTCCGATATAGTCAAAACTTCATTCTAGGGTAGTCTTCACCTTGCCTCATCCGTAAATTAAGAGGTTGTCAGACATTTTCAGGACAGGGCGGAAAAAGGGAGTCACTTCCGGAGCCCTTAAAAAACTGTTTTTATCATCATCGCTTAACAACTCAAATTTTGTTTTATTATATCGAACTCGGTTTCCTGATTATGAAAATACCTATTTGCTTTACAACGGTGATAAAAATACATTTTTTATATCATTTTAGAAGAAAAAAAATTATATGCTCAGGATTTCAACGGCGAATTTCCGCGGTCTTACATATATGCGCCTAGCCAGATCCCGGTCTGGAGCCAGTTACAATCACGGTGCAGCGTCGTGGTGAATGTGCGGCTGGGCGGCTGAACGGAAGATAATTGTGAGTTAGCACTCCTGTCTTAAAAATACTAAAAACTTAAAGCTAACAATTGATTATGTATAGCTTGTGGAAGAACTTTTAGAATATTAAAATTAAACATTGGCGGTTTTTATTTACGGTGCACTGCACTTCACTATTTACAGATTCTGATTGCTGATACGGGAAAAACTCAACGAAAAAACCTGTTCGAGCTAAAGACATCCTTCGTACTGGTAATTATACCGCCTCCAGGAAGGTAGGATGAAAGGGAGGTTGTTATTTAAAATGTCTCGATTTTTCTAGAAGTTATTGGCCGAGGGGATTCTGAAAAGGGGACAAAAAAAGGACAAAAGAATAAAAATTGACAAAATTAACAAGAGAGATGACTAAAGGGAATGACGAGGGGTTTGAGGTAGGTAAAAATTGGTGAAAAGGAAGAATTATGGTATAGAAAAGTGTGGTTACGGTAGTTGCCGAAAGACAAGCAACCCCTGGTATGGTAATGGGTGTTTCAGGTCGAAAAGTATGGCATTATGCTGTCTGATTCGTGTTATGTCGCGGGTTAGCGGACTATCGCCCAGTTTGAATTGGTAGAATTTTTGCGATATTTCCTGGACGTAATCCGCTAGTGGGGTTATGTCGTGACAACGTGCGTAGAGATCTCTGAGGGAGGTGTACCTACCAGAGTTCGAAATGAGGCGCACAAAGAGCAATGTTAAAAGAAGGACTTCTTTGGCCCATCCGTGGTAAAGTGTGGAAGCCATCTTTTTTTACTAATTTTACGATTCTGTATAGGGTTGGCAAGGGCTTCTACCGGTTTTAACCAGCCAACCTCAGTATTTTCATACTTCGGAAACGAGTTCCATATATTAAAACAAAATTTGAGTTGATAAGCGATGACGGTAAAAGCAGTTTTAAGGGCATCGGAAGTGACCCCCTTTTCCGCCCCGCCCCAGAAATATCCGACAACCTCTTCATTTTCGGATGAAGTAAGGTCGAAACTACCCTAGAATGAAGTTTTGACCGTATCGGAGATCATAGAGACCTGAAGTAACACGGGTTCTCTTACTATATGCCATTGCACTGTTTTCTGTCTCAAAAGGCCTTAAAAAATCCACACTTAATAAATTAATATTTAAGCAAAATGACAAGAAAATTTTAATGATATTAAAATAACAGAAATATCATACACACCTACGGCACTGCTACTGGCACATTGAAGTACTGACTGATACAAAGTGACACGCTTCTAATGTTGCCAACCATCGATTACTTTCGTTTGAAGCAGACTACCGCAAGCGCGCAACATATATGTTGGCTGTAGTCTTATACGGGTCTCGTCTGTAATAGTCTGGGAGGTAGTGTCAAATTTTAGAGGTGATTTTGGCACGATTTCTATGAGTTTATGATGATAGTTAATACGTGTTGGAGAACTAAAATTGATGTTAGCTGGCGCGACTCCGTGACTTTTGGGCGTGGGAGGCTGCGAAAGTTGTAGAAAAAAAAATTTTTGGACCATTTTGGCAAAGATGAAAAAGTATGAATGATTAATTTATGAAACGCTGATCTTAAAAAAATATGTCAGCTGTATCGGATCCATGGAAAAACGTATTAGCTGACCATGTAAACATGTCGGAAAATTCAGAAAAATCGGAGCATTTTGGCAAAGCTGAAAATTTTATATATTAAACTTTATGATTTAATAATTGCATTAATATGTGTCAGCTGGTATTCCGATGTGGCAAAACATGTTAGCTGGACTTTCAAATTGTGGCGTAGCGTTTAGTTGGGCACAACGCGCGTCAGTTTCGTGACTCAGCTAACGTATTTTAGGCAGCTTTTGAGAATGAATCGTATCAGTTTATTTTTTATTATAATTCTCATACATACTGCTCTGCCAACCCTAAAGCTAGGGTTGGGTTTCAGAGTGCAGATGGTCTATATTTTGGAGGCAAGGCTGTGAAACGCTGGTAGCATGACCGATGATACATGTGATTCTCATTTATTGTTGTTGGTAACACTACATTATTCAATGATAAATTGTTCCTTTCATGAATTTCTAGCACACTCTTACACTTGTTTAAAGTAGTGTTTGTGAGTGACGTCAGCGGTTGCATGCATTTGAAACAAATTATACAATAAGGCTTCGTCATTTTTGTAAATGACACAACCACACTATGTTGGAGAGCGATGCCCAAAAACTGTAGCTATTTACAGAATGCTGTTAACAAATTGATTCTGTTACTAAAAATTTTCCCTAATCATCAATAGGAAAATGTAATTTATAAAAATTATGACTTATTTAAAACGAAACTGTTGAAATACAATGATGTTATAAACATGTCAAATCAGCTTCTTCCCCTCAATAATAAAAATAGACCGTTCTATTTAGCCACCTTCGCGCATCGATTGGACAGGCAAATAACTCACAAGGGAGTTATTTAACTTACGTTATTTGTTTATGGATACTATTAATTGTTCAAAAATAGTTCATTAATAAATATATAATCTAATACGCACGAGTAGGTAAACAAATCTATTTTATCACTAGAAGTTTTCACTCATATTTAATTTGAAAAAATAATTATAAAAAATCATCAATTAGATTTATTACGAAAATTATTTACTGCACAAATAATCATTTTGTAGATTTTCTGAAAAGATAATGAAATCATGGAATATTTATGATTGAGTTATTCTTAGATTAAATAAAATATTTCCAAAAAGCGTACGTGCATAAAGAGATTTTTGTATATATTTTTGAATAACATTTCGAAGGCTACGCCGCACTTTGAAAGTCCAGCTAACAGGTTTTCTCACATCGGAATGCCAGCTGACACCAATTAATACGATTATTGAATTATAAACATTATATTAAATTTTCAGCTTTGTCAAAATGCTCCGATTTTCCTGAATTTTTCGACATGTTTACATGGTCAGCTAACATGTTTTTCCATAGATCCGATGCAGCTGACACATTATTTTAAGATCAACGTTTCGTAAATTAATAATCCTTTCTTTTTCAGCTTTGCCAAAATGGTCCGAAAATATTTTTTTTTACAAGTTTCGCAGCCTCTTCTCATCTTAAGTCACGGTTTTGAGCCAGCTAACACTTCATTCCTTAATAAGCTATAGAACAATAAGCTATGTTAAAAAAATCAGCTTTGCCAAAATGCTCCATTAACATTTGGCACTACCTCCCAGACTATAATATTTAAGTACGATTTCGATGTTATTTCGTCTCCGAGAGGCTTTGCAGTGATTTATTCTGGTAGCAACGCTCTAGACTAATTGTCTCAATTAAGAATAGAAATGCTATGATATTGATTTTTTAATTATTTACAATTGTTATCTAAAAAATCATCGGTAAATTGTCTTAAAATTTTCGGTGAGGTTGAGCATCTTTCTGCCTGATATCGTTTTTTCTTATCAGAAACACAAATATAATTTTTATGCTGTGTGTTTTGTTTTGACGTGATATAACGATCTAACTTTGAAAACGATTAACTCATTTTCTAATCTGACAGTAATTTAAAAAAAAATATGCTCGTATGCGTTGCAGATTGAATTTTAAGCAGTAAAAAAGCAATAATTTCTTACAGTTTTATTATAATTTTCACCATCTGGAAGGCAGCCGCTCTAAACGTATATCAGTACAGAATACTCGTTATGTGAACTCACCAGTGGTACAGGTACATTAAGAGCGGCACGAGGAGGAATTGCTGGTTGAGAAACCACAGGAATAGGTGCGACCGGTACCGGCGTACCCTTCAGGGCGGTCGGTTGCGTTCCTTGGACATGAAGTCGATTTCTTAGCGTTACTAGTTCCGTGCTCAAACTCCTGAGGCGTTGCTGTAAATGCACTGCTTCGTTTGAAGATGATGCATCTGAAAAATTATAGCAGCTTAATAATAATAATATTAATCACAAGCCAACATCTCTTTTTTAGTCATACTAATAACAATTATGTAATAAAGTGTTAGAATACAATTGAATGTCGTTTAACTGTTAAGGCATCCCTAGGCGGTCAATAATATTGCATAATATTTGATATTGCCCAATATTATTACGTGTTTAGGCTCTATAATGTGTATATTGCACAAGTATTGACTGAATATTATGCATGTTTGAAATTTATTGAGCAGTGTTGAATTATAATATACGTGTAGGGTGAGTTTTGCGCAATATTCATTCAGTAGAGCTTGTAGCTTGTATGATCCTGACGAAAATGCATGCATTTATTTTAGAATTTTAAAAATTGATATCGACAATTCCAAGTTTACCGAAAGTTAAAAGTAAAGAATACCCTGATAAGCACTTAAAAATGAAGGATATAAGGAACTAATAGAAAAATATAAAGAGATCGACGCAAAATTCGAAAAAGAAATTGTAAAAGAAAAGTTGAATTCAGTTTTTTTAACGTACCAATCTTTAGACCAACACCATTTTTTGGTATTTTACAAGCAAAATGTAATACAACTCCCAAATGAGCTCTCCGATTATATAATATTTTAGCTCATCTATTTCCAAAACTTAACTGAATATTGCGCAAAAATATTGAATCGTTCGAAGTCAACAACATTGTGGAATACAATTTTGCGCGATATATATATATTGCGCAATATTATTGACGATCTAGGGACGCCTTTAAACAGGCTGTAGTTAGGGATCTACGGTCTCGAAATCGACAGGGGGAGGGGGGGTCGACTATATTTTATTATTTTTCTCTCAATATCCTGCTTACTATTATTATTATATTATTAAATTTTAACGAGGTGTTCTTTCAACCTTTTCCTTCTATATAATCAAACGAAAAGTTCTTTTCGCACGATACATTATTTAAAAAATATATAGAAATCCGACCATTTCGAACAAGAATTGTAAAGTGCATCGTGAAATATAAGATGCGAAAACCATTTTTTTATTAAAGTTAGAAGTGCGCTGCATCGGACTAAAGTGGGGTTTAAATGACCGGAGAAAACTTTTTATTTGAATTTTGTATATGATTATTAGTTTTTCCCTACTAGAGTACTAGAGCTAGTAAGAGAGCGTAAGCTGTAACACTGGTGATAACGTAGTTGTTGCAGTTTTTACAGGTAGTCAAGAAACATTTTTGTCCGGCTTTTATTAACTTATTTTTGTAAAATGAACTTTACATGGTGTTTTATAGTAAATATTTTGAATCGTTTTAATCATGGAAGATGAAAGTGTCTTAAATAATTAATTCACAGATTTCTTATGTTTGTTGGGTATTTTGCCACAAAAAATCCCATAATATTCCCATGTATTTTTCGACGCTGAATCTGAACCTGATAATAGAAAAAGCCGTATACCCCTAAATTTTTGCGTTACAGCCAAAAATAACTCCCATAACGGGGTAAAACCACCATATACATCAGGATGAAGTGAATGGACACAAATTCATTGTGGAAAACGTGAATATACAATTTCCATATTCAGTGGTCAACTTCCCAAATACTAAACGAAAACCAACCACATAATGGGGTAGAAACTACTCCCATATAAAAATAAAGTACATACATGCCAATAAATCGTAGAAAATGTTAAAGTTTTTATAGTTTGGAGTAAAGTGTATGAGTCTGAGACGACTGTAGCTAGCTCTAATACTATGATGCAAAATCACCTGTATACGTAAAAACGAATGACATGAGTGCCAATTCATTGTGGAAGAAGTAAATTTTTAGTATGCTGAAGTCCGGAATACTGCAGTGTCATCGGCTTGGCCGAACCCCACTTTTGAGAACACCTGATCATGTTGCAGATGTACTTGACGTATTTTTTATAGTCCATAATTCTATCGATCTCCCGTGGGGTATTGAGCAGCCCGTTTACAGGTATAGGATTCCTTCCCATGACAGTTCCTCGTAGCCCAGTCATCTAAATTTCATTCCTTCTACAGATTAATACATGATTCTGATGTTGTTGGACGTCGTTCTTTTATTCTCCCGAATTTCATATTTCCACTTTTGCATCCAACTCTGTACATTGATGGAGGCTCTTTCATCCACAGTGTTGTCGTTACGTCTGTTCAATTTGGATTCGTTGTCTTTTTACTTCCACATCCAGTGGAAGTGTAACGACAAAAAAATTTTAAAAAATTTTTATTGTTCAAATAGGCTTAGAATGTCATGAAACGTCGAGAAGTTTGAGCGAAAAAAAAATTTCTGTCTGTCGGTCTGTCTGTAACTTTTTTTGTACGCACGTTTACTCTGGAACCGTTTAAGATATTGACTTGAAATTTGGTACACATATGTACTTTTACGAGATCTGGAACTAGATTATACTTTCATCTTATTCCGTTGAAGGGATGGGGGTAAATTGGGGTAAATTTGGGGTAAATAGGTAAATCAAGCAGGTAAGAGCCCATAAAATTAGTATTTATTATATATAAAAGTTAAGGTCTCAAAAAATTTTTTGGCATTAGCCACCCCCATTACTACCCCCACCTCATTATTAAAGGGGGTGAAAAAAAAAATAAAATTGTAATTTAGCGTGTATACAAGAACCTATGGCCTCAATTTTTTTTACGTAATCCACTACCACCCCCATCCCTCAACCACCACCCCAACCCCCACTGTCGATGTGACATATCGTTTTATAGGTTTTTGGGGTAGGCGATTTCAAATATCATGTTATAAAGTTACTTCGAGTAATATGGATGCGCAGTAGTTTTCCCCGAGTATTATGGATGTGCAGTGGCTTTCCTCGAGTACCATCGATGCGCAGTAGGTTACCTCTAGTAGTATGGATGCGCAGTAGGTTTCTTCGAGTACTTAGGATGCGCAGAGGCTTTTCTAGACTACTATAGATGCGCAGTAGGTTACCTCAAGTAGTATGGATGCGCAGTGGGTTACTTCAAGTAGTATGGATGCGCAATAGGTTTCCCCGAGTATTATGGATGCGCAGTGGCTTTCCTTGAATACGATTGCTGCGCAGTAGGTTACCACGAGTAGTACAGATGCGCAGTAGGTTACCTCAAGTGGTATGGATGCGCAGTGGGTTTCCTCGAGTAAAATGGATGCGCAGTGGGTTTCTTCAAGAAGTGTGAATGCGTAGTGGCTTTCCTCTAGTAAATTGGATAAACAGTGGGTTACCTCGGGTAGTATGAATCCGTAGTAGGTTTCATTGAGGAAAATGCTTTATATCTTTGTCATGCTATTTTCTGTGTACTTCTACATCCAGTTGAAGTATACTAATGCAAGAAAAATTTTTGAAAATTTTCATTGTACGAGTAGGCTTAGAATGTCATGACACATCAATATTTTAAGTTTGAATAAAATAAATTTGTCTGTCGCGTCGGTCTGTCTGTTAGTCTTGTATCTTTTTGGTGCTCACGATTACTCTGGAACCGTTTAAGATATAGACTTAAAATATGGCACACGTATGTATTTTAACGAGATCTGGAACTAGATTATATATCGATCTCATTCCGTTGCAGAGTTAAAGGTAAATGGGGGTAAATAGGCAAATAGGTAAATCAAGCAATTAAGAGTGCATGAAATTGGTATTTGGTAAATATAAGAGGAGTCTTAGCTTTTTGGCAATAGCCACCTCTATTACCACCCCCACCCATTATTAAAGGGGGTGAAAAAATGTTGTGATTTAGTGTGTATATAGGAACCAGTCATCAAGAATTTTTTCATTTCATTCACCCCCATCACCATTACCACCCCTACTACTGATGGGGCATATCATTTTATGGGTTTTTGGGGTACACGATTTCAAATATTATACTATTAAAGTTCCATAAACAATTATTTCCACTTAGTGGAGTGCAAATATAGTATTTTCGTTGTAAGAGACCTAGATAGGAAGTCTGGATGTGGAAGTAGTGATTCCTTAGGCAGCGGTTTTTTATTTGCTGTTTGTCACTGTTAAATCTACTTTTACCCTCGGTTTTAAAATTACGTTTGTTGCATGTTGACTTGTTGGTTGTTATTGTTACTTCTTCTTTTCTCTACAATTTTACGTTTGCGGTTGTTGCACATGATGGCACTCTATTAGTTAAAAAAAAATGAGGAACACCACAGACAGCCAGTGAGAAGATCATTTGAAGACAAGAAATAGAGGTATTTCAAAAAGAGGTATTTCTGTGCCCAAAAATAAAAAAAACAATATTTTTCAATTTATTGCCATTTCTGTACTCTGTGCTGTGCATTTATATGCGTATCGGTGTTTTCCACCCTTTTCTAGGGTATTTGTGGGTAACGAGTGGGACACAGAGGTAGGAGTCATTCCGGATTCATACACTTTAGTCCAAACTCTAAAAACTTCAACATTTTCCACGATTTATGGACATTTGTGGACTTTACTTTGATATAAGGTTAGTTTCTACCCCATTATGGGGGTGATTTCGGGTCATGACTGAGGGTGGCGATTGAAGTCACTACAGATTAATGTCCCGTACTCTACACTATAAACTTCATCATTCCCCACGATTTATAAGCATTTATGTACTTTTTTATATAGGAGTAGTTTCTACCCTATTATGTGGGTGGTTTTCGTTTAGTATTTGGCAAGTTGGTAGAAATTGTACGTTATTCATGTTTTCTACAATGTATTTGTATCCATTAACTCTATCCTGATGTATACCTATTTTTGAGACAGAGCTGCCAAGTAGGTAATAACAATTGTAGTTTAGCTACAATTTAACTACTAACTACAAGTACTTATAGGTAGTTGTGAATACATTGGTATTGTATTGAGTATCCACCCACTACTCAAATTACTTTTTAAAAGTAGTTGAAACTACTAATGTAGTTTTAATTACTAAATTAGTTGCAATTACTGTTTTATGTGTTTTCATAGAATCTTTTTTATATGTTTTCCTCAGAAATATGCTTAATAAATATCAAGCCCAGTTGCTCAGTGGCAAAAATGGTCTGAGCAGCATACACCGCTGGTATTAAGTTGAGATGCTACAGTAAATTAAAGATTTTATTAATGTTACCTTCATAAGACATAAATCGAAAAGTTATTGGTAAATTTTTTTAAAATGATGCAGAGGTTAATACACAACCACCTGAGAGCACTAGATCGAGGAGAAACTTAAAAAATATAAATTCAATTTTGACGAATCGAACCCATCACGGTCACAACTAATACAGCCATCACCAATTATGACCAAAAAGATGAGAATACTGAATTGGGCAATAAAATAAAGTTGCAACTTCTAACATACTTATTATGGAAATTTTTAAGAAATTATTTGTATTTTATAATACTCCTTTGCCTTCATTAGCTCCTATGGAACGTCTGGTTTTGTTTGCGGGCATGATAAATCATTATACGATTCTAATTTTGAAATGCCTATTAGTAATGTTAAAAGCGAATGGCAATTTGTAAATGGGTTTTTGTGTTTTCCTCTAATTAATTAAAATTGTAATCTTAGTAGCCCAGTTTGTAGTGTTTTCTTGATCCCTCAATAATAAACTTTAATGATATTAAATAGTCATTAAATAACCTAAAAAGGTTGAAAATGGCAACATTGGAACAACATGTAAGTAAACTGTAAGGGTTTTACGTAGGTACACTTTGCTTGCACAGCGACATAGAAAAGCATTTTGTGACTTTTTGTAGCATATTGGCACAATCACTTTACAAATTATATAAGTACTATATTGGACTTTCCTTCAGGTTTCAGTGTGTTAAGTACACAGTTCTAGTGACCTAATTTCTTTCATGATGAAAAGAATTTCATGCTGTGTAAGTGTAAAGTGTACTACAAAAGTAGTTGTAAATATATTTAAGACACGTAGTAAAACTACTCTTTCAGAGTAAAAGTACTCGAGTACTTTTCAACTACAATGCATTCTTGTGATCATACCATCCTTCTATCTGTAATAATAAAAAAGTTTCTCGTTTACTATATTTTACATTGATTTTTCATATTTTTGTACATCTACTAGTTCATACATTTTTTATAAAAAAAATGCCTAGTAAAGTAATATTGCTTCACACAGCAAATAAGAAGAATATCAGGGGAAAATGTTTATAAAATTTTAAAACAATATCTCTAATAGCGCACGAGATACTGAGTCAGAAATAAAAAAATATTAATTTCCATGTTTTTTCCAGCTTTGACAAAAATATGCTTTCTCCTCCAATTTTGGAATTTCGAATTAATTGGTGAACTCGAAATTCGCATGTGGCAGAAAATTTTACGCAAGTATCTATTTTTCGTTTTTGTATATCCTTTATTCGACCTTAAAATGAAACTATGGAACGCTAGAATGTCTTCTACTATTGATTATCTCAGGCATACACAAAAAAACGTTTTTTTCCAGAGATCAGATTACCATATCCTCATGTATTTTTAAAAAAATATTGAACCGTCTTCAGAAACGGGCAAAAGAAGATGAAAATAAAATTTCACCATCACCCAGTTTATTGAACCTTTTATTACCTAATATCCATATTGAAGTCGGTTAAACATACATTTGAATTCGTTATTTGTTCATTTTTCCACCGACCCCAATACCGATATTAGGTGATAAGTTTCAATGAACTCGGTAACGGTGAAATTTTATTTCATAATTTTTAGCGACCTTTTTTGATTTTTTTTTTTTCACCATTTTGAGTGGTATTTTTATTTAGTTTCTAAACAGTAAAATATCCATCGTTTTGACTTCATAAGTTTTTACATTAGACTCGTTATCAGAGCCATATTGGATTTGCCATTTTGAATTCTTAACTTTTGACATCAGATTCATTTTCAGCTACTCTAAAATACCTATCTACCAATTCTGATCGAATTGCTTCCACTTCCAGAAGTATAGTAGTGCAAAAAAATGGTTGAAAATGTGTATTCTTTAAATAGACTTAAAATGTCATGAAACGTCGAGATTTTAAATTTAAGCAAAAAAAAATTATGTCTGTCGATGCGTCTGTCTGTCTGTAACTTTTTTGTGGGCACTATTACTCTGGAACCGTTTAAGATATTGACTTGAAATTTGGTACACGTATGTATTTTAACGAGATCTAGAACAGACTATACATTAATCTTATTCCGTTGAAGGGTTGAGGGGGAAATTGGGGTAAATAGGTAAATCAGGCAAGTAAGAGTCCATAAAATTGGCGTTTAATTTATGTAAGAGAAGATAAGGTCTCAAAAAATGTTTGGAAATACTCACCCCCATCTCATTTTTAAAGGGGGTGAAAAAAAATTATGATTTAAATGGTGCAAAATTTCGCAATTTGGACCTCCAATTCATGTTCAGGGATTCAAAATACAAGGTGCAAATGTAAGCATCAGCATTATAAACCACCCTTAACATGACACGCCGAAGATTCCGTATTTTTCTGTGAAATGGTTGGCACGCTAGAAAATTTTATAGTCATTAATGATATTCAATATAAAATTTGCTACAAATAAGGTTCTATGCATATTTCCGATAAGCGCAATGGTTTTCGTGCGACGAACGAACAAGTTAGAGGTTAGGCTCCGATAGCCGCAAGATTCGCATATTTTTTATCAAAATGATCCCTACCAGCATAGGATGATCCTCCTCGTTAAGAAAACAAAAAAATACAAGAATATTCTTTTATCTAAAATGCTTCCTAAACTCTCTACAGTGCTTTGAAAGTATGACTTAAAACAGACTTCCAAATAATTATTCAGTGGTAGTTGAAAATACTGACTTCAAACTTAGCAGTGAAAAGTATTTTAATAATAGCTACGTACATGAAAAGTTCCATCAAAAGCTAACCAGAGCGGGTTGGGGTGATAGAATCTTACAGAAAAAAAATATTTGCAATGGATTTTCGGTTTGCTGATTTGGATGCTCTATCTATAACTCAAACTTTTGTCCTTCTTCATTTTTTTTCGTACCTCATACTAGTCATGAATAAAAATTGAGGAACCATTAAGAAGCATTTTAGCGGAAAACGTTATACTTTTTTTTACCTTTTTTAACGGGAGGAATTATCTTTTGATTTTGTCGTGACATCATTGAAACACTCTGTAAATTGAGAACATGCGAATCGCCCGCCTAACGAGGCCCAACTACTTAGTGTCTATTGGAAATATGCATAGGACTTTATTTGTAGTAAATTTTATATAAAATATTATTAATGAGTATGAAATTTTCTGGGGGACCAACTATTTCGCTGAAAAATGCAAAAAACCGAGGCGTGGCGTATTGGGGTGTGGCTTTAAAGGTGAAGCTCACACTTGCGCCTTGGGTACTTTTTTGTTTCTGAAAACTAGCCATCTTACGCGTATTATTTTTAAACGACAAAACATAATTTATTTTCCATGTTTTTCATAATATCAATGGACTAAATGCTCTCACAAAGTCGACGCTTTAAATCAATTTAGATAGATGCACGTTATAAAGGAGATTACGATCTATAATTTCGTTCCTAGCGATTTTTCCTTGTAAAATCGGCCGTTATGAAGCTATTCGCTATGAGAAATCGCGTTTGACAGTTTTTTTGCTGTGCACTCCAAATTAAATTCGACAAATTGATGTTTACTGGTAAAAGTTAGAACATTGCACTTTAACTGTAATTTGTAATAAATATTAAAAGAAATTTACAAAAGTGTTCTCCATTACCGCCCAAATAGTTCCTAATAGAAAATGTTTACAAATTTTAGTCAACCATTGAAAAAGTTGCCTTCATATAATCTGCTGATACGAAATATTCTTTGTTGAAGAATTATCTAGGAACTAGTAACTTAATTTAACATTGTAGGATTGTTGTATAAAGAGCGATTGAGTGTGACGGCAGAAAAATAAGGGTTCAAAGGGCAGTGACCGTGCTCTTTCATCTAGCAGTGTAATAAATTTGCTTTTATTTTACCAAGAATCTCCTACCCAGCGCACAACTTTAATAGCAAGAGGCAGGCAATAGTAGCGTTAATTTAATATGCCACAAAGTGAAACTAAAAAATTAGATATCAGTGCTTTCATGGCCTATTTTACGAGTCTAGACGGTTAGTATTACCGTTGCTAATGTAAATGAGTTAAAATAAATACAAAACGAATATTATATAATATTTGGTTTTCTAATGTTCTAGTTACTAACGCTTAAGTAAAAAACATCCTAATGGAAAATAATTACCAAAAAAATCATTGAATTATTATTAAACAACGCACACATAAACAATACAACACAAAAAAAAGAACTGAAAACGGCAATAATTCCAATACATTAATTTCAATACACATCAATGCATATTACGGATTATCAGAAAAAAGAATTACAGTACACCATAAATCCTATAAAACTATTTTAACACCCTTTTCACTCCAATAAACAAGACTTTCCGCGTCGGTAAGCTAGGGAAATAAAAAGTAAAGCTTGGCGCATAAAAACAACCGGCATAATATACCAATGCTGTGTAACAACTGCAGTAGTACTCACGTAGGAAAAACGTCATAATTACTATAAAACAGCATAAGAAGTCACAAAATGTAGCAAAAAGTAAAATTGTTCTTAATAAAGACGTTCAAGAAAAGCACAGTTTAAATTTAACTTCTAGAAAAAGTATAAGAAATTAAGTGATTGATATGGAAAAAGATCAAAATAATAACGATAGAACTGATATACGAAATCTACAGATTACAAATGGAGAGTTGGCTGAATGGTCCTTAACCACCGCGACCTCCTAAAGATCTATTGTGATGCCCCTGTATAGTTATTCATCAGAGCACTTCATATATCAGACTCCGTAGCTTTGATAGCAACTTCTTAGTGTAGCTATCAGCTATCAGCTACAGTAGCGTGGCACATGGACTGAGGTTTCCTACTTCTCCTCTTAACAAAAGCTACATGTTGCATCCTCTGCCCATTAGATATATATATTAAGCCGACTGTGTCAAATTAGAAGGCCCACCAATCTCTGGAATGGTGGAGAAATTTTCTACGACAGAGGTAGGCGAAAAAGTTAATTAAAGAACATGGACAAAATTTACAGAAGACTTACTACGCTAAAACAGTAAGTCTGCTGTAAATTTTGTCCATCGTTCTTTAGTTAACTCTTTGGCCTATCTCTGCCGTAGAAAATTTCTCCACCATTCCAGAGATTTATTTTGTCTCATTAATTAATGAATATTCGTATGCATGGCTTAGCTACGCCGCAGAAGAGTTCAGGTCTTACTAAGACTTTAAGCAAATTTATCCCCTTTTCATTTCTCTGTCTCACTTGTCATACAATATTATATTCTGACTTAAGGACATTTCGAAAATCTACATTTATCAATGTATTTTGCCCAATTCTGGACAACGCTGACCGTTTCTCCCTGTATGAAATATGTAATGGTGGTAGATCAAGGAGGACTTCTAGTGTGGGAGCAAATTTTAAAACCACCATGGCAAGCAGTTAACAGCCTCATTTAGACAAAGAGCCAATAGTAATTTGAGTCTTTGAATTAAAAGTGGCAACATAAATTTATAGGAATAAAATTAAAAGGGGTGAAAATTTACTTTGAGTACCTTAAGTGGTACATGTAATTCTTTTCCACGTATAGGTTTTAAAAACAGTAATTGGAATTTGAAATCAAGGACAAAACAATTCGACAGCGTTTTCGATATATCGAGCCCAAAATGTGAGCAAAATGGATATAAAAACGATAAATTAAATTTTATCATCGATACCTCAGAATCGGATGGATATAGCGTACTGTGGTTAATGTCATTCAATTTACTCTTCTTTTTTGTATAAAAATTGTTGCTTTTTTAGCTCCGTAAT
Organism: Rutpela maculata; assembly: GCA_936432065.2. Lineage (NCBI taxonomy): Eukaryota > Metazoa > Arthropoda > Insecta > Coleoptera > Cerambycidae > Rutpela > Rutpela maculata. Next base: position 119,586,383 of record OW386286.2, read on the forward strand.
AGCGACCGCCTCTAGGCCACAAGCGTTTTTTTGAAACGCGGCAGTTTTTCGCTGATCCAAAATTGACTTCATTCCAACTGGGGCGTTCATATTCTTACTGAAATGTAAATGGTTCAGCTCTTTGTATATGAGTTCGTCAACCACATTTTTAGGCGTACATTCACCTGTAATTTTTCGAAAAAAATATTAACTAGATATTCTTCACTATTATATGCGTAAATGGTTCATCTTTTCATACAATTTGAGCTTTTGAAAACCTGATTGATTTTTGCACTGTAAAAACCCATTGATGGGGGTACAGAATCAAAATATAGCGTTCAGACTAAATATTTTTAGCTATATGTAAATGCAAATCTCAAAAGAGTTGAATTCCCATTTTCTCTTTTTAAGGGTACTTTACTTTTACAATTTTTAGGAAAACCCATGACCTGGGGGTATACAATCGATGTAAGTTGAAAAAGGAAATTTTCTGTTTCTCCATGACAATCAACGATATAGATATATTTCAAAGGGAATACCCTTGTTAATGTGTAAATAGCGACTTCATAAATAGCCGCTATTATAGATCAATATGTTGGATACATTTACTACGTCATCAATTTATTAGGTCTCCTTCTTAATATTCTTAACTAGATATTGATAGTTCATCTTCCTATAAAATCTGAGTTTACGTTTACGGGTTACTTTCACCTGTAACTGTTCAAAAGGAATCATTGACCGGGGTTATTTAGAATCGTTGCGATGCGTTTTTACTAGATATTCTTTACAATGTATAAATGGTTCATTTTTTACCAATCAATCAATCAATCAATCAATACAAATTTATTAATAGTTACTCGTACAGTAATGCGCCTGACCGGATCCCGGTTTGGAGCAATCCACGCAACCACGGCATGCAGCGACGTGGCGAATGCGTGGGTGGGCGGAGCGGGTTCGGTTCGGCTTAAACAATAATTGGAGAGGAGTGGTTAGCGCTCCTGTTTAACGATTAAAACTTAAAGCTAACAATTTATTTTGACAATATCAAGAAGTGATTTGAAATATTAAGGCTAATTTTAAAAGTAAAAACAAACTTAAAATTAGGCACATAGTGTTTTGGGTCGCGGCACTCGCGCACTGCGCACTTTTTCAGTTCTGGTTGCTGGTACGGGGAAAACTCAACGAAAAAACCCGTTTGAACTAGTAACGTCTTCGTCCGATGGTTAGACTGCCTCCGGAAAGGTAGGGTGGAAGGAAAGTTGTGATTTAAATTGTTTGGATTTTCAAGAGGTTATTGGTCGAAAGGGGATTTTGAAAAGGGAGACAAAAAAGGACAAAAGAACAAAAATTAACAGAAATACCAAAAAGGAGACGAATAGAGAGAATTGAAAGGAGTTTGAGAGTAAAAGGTGGTGAAAGGGAAATTGTGGTATAGGAAAGTTTTGGCTAGGGAGGTTGCCGAAAGATAGGCAACGCCTTGTATGGTAATGGGTGTTTCAGGTCGAAAAGTATGGCATTATGCTGTCTGATTCGTGTTATATCGCGGGTTAGCGGACTATCGCCCAGCTTGAATTGATAGGATTTCTGCGATATTTCCTGGACGAAGTCCACTAGTGGGGTTATGTCGTGGCAACGTGCGTAGAGATCTCTGAGGGAGGTGTACCTAACGGAGTCTGAAATGAGGCGCATAAATTTATGTTCTAAAACTCTAAGTTTCCGCATTGTCGTGGCCGGGATGCTGCACCACACCGGTGCAGCGTATGTGATGGCCGGCCTGATCACCATCGCATACAATAGTTTGTTATTCGTCCTGTTTAGTCCGCTACCCCGTGCCAGAAGCGGGTATAGACTCCTGGACATGGAGTAGACCTTTCGTACGGTTTCGTTAACGTGTATGTTGAACGTCAGTCTTCTGTCTAAGACTCTAGATACTTCATGCACCTTTTGATTGGAATTTGGCGACCCCCGATCGAAATTGGTGTTAAAATGCGGTTCTCAGCGAACCGGCGCGTGAAGAGTATGGCCTCCGACTTTTCGGCGTTGATCCGAATCTTCCACTTGTCGTAATACGCCGTGGCACGGGCCATGTGCGCTTTCAGCAGCATGTTCGCCGCTTGTGCATTATGCGAATGCACGTACATGGCCGTGTCGTCGGCGTACTTGGCAAGGTTCGTATTCGGAAACTCCGGAAAGTCGGAGACGTACAGGTTGTATAGCTTGGGTGACAAGCACGACCCCTGGGGGACGCCTGCGCGAATTCACCCTGACCTGCAGTGATCTGCCAACGTGATTTTCCCATAAAACATTGAACGTCAGTATAGAATTTCCCGTGAGCGGTCATCTAGGCATTCTTAACTATCTGTAATCGTTTCGCATTAGAGTTGCATAAGAGATAAGCACTACTCTCGCAATTATACACAAAGATCCATTAACGGGCGGTGTAGAATCGATGTAGGACGCTTATGCTAGATATTCTCAAATATCTCTAAATGTAAAGTCAGCATTTATCAAAGGCGGATTGAACGGATGATTATGTGTGTACTAGCAGAAGAATACTAAAAGAAATTTGGAGTAAAGGGACGAAACTACATATAATCGGAACTAATTTGCAAGATATATGAGGCACTCACGGGGCCACAGTCAACATTCTACGCAACAAAGGTACCGCACTACTTACGTGGTGAAGGCTGGATAATAATAGCCTACTATTATAAAATCAATTCAATTCAATGATTTGAACAGACGACGGAAACCAAACAGAGCAATATAGGTGTCCAGCAAAGATGCCCCCTGTCTCTCCAACTGTTTACCATGGATCAAATGATATAAAGTACAATAAAGAAAACACCAAATTTTAACAAAAACACAGAAACATTAGAGAGTTACTGGAAATTTTAAATATTGCCACACAGTATTAAGGAGCTACCTCATTTTATTAGTGCATCAACTTTATGTCATCAACGAGATGTTAGTTATTGGCACCTTCGTTTTTCGTGCCGTTATATTTCTGTGCAGTTCTGACGTTTACGCACTACACTCCCAAACCTCACAATCTCCCCAACCTTTGCGCTCTGGCACTTCTGTATTGTTTTCTTTAAATTCAATATGGAACAAATTCTGGAAGCTGTCATCCTAGGAGGGGCAAATGATGAGCATATCGAGTATGCAATTTTGGACAATGTTTTAATCAACAGGCTGAATATAATTTGGGAGAGGAAAGGATAATTCTTGCATTTGCTGATATGTCCGATGAGGGCATACAGTTAAGTATGACTGATATTCCTAGGCTAGTTGAAGCAACTAACGAGAAAATATAGTTATGATCATTCAAATCGGTAAACAAACAAAAATATGTGAGCCATCGAACGTCAAAGTTGCCAAATGTCATTATACGGTAAACTTAACGCATTACAGTATCCCTTCATAAATAAGGACAAGCAGTATCCTTAATAATGGATCCCTCATTTGCGGATCAAACTGCGCAGGCGTAGACGTCAAAATAACGCGGACTTTAATACTGCTTGTCCTTATTCCGTGTCCAATAACTCCCTATTGAGAACTCTGATCGTACTAATATACGCCGATGACATGGGGGAAGAATACAAAATAGGTGACTACACCCTAAGAACGACGAACAAATTGAAATACCTGAGTGCATATCTGAGAATCAACTGAACAGGAGAGAAACTGTAAAGGAAAGAAATAAAATGGTACACAGAAATACAAGAACAAGTCTACCTTTCATCAAGAAACATTAATTACTATGAAACATTAATTACTAAGAAGCAGACATTGTCATCATACTGCTAACTATAGCATATGAAGCGATAATAACAAAAACCAAAGGAAGAGGCCTGAGAAGAGCTGACAGACTTGTCCAAAGAATGGATCCAACACATTTACTGAAGAGAAAGCTAATACTGAAAAGCAACAAAATAAAAATAGGGAGATCTTGCTACACGTGGATAACAACAATCGAGAGGATTATGCACAAACTTGGAGAGCACCGAGGTCAACCGCACTCAAAATGTTGTACACCAGATTTCCTCTTTGACGAAGTTTACACATATTTCCTCGGATTTCCTCCAGATTTCCTCTTTGATAAAAAAAAATTTGATAAGCTGTTGGAGAAATCCGAAAATAAAAAAGATTTCCTGAGCCTCAAGATTCCCTCGGATTTACTTCTGAGTGTACATCAGATTTCCTTCGTGGTTTGCCCTCGGAAAGCATCAAGTACACCAAAAATCGAACAGAAGGAAACAACGAGTACTACAAAAAAATCACAATAATAATAATATATGCTCTGTCGAAACTAGAAAACGAAGATCTCTAGAAGCAAAAACACAAAAAGAGGAACATACACACTCTACATCACGATACAATGCAGCAACACATCTCATCAACACCTACATATCTCATCCTACACTCCTGTGCCATGCATAATGTGGGTTTCGCTGCTGCCAATAAGCGCCACCCGAGTTTATCCCAGTGTAGACGTAACCAAACCAGCGATATGTTTTCCGAGAGTGGTAGCAATGTCTATCGTACGCTGGTAAGTCAAATCAAATCAATATCATCAGCATTGATGATTCAATATACCTATCCGGTCAATGAATTTCCACAAATCAGGCGGGCCTATGAATTTATATTGTATCCCATTAGTTTTTGATTATGTGATTATTTACGGTTTTTAAAACGCAAACGGCAACGGTGTTAGTGTTTACAACCTCATCTTCAAACCAGCATTGCAACGTACCGACGTCTGGAAATCGTATCTTCTTCATTTAGCTGAAAAGAAATTGTTATCTTCAAAGATATATTTGTATGCATTGAACCTTATATACCATTAGTTACCATTAGTATAAGATTCCTGGAAATTCATTTAATAATTTAAGCTATTAATTAATATTTTATTTCACCTTAAAATATCTTTAATTTTGTATTTAATAAGGAACAGAATAAAAAGATAGTAATAGTATTTAAATAACGAAGATTATTCACTCTTGTTTGTAGAACTACTTTTGTATAATAACACGACCTTCAGCGTTAAATATGTGTTGCACGTCCGATGTCTGCTTTCAAAAAGTTTTTCTCTATATAAATATTTATTATTAAGAATTATTTATTAGATATTTTACATAAACTAAAGCAAGATTAACAACATTTTGTTTTACCTTTTCGTGGAAACGCAAGTAGCACATTTAGTGGAAGTAAGGAGTCGGACAGTATGCAAAATTGTGCTGAAGTAATGAAATATATCCCCCCCCCCGTTTTCGAGGGTGCTGAACACAAATAACAGGGCGTAAAAAGTTTTTAGTCATGCGCCCTGAAACGGCCAAAGACCACCCCTTCTTGCTTATTTCTCATATAACAGCTTGGCATCGACTATTTTTGCAGGGATTCTTTATTTTTTCATGGGGATATAACAGATAGTGAAAGATGATGTCAGGTAGTAGACCGCAACCGTCCCCGGGGGTGAAATCTACTCTGTCAGGGGGTGTAAAATTGCTTCTTTTTTTTTGTTAAAGATGTTTACTCCTCGTTTTCGAGGATGCTGATCAAGGACAACGGTAAGAGTGTTGCCCCCCCTCCTCCAGGGGGTGTTTTTTTATTTTCTAATTTGAATATTGAGTAGGAGTGGTTTCAAAATCACCATTTGTCCATTATAATCTTCATCAAAAAGAACCTATCCTCGCGAGGATTTGAAATTCATGTTCCTTAAGTGGGATATAAGGAAGAGAATACCTTTGTTAAACATTTCTGTTTTTAATATATTATATACATAGGACACGATTTTTGGTACAATATAATATTTGTTACAAGATATTAATATAACCCAGGGCGCTTACAATAGTATATTATTCAACAAGCGGTAATGTAAGTAATAACTCACGCAGATGAAAGTTTACAGCACGAGCCGTAGGCGAGTGCAGTAATTCATCAAGTGAGTTATTACCATTACCGCAAGTTGAATACTATACTTTATCTAAGATTATAATAATTAATATTAAATTGAGAAAATTTTGTTCAAATTACTCAGTTTGTTTATTAACTGTAAAATTTAATTTTTTTCACCCTTTTATATTTGTTATCTTCAAAGATTTAGCCACCTTTAAGCGGAGGGAGAATGTGATTTTTAATCGAAATAGTGCATAAACTGCTCGTAGACAAAAAATCAGCTTTGTAGATTAATATTACGCGGCGGAAAATGCAAAACTTCTCCGCGAGCTGCAATAGCCCGGAGCGCATATTCGGTCAAAAGTCTTGTTTTTTATGTCGGAGAAAAAATTAAAAAAGCGTCGGAAAGCTCAATCAATTCTCTTTACATAAGCTGTCTACAAATTTTTCGAAAAAAACGATAATTATCGAGATATTCGAGGAAATGTAAGAAATTACACGTTTTCTTATAGAGTGTATGTAAATCTTAAAAAAATAATTTTTCTCAGAAACCTTTATTTCGAAGGGCCAAGATTAACGGAGCGTCAAATTAGTACATGATATTAAGTGAACATCGTATATGAGATCGATTTCAGTTAATTACCGATTACTTACGGTGACAAAATAGAGAAATTTTACCGAAAAAAAAGTCCCAAATCCCGCCACCTCAATTCCTTCATTTTTGCCTGAATTCAAGAATTAAAAAAATGAGTTTTAGCAAATCTAATTCCATTTGGGTTAACTAGAGTAGTCTTTTGGCGCAGGAGCCAAGATTAAAAAGTTGCCAACTGTAAATGCTCAAAATTTGCGACTTTTTGCCGTACATGGCCAACATTTCAATAGTTATCTCCGAAATGAAAAAAAAAAAAAAATCAAAATCCTGATGTAGCAAAAGATTCGTAATGGAAAATACTCTGACCTTGTTTTTTATTTCGTGATAACTCCCACTGTTTCGGAGATATCTGCGAAAAATAACAAAAAAAACAGCTTACATTTCGGAGTCGAAAAAATTGCAAAAACATGTAATCTTGACACGTTCATATTTTTCGAAAAACACCATTGGGACGGCCGTATGATGTCGCGACGTAAAGAGGAAGTCTTCCAGATAAACCAGATCGTATATTGCACGGCGAAATTCGAAAATTCGGCTCGGACGAACGAATCAAAAGTAGCATTTTGAGACATTTCAGAAAATCTTTATAGATATTAACGCGAATAATCTGTCACTACCTCCCTGGCTCCATCTTCGTGTGTTCCGCGTTACGTCGATTGGACAGGTTAGGCATGAAGATAAAGCTGATTGGCTCTGTACCTAGCGTGAGTTATAATAACTCACGCATTATAACTCACGCTATTTGTTTATGGATACTATTAAATGATCAAAAGCAGTTTATTAATTAGTTTTTCTACACCTATTTAATTATATAACAATTATTAGCATTTTTTTGGTGTAAAATCGTACCTATAATTCACTGTAGTGAATTATTGATTCATAATTCACTGCATCCGACCAATCACAAATACAAACTCAAAAATCAGTGTTTCGCTGATTCAATGATATTTTAAATCGACCGCGATCAACTCTTGCTGCTGCAGCTGACATTCAACTCGCGTGACACTGACAAGTGTACCGCCATATTGTTTGTTTACTTTTTCGACTTCTTAAGAATAGGTATCGATTAATGTTATCAAATTTCAGTCTAATTTATTTGTTTAATAGGTGTAGACAAAGCATAGTACTACATTCGCAATTATAACCATTATTCACTCAGATGGTTTGCGCTACTCGCCTACGGCTCGTGGGCTCAAACATCATCTTCGTGAATAATGGCTATCATAATCGTTCATATAATAATATACTAATATAACCTAATAAGAGTAGATAAAGAGAATTACATGATTCATATTCCACGAAATGAACATCACATTCAATGCTATTGCCTCCTGCATCGCATATATCGTCCGTTTCCGATTCACAATCGGAAATATACACTTCGGTTATAAAATTTAGGAAGTTTACACCACTATCATAACTATTATCGGATTCGTCTGTTTCTGTGCTAGGTTCATCGTCTTCATCCTCTGACTACGGATACCTTGAGGACACATGATTTACCCGGAAAACAGTAAAGGCGGCAAAAACAAATAAAATGATAGTATGAGTCCCTAATATCAGACAAGTCACTACCTATTATTATGACAGTTTAAGGGTGAAGGAAGGGTCGAACCAGCATATATTTCTTGGTCAACGTCCTCAAAAACGGGGAGTAAACGTCTTGAACAAAAAAAGAGCAAATTTATACCCCCCCTGACGAGGTAGATTTCACCCCCAAGGGCGGTTGTAGTCTGACCTGACATCACCTTTCACCATCTGTTATATCCCCATGAAAAAATAAAGAATCCCTGCAAAAATTCAAGCTGTTATGTGAGAAACGAGTTAAAAACGTAGGTACTCTTCGCCAATTTACTGAGCTTTTTATATAATTGTTACACAATCTATAGGATACTCTTCGCAGTTTTCTTGTAAATAATGTTAGTTTTTGGACAGCCTGAATTTTGTGATATCAATTTTGTTGTGAAAAAAAAATATATAAAAAAAAATTGAAAAAAATACATCCAACCTGTCGGGAATTCGAACACAAGATCTTTGGATAGCACAATTTTGCACTTTTTAGGGAAAATTAGTAAAAGTAAGGAGTCGAAACTCCTTACTTCCACTAATTATAAAACATAATTCATTTGAGAATCATAAGAAGTGTGCATATTGTACTAGTGATAATGATAGTAATAGTCAACGAAATTTCAACTTAGGTCATTACAAAAACATTCCACAGCGAGAAAAAATTTATTTGACTCCGACCTGTGACACTTAAGAGTTACTGAACTAAATGAAAAATATTTGTATGGATGAAACAATTAATGTTTTGGGGTACAAAGGTAGCAAATGTGATAGCCAGTGGAATGGAGGAGGATTATTCAATACCCAGTGAACACCCAATCGTTTAAAAAACGTTTATTTTCCGAAAATTATACGAAATGATGGTTTAATTTTCGAAATCGTATGTTTATTATACGTTTTCTGTAAACGTCTATAATATAAACGTTTTTATCACGTATATAATGAACCAGTGAAATATATATTTTTATTTATGTTATGCAAAATTCTTCTAGTTAATGTCAATACATGTCAACAGTTTTACAAATGTGAGTTAAATGAAGAAATCTTGTTAAAATCATATTTATTGTTTTGAACCAGTTTATAACGACGTCTTTTAAATGTCTGTTTTATACGTATAATAATGGTATGATACATACCATATTTATACCAAAACTTCCCGATTCATCGTTTACCGTGCATGTTCCCGACGCAGTGCGCCTTGGACAGCCAATCACGAAGCTGCATCTGCATCATGTGAGGTGGTATGACATCAGGGCTATCAGACTGACCTGTTAGAACTTCGATTTCTTCTTAGATTTTGTGAAAAGTGGCACTGTTGTGTTTATCATTATGAGTGTGTATTGAAGGTATATTATTACCTGTTCCCTTCAAGGTAAGAATCACTATTATTTATAGTAGGTAGTTTATAGTATTTATAGTAGTAAGGTTCAAGAAATTATTCTAGCTAATCTGTCATTTGATCCCGTGAATAATTCCTACAAGGACTTTTATGTTTGTATAACGTAGGAAGAAGATTGCTTAAACAAAGGTTTTAGCAAATATATAATATAATCTATAATACTGATAACTAATTACTACGTAGGAGCAACGGGAACAGGTTAATTGCAAAAATCTGCAGTGAAACAAAAATTTTTACCATACTAACGGCTGTAAATGGTAAAATAGAAAAAAATAGTTTGAATACAAGTTGTATCCCTTTTGTATCAATTTTTATTTTCTAAAGTATTGGTAATGTCTAATTTCAAAGTAGAACTAACATGAAAGAAAATAATTGAAAAAAACATAGTTTGACCATAATTTTTTCCATATGGCGGATGTAGGGCATGACATTTTTATAGAAAATATTCCTCATGTTCTTTTATTCATCGGGCGAGTCGTGCGCAGACATCCATTCGTCTCTTTTTTACAGCGTAAAAGAGACAGAGATAGCAAAACATTGATGAATAATAGAACTCGCGGATTAATTAAAAGACTGTGGCAATTTCTCTGCATTATACAAACAAAAAATTCCTCCTAGAAATTATTTACGGGTACGTTCCGTTTTTTTGCTCACAGAATATGTACTTTACAATCGGCGGTATGTGAAATGACAAAAAATATATACTGGGTGCTCAAAAATATAGAAAATATAAAAGTAGTTGAAGAGATAACTATCCTTATTTTTCGTGTTATTTGAAAAAGTTGTTTAAAATGTTAAAATACTTTACTTAATAAAGACTTTTTTGCTTCTAGCTTATATTTTCTATTTAAACTATATTCAATTTCTGAAGATGATTCTGCTAAGAGACCAAAATTATAACTGAATAAGATTCGTTGGTACGTTTTCTTCAATTCTCTTGCTATAAAAGAATTAAAAATTTTTAATTAGTAGGTATTCAATGCAATGCAATGGACATTCAATATTCTAAAGTGATTTGTTTTTATTATGAAAATCTCAAATTTTAGTAAGATAACAAAATAAGACCGGGTTGTTTTATAAAATATACCTTAAAAGTTTGCTTAGGCTACATGATTCTCTTATTATTTTTGTTATGACTATTTGTTACCGAGTAATAAATATATATACACTGTTGTGAACCATTAGTGTCTTAAGTAAGTGAAAATAAAATAAAAAATAATAGGAGAATCGCTTAGCGTAAAGAGGTTTTTATAACTTAGGTTTGATTGGGCGGACATTTTGAAGTATATTCAACGGCTTGATAAACTTCAATTATACGGGTGGTATAAACAAACAAAAAAAACGTTTATTAAATAGTTTAGTGCTCACTGGGTACGCAGATATTTCATTGTATCTAAAGTATTAAAAGGTTACTAATTCAAGAAGCTGATTTAGTGCAATCAAGGTTGAAAATATTACGGGGTGTAAGATATAACGACATTCATAAACTGATAACAGCTCCACAAAATAAGAAAAGTGGTCTGTTCCTGGAACTCCATTGGACGACCTCTATGTATTTCGACGTGCTGTATACGAATCAGGTGTCCGTTTAGCTCCATCGCCCATCAATTTTTAGTAAATCCCGAAAAGAACCTAAATTATGAGTTTTTTTTAGGTTATTTTCACAATTTACAGAAAAATGGTGGGTGTTTGAGCTAAACGGACACCTGATTCATGTTCAGTACGTCGAGATCCATAGGAGTTCCAGGAATAGACCACTTTTTTTATTTTGTGAAGCTGTGTAACCAATGAAATGAAAGCTTTTTATACGACAATGTTTAACATGCATACTTTACGCGCACTGTGTAGTGCGTAACGTTAAACTTTACGACCTAAGGCGTAAAGTAAAAAAGTTAAAAATTGTCTATGTAATAATCATATTAGTCCAGTCAATGAATATATTGTAGAATGCATGGAATATGCGAGACTTTTTGACTTCAGAACTTTATTAGGAGTTAGTAGGTAAACATACTAAAAGTCCCCGCCCCTGGGAGGTGAGCTTACGGTGGAAGAGAGGGGGAAGGTACCATTTTTGGACTTTTCGATTATATCTCGGAAACGGTGGGCTCTAGAAAAATATGTTTCTAAATAAAAATGAATGATAATTAAATTTCCTATAAAATTCGTATTCAGCATGTTGAAATACATAGGGCTTACCCAATTGAGTCCTAAAAACAGCCCACTTTTCACTTTCTTTGATGTGTTTGTGTAATATATTTGTATACGCGGTTTTCTATAAAATGGCGGAGGATCCGATGATATTCATATATTACACAGGCACACACAAGAAAAAAATTATATGTTTCTGGAACTCCATTGGGCAACCTCTATGTATTTAGACGAGCTGAATACGAATCAGGTGTCCGTGTAGTTACATCACCCACCAAATTTTAGTAAATCCCGAAAATAACCTAAATTATGAGGGTTTTTTTTAGGTTATTTTCACAATTTGCAGAAAAATGGTGGGTGTTGGAGCTAAACGGACTCCTGATTCGTGTTCAGCACGTCGAAATCCATGGGAGTTCCAGGGATAGACCACTTTTTTATTTTGTGAAGCTGTGTAACCAGTGAAATAAAAGCTTTTTTTCTTCAAGCGTATTAAAATGTTTAAATTATGTCACCAAAAACAGAAGTAGAAGTAGGACATTGTTTTACTAGTAACAAAATGTTAGTACCGAACGCCACCGTTGTGGACATTGTTTTACTAGTAACATAATGTTAGTTCCGAAAGCGCCACAGCAGTGGGTATTGTTTTACTAGTAACATAATGTTAATACCGAAAGCCACCGGTGGCGCGCTATCCACTAGCCACTTGTCATATTGTGTCAACATGTAAGACTGTAGTTTGAATATTTGTATATGTATGATAAATAAATGAATTTTTGCATTTTAATACGCTTGAAGAAAAAATAGTATATATTACACGGAGTAGAACGCCTTTTTTTGTGTTTCGCCCAGTTTGCGGCTTCGGCTTCGCCTCAGCCGCAAATCCTGGGCTCAACACAAAAAAAGAGTGCGTTCTACTCCTAGTAATATAATATACTATTATACGACAGTGTGTAAAGTGCATACTTTACGCGCACTGTGTAGTGCGTAACGTTAAACTTTACGACCTAAGGCGTAAAGTAAAAAAGTTAAAAATTGTCTATATAATAATCATATCTTATCTTTAAAGGTCAAAAACTAGTTATTTAATTTTATATAGTCCATTTATTTATTATCACTGGATATTATTATTGTAAAATATACCTATTTTCAGCGTTCTTTACCAATAATGCTTGAATTATTTTTAATATTGACATTTCACTTAGGGGAAACCAGAGCAGTTTTTATATACTTTTGTAAAAGCTGCCCATATATGGGGCACAATTGCCAATGCATCAAAATCGGATGGAGCAGTTTAGACATCCCAAAAATAAATAAAAGCTCTAATCTGTTTCACATTATAATAGGACAAATCATCACTAAATACATAATTATTAGAATTGGTTCGGGTAAAATAGCAATAATGTCTTGCCTATTTACTCGGAGACATCATCCACATCAGGATAAAAACATTTAAATTTGTTTGATTTCTTTCTTAGTAATTTTATTTGGTATTTATCCATTTCCACCATCTGCTGGACTTTTCCTATGTAATAGATTATACTTTTTTTAGATGGGAATTGTACCAAGACATAATCATTATTTAAGATTTGTTGATCGTCAGTTAATTCTTTGACTGAATCCTCGTCGCTAATGTCGCTATCTGAAAAAAACCCTGAGTTCACATCACTTTCTTCATCAGCATCTAATACTTTGGTCTTCTTTTTTTTTGTCTCCAAAAATAAGTCTTTTTTTACTTGTTTGTTTTTAACAGCTAAAAGTTTATTTCGTTTGATCTGTGCTTTTTCAGCAATCCTCTTTATTTCTGGAGTATCTGTATAAATGGTTGACTTCCCTTTTTGCCTCGATTTCTTGTACCTTTTGAATTCATCATAATAGGTATTGACCTTATAACTTCTGGAATGATAATTTGTTTCTTTGGAATCAATGGATCGATTATTATGACTATCACCAATGTCTTTAGATGCTTCACCAGATGTAGTTGGTCGACAAAAGTTTAAATCAGTATCATCATATACTGGTGTTTCTAAAATTTCTGACAGCTGAGTAATTTGACCATCTTCTGATATTTTTTCTTCTATATCATCAGTCGCTGGAGTTCTTAAAGTTTCTAGAAGCTGAGTAATTTGTCCATCTTCTGTTTTTTCCTCTTCTATATTCACATAATCGGAGTCTGAAAAGGCCAACGACTTATAGTCCCTTGAGGTAAACCAGAAAAAGGCAGTAAGCCCAAAAGTTCTGCGACCGGACCGCAAGTCATCTTCCCCTCCGTTTTCGAGGGCGGGGAACACAATGGTGACAATATTTTCTGGCCTACCCTTCAAGAACTATATGCCAGTGTATACAGGGTTATACGGAAATATTGATGACAAACTTCTGCTGCAGATTCTACATGCAAAAATATGTCCGCAAATACCTTGAGCTACGGCCCTTTGAAAATGGCACCCAAGAACTGATTATTATTTTATATTTCAGAAACCTTTTGATTTACAGGGACGCGACTTTATATGCATATTGAACAATAATACAAGCTTATTTTTACATTATTTTTTAAAAATATTTTTTACCATAAGTGGGTGGTATTGAGGGGGGCTGTCGACATTTTGCATTAAAAAACAACAAAAAGTAAAAATAAACAGATAGAAAGTGAAACCAAAAATATGGGATCACCCTGGTTGGCAATGCGAACGCTCTCATAAGAAACATAGTGTCGATAAGAGCAGGTTCTTTAATAAAAATAATCACACACACACACACACGCGCGCGCGCGCGCACGCACGTACACAAACACGCTCGAAGCCATTCATAAACACGTACATATAGATTATCAGTTACCTCGTTGTTAGGATCTTCAAGCACTCTTGGAGCGAAAACCACTCATAGGATAGACTCAGTGTAATAGGAATTTTTGATCAGCATGACTTTAACTACAAAATAGCAAAGTTTCAGTCAATCCCACCGAAGCATGCCGAAATATGACATATATATATATATATATATATATATATATATATATATATATATATATATATATATATATATATATATATATATATATATATATATATATATATATATATATATATATATATATATATATATATATATATATATATATATATATATATATATATATATATATATATATATATATATATATATATATATATATATATTTTACCTAACCTAAAAATTGACAAAAAAAATTCTGAAACAAAATTCTTCAGCTTTATTGGACTTTAACAAAAATATTTTGACCCTTGCAATTTTTTGCTAAAGTTGATAGTTTAAGAGTAAAAATTCTTGAATATCTAAAATGACGAAAATTACCTAACTTTGACAAGCTGCATCTCAAAAACTGTCCATAGGATTGGCTTGATGTGATAAGAACTTTTGACCTGAACTACAAAATACCAAAATTTTAGCCGATTCCACCGAATGAATATTTTCATGGGTTTTGTTCCGGGGTCCTTTATAATTTTTTTCAATTTTTCATTTTTTTTATTTTTTTTTATTTTGAAATATTGGGCATAAGGTTTTTGGACGATTCTGAACAATTTTCCGTGATAAAATTTTCCGATAAAAAATTGACGTGCACCGGAAAATCGGAAAAAGGGGGTGGTTTTTCCGGTTTAGTGGTTGGAGGGTAGGTCGGAAAATATTGTCACCATCGTGTTCCCCGCCCACGAAAACGGGGCGGTACATATCTTGTGGTCTAGTCGCAGAACTTTGGGGGTAAAAGCTTTACCTCAAGGGACTATTAAACGGAAAAATACCAGGCTTGGAAAATCCTGAGAATATTTTTAGAAGTAAACGACTCTAAAAATGGTGCTTTTGTTATTTCTCCTTTGTCATTAATAGAAATTGCTGGGCCAGGATAATTTACGGTCCAGTTATTTAAAGCAATCTTCATTGCATTTTTAAAAGGCCCGTATACTCTAACATCGAGGGGTTGTTCCTCAAACAATTATAATACGCGTTTGGCCGTTTGGGCGGTGATTCTTGGCCGTTTGCTGGGGTGGGTCATCGGAACGAGAAATTTTGCCATGGTGTTCAGCATCCTTGAAAGCGGGGATCGCCAAGTGAGAGTACCTCAAACAAATATAATACGCATTTGACCCCGTTTGGGAGTGGTTTTTGGCCGTTTGCGGGAATGGGTCACCCAAACGAGAAATTCTGCCACCACCACGGTATTCAGCATCTTCGAAAACGGAGGAGGAAAACTAATCTGGTTGCATCAGACAATAATCGGGTTTTCGTCCGACTCACAATCCACAAATATTACAGTTTGTCTTTAATTATATTTGTTTAATTCAACTTCGTGAAATTGGAGATATCTCGTTTACTTTATAAAAAGAATAGAGGAGCAATCCCATCCTAACATGTAAATAAGCAACCATGGACATCAATTTAATTTATAAAATTTGCTGATAATTTAAAAATGTATACATTTTTTCCATTTTTAAATTTAATTTGATTTATAAGTACTATAACTATTATTAGAATATCAATAAAAACATTATTTATTTATTAAAAACAGTAGTCCGATGCAATTAAGGTAAACAAATTTACTCCTACCATGCCCCTCGTACAATAATTGGCCGCCCTTACACACCGTACATAAATGAATTGGAATTGCTCATCTATCTTTTAAGGATCGTTGCACTGATAAGTAATTAATTAAAAATTTCACTTTACGCTGTGATAATTTTTTAGATACCAATTCATCGTAGCTGTTATATAGTTGTTTACGAATGGTTAGTGCGAATAAATGAGGCCATAAAAACCGGCCATAAAAATATCAACGTCGGCGCTATTATATGCTGACAAGAATACTACAGAGCAGTATTTCAAACTTTTGAGTATTAGAATGAAGAAAATAATACTAAAGATTTATAATGAGGAGCCCAATAGGGGATTTTGGGATTTACTCAAGGGCGGCAGATTAACATATGGGGGATACCTTGCACCCTGTTGAGTGCCCTCCACCATATCTAAGCCCTCTATATAGGGCCACGCGTGTAGGGCAGCCGATCAGAATAGTAAAAAAAATCGATAGTTGGAAATACTCGAGCGCGTCAGATTAAGGTATGATGGGTTAATTACATGCTGAAAAGTGTGCATTTCAATAATCTGACGACTTGAGCGTGACGTAAGGGAGTGAGAGGGTCAAAAACTTGCAAAAAAAAAACGTCACCTCGACATTCTCGAGCGCGGTCGATTTTTTTTATTTTGAAGGAAATAATTCAAGGATGACGGGAAAAATATAATCTGCCAATTTCCACAATCTGAAGCAACAAAAATCCTCAATAAAGTTTAGCGCATGCAGCTGCAATGAAGCATGTATTCCCCACTCCGCGCCTCTCTCCCCCTTTCACTCTTTCTCTATATCTCACTCTCTCGCACCGTCCCCACACTCCAGCCATCACGCCATCATAGCTGATCACAGCACTCGTGGTATTATATGTACAACGCTCTGACTTGTTTGTGTTTTAAGTTCTGTGGATTCAATTTTGTGAATTTAATATTTGTTACGACGACGATGAGTGACAATATTATGAAGTGTGTGTTTTGTGGACAAAATACATATTAAAAGATTGTTACATTTACGTCGGAAACAATAAAAAAATGCAAGACGGTTTTGGAATATCGTCGGAGTAAACCGATCCTCAAGAAATCACAGATATGCAAGCTGTGGATAAAATTGATGACCAAATCGAACCAGACTTGCTGTAAGATGATAATACCACTGACGAAGATGAAGATTAAAAAAAATTTATTTTTAACATTTCTATTTTATTTTACTAATTTTTTGTGAATTCTGTAAAGTTATTACAAATCAATAAAACTATCAAAAAGTTAAAAAATATCGTTTTTATTAACCTCGGCCATATTTTTTTTTACCTCTTATTTATCATTTGTAATGTTATCAAAGAAAGAGATTACCGAAAGTATATATATAATATATGTGTTTATATGTATTATAATTAAAAGAAATAGATTACGTGAGCAGAAAATAAAATAAAAAACTTTTTTACAAATTTCAACAAAAATTGTTATTTTTTTTTTATTTACATGCTATTTTTTTCAAACCATCAGAATTAGAAAATCCCTCCAAATAATCGTCAGATTATTGATCAGCACGACCAGGACATCAAACTGAACCGTCTGTATGAAAATCTGACGCGCTTGAGTATTTCAAAATGGCGATTTTTTTTTGCATTTTCAAAAAGCCGCCACGAGCTTGCGTCACATCCGAATCGTCAGTATTTTGAATGGGAGCTTCGTTCGGGTTCACTTAACATCCCCTCTGAATATCCGACGCGCTCGAGTAATTTTTTTTTTTTCACCATTTTTAACCCTTCCGTACGGCCGCCCCCACCATGCAAACCGGAAGATTAACATACCTCCATCATCGGAGACACGTGGGGCATATACACTATCAATATCTGACGAGCTCGTGTATTTCCATGTGACTGTTTTTTTTACAATTTTGATAGCCTGTAGACACTCCCCCCACCGGTGAAAGGGTATACATCATATAACCTTTTTTTCTTTCTACCATCTAATCTTCAAAATTCAATAGGTCCCCACGACGCTTGAGTAAATCCCCATTTAGCAACGTGGGCTCCCCTATTATTAAAAATCGTGTTTTCGGTAGAAACTAATGACGCTCCTAGTAATTAAAAGAAATCCTACTCTGTTTTACGTCAAGATAGGAATATCTTATGCATTGGTGCACGTATTGCCTGTTCTCCGTGACCTTGACAAATAAATTCAAAATACGGCTATGTTCATCTGTTACTCAGTTATTAATGTAGAAGAACACACTACCCGCCGTCAAATTGACGCGACACCAATTTATTTATTAAGGGGCACCAGTCGCGTTATGTCCCATTCTTCCACTCCCAGACGGGTTCGAGATAAGATGCATTTCGATAGACGAGTAATGGATCAAGTCTGCACTACATTAGATCACTAACGACGCTCTCTCGGGATGTGATTCCAATTATTCACTGACAATTAGGGCTTTGACGCCTTCTGATTATTTAGTTTTGGCATAAAAAAAATCCTTATCGAAGATTTCTCTCCGACGGGATTGAATTTTGACGTGACTTTGGTCTGCTTATTTATATATTAATAAATGGTCTGATGTCTTTTGGTTTCTGCTGTTTTTGCATAAAAAAAATCCCGATCGAAGATTTCTCTCCGACGGGGTTGATTTTTGACGTGATTCTCACGTTTTTATCTGCTAGTAACTGATTCTACACCTAGGGATTTCTGAGAAAAAATGCATAAAACAGTCCTATCAAACCCTTGTAAGGCAACCAGAAAGTCGAATATAGTATGAATCAACTCGACGCATCCGGTCTTCCAAATGAAAGTTCTAGACACTACTTAGTTTAAAGTTCTCGTAACGTGAGAGTTCACATACTAAAACATATTCATGAGGACTTACCTACTACATAAGTTCGATAGCGTTCGGTCAGTCCACAACTTACTTGCCCTTGATGTAGGTGTTCAATATAGTAAAAATTAGAGCGACCCACCTCCGAATGACCTTTAGACAAAACGGAGTTTTGAGTATTTTGTGCACAAGGCGGTTTTCTCTATAACTTTTTTATTTGGAAAGCCCTGCTATTGGCTTTCCTACCATCGCTTTGTATTGACTACCCAACGCACTCGACCAAATTGCAAGTCGCTGAGTGAATCCAGACCAGTTTTATACGAGAAACTGGCCTTGTGCATTTTCATTGATCCTGTGTCAATTTTTGCCGATAACATTTTATAGTCAGTCCTTAAAACAGGGTATATAATGACTGTACTTCCATGGTCAATGTCTTTGGCGGAGGAATAAAAATTGAAAATATTTTGAATATTTTCCAAGTACTCTTTTGGCGTACTTTTAAAAAGTATGTGATTCATTTTTCCATGACCACCATATACTTTTACTCTCAATTCTTGGGCCTATATTTTCCTAAGTAAAAATTCGGTGTTTCTTCGAATTTTTACCCGGTCGTGCCTAATGTCTTAATGGGCTCATAACGGTCCTTTTGGACTAAACTGTGGCTCTGAAGTCCCTGAGACTCTTGAAAATGTCCTTAAATGATATTTTTGCTTAAGTCGAATTTTTATTTTGGGTTCAACTTAGTCGATCCTGGGGGGTTCTATAACATTAACACCGACAATAAACTCCGCGCCATTCTAGTTAGGGGTGATTCGCGTAACTATATCACATGATTTAGAAATCTTAATGAAAAGAGGCGTCTTTCCGTTTATTTCCGAGTCTTAATCATGCTAGAATACTTTACATAAGAGCAATGATGTTTTATCTGTAAATTAATGCATTATATTTATTATTTAATATAGTGTAGAAAAATAAAGCATGCCCCGTCCTCCCTTACATTAGGTCGGTCGGTAGCTTTGAGTTTTTTTTGTGCAGTATAAAAATGTAGTGAACTATACCATCATCTGTCCGTTTATAAATTTGGATAGGTATTTCATTTATTTATCAATAGTATTCATTCAATTTCTTTGCTGTTTTATCTCTGACAGTTCTTCGCATTGAAATATATGAATCGGAAATATATTAATATTTCTAGCAACTAAGTACTAATGTCATTTTCGTCACCGGCTCATTTTTGAAACTGAACTTATTAAACTGCAAAAACTGACAAACCGTACATGTTTATCATACTGTAATATGTTGCAACCCCTTCAGATTTAAGGTTATGTTGGTTGCACTGAAAAGTAGGCACAGAATTCAGTAGTTCGGATATCTGAATGTGGAAAGAACTTACTAGAAAGTCTAGAGTAATGACATATCTGTTCTGGAACTGTCTAGAGTATGGTGACGTCATCAGAGAAGCTTCGAGATCTGTCATCTTTAGGTATATAAAGCATGGAGTAAAGCAGAGTAGAAGTTCAGTTCAGTTTAGATAGCAAGAGTAGTAAGATCAGAACAGAGTAAACTGAATTGTAGTACACAGTGTATTATGAGCCGAGTAATTATTGTTGTAATTAGTAGTTAATAAATTAGTGTTTAGTGTTACCCTGGTTGTTATAATTTCCGAACCCACGATACAGGGTGTTTACAAAAAGGGTGTAAGCACGTCACAATTGGTGTCAGAAGTGGGATTATAACAGAAGATTTCTGGACTGTTCAAGAAGAGGTTTCTACAGTGTTCTTCTCGGAAATTAGTGGTGACATGGAGGATTAACTTACGGGACATTGTTTAAGGACTATTTTTGGACTCAAAACTGTGAAAAAGTGCGTTTTCGGGAAAGTGACAGAGACACTGAAAAAGACTCATTTGTGCTAGTGCGTGAAAATTACTAGAACTTTTCTATTTGGACATTAGTGGAGATTAGTAAATTCTCTGAACTGGATAAGTGACAAAAGATAAGACTTTTTCGTGCTATTTCGAGATTTGTCTGGAAAGTTCCATTACCGACATTGACGTGACAGTTAAATTTATTTTATTTTAATTTCATCGTATGCCCGTAACAACAAGAAGTATGGCATCCGATAAACAAATACAGGACTTATTTGAACAATTCCAAAAAATGATGGCGCAGCAATGGCAGGAAGACAAAGAAGAAAAAACCGAACTGCGAAAGATTATAGAAGACCAAGAAAAGCGACGTCAGAAAGAAAAAGAGGATGAAGAAACAAGACGTCAGAAAGAAAAAGAAGAACAAGAAAAGCGACGTCAAGAAGAGAAAGAAGAGCAAGAAACAAGACGTCAAGAAGACAGAGATGAATTAAAGAAAATGATGGAAAATCTGGAAATAAGACGCCAACAAGAAAAATAAGAACAAGAAAGACGACGTCAAGAGGAGAAAGAGGAACAAGAAAGACGCCAAGAAGAATTAGGGAAAATTCTGCATGAACAAATGAAAATACAGCAGGACGCTATCATTTCTGCCAACGAAGAATTAAAGAGTGAAGTCAAAGAAGAGATAAACAAGGTAGAAGAAAAAGTAGGTGAAGTCGAGACAGAAGTCAGTCAAGTTAAAGAAAAAGTAAACAAGTTTGAAGAAGAAGTCAAAGGAGAAATAGACCGGCTTAAACGACAGTTGAGAGATAGAGGAAGCCAGCAGGTAGTATCATCGGGTCAGCGACTAAAACCTCCTTCTTTTGACGGCCAAAGTTCCTGGACAACGTACAAGAAGCAGTTTGAGGCAGCAGCATGTGCGAACAACTGGGATAATGAGGAAAAAGCCATGGCATTAGTTTTAGCACTAAGGGGCCAGGCATCAGAGTTACTTCAGACTATCCCAGTGGAAAAACAAAGGGATTTCAAAGTTTTGGAAGCTGCATTGGACCTGAGATATGGCGACCAACACCTCGCCCAAGTATACCAGGCTCAGCTGAAATCACGTACACAAAAGGCTGGGGAAAGCTTACAAGAATTTGAAGCTGCGGTAGAGAGACTGGCACACCTGGCATATCCGAGTGCCCCAAGAGAATTTCAAGAACAGTTAACAATGGGGGCCTTTCTGGATGGCATAAGGGATGAAGAAGTCAAGCGGGCTCTCAGGTTAACACGACACCAAAGTAGCAGCGAAGCTTTGGTGCGTGCCCTTGAAATAGAGGCTGCCTATAAGGACACTTCACGGTCAAGAGTGCGTGCGGTGACAGTCGAAGAGGCACATTCAGACAAAAAGAACGGTGACCCTATGGACATGAATGAAATGTTCAGTAAACTGTTGGCTAAACTGGATTCTCTGGGAGAACAGGTTAAGCAACGAAACGGTGGAAAGCCAAGTCAGGGTGGAGGTATCCGATGCTATCAGTGCGGCAAATTAGGGCACATTAAGAGAGATTGTCGACAGCGGAGCCCTGAGAAGGCAAATGCCGCAGTTGCCGAAAAGCCGCAGGAAAACTAGAGGTGGTCAGCACCACGGGGGCTGTGCTGGCTGGGAAACATGGTGCCCCCAGAGAAATAAAGATTTCCCAGCTTCGGAGGATTCCAAGTAGTCTACTGTTGCCAGGCTATGTAAACAAAAGGAGATGTGCGTTTACCGTCGATACAGGTGCTACGTCATCAATAGTGCGACCAGGATTTATATCTGGTGTAGAAATCGAAAAGGGGCAAAAAGAAATGATCGTCCGGACAGCTACGGGAGACAAGGCGGCGGTTCATGGAGAAGCCAACCTGGATTTGGAGACAAAATTCCAGTTAGAGTGGTCAACTTGAATTCCCACTCGGTGACACTCAAAGAAGGCGAAGTAGTTGGCTCTTATGAACCAGTTACGTGGATCGGAAGGTGCGAGGAGCAAATAGAGGGAAGCTCATCTACAAATTTAGACGAGGAAGTTATGGCCTTGTTGAGTTCCCAGTTTGAGCATTTATCCGAGGACGAACGTAGGGAGGCCATTAAGTTCTTGAAGAAAGAAAGTACGGTATTTGCCAAAAACACAGAAGCCCTTACAAAAACTAATCTAGTCCAGCATCGGATCAATACTGGTGACTCACCCGCCATCCGTCAACAGCCGAGAAGACTTCCTCTAGCGAAGCAGGAAGAAGCTTCCGCAATGATCCAGAAAATGCTAAAAGATGGAGTAATTGAGGAGTCAACTAGTCCCTGGTCGTCGCCAGTAGTTTTGGTTGCCAAGAAGGACGGGACTTTAAGATTTTGCGTCGACTACAGAAAGTTGAATGATGTTACGAAGAAAGACAGCTACCCGTTACCACGAATCGACGACACATTAAGTACGCTGGCAGGTTCACGGTGGTTTTCAACTCTAGACCTCAGGAGTGGATACTGGCAAGTGGGACTTCACCCTGATGACAAAGAAAAGACGGCGTTTTCAGCAGGCAGCGGTCTTTACCAATTTACAGTGATGCCGTTTGGACTTTGCAATGCGCCAGCTACTTTTGAAAGATTAATGGAATTCGTACTACGAGGACTAACCTGAAAGACGTGCCTGGTTTACCTTGATGACGTATTAGTTATGGGTCGGGACTTTAAGGAACATTTGCGAAACCTTTAGGAAGTATTTGGGAGAGTTAGGAACGCACACCTGAAGCTGAATCCAAAGAAGTGCTTACTGTTCCAGAAAGAAGTCAAATTCCTTGGACATGTTGTATCATCAGACGGAATACAAACAGACCCGGACAAAATTTCAGCAGTACGAGACTGGCCGAGACCATCAAATGTCCATGAAGTACGAAGCTTCCTTGGACTATGCACTTATTACAGACGCTTTGTGGAAGGGTTTGCGGATATTGCGAAGCCACTACACCGGCTAACAGAGGAAAAAATGAAGTACCAGTGGACATCAGAATGTGAAACAGCATCATGGAGAAAGTTGAAGGCAGCATTATGCACCAGTCCTGTGCTAGCATATCCACAACAAAATGGCCTTTATATACTAGACACTGATGCTAGCAACTCTTCGGTTGGGTGTGTACTATCCCAAATCCAAAATGGAGAGGAGAAAGTGATCGAGTACTTCAGCAAGGTGCTGTCTAAACCGGAAAGGAATTATTGTGTAACAAGGAAAGAACTATTAGCCATCGTCAAATCCGTGGATCATTTCCATAAATATCTGTATGGACAACAATTCAAGCTTCGGACCGACCATGCTGCATTAAAATGGTTATTACAAATGAAAACTCCAGAAAGTCAACTGGCTCGCTGGATAGAGAGGTTGCAACTGTACGATTTCAAAATCGAACATCGACCCGGCAGATCTCATAAAAATGCAGATGCCCTATCTAGAAGACCGTGCAAGGAAGATTGCAGGCACTGCCAACGTGTAGAAAAACTGCAGGGCGTGGTAGTAGTCAACACTGTCAAAATAGACCTTCCAGACGATTGGACAAAGGATGCTCTAAGGCAAGAGCAACTGAACGATGCAGAAATTGGACCTATACTGAGAGCGAAAGAAGGTGGAACTCGTCCAGAGTGGAAAGATGTTTCAGATCAAGGAGTGGGGCTGAAGGCTTTATGGGCGCAATGGGATTCACTTAGAGTCATTGATGGGCTATTGAAGAGAGCATGGGAAAGCCCGGATGGCAAGGAAGTTGTTATGCGTCTAGTGATTCCCAGATGTCGAGTACCAAAAGTACTTCAGGAGATGCATGATGGAGCATCTGGCGGACACTTCGGCGTTAACAAGACCCTGAACAAGGTGCGGGAACGATTTTACTGGATCAATAGTCGACAGGATGTGGAGGCTTGGTGTCGCAAATGCAAGATTTGTGCGGCCAGTAAAGGACCACAGACCAGGAGTAAGGGTCAGTTGCAGCAATATAACGTCGGAGCTCCTTTTGAAAGAATTGCAATTGATATTGCTGGCCCATTCCCAGTGACTACTGATGGCAATAAGTACATCCTGGTTGCCATGGATTATTTCAGTAAGTGGCCGGAAGCCTATGCCATTCCAAATCAGGAGGCTGTTACTGTAGCTAAGGTGTTGGTGGATAACCTGGTATGTCGATTTGGAATTACATTCAGATCAAGGAAGGAACTTCGAATCGGGGGTGTTCCAGGAGATCTGCAAATTGTTGGGAATCCACAAGACACGGACGACAGCTCTTCATCCCCAATCGGATGGAATGGTGGAGCGGCATAACAAAACCATGAAGGAACATCTTTCTAAGGTGGTTCATAAAGATCAGCGAGATTGGGATCGTCACTTGCCATTCTTCCTTATGGCGTACAGGGCTGCCATCCATGAGACTACCAAACAGACACTGGCTTGTGTGGTATTTGGACATGAAATCAGACTGCCGTGTGACTTGATGTTTGGAACTCCAGGCAGGGAGCCACTCTCAGTGAACAATTATGCAGATGAGATTAGAGAGCGGTTAAGAAATATCCATGAATTGGTTCGAGGCCAAATCACTATAGCTAGTGACCGAATGAAAGCTCGTTATGACCGTAAGTCCAGTTCAGGAGGATTCAAGGCGGGAGATCTGGTTTGGCTGTACAATCCTCAAAGAAAGAAAGGAAAGTCCCCGAAGCTTCAACCGCCTTGGGAAGGACCGTACTCTGTCATCACCCGAATCAATGACGTTGTGTATCGAATTCAACGAAGCAAAAAGTCCAAGATGAAGATCGTACACCTAGACAGACTGACGAAGTATGTGAAAGAGGCTGAATTGCCTGACCGGGACGTTCAGGCTTAAGGAGGGGTAGTGTAATATATTGCAACCCCTTCAGATTTAAGGTTATGTTGGTTGCACTGAAAAGTAGGCACAGAATTCAGTAGTTCGGATGTCTGAATGTGGAAAGAACTTACTAGAAAGTCTAGAGTAATGACATATCTGTTCTGGAACTGTCTAGAGTATGGTGACGTCATCAGAGAAGCTTCGAGATCTGTCATCTTTAGGTATATAAAGCATGGAGTAAAGCAGAGTAGAAGTTCAGTTCAGTTTAGATAGCAAGAGTAGTAAGATCAGAACAGAGTAAACTGAATTGTAGTACACAGTGTATTATGAGCCAAGTAATTATTGTTGTAATTAGTAGCTAATAAATTAGTGTTTAGTGTTACCCTGGTTGTTATAATTTCCGAACCCACGATACAGGGTGTTTACAAAAAGGGTGTAAGCACGTCACAATACAAATTATACATCTTCAGAATTTGTATAGATGTATACAGGACTATATTTATTTTTAAGAGCATTATAAGCACATCAATATAGAGAATAAATATAAATAAAACATACACTTAAAAATAAATTTTCTCGAATTTATATTATTTCAACTTCCTTAAATACGAATCTAGACAAATGAAAGCAGTAGATACGTTCACTGGTTTTAAATTCAAATTATAATCTTTATTTTGTTGGCACATGGCACACCAAACAACGCAGACATCAACAAAAACTGGTTTTGGCTTTAACTACACTAATAAAATATTCCTTCAGTTGGAGGATCTTTTTAAAAATGCATTTGCTGCACCCTGTGCTAGTATGTCGCTTGTTCAGATGTAGATTATTTTAATTATATAAGAATCTTTATAACTACTTTAGTAAGTATAGGAAAAAGAGATTAAATAGAAGTTATTTTTTTTATATTGCATTCCCTCAGGCTACTTATGTGTTGATGCTGACAGATCATTAATAAATAATCAACACAATAAATTATAACAAACACTTATTGAATCTTTAACGGATAAAATATACTTTGACATCATATTCTTCCGGCTTTCTTTGGCTTCCTATTAAACAATAATTTATGGTAATAGTGTTTCATAATTATTCAATTAATGTTTATTAGTTCTATATAAAATATAAAATAATATTTTATACGGCATAGTATTTATTACCATTAACTTAATATGGTTGCATTGAGTTAATGTGATTTTTTTCATATAAAAGCCATAAATCATTTATATGACATAATTCTCTTACATACTATACAATACCCAATACTAACATTATAAACTACATTTTAGATATTGACACTGTCTACTATCTCTGACTACTACTCTGAATTTCAAATCCTATTTTTTCCACTACTAATGATTACCTGTCATAAACCTTTTTATAGACAATTGTAACTTTTTTTAGATTCTTTCAAATATGATTAATGAACCAAGAATTATTTTTGAAATATTGTCGTATGTAATATCACTAGTGCTTAAAATTTTATCGAAAATTTTTTCGAAAGCGTGTTGCCTGGTAATATAAAGAGTGCAAATTGGCAGTTTATTATCTGATTAAATCCCGACCGCTTTAGCGGGAGGGATTTAATCTTTGATAATAAACTGCCAATTTGCACGAGTTATATTAACTAGGGAAACTTAGCTTGAGAAAAAATTTTTAGATAAAGTTTAAAGCACGAGTGGTATTTGTGGAGAATATTTCACGAATAAATAATTCATTAAATATATCTTCAATATTATGTTCAGTAATTAATTGCCTTCAGATGTTTCCTTGTTGCTTTTTAGAGATTACTCACCTTTATCTTCAATTTCATCATTTACCTCACATAAAAATGCATTTCCAAAGCGACTCATCTAATAAAAAACAAAGTAGGTTTAAATTATGACAATCAAGAAAAACAATATACGTTAAACCATAGGTACTGTAACTTATAAGACTAGTCATGACAACAAAGCACGCTTCGACCAATCACATTACCGGTGAAATCACACAAATTGCATATTACCATTCTATCCCTTTTACGTTCTAAGGCTGCCGGCTCAGATGGTATGGTACCGCCCATCTAGTAACGCTAGCTTAACTTAGTTACTAGCCTAAACAGTGAATTGAATTATTATATTAAAGTGTTTATTAATATGTATTTATGTATTTAATCCTCGTTTCTAATTTGAGAAGTTTGATAGTTAAGTTAAGGTTTACTTGTTTAAGTAGAGAGACTTTAAGTACAACGAATTATAATGTATATAGTGATACTGCAGAGTTTTGATTTTCCAAATAAGTGTTAGCTGCTTTGTAATGATTGATGAATTACAATACGTAAGTACCTACATTTGTGTATTTATCATGAAATAACTGATTTGTCTGCTTCGTAGATATTCATATTTAATTTTAGTTGTGAAAAATATTTTGTAATTATGTTAGGTATTAAGCCATTGAAAGCTGTGTACCTATAACTTGTCCCGAACCTATATAAGTTCCACACAGCATTGGCTTTTTAGTTATTAATACAATACTACAATTTACAATTTACGTTAACAATTAGTAATAAGCTAGAGAAAATATTTATAGATAACATTTAAAAGCACGATTTGTCCTATTTGCCGAAAACATGTCACGACACAAAAAGTCAAAAAATTTTCGCAATATTTGCCGCTGCAGTGACCTAAAAAATTAGAGCGATAAATTTTGCATATTGGTCCTGTCAAAAGCAGATCTAGCTTGAATTACCACTAATAATGACGTTTGATTGGTGCAATGTTGTGAAAAAACGGGCTCTCATTGGCTATAGCGTTAATGAGTGAAATAATCATTGTAAATTTGGTTTTTCGTTCTACTTAATGTGTTCTGATTCACGACGTATTCAATGCTTCTTAATATAAGCTATAAGAGTAGTTGCCTTTATTGATTCTCCAATAATATGTATGTGTATACAATTAGTCCCTAGCTGTACGTGCACCCCCCCACCGATCCTTGGGGACAATGTTTTTTGGCGTATAATATAACTTTATAATATTAACATAACAAAAAATAAAATAAACGGGCACTTAGGGCGGGCTCCCGTAGTAAATAAAGCTCTGTAAAACTTTTCATGATGCTGACTATGATTCTTCAATCACCAATTAGTGTCGAAGATAGAGACGATTGCTAAACATAACTGATGGTCGAGCTTTCCAAAAGAAATTATTGTATACATAAGTAAAGTCAACACATTAACCCTTTGCGGACTAGTGGCTATCCTGTGTAACCCCCTTATGTATGCAAAAATGAATTTGACAAATAATGAATTAATGAAATAAAGAAATTTTGTGAGTTTTGTGATGAAAAAACTTTATCTTTTTTTCATTATCTGAAATAATATTGAGAATCGTTTGTCAAGGGTTATTTGATTTTATGTATTTGATAGAACAATGATGTCTCAAGGTTCCACGTGTAGAGATACGCAGCAATGAAGATCCACTAGTAAAACATATTTGAATCCATTGAAATAAAAATTAGTAGTAGAACTGGTATCTTCACTACGAAAAGTTTTTCCAATTCATATAAGAAGTCTCTCAGAGTAGACGACATCTTACGTATATTGATGATAATCATAAGGTTCTTAAGGACTATAATCGTATCCAATGTCGTTTTTTATTAGCCCTCAAAGGGTTAATTTACGAAGAACCAAATATCCTGTGGGTTTCTCCAAACGATAATATCACACTAGCAGTTCAAGAAATACAAAGCTAGAGATGTAGAAATGTGAAAAACCTTGGATATAATTAATAGATGAAACGAACTTACATCAGTGAAGTTCGATCTAGGATATATTAGCGCCTCGTCGAAGATCATGATATGTAGTACTCCACTTTGAGTACAATAGAACACACACTTTAAAGCAAAGGTTGTGTATCCTAGACCATTCCTTATCAAGATATCGGTCTAAGAAGTCTTTCTATTTAAAGCATTTACTTTATGTTCCAACTAAACAGGTAAGGGTGGGATGGGAGTGATCTTCTTCGGAAAGGTGCTAATATAATCAAAATTGAACTTCACTTAAGTAAGTTCGTTTGATTTATTAATAATATTACGCGCCTCGTCTTCAAAGATCATGATATGTAAATGTTTAAAGTAAGTTATGTTTTTACGAAAGAAGAAGAAATAAAGTTTATTAAGTACATCACGAAACTTTAGTATACACAAACATTAATAACAGTAGGTAACTAAACCTTTAACGAAACTATTGTTAGTCCATTTCAATCGACAGTCATTTGAAAAAATACTTATTGGTACTAAAATATAAAAAAAGAGTATGGGATACACCGTATCTTAAGAAAATAAGAAAAGTATCCTATAGTGAGTCATGTCATCAATATAGCTTTTGCAAATAAGTCATTGTTGTTAAGAGGTCTTCTATAGAAATTTGTGAAAGTATGTGACTGCGATATCCATCCTGTGGTCTTCCCAATAATATCCACACGAACTCCATTTCTAGCTGCAGCTGAAGTTGAAGCATGTCTAGTACTACGGGCGGAAAATCTGGTAGTATCAAGGTCACTCTTCTGTGGAGTCATTTCAATTCATCTACTGATAGTTGGAGAAGAAGCTTTGCCGTGATAAATAGGGCATAATTATTTGTACCTTTAAGGTCTTTGGTCTCATTTAGGTAGGTAATTAAAGTCTTTGCTGCACACACCATGGGATTTCATCGAAAAAGGGAAAATGGTTGCGGTTTGTTATGCCCAAATGTTTTAATCTTGGCAGTTATTTTGATTTCAACGTGGCATGTTGTCAAGCGACACACGAAGGAAGAAAGACATCATAGACCGAGAAGTGGCCTAGGATATACAACCAAATTTTCTTTAAAGTGTGTGTGTCATCATACCCAGTGAGGAGTATTACATATCATGATCTTTAGAAACGAGGCGCGTAATATAATTGCAGAAATTTAAAGCGACGTACAAGCTAGAAAAAATTTGAAGGCTCAAGATATCAACACTGTTTAGAATAGATAGACGAGGAAAATTCAGTGTCTTTGTCGAAAAGATAAAAAATAACAATTTTCATCTATAAGAGTTGGAGTCACATGCTGAGCTCAACAAAAGCAACAATCTTTTTAAAACAATAAGAGTGATTACACATAAATTTAAATCTAAGCCGTAAACAATCACAGATTGAAAGCTTTTTTAATGTAACCATCCTGAGGCAGAAGACAACAGGCAGCAGGATTACGAACGCAAAAAGACAATACTGAAATTGGAAGTGGAGGCATCCATACAAAAACTAAAAACTGGCAAGGCATATCACGTCCGAAGTGTTTAAGTTACTTGATGAAGAAGTAAGAATCCTCCACAGAATATGCTAAAAAATGTGGGAGACAGAAATCCAGCCCATGATTGGAGAACCTCAATCTTTGTGCCATTACATAAAAAGAGAGCGACATATATCGTTGTCATTAAGATCACACAATATTATGATACATATAATATATTATATATTATTATACATAATATATTATATAAAATATTCTTCAATCTAGACAGCACTATCTGGCTTGGCAAATACCTTTTGAGAAATCTGGCTTTGTTAAAAGACGGTTACTAGAGAACCAGTGCTGGGCGAGTACCGGAGATAATATGATAATATGATAATATGATAATATGATAATATGATAATATGATAATATGATAATATGATAATATGATAATATGATAATATGATAATATGATAATATGATAATATGATAATATGATAATATGATAATATGATAATATGATAATATGATAATATGATAATATGATAATATGATAATATGATAATATGATAATATGATAATATGATAATATGATAATATGATAATATGATAATATGATAATGTGATAATCATGAGATCTCGAGTATGAGTACCGTGCTAATGTACTCTAAAGTACCAAGTAACGAGTACTCATATATCAAACGAGTATAAGTACTGAGTAGTACTCTAAAATCCAAGAGTACCTGCCAAACCACGAGTACGAGTAGTTACTCTATATTTTACGTAATACGATTAATTGAAGTATATACAAGCCTATCTTCGTCAGACATTTTAGTAAGATTGTTAAAAAAAAGGAGAATGCATAGGACCGATTTTGTTAACACCAGGTTTAAGAATGTTGCATGCATGTTTAGCGAGATTATATATATTATATTGTAACTCTTGAATGGGCGAATTGATTTTTTTCAAATTTGGTGTAGTGATATGGGATGAAGTTTCCAATTACATGATGTAAAGAACGAAAATCGCCGATTTCCGGTTTCGACGCAATGACATGAAAACCAAATTTTTAAATGGGACAACTTGTATGTTTCTGAATATTTGGATGATGCTGGCCAAAATACATATGATAATATTTTGATTTCCAAAAAATATAGATTTTTTTAATTTTCAGTTTTAATAGAAGGCCGCAATTTTTCCAAAATTGTTAAAAATCAGTCTGAAAGTACTGACATTAAACACGATTTATTCTTCATTAAGTTCAACGATATTGGATTTTCAACGAAAACTATTTTTTTTTACAAGCTTTTATTTAACTTGCTTTGTATG
Organism: Rutpela maculata; assembly: GCA_936432065.2. NCBI lineage: Eukaryota > Metazoa > Arthropoda > Insecta > Coleoptera > Cerambycidae > Rutpela > Rutpela maculata. The sequence goes on from OW386286.2 coordinate 119,618,710, forward strand.
TATGTTTGTTTAGTCAAATCTTGCAAGTCAATTTTAAAACAGTTATCACCAACCGATTGAGCTGAAATTTTGCATACACGTTTAGTTTGGATGACGATGCATGGTTAGCTAAGTGACGTCATTCTAAATTCAATATGGAGGACTCCCAAAGATGGCGGACCAGCTATTTTTGATGCACCCCCCATGATATGGGTATCAAATGAAAGAGTTTGCTGAGAATACGAAAATAAAGTGACGTCACACTAAATTCAATATGGCGGACGCTGGCGCACCAATTATTTTTTATGCACCCCATATCATGGGTATCAAATGAAAGAGTTTGCTGAGAAGAATACGAAAATAAAATGACGTCTCACTAAATTCAATATGGCGGACGCCCCAAGATGGCGGACAAAAGTTTTTAGTTTTAACACTATAATTTGATCGTATAGTGTATTCGCTGATATGTTGCATTCTAAGAAATGGTGAAGGATTCGGTTTAAACTATAAGTTTTATATCGGATAGGAACGACGCAATGAATATATAAAACTAATTAAAGCGTAGCTAAAAATTTAAAAATTAAATTAAATGTAAAAAAAAATTTAAAAACAAGCTCTTATTATTTAGGTGTACTAAAACGAAAAAAATAAAAACAAAAAATATTAATTGTCTTAAAAGCTTGTCGCGTGAATAGAAATAAAAAAAACTTACTTAGGTACCTACTCACAATCTCCGTCAAAAAAAATTAATGCCTGTATGAACTTCTCGTGCGCGACAAACTTTTAAGACACTTATTTTTTTTTTATTTTTTTTTTCGTTTTAGTACAGATAAATAATAAAAGGTTTTTAAAAAAGTTTTTTTTACATTTAATTTTATTTAAATGGAACTCTTATGGACAACCTGTTATTTAATTAGATCTTTAAATATACGAAGAAAATGATATGCATAATTCCTTCCCTTTATAATTAAAAAAATAATACAATTTTTATTAATATTTTTTGAAAATCAAAATGATATTTGAGGGTTAGATCATATGTATTTTAGTCAGCAGGATCCAAATATGCAAAAATATACAGGTTGTTCCATTTAAAAATTTGATTTTCATGTCAATTGCATTGAAACAGGTCGGCCATTTTGGCTCTTTACATCATTAATTTCATCCCATATCACCACTCTAAATTGAAAAGAAATCCATTAGCCCATCCGAAAGTTACAAGTGTCCCTATCAGCAGAGCTACCCGGTATATATAGTAAGGTCAGGGTTGGAACGTATTTTCTTTAAAGAAAGTAAGAAAAGTAACTGATAGATGCATATTTTGGTTAAAAATATTTTATTTTCAGTTTTATTAGAAAAATATAAAATAAAAAATCGGCAGATACTGGAAGCGGCTTGAACCTCCCCACACGGTGAATCCAAATCGGCTGTGTTTGGATATTACATCGGAAATCAGAGCATTAAGCAAACAGATAAATTACATGTGACTTTGGAGTCATTTATTTCATGGACAAATATCGAACGAACTGAAGTGGAATACAAGCAGCTGTTAAAACATAACCTCTCATGTTTGTTTATGTTGCATGTTAATCAATTGCCGGATATTATAAGGGTATTAACAAATAACGTTTCGAAGATTTTGTAGAACATTGAATAGCGAATAAAAATAATGCAGAATTTAGCCCAAATGACACTCTAACCTCAACAAGTCAATAACATTATGGACAGTTCAAGCGGACTACGTATGCATCAAATTAAAATCTTCCTGCACGATCAAAAAGGCCCTAACAAGTTGAGCTTCGTCTGAGTTCGTTATTTTGTAATATTCGAACGTTTCAGATTTAGCTCGGTTAGCTCGATTTGCATTAAATGAACGATTGTGACGCGTGCCATTAATCAGACGTAATATCCGAACACGGCTATAAACAATTATTACCATTAAAAAAAACCAACTAAAATGAGTCTTGACATTGCCAAAATATTTGGGTTGATTTGTGACCAGTGCAGCATTTTTTCATGTAGTTTTTGCGTTTTAAAGGTTTTTAATATGAGTTTTTTGTAAAGAATTGTTTAATGTGTCTTATTACATTTTTTCGTGATAATATTATTGACTATAATTGGAAAAAATGCCTGATATGTGAATAGTAGTGGGTTGTGGACATCGTGGAAATCATGACAAGGTTAGCTTTTACCGTCGTGAATTTTAAATATTTCCCTCATATAAATAATCTGTCGAGAAAACGACGTCAAAGATGGATAGCCGCGATTAAAAGGGATGATCCATCGTTTTTACATCTCGATTTTCCATCTTGATTTTCCAACACCAACTTCTTAAAAAACTCACTTTGCATAATTAAATAAAGTTTATTCTTGAAAACAATCAAAAACGCCTTGCCACAATCCACAAAAAACACTATATTGTAAAAATTTCAAGATACTTAGCCAGGCCGACGGAAAAACACAAACTGTTTTGACAAACGTTTAACTACTATCAACAAATGTTTGACCGCAACGCAAAGTTGGGACTCACGTGGTTTGGATTGCCTAATTGTTGATTAATAAAAATAGACAGCTAATTACAGATTTCCAACCTACAAAAAGAGTCCTATTTTATTAGGACAAAGTATTTAGAACTTCATAAACATTACACTGTACTAGATATTAGTTGAAAGTACGGGAACCAGGCAGAAATTTTAATAATAGCTACGTAATATTCTTAAATCTTAAGAAATAAATATTTTTCAGGTTAGCTGTGACGTCACGTATCATAACCTATAAATCAACATTCACAAAGATTACCAACCCAAATATTTTCGACAGATGGCAAAATACATTTTCCCCTAACAATAATACCAATCATATTTTTTGGATGCTGTCATGTGTGGACATATAACGAATTCTTTTTAATTTTTCTAACGGAAACGAAATCGAAGTGTGATATATCGTGATATATCGTTGAAATTGAAATTTTTACTGCTTTTCAATGGTTCGATTACAAATTGTAAGTAATCATAAAATAAGCAACTTGTTGTGCCAAAACGGCACTAGACGTAATCCGATCTCAACCAAAACCTTTTCAGATCTTCTGGAGCACTAAAGAAACCCTCATGCAAAGTTTAATCCAAATCCGTTTAGTACCTTCGCCGCTATCGTGCTAACATACATACTTACACACACACACACAGACATTTTTTAAAAACCACTTTATTGGGTTCCTGGGACCTCAAAACGTAAATATTTGATATTATCTCAATTTTAAATTTTGGACTAAATGTAGTAACCTCCCACAATTTTATTGTGGGGAGGTTAAACGAAATGAAAATTACGATTGTTGATTGAGCAAATGATGACCACCCAGACAGGTTAAAAATAGCTGACTGCGAGGAGTAAACAAGGTGGTATACTTTGGAGCCCTTGGCAAATGCGACTATGAAATTCGGCGGAGAATACAGATTTGCCAGTTTAGCAAAATTTGGCGTGACGGAAATATGAAACCCACAATAATCATACTTTGCTAATGCCTCAGTTTTCTCCTTCTTCCTCTCTGAGACCCGGACCGCCGATAGACGGCGTATTGATGCTTTCGAATTGTGAGGCTGAAGATGCTTAGTACGAATTCCCTAGACAACCTAGACAACCCAAATATTACCGCACTAATAGCTCGATTCTCCGAGAAATAAGTCTCCAAAGGTGACACTCCAGCATCGCATTTTCCCTATCTTCACATTATTTTTACTACATTAATCGGTTAGAGGACAATATGGAATGGTTGGCAGTTCAGGGAGAACCAGATGGCAGGAGGTGAAGAGGACACGCTCCGAAATGTTGGTCTGATGTTACTAGAAAGCTGATGACAAAGAGATTTGATGAGGCTGAACATTTAACCGGCAACCCCGGCATATGGCACAATGCCGTCAGCATGTTATATAGCAAACGTAGGACAAGTAGAATAGCCAGCTTTTGTGATTAAAAAAAAATCTGATTAAAAACATTTATATTCACTCGCGAAAGCCACACGCTCAGTTGCGCCTCGCGTGCTAATTATTCTGTTTATGAGTAAAGTATCTCTTTATTCACTTGTACCATAAATAACTGTAATACAATGAGGTGCTGTGAAATTAATTGTAATAGCATTTTTAATTTAAACAAGATATGGACATCGAACAATGAACAAGTATCTTCTTTAGCAATACTTATGAAAATTTGATTTCAAACTTAAATATTTATGACACATATCAAGAATGCAATTTTTACAAATCAGCAAATTTTTCTTATACACTTTCTTCCACACACCAATGCATAATTTATACATTTAATGTTTTCATTAATAGCATACAGTTAATTTTTCTATATTTGTCTTTCTTATATCATTCAGTCTTCCCGTAGACATGAATCAATCAGAAAATTCATAAATTTAAGAAATCGGTCTTGCATCATTAATCAAAATTTTAATATTGTGATCTCTTAGATTAGATATATATAGATATGGAACATAATTAATAAATATTATTCGATTTAGTCCTAAAATTTTGTGATAAAAAGAAAGTAAAACATTAAATTTGATATCAAAAAAACACCTTTAATGTATATAGTAGCCAATTATTCTAAGATTTGACATAAATATTTTAAGCAGGTTTCTTTTAGTTGAAATAACGTCTAATCTAGTTGCTGATGAATGACAAGACATGTTTTTAGATGAAAGGAAGAGTAAAGTATATTATTATGTAAAACTACAAATGGAGATGAATTTAAATCATTTATAACTGATTTTCAAGGTCTTCAATTTGTTATTCCACAAAACACAGACGGAATTTCAGCAATCCCATTGAAGGACAAGATCAGACACCTAATTTCTTTGGTTTTCCTCCAAAGCAATATCGTAGTGGTGTACGAAAAAAGAAACGCATTATGGATGTCACTGGAAATTTGCAACATATTCATACATTATAATGTATGTACTAACATTTAGCATCCAGAATGGCTAACTTTTTTGTACACCAAGTTACACAAAAATTTGCTTCAATAATGTGGGTCAATCACGTGCTCTTAGGTGTGCTTCTCTCTTAGAGACCTGATTCTAATGAGGCGATCTATTTACCTTTAATGTATCTTATTCCTAAGCTATCTGACCTAACGTCGGCTACAATATAGTGGAGTATAAATCACCTAAAAGGAAGTTGTCTTACTTAGTCCACCCATCAGGTCATTTAAAAGCTTTACCAGGAATTAAGTCGGGAAGTTTTGAAATTTGGCAGGGTTGTAGATGTAGGTATCTACAACTAAAATCCACATTTTGCACAAAGCAATATCTGCCGCCGGCGTAGCCATATTGCCAAGATGACCGCCGAAAACAGTTTTTTTGAAATATCTCTTTTACCTTGGGTTCTAGAGTTAAAAGACTTATTACGAAAATGAAAGAGGAGCAAGTTTCCTACAAATTACGTTATATACATGTTCTTTTTAAAATCAATAGTTTAGAGACAACAGTCGATTAAAGGTAAACCTAAACATATTCATTTTTCTTTCCCTAACGGTATTTACTGTAGCCGATATGTTTAAATGTATGTGTTTTAAATGAATATAGGGCTATTGAATTCAATTTGGATTATTATTTGCAAAAACACTTTCATAATCAGGCGCGCCAATAATAGACGGAGAGTTGAGCACGAGATTTTGATATTACTCGGGTCATGAAAAGTTTCGGTAAAAATACCGAGAGAGGACCCTGATTTGGGAATTTGCTGACAGCTCGAGGAGGGAGGGGCACCGCCATATTGTAAAAATGAGGCACAAAAACAGTTTTTTTGAAATATCTCGCTTCGGGTGCCTCATACGGCAAAAAAACGTTCTTATGAAAATGAAAGAGCATTGTAGAAAATTTTTCTAAAAAATATGTCCTATACATTTTTTTCGAGAATCAGAATAGTTTCGGTGCAGGACCCAATCGAAGTCAAGCATTCTTGACAAAATTATGATTTTTTGTAATTTCTCAATTTAGTGCGACTTTTATGAAGGAGTATTTTTGTGTTGAGACCAAATTTGTTTTCATACTTGAAAATCTTAATTTATGTCATAAATCATAAATATGTTTAACTTTACCCTTTACCCTTAGCGTTCTGTTCCACTTGTCTCAGAGCTGGGCACGAAATTTCGATATTACTCGGGTCATGAAAAATTTCCGTAACAATACGTCGTACACTAAGATAGGAGCCTGAATTGGGTGTATGCTGACAGCGCGAGCGAAGAGGGGCACGAGTGAAAACGGTGAAATTTGATTTTTTTTTAAACAAAAATCATCGCGGTTACGCTTAAAAATTTATAGAATAAGAAATTGTGAACTGCGTAATCGTAATATGAAGTTGCTGACAGATAAGTAGGGGATAAATAGGTTGCTGACAGTTGTCAGCTTCCCAAAAATATACGAAAAAAAAATTACTGCGGTTATGTCAGCACCTTATGGGTCGCGTGCGCGTGACGTCACAGGTCCCAGACCTTAGGAAAAACAAACCGCTGTCATTAGCTGTCAACTGGCGACTGACTGAACCTCAGAATTAAATTTTTCGTAATTCTAGAGTTTTTATCGATATTATATCATATAAAATGGCAAGTTTTTATTGTATTACTAATTGTGGAAGTGTGGCAATTCGAGACAACATCAGTTTTTGTAAAATAACGTCGATTTACAGCCAGAAGAGGTTAGGTTAAACAATTCCAGGCATGTAAAAGAAATGCTTTAAGTTAATGCATAAGAATTATTGTGATAGTAAGCAATAAACAATCCATGATAAAGAAAATTAACATTTTATATTGGTTTGTCTCTATTTTTAATAACTATTTCTTATTTCAATTTTACTTGAGCGAAGCATGAACTGCACGGAGTATATTTAAGAGAGTACAAGTCATAATAATTAACAATTGACCTACATAAAATAGTAAAATACATGTTAAACATTTTATATAATATATTATAATGAAAAATTTACAAAAATTACAACGGTTTGCGTAGTCCAATCTATAGGTATATAAGGTATAGACGAGGGGTCAACCGCTGGAAGAAATTGTGTACATCTTATTACATACTTCAAACAGTTTACAGTAGGTACGTCAGTCTTTCATTGTTTATTTGATAAAGTGTCTTTTTCACAAAATTTACAGCGGTTAATCTCCAACCATAGCCATGTTCATTGCTAAAAAACTAAAAGGAAAGATTTCCTGTTAAGTGGTGAACATGTTTTGTCTAGACTGGCAACACAATCCCAGTGAGCATTAAGGAACCATCTGAATCTGCAATAGTCCAAGGAGTCAATGGCTTTTATTCATGATGCCTAAGAGTTCATATCGTGAAAAATTAATTTCTGCATTAGTAATTATTTATAAAACAACATTTAATTAGGCAAGCATATATGAAAAAAATGGTTGATAACTAATTCTTACCGTCGTAACAAGCTTTTATCCTGCAAATTTCTTGCAGAGTACTTCTTTCACCTAACCACAAACGGCTTCAAGACTTCTCAATGCCTTGAATTCGTCCTTCTGTCTACGTAATTCTTTCAAAAATCAAGTAATTTGCAACATCCCTATGTGTAACATTTGGAAATACATCAATATTTGTACTAAAGTATTTTTTTCTCAAAATATAAGGATTTAATTCGATGGCAGCCGTATACCTAACCTCTACATCAGGAGACAATTCTGCAAAATGCGAACTAACCGTCATGCTGACGAACAAAATTGTTTATATAACAGTATTAAGAATAGTTGTAGATGTTAAATAATCCAACAATAAGTTCTTAAATGGCACAAACACTGCAAAATTAACTTTAAAGAAACACGTTTAATCGGCGGATTTCTCAACGACACCTGTTTGTTTTTCCTAAGGTCTCAAAATCTGTGACGTCGGCGCACGCGACCCATATAATTTGTTGTTAATATGTCAAATAATATGGTCATAAGAATTGTTGACAGTTAAGTGAAGGAGATATCCCGTAAAATGGAGTGAAATTGAAACGGAGACAATAGCCCGTACTATGCACACGGTTAGGACTTCGAAGAGAATCTTAAAAACCGCTGCCCAAGGAATCACTACTTCCACATCCAGATTCTCTATCCAAGTCAGTCACAACGAAAAAACTTTGTATGTGAAAATAATTGTTTATGGAACTTTAATAATATAATATTTGAAATCCTCTACCCATAAAACGATACCTCACATCGGTAGTGAGGTGGGGGGTGGTGATAGGGGGTGATAGTGGGGGGTGGATGAAGTAAAAAAATATTTTGAGGTTTCTGGTTCCTGTGCACACACTAAATCACAATTTTTTTTCATCCCCTTTAATAAGGGGGTGGGGGTGGTAATGGGGGTGGCTAATGCCAAAAATTTTTTTGAGACCTCAGCTTCTCTTGTATATACTAAATACCAATTTTATGGACTCTTACCTGCTTGATTGACCTATTTACCCCAAATTTACCCCAATTTACCCCCCAACCCTTCGACGGAACAAGATGAAAATATAATCTAGTTCTAGATCTCGTTAAAGTACATATGTGTACCAAATTTCAAGTCAATATCTTAAACGGTTCCAGAGTAAACGTGCGCACAAAAAAAAGTTACAGACAGACCGACAGACAGACCGACAGACAGACCGACAGACAGACAGAAATTTTTTTTTCGCCCAAACTTAAAATCTCGTTTCATGACATTTTAAGCCTATTTGGACAATAAAAATTTTTAAAAATTTTTTTGTCGTTACTATACTTCCACTGGACGTGAAAGTAAAAAACACATCTACATTTTTTCAGTTTTATTACTTTTATATAATAATTATATTTAAAATAATTTTGACAATTCATTTATAACAATTACTTTGAAAAATTAATTTGTAAAAATTTACTTATGTGAAATAATATTCAGCTCGAAAAATAATATTTTAATTTTATTATATACAAATTTTTTATCTACCAATTTAAAACCATATGCGATTTTCACAATTTTTATGAATACAGGGTGTACTTTATATTTAAAGTTAGTGTAAGGATTAATAATGTTTTATAATACGGAGAGGGAAATATATAAATAATTATTTTTTTTTATATTCATGCACACAAGTTTATTTATTGTATGAATAGCGAGGGGCAAAGCGCTAACGAAATCTGGTGTACACCGAGGGAATCTGAAGGAAATCTTCATCAAAGAGGATATCTGGTGTACAAAATTGTGGTGAATAGTAAAAATTATATAAATGTAATATACAATATTAAAGATAGTGTTATTTTTTTAAAATTTTTTTAGCCAAAATCAAATTTCACCGTTCTCACTCGTGCCCCTCAGCATACACCCAAATCAGGCTCCTATCTTAGTGTACGACGTATTTTTACGGAAATTTTTCATGGCCCGAGTAATATCGAAATTTCGTGCTCAGCTCTTAGACAAGTGGAACAGGGTAAAGGGTAAAGTTAACATATTTATGGTTTATGACATAAATTAAGATTTTCAGGTATGAAAACAAATTTTGTCTCAATACAAAAATACTCCTTCATAAAAGTCGCACTAAATTGAGAAATTACAAAAAATCATAATTTGTCAAGAATGCTCGACTCCGATCGGCTGCTGCACCGAAACTATTCTGTTTCTCGAAAAAATGTAGAAAAAAAATGTAGGAAATGTTGTAGGAAATTTAATTCCCTTTCATTTTCGTAAGAACATTTTTTGCCATATGAGGCACCCGAGATATTTAAAAAAAAAACTGTTTTTGTGCGCCATTTTTACAATATGGCGGTGCCCCTCCTCGCTCAAGCTGTCAGCAAATTTCCAAATCAGTGTACCTCTCTTAGTGTACCACGTATTTTTACCGAAACTTTTCATGACCCGAGTAATACCGAAATCTCGTGCCCAGCTCTTAGACTATAAGTTTTGGTCTGGTACTTGGTCAGATATGACCATTGAACAAACGCTAATGAGGACGATGAAAGCTATTGGAGGGCTTACTCATGGACGAGGAATCACTTATAGTGTGTTAGCAATGTGGACATTGGGAATGGTGAATTTGCACAACGTATGCGATGAGATTGAAAGGTTTTGCAACGTTTCTTTCACATCTACAGAACAACATGTGGATATGAGAAGCTCACGTATTATTCGAGACAATGATGATGTGCAAAAGCTTTTGGATTGGCTTACCCAACACCCTCCTTTCCCAAACGTAAACGAAATAATGTCTATTTCCTGGGGAGTTATTGGAGATGAAACAATAAATTATTTTAAGGCGCAAGAAATTGGTAAATTTGGGATAAATAATATGATTGAGAAAAACTTTGGCGATGTGATATTGAAACACAAAGAGAAAGTACTACCAAGTGCTATGAATTCAAGCGTCAAGATTTATGAAACAGTAGTGCCAATTGACCCAATACTTATTTTCCAGAGACTTTGCGTTGCAAAACAAACAGACGAGGAGCTTGAACAGCATCTGCAGTATGAATTGGCTCCATATCCCTTGTCCTTGATTTCTGAAGACGGAATGCGAAAAACTGCTAAGTCTATATTGTATAAAGCTTTTTTGCCAGTTGCAGAATATGACTTTGGGACCAATAAAGTTTATATAATTGACAGTGGATACCTGCTGCATAGAGTTGTTTGGAACCGAAATGAAACATTTGGTTCCATTTGAACCAGTGATATAGAGTATGTAAAGACACTATCAATCAAATGCAATAATTGTTTTCGACGGCTATCCCATCCGTGCAGCAGAAAAAAGCACGAAAAGCGCAAAACGACTCCGACGATCACGAAAAAATATTACAGCAGATGTTTTGTTTCACGAATTTATGACTCCCATCGTTCCACAGATGAATTTCTAATCTAATGACACAAACAAAGGTCGCTTTATATCCATCTTGAAAAGAAAATCCAAAGACGCGCAGTTCACTGCTATCCAGGCTACAGAAAATGCAGATACCTTAATAGTAAATGCAGCCATCGAAATATCATCTTCATATGAATATGTCATTATTGTTGGAGATGTTCTCGTTCTTTTGACAGCATTGGGCAACTCATATAAAAATATATACCTACTGAAGCCTGGAAAAGGAAAGACAGTGCAACGTATTTATTCGTCTCATAGTTTACAAGGCGACGAAACAGTTATAAGAACAATATATTTTTAGACGAAACTAAACGAACATTTTTAACTTCACTCGACTGCTGTACCTAAACCGTTGATTTTAGAGAAAACATACATATAACATATTTTGTAGAAAGCGTACGGTAACGGAGATATTTGAAAAAAATAGTTTTTTGAGGCCATTTTGTCAATATGGTGGTGCGAGCGGTAGTGCTTGCTTTGTGCAAAATGTGAATCTTAGTAATATATACCTGTCTCTAGAATTATGCCAGCTGACCTGCTGAAACTCTAACTATTTAAGTATGATGATACACCTGTTACTATTGAAGAGGACAGTGACATTGATTAAACAATACCGTATTATTTTTTAATAGATTTTCAAGCTAGTTTATTAAAAATAAACTTTTATTGCATTTTTGTGTATTAAATAATTACTACAGTTGAACACTTGTTAGTTAAAATTTTTATAAATATTATATGTTATACCTCCTAGACAATTTTGAGTTTGATATCATATTATAGGGGAATATATGAGGAACATATGACAAAAAAATGGTAATTTCCCTCCGAGTATAAGATATTTTTTAAATGTTTAAAATATTTTCGCTACTATTTCCCAAACTTCCTGTAGAGTGAAAATTACAAAAAAAATCTCGTAAATAGATCTTTTGTACCTTTATAATATATTTTAATCCCATGGAATTCGCAACAGCGGTTCCTAAGAAATTTTTTTTTAAATTCGAAAAATATTTTTTTCTCAGTAAATATCAACAATTAGAAGCTGATATTTAACATGTCTTAATTTCTCTTAAAAAGCAACCTTTGAGGTAAAACTCAATCAAATCGACGCAAAGGCCGATTCCCCATAGTTACCCGGCTACAGGCTTTTGGATTGAATGCTAGTCCCGAAAGTCATTTGTTTAAACAAATGAATTTTTAAAATTGTGTTTTTTGCACTTTTTCTTCAACATCTCTGGTTGTATAATTCGTATAGCGGTGGCGCAAAAAACAAATTGGTCATAATGAAATTGCGAGGAAAACTAGATCTGTCCGAATTTTTTGATCAATTATTTAAGTTGTAACAAGCAAAAACAACTGAGACTGGACATTTTTAAACAACTGATAATAAGATATTCTACTTTAACGAAACTTTACGAAAACATGTCTTTGATGTAGCTAAATTCTCATACCCAATTTCGGTTGGTTAATTTTCATAATCTACGTACTCTGAAACGTGAAAATCCGGAGAAATCTTGGAGGGTAATTTTTTCACGATTACAATACTTCCCTTCGGTAAGCAACAGAACCGCAACAGGTGAGGAGATGCTGTCAGACGTGCCATGCGGCAAAAGAAGGCCACCTAGAATAATTAACGCATTGATCACAAGACGTCTGCTAACGCGTTATGAATAAAAAGGTTTCAAAAAAGATCACTGAATGGGTTAACTTTCCGTAGAGTTTTCACAAGAAAATTACATACATATAGAGTATTTGGAAAATGGTCGCAAATAATAAACTGAGAAATATTCTGTAGAAAGTTTATTTTTTCTAATGTATCATTTATCACAGTTGTTAAGTAAATTTAATATCACGTTTTAAATTTAGTGGAAATATTTATTAAATAACACTATAAAAATTAGGCGAAAGATTACAAGCGGCGATTATGCTCATTATTTATGCGCATTATATTATAATCTACTAATTTCACGGTCTTATAATACAATTCTTAGAACGAAGAAACGTTACAAACATCATCATTCTTACTAGGTAGTTGTATCTCGGCCAGTTGATCAAAGAATACATTCCAAACACTTATCAGGAACAGGTATTTTATAAACTGTATCACTCACTTAAACCGCTAACAATAATTCTATTTCCACACAGGTAATTTATTCGTTTCTAAGCATGTAACGATTCTTCAGCCAATATAAATCACTAACTAGTCTTTAATATATGTTATTAATGTAATTAATAATATAGTGCGATGAACATTTGAATAACAGGTATTACGTAGAAAGAAGAAAGATGAATTGTTATATTTATATTTTGAATAATTTTTTAAACGTCATGGGATTAAACATAATTTTAGTAAGAATCGAGGTAAGAGTAAATCGCATAGTTTAAGTAGTTTGTTGATATTTAGCTAGCGCTGCTAGAAGAATCACAATTTCCAATTTTAAATAACTGTTTAGTAAGGAATCTAGCATCCAAAAAGACGCGTCTAAAATGCCGAACCCTGAACTCGCGGGTATAAAAATTAAAAAATGTGGATATTATGCAGAATTTTATGCCGAATTCGATTCCAGAGGGCGCGATGTCGGCTAAGATTGCGAAATTGCAATTTCACCAGCACATTCTTAGAGCTGCCTACCAAGTAATTATTTGGAAGACAGCAAGCTGCATCAATCCAGTGCTTCCCAACCCTAAAGATTTTCGTTGGGTTTCGAAGGACAATATATTAGTAAAAAGACAAAAAGTGTCCGTCCAAATGTAACGCCTGGAAACATATTTTGTAAATGCAAACAATTCCAAAATTGTATTGGAAACTAAGGCCGGTTTGGCGTGCATAATAGGTTGTTTTTGTGAAGGCCGATGTCAAAGGTGTTAGTTTAACCTTAACTTATACTATAGTATTATTACATCAATACACTTAATTATAGCATTATAACATCAATCATATGTATAACGACTTACCATGTATTATGTACACAGAATTTACAATACATACAACCATTATTTTGTCAAGACGAAAAATATTTTAATTTCCTTGTAGTTGTTCTTAAATTAAATACAGATAATTTGTTCTGTTTGTAAGCATTATTTATAATCTGTACGAACTTTCATATGAAAGACGTTACAAAAAAATTAATAAACTAATGTACAGTGCCCGTCACAATAATCTACATTTAACCTACAATAACCTACAATTTAACCTACGTTTTTCGAAATTCTCTACATTTCCTCCTGGTGAATATTATTGGATTTTTTTTTGTTTATTTTGTTAATTGTCCTCTGCTGTATAAGAATAAAATGTCAATTGTGTTGTGGTAAAGGATGCCGGATTTGTATAACTGATAAATCAAATAAAACTTGCTTGCTTGCCATAGGTGGCAAAATTATTGTGACGAGCACTCTACGTAATAATAAATACTTTTATTATAACAGCAGTGCCTCAAAATCATCTGTAAATAGCCTACAGACAAGAGACAAGATCGCGCGCGCGGTAGACCAAAACAATGCGCTTCATTTAAAAAAAATCATATCTCCTAAATTATTCAGAGAATTAAAAAATTGTTTTAATAAAAAATATTCGTTTGTCTATTCTACATATTTCGTCTCAAATAACTACACATTTATCTGCAATAATAACAAAAGTACTTCGATGCCGAAAATTACGCTACACTTTCCGAGCCATATTGTTTAAACAATTTATAGTGTTGTTTATAATGAAAATAATGTCTCTCTATTACACTTGTATGAAACTATAAACATTAATCTTTCGATTGATATAAGAATTATTAAAAAATCTTTATAAATAAGCTCGTAAATGCAATGTAAACGAAAGATAATGCAATATTTAAATTCCAATTTTTTTTAGAAATTATTACTTTTTTTTCAATTTCGCAATCTTGGCCGACATCGCGCCCTCTGGAATCGAATTCGGCATAAAATTCTGGATAACATCCATATTTTTTTAATTTTATACCTGCGAGTTCATACCCCATGATCGAATTCGGACCTTTGGATTCTCGACTAGTTGGTGGCGCGGCGGGTTAGTCATGACAAGATGATAGATGTAATAGGCACTGAGCAAAGTAACTAGTACCACCATCGGCAACTGTCTAAAGTTTTAGTGGTAGTCAGCTTTCAAATGCTTGTGCTGTTTGAAGGTTATTTATCGCCAAAATTCGTTAAAATAATTATAAGAGCTGGACATCGTGTGAGCAAACCAAATTGCTGTTTTATGTGTACATTTTCATGTTTACGCAAATAACATTTAGGTTAGATTTTTTTTTGTAAAATACAAAAAAAATCAATTCAGCAACGATACAAAAATGGGCCAAATTTCAGCGAATTTTGAAAAAAAAAGCTGTTGTAGATTCACACCCATCTACCGTCGCAATAATGCGAAGAATAATTACTAGGTGGATACAAGCAAGCGTAAAAAAAAATCCAAGTCAAGTTAATCCAAATTCAGAAAATGAGTTTAATTTATTTTCATTTGAAAGCTCGTATTATCTAAAAAATAAAGTTGCTGTGCAAGCTAAATTAGGAAGACAAAAGCGAATTTGTTTACAAGTTTTTTTGACAAGATGAAACCTGAATTTCAGTTAGAATTAAATTGCAGCGGTTTTCATCAGTATGAATCGGTAACAAGTGACCAACAGCTTATTGTTAGTATTATTGGTGTCAACAATGACATTACTTGTGGAGTTTCACAGTGAGACTCATAGAAACGATGAACTTAATGTTTCTAAAAAATTTCTTTTGTTTGTCATGAAAATAAAACTAGGTGTATCTGTGTGCAGTAGCAATATTATTCGGATTGCGCAAAACTTCAGCTTCAAAATTTTTATTTGTTTTGAGAGAGCTAGTCGGAAAAACTTCAAATTTCACAAAATTGTGGGAGGTTACTAAATTGGTCCAAAATTGAAAATTGAGATAACATCAAATCTTTACGTTTTGAGGTCTCAGGAACCCAAAAAAGTGGTTTTTGAAACATGCCTGTGTGTGTGTGTGTGTGTTGGCGCGCGCGCGCGCGCGTAGGTCTTGCAAAAATTGTGTGGACACACACCACTAAATAACCATACTTATGTGGCCTTCGCTAATTGTGTGGCCATACACATGGCCACACAATTTAAAACCTATTTTTACAGCATCTATGTGGCCTCCGCACCCAATATCTGTCGGTTTCTGGAAATTGCCACACAAGTATAGTCAAAAATTTGGTGTGTATAATCTCAGAAATTTCACCAAATTGTGTGGCCTTGTACAATGCTGCCCCCAGCGGAAATATATATTATACTGCTATTATTTCCATTTCTTCGTGTGTATTCAAGATGTGTGTTAAATATGTCTTTTATGTGGCCCTAACAGTTTTATCGAATTGGTGGATGAGTATTTAGTAGGTCGTACTACTATTGATAGAACATTATTATAAATGAAATAAGATCATATTTTATTGTATAATCAAATATTATCGATATTATTTATTTATTCTTTTATTTTCTGCATTTCATCTAGGTAAGCTTGCTCTCTTTTTATAATAATTTGAAGACAAAAAAGGAATATATCAGTATAAATTTGAATATACAGTATGTTCGTGTTTTGTGTAAAGGAAGGGAAAATTGTCATATTACGTTTTAGAAATTAACTTTATTAGAGGGAGACCAACTAGAGGAATAGAAATTTGCTTATAGAAAAAAATGATATTCACACAATAAAAAGCAAAATTTAAACTACACCCAAAGAGATAAGAAACATTACATAAACTCAACTTCTTTTGTAGATAAGTCAAACACCAAGATGATCAAAATTTTAAAAAGTCGAAATTTTTATTTAAGTATATTTTAAAACAATGAAAGTCCTTGGCCAAAAAATGAAAGGATTCGGGAGAATACGATGCTGGAAAGTCGCTTTTGAGAACGTACATCTTAGAGAATCCAGCTCTCTAAACCCACATCCCGAAAGCATCAGTACGCCGTATGTCTACATCCATAACGGTCCATGTCTCAGAGGCATGAAAAAATATGGAGAAAATTAGGGCGTTGGGTAATCTGATCTCAGTACTTTTCATGATATTTCTGCTATACCAAATTTTGCTCAACTGGCACATTACCGATTTTTCCGAATCTCATACTCGCAGTTGCCAGTATTGTCGACAAGGGCTTCAAAGTATATTGTCTTATTTATTACCACACAGTAACACGTAAAATGTCTGTGATTATCATTTGCTTGACCTAGAATCATAATTATCGTTTTGTTGTAATTTACCTATACTTAAACCATAATCAGAGCTTATGTTGAAGTCTGACCAGCAGGTGTATAAGCTAATCCTCGCTTGCTGCAACTAAATGGTTCCAAGCTGGAAATTTTGGTTCCGCCTGGAGCCACACCACTCTGCTACCTCAACATACGTCGCAACACATGTTCACTATAGAGAATTTGTGACGCAACGCAGCTCTGGGTGACGCCTTCGCCAACTTTACATTTGTCTGAATTACTGCTGTCTATTTTCACCAAAACGGAGCTTTCTTCATACATATCATGAACTAAATATACATATAATTCTCTGTACGAGATATTAAATTGAAGAACATAAAATTTCTAAACGAAACATTTTAGCATTAAATAATATGTCATTTTTAGTGAGCTATATGTAAATCAAATTTGAAATATAGGACCAACGTAGATTTCGAAAATTAAAGTCTTTCAATTCCGTCAGTCTGTCTGTCGCGTGTTTGTCTGCTTGATGGCGATGTAACTAAAAGACTCTTTGACTGAGAAAATTCGTATTTCGCAGAGAGTTGACACCATTGCCAAGAAAGAAGCCGAGAAAATTAATTTATAAATAAAAGATGCCAAACAAAGAAGGAAGTTTTGTATAAATACTTTTAAAGAATTATATTTTTTTTTATAACTTTTTTTTATAATGACAGGGTGTGTATTATTGTCCACACAATATACACAAAATTGTGGGGCCTGGCCACACAATTATATTTTTGCAAAAAGTAACATTAATTTTGAGTGTAAGAAAATTTTGAAAACAGAGTTAGAAAGCCCTTGAAATGGTGAGTATTGATTACGTAATAACTTGAAAGACCCCATTTGTTGGCGAAATGTCCAGTGTCCACACAATTATTGCCGCACCTGTATGTGTGTGTGTGTGTGTGTGTGTGTGTGTGTGTGTGTGTGTGTGTGTGTGTGTGTGTGTGTGTGTGTGTGTGTGTGTGTGTGTGTGTGTGTGTGTATGTGTGTGTGAGTGTATGTGTGTTAGCACGATAGCGGCGAAACTACTAAACGGATTTGGATAAAACTTTGCATGAGGGATTCTTTAGTTCACTAGAAGATCTGAACATGTTTTGATTGAGATCGGATTACGTTTAGCGCCGTTTTGGCACATCAAGTTGTTTATTTTATGATTACTTACAATTTGTAATCGAACCATTGAAGAGCTGTAAAAATTCCCATTTCAACGATATATCACACTTGCACCCTTTCGATTTGGTTTCCGGATTTAAAAATAATGAATAAAAATTAAGTAATTAATTAATTAATTTATTTATTTAGTCCGATTTCCTTATATTCCGAGATCGGATTACGTTTAGTGCCTTTATGGCACAAAATTTAGTGCTCTTTTCGGCTTTAAAGATTCACCGGGTGGGGAGGTTCCAGCCGCTTCCAGTAGCTGCCGATTTTTTAGTAGGAATCTGAATGGGTGTGTGTCGTTTCTTTTAAAGTTTTACGTTGTCGGATAAATATTCATTTACATAACAACATGTTTTTGTTATTAATAGAGCTATTAACTTTTTTAAATACATTATTATGCAACATTCAAGGAGTCTGGTAATTTGTTGTAAACTTTAATCAGTTGTTCAACACTATTTTGCATTGAAATAAAAGCGAGTTTTGATGGGTTCTAACACATTTCTATGACGTGTGTGTTACATATACACATTCGGAAAATGTTGGATTTGGGTGGCACGCATAGTTTCAACGGCCTGACAGACCCGCCTACAATAAAGGCGTGTACCAGTGCTCTAGTAGAGGGAGCAAATAATGACGCGCTATCAAGAAAACACGTACATACATCATTATTGCTATTAAAAATTTCAGTACCATTTATTCAAAGGAAGGATGTAGTTGGCTCTGTTCAGTATAGGTAATATTATTACGTGCTCTAATAACTGAAATTATTTAACCCGTTTTACTTTCAAAACGAGTCAAATAATTCTTTACATTGCAAGTGGAAGACGGAAACAAATTGAAATTCCGCAAGCAGAGTTGCCCACGCACATGTGGTGGGGAAAGCAGGTGGCATCAGAAGGATGTGTTATACGATAAAAAAGAATAGCCTAGTTGCTTCGCTCTCGCTTGCTCTCATTGCCGACCCAAATGAAAAATTTTCTGACACTGTATGTTCTATTTCATGTTTGACGAAAAATTCATAATATTCCTTAGCACTTTCAAGTATCTACAATGATGGAAGATAGAGTAAATTTTTGTTTGCTAGAGATTGTATATACTTAAATATTGTCTAAATGTTGGATGTGGCATTTTCTCAATTTTTCTCTATATAGAAAATAATAATCATATACGAAAAAAACCTGAACAACGGTACACGACGTTAATTCCTTATGTACACGGATTATCTGAAAAGCTACGCCGTATAGGCAATAGATTTGATATTAGGACGATGTTTCAAACGGGTAATACATTGAGATCTATTTTAACAAAAACAAAATCGTTAAATCATGAGCAAAATTCAAAAAACTGCATTTATAGTATTCCGTGTGAGTGTAATAAACATTATGTGGGTGAGTCATCCAGACCATTCAGTGTTACATTGGGTGAGCACAAGTGCCATTAGAAAAAATGAGATTCAGAAATCGAAGATTTGCGAACACGCTTGGGAGAACGGACATAGAATAAACTGGGATTTGGCAAAAATTTTAACAAAAGAGGCAGATAGCAAGAAAAGAAAAATTAAAGAAGCGGCTATAATATTATTGAATGAGGACAAATGCGTGTCGAATTGTTCTGTAGATATTTGCACAACCTGGCTGCCGATGTTAAAAGAAGAACAAACTCAACATTGTTTAAAATAAAACTATCAACAGTTCTGTGTAAGCAGTAAGTATCTATGGATACTGAATATAACAAATATATTCTTAAAGCTGTGTATTTGATATACACAGCACACAAACATTATAATACGCTTTGAGAAAGGAAACATATTCGTTTTCCGAAACGTCAGCAGAATACGTAATTTTTATATTTTTGTTATTATTCCTTATTTGTCAAAAACCACCCTCTAACTGATCCTTTGACGCAAAAGGCACAGGCGTAGAGGTTATTTTCTAGTAAAATACTGGTTAATTGTATTATTTTGTAAATTTCAGACATTGTTTAGAAGAGAATACATGTGGCAGAGCATCCCAATAAGAAATAGAGAAAAATTGTATATACTTCTTATGCATCTTTTTCGAAGGTTTAAAATATGAAGAGCATCAGATATGTTGCCCCATAGATAATACCACATCTTATTTTTGAATCTACATACACATTATAAGCAATCAAATATGTGCTTTTGTCTGTTGCCTGCGAGGAAACTTTCAGAGCATAGCAAAAGAAGCTTACTTTTGATGGCAAATAGTTCATCCAATCTTTAAAATTAATTGTACAATTACTATACCTAAATTTTTTTGTAAAAGAAGAGGTAATCTCTCCATTGTATAAATGATTTTTTATGGTCTCTTCTGAGGTGGTTAAAAATTGTATGATTTTTATTTTGTCTACATTTAGTTTTAAATAGTTTTGATCGTAGTAAGATTGCAAAACATTCACTGTATTTATTACAAGTGTTTTTAATTTTTTATCAATATATACCACTTTTTTTGTAGGACATTAGTAAAATCGTGCTTCACACTTTATTCTCAAGAGAAAAAAACGAAAATTAGGTTGTTACTAATGAGAAAAGTGTTACCGTGGAACTGACAATTTCCGAGCGTAGGACTGGAAAAACATACCATTCAATTTGTAGGACAATGTGGCCATTTGATTTTACAAACATTTATTAAGCAATAGGAAAAAAATCAGATGGTTACTAATAATTTTTTAACCTCGTTATTTGGACATGTTGGGGGTGGGGACGCTTCGGTCAAACCATCGATTTTGTAGGAGAAATGTTTTTTCGTATTTTTTATCAAATTATCTCAAGATTTAACTAAAATTATGTTACTAATAAAATTATAACAATCACCCAATCGACATATATACACCCAAGCGCAGTTATTAGCTACCACTACCGAGAATTTTCGCAGAGAGAGCATTGAGCCTGTTACTAATCATTAAAAAAATGGGCTCTGTACTGTGGACTATAATGTTTGAAATAATGTTTGACAACTATTTTTGTAAAAACGGTATAATTATAAATAGTCTTTTAGGATTAGTTTGTTTTTAACATCTTTCAAATAAAAATTATACCAGGAAAAACCAAACTGTAATCTATCACATTATTCTAAATAAATATTTTATGGAAAATCAATCAAATGATTTTACTGTTTGGAACAATATAAATTCTCTCAGGATGGTACTTTCAGACATTAGACTGAAGGTTGTTTGTTCTACTCAAGTTGTTTCATCACAGCCGTTTCTAAATTTTACCTGACCCAAGAAGACAACTTACCCGCCCCACCTCAAACATCAAAATCATTTATATTTCCGTTACCTAGCCTTAAACTTGTTTATAATGGAGATCTCGCCTAAGTTTATTACACCACAGCACAGGAATTACAATTGCGAGATATTTAGTTCTGAAACAACACTAGTTTTTATACATTCTATATGAAATTAAAATTAACGCACGCGACACAGCATTATCAATTCCAAATGATATCAAAGAATGTGTTCTGGTCTCACTTGTAGCACAAATTGTGTAGACGTGTGTCTTGAGGCGGACTACGTGCATGCCAAGCCACTATTCACATTAAAGCCGGAATAGGTATATAGAATTCTCAGGAACGTCATTGTAATACATAATTATTCAAATTTTATTTATAGGTACAAAATATTATTACTTCGTGAATAATATTTTAAATAAAATAAGAATATAAATTAGAATTATTCTGTTCATAAAAACAAAGTTAATTATATTGAAAACAATAATTACGGTATTAATTACACTCTTCACAAATATGAAAACGCTTGAGAGAATCGCTAGTAGAGCATCTATCACTCACTAGGATGCATTTCAAAGAGTATACAAAATTGAAAAACAGCTTCTTACGTAAAACATTCGAATTTTGATTTTGTTAATTAATTCTGAATCGCGAAATTGAAGAAAAATGTATATTGTTGCATATAATAATAATTTACAAAGAAATGGGCCTACCAGTCGGAGAACGCTGGTACGAACATGACCCCCAGTGATGGAAAAAGATGGGATAGTCTTGATGTGGAATCAACCGATTATAATCGACAGAGAAGTCAGAGCTAATAAACCGGACATTCTTATAAAAATTAAAGCGGAAAAAATAGCGCTGATTATCGATATGGCGGTACTAGGTGCTAGATGGGTGGTGGAGAAAGAAGTGGAAAAGACCTTAAAATATCAAGACAAGTATAGAAAATGGGGCGAATGTGGGGTGTTTCACATACAGTAATACCGGTAGTAATTTGGGCCACTGGAACTGTCACAAATTCAATCAGGGTTTAGAAATCAGTACTAGCACGGCATTATAAAGAAAATATCTAATGATTAGAGACATTGATAGCTTTCTTACTGTTGGAACTGTTGGGGATTTTGCCCCTTTTTAAAAACATATGGGACCAGGTTATCGCTCAATCAGGTGATGACCGGTGTCTCCTCGTCTACGGTTTCACAATTCCATATACCGTAGTGTTTCCCAGTCGAGACGTCTGGGAATGCGGCAAAACGCATCTCCTGAGTTCTGGTGGTCTGGAATGGTATACAGATGGATCCAAGACTCAGGAGGGAACGGGCGCAGGCATACACGGATGCAAACCAAGGGCTCGTATATCGATGCCACTTGGTAGGTACCCTAGTGTGTTCCAAGCAGAAGTGTATGCCATACTACGGTGCGCAAGCGAAAATCTCAGCAGAGGTTTCATAGATAAACATATTTATATATGCAGCGACAGCCAGTCGGCTCTGAGGTCCCTTGCATCAAACAAGGTGGCCTCTAAGCTGGTGCTTAACTGTAGAAATATTTTGACCGAGCTCTGTGAACGCAACTCGGTTAAACTCCTATGGGTGCCCGGACACAGTGGTGTGGACAACGAAGAAGCAGATCGTTTGGCGGGAGAAGGAGCGAAAACTCCCTTCCCTGGCCTTGAGTCAGCCTTCGGCCTACCAAGGAGTCTGATTCACTCAGAACTGCAAGACTGGGCTGCGGCACAGTTTAACAATTATTGGGCTCAAGCCCCCGTAATAAGGCAGTCGAGGCTCCACATAAAGGGGCCCTCGGCTGCATCTACCGTAAAGAGGTTGCTTGGGCTCAATAGAGAAAAAATGAGAAGGATGGTGGGCCTAATAACAGGACACTGTCCTCTGAACAAACACCTACATACAGTGAGGTTGAGAGATGATCCTATTTGTCGGATGTGTGGAATGGAGGATGAAACCATCACTCATATCTTATGAAGCTGCGCTCCACTAGGAGCGTCAAGGCATAGACATCTCGAGAGGCCATTCTTGCATCCAGAGGAACTACGGGATATCCCTCGGAACAGACTGCTTTTTTTTGTTGAGAGCACTGGTCTCTTCTAAGTCGTAAATGTACAATGGGCCGACAGACCTGAGTGCTGCAGATTCTGACATCTGCTCGCATTTTCTAATAATAATAATAATAATAATAATAAACATATTTAAAATTTTACTGAAAGAAACCTTTGCGCCAAATAGATCAGTCAAAGGCTGGTTTTTAAAACAAATAAATTAATTCTATTTTCGTCATCAAAACTTCGACTTCTAAGCACGTCAAACATAACAGTTTTTTTACGTGTTTCCAGAATCACGTGAGATTTTAAATTATATTTATTTTAATTCTTCCTACTCCGTCCTTGAGGATCGGCAACCCAGCTAAAGATGTTGCCGGAAGATCGGCAATGCCTGATTGGTAGGGAATGTTTTATTCGGAATGGCGCATTATACTCTTTAATTTGGATTATATTGTTTTGTTATCCAAAACTGTAACTATTATACCACCATTACCTACTTTTGAAAGTATTAAATGGATTTTGTTCAAAATCAATAGGATTCTTCCTCTAGGAGACTCTAACTTACTGTCCAAGTTTCTTTCTTAAGTTATCGTGCTTACAAGAAATGTGACGGAGGGACAGACGGACACATGGACAGACGGACATTTTGAAAGTTGTTCAGAATTAGTTCACTAACATTTTTCTCTACAAGCAACATTTACGATTTTAGAAATATGCCTATCAGATGCAATATACCCTTCATTTTTTTATTTGCGAAAAGTACAGTAAGAGATTACAAAAAAAATGTATACTTTTAGATATTATTACAGTACCTAAGTGTACTTGATATTAGTATATTATGCAACGACCATTTAATGATAGTTATTAAGACACGAGCATGAGAATTATGACATGAGCGGTAAGCAAATGTCATAATGAATGCGTGTGTTAATTGCCATTAAATGTGAGTTGCATACACAATTTTTTCTACGACCAGTCATAATGAAATAGAAAATTAACACTTTATTTTTGGAATTGCTAGGTAAACATGACATGACAAATGATTTGTCAAAATCGATAAATTTTAGATCTATCAGATATATTAGATGTTCAAGGCAATAGTTGATATTGACAGAATATTGCTGTTTGTCGCATTTCTATTGGTAATAAACTTGTATCTTAATGGAAAATCTGTATCTTAATTAATCTCATTCAAGTACAGGTAGGCAATGTCTAATAAATGAATTAAAGCATGGGAGTAGGAAAATTATATTATGGTATATTTTATAAGATGTCCTGTAATTAAATTTTTTTCTGTTGGGCACTAAAAAAATTTCAATTTTATTTTGAAAATATATTTTTACCATTACATTATGACTTTCGTACACCGTATTTCATTACGAATGCAACTCGTATCGCATAATCTTGATAAATTAGGAAAATAAATTATTCCGGGATAACATGGTAGAAATTCAAATGAGAGCTTAGAAATATATATATTTGTCCTTATCTATTTGTCTATCTAAAAATCGCTAGTTTCCATAGACAAAAGTCTCAAGTGTACTATTCAGGTTTGTTACAGCGAAGTTTATGTAATAATTGCCCATATGTTAATAATACACTTTCACATAACCACCCGACCAAACGCTATGTCATAAAGATAAAAGCACCAGCCTACTCATATTCATATGCAAAGATTTTTATCTATCTGTGTCCCATATTAGTAATCAATTCGGAATCAAAACCGCAATTCTTGATCCGTGTTAAAATTTTTAAACAAGTATGTCTCGTATATGAAGGTAAACTTACGATTGTTGTCATAACCTCTGAAATACAAAATAAAAATATTATTGTGAACCAAGTAAATGATAACCACAAGATTAGCAATTTGCCAGATAAATATAATTTGGCATGACAGAGATATCATGAAATGCACAAAAATGAGACTTGCACGCGCCTTAGTTTCTCCACATTTCTTTAGACCTCCGAGATATGAAGCATTAGGGAAATAGATAGACGGCATATTAATGCTATGTGAGTCTGGAGACCTTTGCTATGTTTGCCACTAGTCGAATAAAACTAAGCATTAAAAATACGATTTCAACGAATGTTTGGGAGGTATTTTTTTTATAAAAATGCAATCTTTATGTTATCAGGAAGTTACAGTAAAGTTTCGTTCAATCTGGGAGGTGAGCGTTTCTTGGAAATTACGTTTTAATTTTGAAAAACGTGTTAGTAGTAAAACCCAAAGATAATAAACAAAACAGTACGCTTACCCGAGAAACCGTTCAGGAGAAAATAAGGGACCAGTGTTTCGAGAATAAAACATATTAGTAATGGAGGAGTAGCAATTTGTTGTAACAATACGTCAGTTGATAAGATAAGAAGTGAAGCCGTAGAAAAGTTAGGAAAAGAGTATGAAATTGCGACAGTTGAAAAGAAGAACCCAAAATTGAAAGTACACTTTGTTAATAAAAAGGATTTAGAAAATGAGGAAGAATTTAAAAAAAAAATTATATTTCATAACTAATTAGACAATGCAAAAGAAAAGTTTGTATGTAAAGTGATACACAAAATTGATATAAAAAATAGCTTAAGAAATTGCCATGTTATTATTGAAGTAGACCCTATGACATACGAAGAAATACATAGAAATGAATATATTCAAACAGGATGGAAAGGATGTAGGTACTCGGATTATATAAATATTACACAGTGTTATCGATGTTGGAAATTTGGACATGTTGCAAAAAAATGTACCGCATCTAGTGATAGATGTTCAAAATGTGCAGGTGAACATAAATCTAGTGATTGTAAATCAGAAGACATAACGTATGTTAATTGCAAATATGCTGTTGATGTATTAGAAGTAAAAAATTTGACATTTAATCACTATGCCTATGATAAAACCTGTGAATCATATAAAAGAATATATGAACAAGTAAAAAAGAAAATAGAATATCCACATATATTTCAAGAAAAATAGCAATTAAATGGTAACATACTCTATTTAAACATTCAAAGTTTACTAGCAAATAAAACTCAACTCACATGGCTTGTAAATGACTGGAAGCCGGCTATTATCTGTTTGTCTGAAACACATGTCACGGAAGAGATAGAAAAATCTGAAATTGATATAGAAGGATACCAATGTGCAATATCGTATTCAACAAGTCGACATACAGGGAGAGCAATTATTTTTGTAAAAGAAGAATTTAAATTCAAAGTTATTGTAAACGAATCAATAACAATGAATATGTGGATAATAGGTGTAGAACTAATTATTCAGAAACAAAAATATTTAATTTTTTCATGCTACCATTCACCAAACGCTAGTCACGCAGAATTTTTAACAAAACTTGAAGAAGTAATGTCTGAATGGACTACAAGAAATGGAATTATAGTGTTTGTAGGTGTCTTCAATATAAATATGGCACAGAATACCTATTAGTCAACTAAACTAAATACAACTATAACAAATCTAGGGTTAAAACAAATAATAGACAAATTTACTAGAGTAACAAGTGAACAAGCCACGATAATAGACCTATTGATAACAAATAAAAGTTATATGAAATTTATGGTTCATAGTACACCAAAAATTACAGACCATTCAGTAATAACAATAAATCTAAGTCAAGTTGAAGTGATAAAAGAACACATAATAAAGAAAAGGGACTATAACCAATATAACGAAGTAAATTATCAATTGAGTCTTATGGAAGAGGAATGGTTTCCAAATTACACTAACACAGACAAAATAGCAAACCAACTAGTAGACAATATAAAAAAATGTCTTAACAAACATGTTCCAGAAAGAACAATAGTAATGAGAAGTAGGTGGGGTAATAGGCATTGGTGGGCGGACGAGATAAAACTAGAAATTGAGGAAAGAGATAGGAAATATAAAAAAGCAATTATCACAAGCCAAGAAAACGATTGGAATGAATTCAAAAGACAAAGAAATAGAGTTGTAGCATGTATACGAGACAGTAAAAGAAATTATTATGAACAAAAAATAGATGAAACGAAAACGAATCCAAAAGAAATGTGGAAAACACTGAAAGACATATTAAAGAGGTGAAATAATACAAATAGAGAAGGCATTAATTACGAAGGAAAAATGTATACGAATGAAGAAGAAATATCAGAAATTTTTAACAATTATTTTCTAAATAGTATTGAACAAAATGCACTATCACTTACAAAAACACAAAAGACAGAAGAAATTTTGAAGAATATACCTACAACACATAGTAGATTAGAAACATTCAGGTTGTTAGAATTTTATCAGCTAAAGAAAATTGTCAGAGATATGCCTAACAAAAATAGTAGTGTAGATGGTATAACAACACAAATGATTAAAGTATCCTTTGAAGCAGTTGGAGATAGATTTCTGCAGGTTATAAATAACAGTTTAGAGAAAGGAGAATTGCCAAAAAACTGGAAAAAATCAATGGTAATTCCAATAGAGAAAATAAATAATACAGTACAATGTGAAGAGTTCCGTCCCATCAACATGGTACCAAGCTATGAAAAAATGTTAGAATTAATTGGTAGAATACATTGAGAATAATAGACTGTTAACTAAGTATCAAGCAGGTTTTCGTAACAATAACTCGTGTGAGAGTGCTCTTCAGTCAGTATTGGTGGATTGGAAAAGTGCCATTAATAAAAGAAAAGTAGTTGGTGTAGTGTTTCTGGATTTTCAGCGTGCGTTTGAGACAATAGATAGGGATTTAATGTTATTGAAAATGGAAAAGATGGGCATTGGTGGGTGTGTAATAAAATGGTTTCAGGACTATCTAAGTGACAGAGTGCAATGCACAAAATTTAATAATTCAATATCAACAGAAAAAGAAACACAGTTTGGTGTCCCACAGGGAACTGTATTGGGACCAAAACTATTTATAATGTATATTAATGATATAGTTCTACATGTTAAAAGATGCCAAATTCAATTATTTGCAGATGATACCTTATTGTTTTGTATAGGTGACAGTGTAAAATCGGTAACAGAAGATTTAAATTATGATCTACAAAATTTGTATAGTTGGTTAACCAAAAATAAATCAAAATTTATGATAACAAAAAATAAATATCTATTGGCACATACCAACACTCATGATGTTGTAGTAAATAACAGTAAAATAGAACAGGTAAAAGAAACAAAATATTTAGGCGCTATAATAGATGAGCATTTGACCTTTTCAAACCATGCAACATATATTACCAATAAAGTAGCGAAGAAGGTAAACTTATTGGGGCGAATAGGAAATAATTTGACACAATGGACAAAACAAACTATATCAATCAATTATACACCCCCATTTTCAATATTGTTCAACAATTCTGTTTTTGCTCTCAAATGCTGAGATAAATGTCTTACAAAAAAAACAAAATCAAGCTTTACGAATAATTTTAAAGTGCAATAGATATACAAGTATAAAATCAATGTTAGACAAATTAAAAATGCTCAGTGTAAAACAAACGTTAATATTATATACATTAATTTTCATTTTTAAAATTTTACATGGGTCATTACCACAACATCTATTAGATCATTGTACATTTGTAAATGAAATTCATCAACATTTTACAAGAACCAGTAACAATCTATATGTACCAACTGTAAGGACTAATTATGCACAAAATAATATTTTTTATAAAGGTCTTGTTTTATATAATGAGTTACCAAGTGAAACTATTAACTGTGAAAACATAAACCAATTTAAAAAACTATGTTACCAATATATACAAGAAAATGTAAATATTGTATGATGTGTTATGTACATATAAATAACCACATTTTTATTAATTTCTTTAAATGTTTGTAAAAAATTTTATGTTTGTACTATTTATATGTATTTTATTCTATTGATATGTATTATCTTTAGCTCTGGCTAATAATAAATATTATTATTATTATTATTATTATTATTATTATTATTATTATTATTATTATTATTATTATTATTATTATTATTATTATTATTATTATTATTATTATTATTATTATTATTATTATTATTATTTCTAGTAACTCGGGTTATGTTCATCGAATCAGGCCAAACAAAAAACCAACATGTTTACAAATAATTTATGAATAAAAGTGCACAGATCCGAATCCTACCTGTCATTCTGTTTTTTGTAGAAAAATAAAGACTAAGACAATTTTTATTTTACATAAGCCGAAATTACTAAAAATAATAATTAATCTTTTTTAATAAAACTTGGTGAAATGACAGGTCTTGTAGCTGTAAACTATTAAGGAAAATTATAAATAAAAACATTTATTATTTTCTCTCAAGGACGAGATTTCTGAAAAAATTTGGTCATTTGGTCACACTAAGACTTTTTCATTCTTAAATTGTAGCTTTTTGAAAGTGCTTACAACGGTGATAAGAATTAATTTTTTATGTTATTTCAGAAATGAAAAAAAACTTTATATGTTCAGGATTTGAACCACGGATTTCTACACGAAAATTCTCAATTCAATTCAGTTCAATTCAATTCAATTCAATTCAATTCAATTCAATTCAATTCAATTCAATTCAATTCAATTCAATTCAATTCAATTCAATTCAATTCAATTCAATTCAATTCAATTCAATTCAATTCAATTCAATTCAGTTCAATAAGGATTTATTATTAATTTTAGTACAAGCATGAGCCTAGTCAGAACCCAGCCCGGAGCCAGTCAGACTCGTGGGAATCCTCACTTTAACCATTGCGCCATGGCCGTGAAACATTTGCGCATTCGATATGGCAGATAATGCAAAACACGTAATTTTTAAACAATCATATCTTCGTTAATACATGAGTGGTAAGACCGTATGGTATCGATATAGAAAGAGCAAGAATGACGTTTGAACCTTGTCGTAAACTGCATATTTCAAATCGAAAATTAAATCCAGCAGGAACGTACAAAAAATTACATTTCCTGATGTTTCGCGAAGGGTGTTTGACTTTGTCTGAGCACTCTAGATGAGTAAGTATAATGCATAGATATCATCTCAACGCGTTCTCCTAGAATCTCGAAGCCTTGGTAATGGGAGTGGGGGAAATATTCTTGTCGTGGCAGTCGCCGTTTGATAAACGAGCGCGCGTATACCTGCGTATTTGTAGGTATATTAATGATTAAAATTTATTTTATGCATTTACTAAAGTTCTCAGATATTAGAGAATAAGCAGCACCAATTTCAGCTAAAAAATATATATGTACAGAAATGAATGCACGAAACGCGAAAGATACGATATCTTAGCTTCTAATTAGTGTAGAAGGGTCTACTCTTTTAAATTGTTCGTTGTTTGAATCGCCTTTATCACATGACAAAAGTATTTGGTTGGATACATTTTCTCGATAAAAAAATATACATTACGAAAAAAATGAATTTTGTAAAAATACACGAAATGAAACTTTAAAATAATACAGAAAATTAACTTTTATCACAATTGTAAAGCTCGTTCAGGAAGCTACAAGTTAAGAAAAAAAATCTTAGTGTGAACAAATAGCAGTATTTATGGAGCTTCAAATTTTTTAAAAAAATTTCGTTTCTGGGAGAAAATAATGAAAATGTTTATTTGTCATCTTTCACAACAGATTACACCTAATTGACCTATAATTTCACCTAAAAAATGATCAATAGCTTTTTAAATAAATTCAATATTCTGTCAAAAAGACAATATGCATTTAGAGAAAAAACATCAACAGACGATGCAATTGCGCACGTAACAGGAAAAATGTATAACTTGGAAAAATGTATAACTTGGTAGATAAAGAAAGACCATCCCCAAGTATATTTATAAACCTAGCGAAGGCATTCGACACTATTAACCACCCTTTAATGCTAAAAAAACTACATGACTTAGGTTTCAGAGGAAAAGTATATGCAGTTCTAAAAGATTACCTTAGCAACAGGACACAGAAAGTCAACATAGACAATCATGAGAGCACTTCGAAAATTGTCACATACGACCTACCACAGGGAACAGTCCTCGCGCCGGTCCTATTCAATATATATTTGAATGCTTGCTGAAATTTAAAATTGACGGAGGAATAATTTCTTTTACGGACGACACCGTTGTGCTCTTTGATGGAGAAACGTGGGACGGGGTTAAGTCAAAAGTATCCAAAAACATTAAGATTATAAAAAATTGATTTGACCAACATCTACTCATCATGAATATAACAAAAACCAAATATCTACCTTTTTGCTCATATAAAAAGAGTCCTCCACCATACACCAAGATAAAAATTGAAAATACTAATACCGAAGTTGAACACACAAGTGAAATACTTAGGTATTATACTTGATGCACATCTAAAGTGGAACTACCAAATAGAATACTTATGTAAAAAACTGAGGTGGCTCTATTATACATTTAAACAAGTCAGTACAATCCTTGACAATAAACAACGGTTAATAATATACTACGGCCTTGTAGAATTAATACTTAAATACGGCATAATCGGATGGGTTGGAATAAATAAAACAAACTTAGATCCATTAATAAAGTACCATAAAATGATAATAATAATAATGTTTAAAAAACCCATAACCATTCCGAGTAAACAACTGTTCAAACAGTATAAAATACTAGAGATATTCGTCAACTATATTGCTAAAGCTTGCTAAAATACCAAATAAAATATAACCTCCCAGTTAACGAACAGAGACATGACTACGAAACTCGAAATAAGTACATAATACAGGGCACAGAAAACGATTGGAACAAAATCATTCTCATATCTAGATTATTGTATACGATAGCTCAAGAGCAACTAAAATAAAGTAAAAACAAGTTAACCCTGAAAATACTTATAAAGGCATGGATAATAGATTTACCAGAAAACTACCAAGAAAACTTCATTGACACTGGACAAATGATAAAAAAAAACCTTTACTAACCAAAATTAAAATTATTTATACTAGTATTTTCAGTTAAAAATATACATTGCTGTGCCACCTGACCCTACTTAACTTTGATTCAGTGCACCTAAAATTACTACTACATATGTACACATTGTAAAATTAATTAATTAACCATACATTTGAATATACATAAATACACATGTATGTATATATGTAGGACAATTCATACAACACCCGCACTCAAGTTTTAAATAACTTACGGTGGGGCTTATATAATATTTATCCCAAATATAAAACCCATATGAATGCATACTTAGCTCTAGTATATACTATTAAAAAAATATTGTAACATGTAAAATACATTTTGAAATAATTATTATTATTATTATTTTCATTAAAAAAAAAGGTTAATTATTATTTTTTTTTTTTTAGTAATTTCGATTTATGTAATATTGTAAATTTTCGTGGTTTATTGTTTTTTTTATTTCTTGTGTAGCCTGATCCGATAAAGAGAACCCACCCGTGTTATTAAAGAGAAACGAGGCAAAAACACATTTTTCAAAATTAAAACTTAATTTCCAAAAAACTCCCCACTCCCAGATTGGACAAAACTTTACTGTGACATTCTAATAATAATCTACAGATTGGATTGCTCCCCCCTCCAAACAATCTTTGAAAAAAAAAACAGTTTTATTCAACTACACTGTAGCTTAAGTCGCCAAAAGCGACACTTCAGCGTCATATTCAATCGAAGGGTGGACAATATGAAACGTCTGGCAAAACATTTTGTGATCATGAATATGAAGAATATCGCGTGTCGAATAGACATAATATTCGTGGGACAGGCGATGTTGTTCAGTACGATTGGGTATATAATAGGGGACACGCGAATGTCAGTTTTATACCCAAGTGTTTTTATCAGATTGTTTATGTTTGAAAATGTATAAGTATATCATAATATAAATTAATAAATAATAACTGAAATTCAAATTATTTGAATATTTACGAGGAACTGGCAAGTTTTGACGAGTTTATCCGACCCGCTCGTGACGTATAATCCTTTATTTATTTCATTTTGGGTGTCCGTATTCACTAGTTGTTTTAAGCGAGTGTGAACTTTTGTGCTTATTATAAGGTGCTTAAATCAAAATGTTACACACATTTACGACTGAGTAAACATTAAAAACGCTTTACATTACTTCATCACGACATTTACTGCTCCGTTAAAATTAAATAGTGACGTCACATCCATTTTCCCGCGCGGGTAAAATGTCACTCTTTCAAATTCAATTTTATGCCAAATTTAACATATTTCAATGAAATTAATAATCGAAATGGTTGTTTTAATAAAAATAGAATCTTATTTTATTGATACAATTTGTGCGTGTCCTCTATTAATCAAGCCGGATCGGAAAATGGTTTTATACTCAACGTAACACTATTTTAGTGTCGTCTAAAGAAATACCACAATCCTGGTCTTTTAATAGTCTCTACCCAACAATCCGTCATTCGCGTATATTAAATAGGATACCTAATAGTAATACCAAAATGGAGGAATATAAAATTTATGAGGAATATAAACACATCTCTAAAAAATAAATCGGCAGCTACTGGAAGCGGCTGGAACCTCCCCACACGGTGGACCTTTATAAGCTGTCTTTGGATATTACATCGGACATCAGAGCACTGAGCAAACAGATAAATTACACGTGAATTTGGAGCCATTTATTTCATGAACAAATATCGAACGAACTGAAGTGGACTACAAACAATCTGTTAAAACATAACCTCCCATGTTAACATTATGGACAATTCAAGCAGACTACACATGCGTCAAATTAAAATATTCCTGCTCGATCAAGAAGGTCCGGTCGAGCTTCGTCCGAGGGCCTTTATTTCGTACTATTCTAACGTTTCAGATTTAGCTCGGTTAGCTCGATTTGCATTAAACGAACGATTGTGACATGTTCCATAAATCAGACGTAATATCCAAATATGGCTATAAACAATTATTATTACCTTTAAAAAAACCAACTGAAATAAGTTTTGACATGTGTCACAGTGGTTCCAAGCAAATATTTAAAAATTCACTTTAATAAAAAATAGACTGGTAATTACAGGTTAGATTTCCAACCTACAAAAAGAGTCCTATTTTATTAGGACAAAGTATTTAATACTTCATAAACATTAAACTGTACTAGATTTTACTTGAAAGTACGGGAACCAGGCAGAAATTTTAATAATAGCTACGTAATATTCTTAAATCTTAAGAAATATATATTTTTGAGGTTAGCTGTGACGTCAGGTGATAAATGTACCATAACCTATAAATCAACATTCACAAAGGTTACCAACCCAAATATTTTTGACAGATGGCAAAATACATCTTCCCCTAACAATAATACCAATAATATTTTTTGGATGCTGTCATGTGTGCACATATAACGAATTCTTTTTAATTTCTTTCACAGAAACCAAAACGAAAGGGTGCAAGTGTGATATATCGTTGAAATCGGAATTTTTACTGCTTTTCAGTGGTTCGATTATAAATTGTAAGTAATCATAAAATAAGCAACTTGTTGTGCCAAAACGGCACTAAACATAAGCCGATTTCAACCAAAACCTTTTCATACCTTCTGGAGCACTAAAGAAACTCGTGCAAAGTTTCATCCAAATCCGTTTAGCAGTTCCGCCGCTATCGTGTTCACACACACACACACACACGCGCGCGCACACACACACACACAGACATTTTTTAAAAACCACTTTATTGGGTTCCTGGGACCTCAAAACGTAAAGATTTAATGTTATTACAATTTTCGATTTTGGACTAATTGTGGTAACCTCCCACAATTTTATTGTGGGGATGTTAAAATGTTCAATAAAGAAACGTTATTAAAAAGTCATGTTCTGAGAACGAGATGGTTCTAAGCGCCAAATCCAAAATATTCAGTAATTATATTCATTTTAGATTTTCTTGTTGCAATATATTAAACTGGAACTGAATAGTCCTTTCTCTGAAAAGGTTTTGATTGATCGATGGAGTGTAGCGAGTCTGACTTCAGAACATGAATTGGGGACATACATAGGTCAGGAACCCATAAGGTGAACATCCCGGAAAGTGGGAGAAAATCCGCCCGTTATGTCAAACCGGATGTGTGCCCTATCTTTGCAACCGCTAGTCAAACTTTAACTTTGTTTCTTAATAATATGTTCACAAGTGAATGGATAAGTCTATAAAGACTTGGAAAATGGCCTATTCTTTATCTTTAACACTAGAAATCCTTCAGTATTGTCGAGTCAATGAAGGTTTTCACTTCTTAATTCTCAGCAACAGCTCCGATTTTGATCATTTTTTTTAAATGTATGTTTTTTAATACTATTAAAAATCAGAAACATCCCATGGTAGAGTACAAAACTTTAGGTTTTTTTTTACCGAAAATTTCGTTTTTTTTTGTATTTCTCTAGGATGAAAATTAATTGAGATATCACCGTTGTAAGTTTGCATTTGAGTGAGAGGACCACCTTCCCCGAGCCCTTTAAACTCAAAAATCTCAAAAACGAAAGGTGAAAGGAAGTTCAACTTTACATGCCTTGTAGCTCTTAAAGTTCCCTGTAAAATGATTTTTGGATCGATTGAATAGCTTAAAAATTAAGGAAGTTATCATTGAAAAACCAGTCATAGAGCATCTGCTCGAGAAACGCTGATAAGTCTTCGACACGGCTCAATTTTTTCAACTGTATTTCTTTAGCAGCTCCGTACAGTAATATTGTGCAGTACCTACCGGCTTCTAAAATTTGTACTCTAGCATTTTTTACGTATCTTCTTTAGTCTTTGAATTATTGTGAAAAAACAAAAATTTTTTAAGAAATTTCAAAAATCATTTCAAATTTGAATCAAACTTTTTCCAAATATAGGCATCCTAAACCGGTCAAACTTCTAGAACATATTGTTAGTACTTAAATAAAGTAAATTGTAAATGAATTACGTTCAATTTCAATTCTTGCGGTGAAGCCATTGGTCTAATTGCTGATTTTTTCTACGAAAAAAAGGGGCAACAATTTTATCTTCATCATAACTCCGTTAGTTTTTATGCTAACGACTTTTACCAAAGTTCTTTTTAAAGGTTTTTTCAAGTACTTTTAAAAATGTCTTTTATGTTTTCCTCCAAAATGTTTCCGTTTTTCAATTATTTAACGTTGAAAGTTAGATCCTTTCAACGTTAAATAATCAGTTCAGTTTTCGGCGAACAAAAAGTCACCTTCATTGAGCCATAACTCGGTTTGTATTGCATCCACAGAAATAAAAAAAACCAATCGATTTGTTATTTTATAGGATTCATTTTTGTTCATAATAATTTTTTTTTTGGTAAAACGTAAAGTTTTCGAGTTATTAGTGAAATATCGTTCTAAAACATGCATTTTCTAGATGAAAAATCAACATTTTCAATAAAGAATAACTCAAAAAGTATTGACTCATCGAAAAAATTGCATAGAACATTTATTGCTTAGAATTCATTGCTCTATCGATTTCAGTTACTTTGAACATAATAATTTCCACCCCAGACAAGGGTGGTATCCACCCCCAGGCTAAAAGCACACATCGGCCCTATATAACTTTGATTCCTTGAGCCATTCCCTAATTACAGTCCAAATTTGACGTCAGTCGGTTTTATCCGAAAGAATTCTGAGCGAAAAACCTTCAAGCACTGGACTTTTTCATGAATATCAGGAGAAAAACATAAAAAAATAGATTTTTCCTGTAAAAGTTGTTTTTATTTTTTAAACAGTATAAATAGCTGTGAGAAACATTTTTGAACTTGGATTTTCAATAAAAACAACTCAATGTTTTATAAATACCGCGAAAAAAAATTTTTTTTAAATATTTTTGTAAATATTGTTATTATTGTTAAACAATATAAATAATTATTTGCGCCACTTGGGATATTTCTAATTTTGAATAATATTAAAAAACACACATTTTAAAGAAAAAATCGGAGCTGTTGCTGAGAATTAAGACGATTTTTAGGCTTCATTGACTCGACTATATGTGCTGTGCAAGATTCTTCATAGGACATAAACAAAAAAGTTTGAGATACTTCGGGTCATCAACTTTTAAAATATATTTTTTTTAGAACCAATTTTCTCGTGTAATCGTATCTGGAAGTACGTGAGTGGCCGGGAATTACATAAACGTAGATTTATAACGTTGAAATTATTAGAGCAAATGCTACAGACTGCTCTATAGATTTAATTTATACAATTAAATGTATTTTGAAAATAATGTGGCTTGAACTCTGGTTCTCAACGCACGCAATACAGAAAGTGCTATTAAGATGTAAAAAGGAACAATTTTAAAAATGAATACGTGATTAATAATACTTGCAGATACACGGCCATACTGCTGCATGTGTACCTCCATATTATTGCGTCTTAATCCGATCTAAATGATTTGTGGCACCATAAAGAAGCGGTTACGGAAATGCAATCAGATCCCAACTTTAACTGCAGTAGTATGGATAATAATATACGACAAGTAATAAAATAAGTAATAATGATGTGCGAAAAAAATACGTAAGTCATATTATACAGCGAATATTCCATTTTTCTACTCGTGACGGAACGAAAATATTTACTCCGACTGTAACCCAAAGATAAAGGAGGCATTAAACAAAAGGATTAATCTTAATCAGTCGAGATATTTAAGTTATGCGAGGACAAATGAACAGGCCGAATTGAGAACCTTCTGCTTTTAGAGAAGTCGTTTGAAAATGAAAATTGTTTTAGAAAGTTCCGGCGGTAAGGAAAATGAAATGAACAATGTTGTGTTTACAACAACGAAAAAAGTTAAACGTACTTCCTTTTCAGTTTTACTTACCAGAAGCGTATATTCTCAATGTTAA
Source organism: Rutpela maculata (assembly GCA_936432065.2). Lineage (NCBI taxonomy): Eukaryota > Metazoa > Arthropoda > Insecta > Coleoptera > Cerambycidae > Rutpela > Rutpela maculata. The sequence continues at coordinate 119,657,026 of OW386286.2, forward strand.
CTGAACAAACTGGTTTTTACGATTATTCCAATTTCTGCATTAATTACTTCTGCAGCAATGACACATTCATATTATAAAGAATTTTATTGCTTTTTTAATTCGTCAATGTGCGCTTGCAAGATGAAGTAATAATTAGTACCGATGGCTTAAAATACTGTTTACCGTAAGTATTTCAAAGATATGTTTATTAGTGACAAAAATACATACTAATCTTATCGAAGGTACTCACATAAAATACGTCCAAAAAAAAAAGATATTAAGTCACCAATGCAACTTAAAACGCAGAATTCTTTTTGGATGTTCTGTTGTTTTATTATAGGTGCATTATATTAGGTTATAGATGAAGTGGGGACCATACGGGACCAAATCTGATCACATATCAGGACGAGGCATAATTTAATTAATAATGTAGTAGTACATGAACACTGTGTTTTTTAAACTACTATTGTCAAAATTGCGAAAAATATACTTTCGGTCGGATTTTTGTTCTTTATCTACGTGATCGATTATCCAAATCATACTTATATAGAAGATTGTCCTAAGGTATTGTAGTTCAGTAGAATATTTGTGTGCCTTTCTTCACTCTGTCGTAACTTCCGGCACACCACCATAAATTTTAGAAGGCTTACCTACTATACGTCATTTTCGATCAGAAATTGTTTTATGCCATTCGAACCATGCTCTACCTAACTGCAATCATGTATCAACTCTGAGATGTTCACAATATAGCGATAGAGTTAGTCGCAAATTTTTACTGTCGATTGGCTTAAGTGATTTCTATGAAATCTGTCTTAAAGTGCAAGGTATGGCTCGGCGGTAGTCCCATAAAAATATCATCATGCTACCTACCTATGTCTAATGTAACCTGACCAAAAATTGGAAAGAAGGTTTCTTTTATTCGAGATTTTGGAGAATTCTCCAGTGGTAAATAATTTAATTTTGTAATAAAAAAACTAAAATTTCATCGGAATTACATTAAAATTGGTAGTTAGGTATTTTATAAGTAGCTGATTACGAATCTGATGTCAAAAGTTAAGAATTCAATATAGCGAATCCAATATGGCTACGATTATTGCAATATTTTTGCAGATTTGCTTGAAATTTGATACATGCAGTCCAAGAAAAATCGATATAAAAGCATTGCAAGTTGAAAAAAAAAAATGAAACGGGCTGAATTTTTGCATGCACCTTAGTATTAGAGTTCTTAATAATGTGTGAGAGTTCCTTATCGATTTGACACGGGAAAACAGGTCGCGAAAACAGTATTTTGCAAGCGAGCAAGCAATAACAACTTGAGAAATTACGCTCTAGCAGCGAAAACGCTGTCGTCTGTTTCCCGGCTAACTATGTTAGATGTACTAGGGACTTATTTTTTTTTTTTAATTAAAGCTAAAGAGCCAACCTTTCGATTAAAATTGGTTCGAAAAGGTCCAGGTTACTATGTTTTTTTAATACGAGTTTTACCTGAAAAATACGCGTTGGTCATCGACATTATTTTGCGAATTTGAGGCTAATAAATAGCCTTCTTATTAGCTCTTTGGCCATAATTTGTATGTAAAAATGTTGATATTATCATCACCTACGAATATATTTATTAAAAATGCAATAAAAAAAAAATTTTTTTTCGCTGCCAAAGAACGGAAAACACAACACAATATGCACGGAAACATCTGAAATACGAACGAATATGCTTCTTCGAAGCTTTTATGATCATTTCGACCCAAATCGGATCAGTAACAACATTTCTGCTGCACTTTATAGCCAGCTCTGTAATATCTGCGAGTTATGCCTTTGTTGCTCCGCAAAAACAGGTAAGCCGACGGGGCAGAGTAGGGGACTTTTTTGGTACATGTTATCCTGGACCAAAACTACAATCCTGCAAATTTTCAGCTTTACAATAATTAATTCCGGGTCAGAAACTAAAATTCCTGGGCTACATGTGATATTTTGTCGTATTTGTGGGCCATTTTGAATTTTATACTGTACATGAAAATTTTTAGAAATTCCAGATGGCTCCTAGGCTAATATTGATTAGTATAACCTAGGGCACCTTCATACTAAATTTGGTGCTTTTATCCGTCAGGTAACGGTAATTTCAATAAGTCACCTCACTAATTAGCCCATTCAAAAGTTACAACTGTCCTTATGGCCTGGGCCATCCGGTTTGTTGTTTTATAATTTGAGGTTTTTTAAAATAGCATTTCGAGGTCAATGTCTTGCAGTATAGTTAAATTTTCATAAAAAAGTAGATTTTATACATGATATAGATTGCAAAGATAAAAATAAACAACAAAATCCGTAAGGATTAGGAAAGTAAGAACCTAGAATCAGCCCTGACCAAAACAAGCACCGAGACTATCACTATCGGACAGATATTTCCGAACAGTGATTTTTAGGTTTAGTGATTTTCATGACCTGACGGCGACGGATAAAAGAATAATATACATTAGGCATCCTGCTAATTCGGCAGTTGAAAGAGCGTATATATATAAATATATCGAAATCAACAACATTCTTGTCCATCTGTCAACGCTTAACGTAAAATATGAGGGCCCGGCTGAAAGAATACTGTTAGAAGATGAAAACATGTGGATGATATAATTAAAAACAAATCAAATTAGCCAATGACGCATGTTAATGTTTTCTCATCAAATAAAATTAAATTTGTATTATATCAGAGTAGTAAAGAAGTTTAATCGATAAAACAAAATTATTATAGACCAAATAACAACCATACGTCAGATTGTGATCATTGTCAATTAAAGTTAATATACTAATCTATTCAACGTCCACTTAATTTGATTTCTCACAAATATCCTTTTCTATGTCTAGAAAAAAGCGGCTTTATTTATTAACTCATTTCATATTCATTGTATGTAATTATTTATATGTGGCTTATTCATAATGTATTACTCTTTATTGAATAGTTTGCCACTTATGCAAAAATTTTAAAAATTTAATGAAAGAAAACTCCATATGGATCAGCAGAGGTGGAAAGCATTTCCCCAAAACCCAAGTTTCTGCATTTTTGATAATAGGCGCTTGTGACAGGCAGTGTCAAATGCTTTGCTAAGTCTACAAAGACACATAGAGATGGTTTATCATCTAATTTTCTATAAATTAACCCTGTTAAATAGGCTATAGCATCTGTGGACTTTCTTTCCCTCAAATCAAATTGCCTGTTAGATATAAAATTAAATTTATCTAAAAATTTTTTAGTATCTTTTCAAGCAATTTGGCAACATTAGAAATTAGCGCAGTATGTCTATAGTTGATTAATTTTAATTTATCGCCATTTTTATATAGGAGTTTTATAACTTCAAGTTTTAATATATTTGGAAAAAAACATAAAAATATATAATCCAAAACAAAATTATTAAACGAATTATTATAGAGGATGCTTGGTACATAGATATAAAGTTTTAATGGAGTGATAGAGGGGGTCATTAAGAATATATATGAAAACATTTAGAGCAGCTAACAACGTCTTCAGTATATTTTCATGTCCCTATATATGTATGTCTTGTGTCTACCTGCCCCTACTATTGGTCCAATTTGAATGAGATTTTCACTAATGTGAGAGATATTAGCTATGAAAGGTAAGAGGCTATATTATTATGGTCCCAAATTAGAGGGGCAGATATGAAAAATGTTTAAAATGAGTTTAAAGTGACTAAAAATGACTGGATCCTACGCCAGCTTTTAGAAAAAACATAAAATTATGTTACCCCCCTTCAAAAACCAATTTTAATCAAATTTTCACCAAATGAATCTTGATATTTAGTGTTACGGTTTAAAAAAAAATGTACAAATTTCAACCAAGATGGCGTGTTGAAATTCGTCTCTCATTTTAAACACGAAAACAAAGTGAAAATTGGTTGACTTCCAGTACGAGTAAAATATCAAAAATATTTCATAAAAAAGAGAAATATTGAGTTAGGTTAGATTAGGTTGATATGTGAGTGGGCTAGTAACAGACCCTCCACCTCGACCATCTGGTCTATTGTGGCTCACTCCTAATTATATTTCACGCAATAGGTTCAGCTTTTTGATAAAGGCGACTACCTTATTGGGTGAGAGACTCTCCAGGTCCTCTGGCAGCACTTGCCCTTCACCAAAAAGTGAGAACCTGGTTCTTTCTGCAGCAGGACAGTTACATAAAACGTGCGCTGTCGTTTCATCCTCCTCCAAACACAGTCGGCATTCAGCGTTGTCCGCTATTCCGAGTCTGTGTAGGTGGTGATTAGTCTGCAGTGCCCAGTGTTTAGGCCAACTAGATGTAACCTATTTAACTCTAATAATTTTTTAGTTCTTGATTTTAGAAGGTATCCTTCGAATGAACTAATCCTGGTAGTTCTTGCCAGTACTGGAGGATTTTCCTCCCTGTCAAGGCCAAGATGGTTGTTTTCGCAGTGCTCGCCGATATGCCAAGCACTGGTTCTGGTCCGATAAATTTTTATACCGCACCTTCCCTGGCAGAATGGCCCGGTATCCAGACCAGAGTTAATTTGTTGTATCTGCCCAATCAGGTAGAGACTTTTGGCAGTTCCAGACCAATTTAGAATTGCAGTGATGTGAGCCAAGAGCATTGAGAGCTGCTTGGCTGTCTGAAAAGATTCTTCTGTGTCTAGGACGCATCTGTCCAAGCCTCGTTGTATATCGTTCAATGGCATGAACTTTTGCCTGAAAGACAGTCGCATAATTACCAACACTCGAAGTAATTCTTCGACTGTATGCTCCAGCTCCAACTCCCACAGCGGTTTTGGAGCCGTCTGTAAACCAATAGATGTCTGCTCTTTCTAGGTCGGTTTTGTTCTGATCCCATTCGTCTCTTCCAGGAAACAGGACGGTAAAAGGCAGTTCATAGTTGGTCACGGTAGCATCACATTTGAAAGCATTCCCAGGATGTCATGACACTCCAAGTCATCTGACAGCCTGTTGCGTTCCATTATGCTAGCTTGCGGCATATTAGTTACCGCTTGTTGAAGTCTGTATGTTGCCCACCTGGCCTCTCTCTCCAAATAGATGTGGAGAGGAGGTAGATCCAGGAGGGTTTCCAGAGCGGCTGACGGTGTGGTACTTATTGGACCAGTTATCTCCGAAGGGAAATATTAGGGAGTCAATGAACATTTGGGAGTATGTAGGTCTCATCCTTAATATTAAGAAATCGATGAGTTCCTAACTCCAACGAATGCGGAAGGGTGCTTTTTAGAACCGTAAAGGTGTGAGAAATGCGCTTTTTAAAATTATTTCAGAAAATCCGACTGCTGGTTTCCGGATATTCTTTCGCATTGACTTTGTTTGGTGCTTTACGTTTCAACTATCTTGTCCTGGTCCTCGCTTCAGAAGAACATCACGACAATATGTTTGAAACGTCAAGTACCAAACAAAGTCAACGAGGAAGAAAATCTGGAAACCAGCTAGCTTCGCGAAAGTTTTAGCACCAAAATATTTCAGAAAATATTGTTATTTTATTAAAATCTCATTTAGTTGATGGTCGAGTCAAATACCTTCAATTTGGTTTTTTACTGACCTCAGTACTATGAAAATTGACCGAAATACAGGGTCATTTCGTTTTAAAGTACTTCAAGACCTGCCAATCAGTGCGAAAAGATACATTGAAGGTAATAGACTAGCGGGTTCTTCTACACTCAAAAATTGTTAGCTTATATACCTTATACATATTGGCCGAAAAATCAGGAGACATTTAACTTACATTTTATTTGTATAGGATATTAAACGACAATGTCATGCCTAGAGCAGATGCTACTGAAATAATTAAAAACTGTAGTAAAGAAATTGTCATAACAAACACTTACAACTAGAAAGAGGCTTGTAATCGCTGTTAATCGAAACTGTCGAAGTAAATATACGAAGTGACCGAAAGGAGAATGACAAGGAGCATTTAATAATGCTGATTCCACTGCCGATAAAATTCGAAATTCTCATCTTTATACTGATTAAAGGACGGAAAATGTTCTCTCAACGAATATACATTTATTACATTTCAAAAATATTTATTAAAAAGACCGCAACACTGGAAATATTTTCTTCTATTTCTGTAGACGATGGACATGATTACAAAATATATTATCAAATGTAAAATGGCTTGGTAATAAGATGTCGTCAGAGCAGTGGGACAGGGCTACAATATGTAAGTTCTTGCAACTTATAAGAACAACTTTTGAAACCGTACCTGAATTCATTATATTTAACATCATGCGCTTGCATGGGAGACTATACTACTTTAATATGCCTTTGCGTGAAAGCTAAAGTAAATTGTTCGTCTGTATGTAAAAACTGGAAAGGGTGTAACTATTAAATCAGCGACCAGGATCAAGCACTTAATTTGATTGAAGCTAATCATTTCGATAATTCTAATGTAAAAGAAGATGAAAATAAATATAGTAATGATGAAGTATGCCGACGCCGATGGTGAAGAATGTATTTTTTAACAATATTAAATTCAATTATTTTCTAAATAAATAAATATTTTTAAAATAATTGTGATAAAATTTTATACATACAATTATGTCCTGTTTTTATTATAATATATCATACATTATTAATATTTTATAGAAGCCGTACACGCAATCACGCACGCACATGCGTACGTACTCGCCGCACTCTCAACTCGTTAAAAAACTTAGTTCTTAATTTGTAAAAGTAACTCACCTTCAACTCTCTATATCCCGATCAATTTTCATTGTACAGAGGTCAATAAAAAATCAAATTGAAGGTATTTGATTTAGCTATCAGCATTTTTTTAAATAATCTAGTCAGAGATTTTTAAAAACGCATTTTTGTCCTATACAGCACCCTTCTACACCCTTTGGAGTTAGGGACTAATCGGTTTCTTAACATCTAAATTTTTTTTTACTCCCTAATTTTCTCTTTTTTATAATCTATTTTTCCGTAATATTCGAATAGAGGTAAGTCGACTTTAGAAAAACTAAACATTAAGGAAGGTTGCTACGTGAATCATATCGTGGAGTTCATTACATTTACAGGCGTCCGATGAAGTAGACGAGAATAAGACACACCCAAGTAGCGCAACATGCCGGAGGGGTGTGTAAAAATTAACCGATTTGCAATTAAGTGCCACTAACCTAATATTTGAAGCGAGTGAATTGAACCTAAACGTACGTATTGTTATTGACAGGCGTAGATACAGGTGTTGTAGATATACTGTGGTGGGTTCAAGCATAATACTAAGTATTTTGTTGTAATTAAAGTACCGCAAGATTACCTTTGTACTTTGAGCGCTTATTAAGTAAACTATCTAACCTGATCCTTTAGTTGTTTATTTAGTGCAACAATATCTTCAAGCGATAAATGATAAATATAATAATTAAAGTCTCTAAGAGATTTATATAGTCGTGCTTTTAAATAATAAAAACGAGTAGAAGTTGCACTCGGTCGTGGCAGACTGCGAAAGCCTTTGTGATTGACACTTTCCTCGAATACGACTCAATTCACATTGGCATAGTGCCAACTAATATCATTTATTCTTATTGCTCAAATAGGTATTCGCAGTCGACAAGGCTCTACTCATTGTATGTTGCATTTCGATATCTTATACATCCTCGTATTTCGAATGACCGCCCTGTATATTTTTCTGTTTTGTAATATTATCAACTACATTATAAGTATTATTTTCTTTCATCATTATCTTAGTTAACTACTTTTTAAAGTAATCACTCTGTACTTTCATTAAAATATAGTAGATTTCTCCCCTGCGTTAGCTAGATGCTAAGTATTATTATTCTCTGACATATTTTCTTCATTATTTTTTTAAAGTGTCCACCCTGTAATTTTTTCACTAAAAGCATATCCTACTTCTTTATTGGCTGGGGGTAAATGAGGATAAATAGGCAAAGCAAGCAAGTAATTGTCCATAAAATTGGATTTAGTGTATATACAACAAGCGCCTCAAAATTTTTGGCATCAGCCATCCCCACCACTATCACCCCCATCACAAAAATGAGAATTGTGATTTAGTGTGTGTGTGTTTAAAACCAAATAGCCCTGTCAATGAACGTTCAATAAGGGGGTCTAGAGGGAAATGACGAGATCACAATTTTTGACTTGAGAGCTGTGTTTGGATTATTTAGGAGGTAAACATACCAAAAGTCCCCGAACATAGGAGGTGCGGAGGGTGTAGGGGGGTGCGAAGAAGGTCCCGGTTTTTGGTTTTTTGCTCATATCTCGAAAACAGTTAGCCATAATCTGAAAGTGGCTATATGCAAAATTAAAGCTGACTAAATTTTCTACAATAATGTTTCTATTAATTTTTGTCTTATCTGTTATGATTCAATAATGGATTGTATATCTTTTAACTGTATTCCAACTTTGCTATAAATTTATTATACATTGAAAAAAAATTTTAATAATCATCGTGGAAAAAAAATTGTTGTACAGATATCCGTTTCATAACAGACTTAACTCAAATACCGAATAAAAAATGTCTTTGTATTTGTAAGTGTGGGTGTGTGTGTGTGTGTATATATACCGTTTCTTGTAAACACGATAACTTCTGTTAGACTCAAAATATTTAATTTCAATTTGGAACATATGTAAAACAGCATACTACAATAATCCCTATTGAAATTGGGCCATATCTGTAATACATGGTCATAACCACAGGCCTACAAACCCTCACGCTTACGTAAAATAGGTTTTATTTTAATTTCAGAGCAATTGCGTTTTTTTGATTAAGCATACAAAAATATGAAGATGTATAAGATTTATAAACCGCAATATACTGGGTGTATATTAGGTTCAAACCAACTTTATTTAAATTAGATGATATATGAATGTTATCCAAAAAACATGGTGTTTTTAAAAGATTATTATGTTGTGAGAGTCTGTAGGTCTCTGGTTATCACCATATATTACAGATATGGCCCAATTTTAATAGAGATTATTGTACTATGCTGTTTTACATATGTTCCAAATTGTAATTAATGTTCGGGGGCTTTTGCTATGTTCACCTCCTAAATAATCCAAACAAATCTCTTAATTCAAAAATTGTGATCTCGGCATTTCCCTCGAGAAATCATTCATTGACAGGACTAAAAGGCCCCAATCTTTTTTTTTCATCGGCCACCCCCTCTACCACCCGCTGTAAAATGAAGTGGGGGTGGTAGTGGAGGTAGTGATTTCTTAATCAGCGGTTTTTTTATTTCGATGAACAGCTCATACCAAATACCGTGCTGGAATAAGAACATTGAAATCATTTGCTAACTGCAAGGTTATTACAAAGTTTACAGAAACTCTAGATTACTTTCGGCCATGTGTCTTGTCTTTATTGCATTTGAATTTAACACACAATTATCTCTAGTCGATTATGGCAATGTCGTGGATATTATAAAAACCCAGTTTTTGCTAAAGGCCTTTCTTCAACTCGTATTTCACAAAAGATTACTGCTTTTTCTTATTTTGACTTAAAAGTTATGATTCGGAATTGTACCCTGCATATTTGGAACACCCTGTATTAGATCAATTTATAAAACTATTATCTATTTAATTAATTATATATAATGACAATTTTCAAAGAGTTTTCTGTCCTACTTTTACGTGAATGGAAAATATAACGGATATTTGCTATTTAAAAGCAAACCTTCGCCTACAGGCTACAAAAACTTGCATGATACCAGAATAACTAACATATGTAGGTGGTCACATTGTATGTTAAGCATATAGATGGTAATGAGAATAAGAGGAGTTATAGATGGGAATTAAAATTAATTAAAAAATCTACGTGGGCCCGACCACCTGAACCAATTTAAATGTAAATCAGGAATTGTTCTTGGTGTGACAAATTGGTATATTTTTATTCCACAGCGAGATATCAAATATATACTAAAACTTATTAGTCCAGATGGCAGAGAACATTATATATTGAAACCTACAAAAACTTGCAAAATGAATAATTTTTTTTTTAATGACTTCGTGAAAGTGTATAGAATAATATCCAAAAAAGTGTACATTCCGCTCGAATGCAGAACAAAAAAAAAGTGAAAAAAAATTGTCTGGTCCATTTCTTCAAAATTTTGAAATTAAGTCGGGGTAGGAAAAAAAATACAGGTGGATAAACCACGTGTTTCTGAACAAAAAAATGTCCTAATAAAATTTATAGCTAAAGCCATGGTATTCCTGGAAAAAAATAGTGAAATAACTTTGTAACTCTGCGCGGCCAAGCGCACGGTTAAATGCATACTAAAGAACCTCTAATAATTCTTAGCAGTTCGAACGAGTAAAATAAATTTTTTCTCTTTCTGATTACGCATTTTTAACATTTTTCTTAGTTAATAGGAGAATAAGTAGTGAGTATAGAGGGAAAATATATAATTATGAACGCCTACACAGACACCACACAGCCGCTGAATCGCTCGCATGAATTTTTACGTGCCTTTACTGAATTGTATTTATTACAGATACACATATCCACATCTCAGCTATATCCAATTGATTTTTTATACATTTTTAACAGTTTTCAATGAAAAATGAATTTTTTTAAAGGGCCTTTATTCTTTTTATTGCGACGATTGAGTTCGGGCGTGATAATATATATATATATATATATATATATATATATATATATATATATATATATATATATATATATATATATATATATATATATATATATATATATATAAAAGTATATTTTTTTCCCATAGATCCTTTGCTTGTATCGTTTAAAACAAAAAAGCATCAAAAAGCTACAATTTCCATATTTTAAATGAACCAACACTCATATATATACAACAAATTCTGATTTAGTGACATGTAATTCAGTGCGTCGCGTCGATGTCACAGACAAGCGTATTCAAGCGCGCGTATGCATAGATCTCGCTCTGAGTTATAACGTTACACTTGACTATTTTTTTTCAGGAAAACCGTTGCTTTAGCGATAAATTTTGTTAGGTCATTTTTGTTCATAAATACGTGATTTATTCATCTGTATTTTTTATTTTTTCCTAGCTTGACTTAATTTCAAAATTTTGAAAAAATGGATGAAAATAGTTATTTATGTACCAAGGGTCGTAAGTGCACTTTTACAGTTTGCAATCTGAGGCCCATAGGGTCGAGGTTTTCAAGTATTCTAGACCAAAAAATCGCACTGTCGACCCGCGGTGCATATTATATTTTTCGTCATACCCATAAATCATTAAATTTGAGAAAAGGTAGTGGAAAACTTTAATTGTTTGAGTAAAATTTCGTATTTGCTAAGAAAATGGGAAAGGGATATCCATGGCAACCGTCAATAAAATTTTAGGTCGCGGCTTCTATTCAAATGACAAGACAACTACTGTCAAGATAAATTAAATCATATTATTGTAATAAGCGCTCTGAACATTTTTTAAAATAATGTCGGATATAGAAGATACAGCAAGTAAGGCTTGTCTGGATTTACTTCCAAAAGAGATGAAATATTTTAATAATTGTTATATAAAATAGAAAATTTTCCCAAATTTACTTTATTTCCCTAGGGCTGTTATGAAAAATAACGACCCGTTGCCAATGGCAACAAGTATTGGTTCATAAAGCATCACTTATTATCGAAAAAACAATGGAGGGAGGTATGACGAAAAAAATTTTCCTTTCACTTTTTTTTTATGTTCTGCATCCGAAAGAAACGTAAACTTTTCGGGATATTATTCTGTACACTTTCACGAACTCATTAAAAAAATATATTCATTTTGCAAGTTTTTGTAGGTAAATATCTTCATCGACTGTATATACTGTATATACAATCAGAATTTATACATATATTTTGAACTAATTGAGATACAAAAAAACGCAATGAAAATAATTTTTTGCGCATTTTTTAAATACAGTTTTGACGTTTTCAAAAAAATAAATAATCATCGTTTTACATTCCAAAAATTGAAAATGGGCGCCCCAAATTTTATTTTTTTTTCAAGTATTAAAATTTTCACTGCAGCTTTAAATCACCGTCCACATTCGATTTCAACTTGGTAATAAAGTTATTCGATCAAATCATTTTTTTTTACTTTTCGATTTTAATGATTACAGATCTCTGCCCTGTTAGAAGCGCTTCCGGAATTATTTTTGTATAGGAATCTTGCTCCTGCTAGGAGGGCAATATTCCGCTGCATACGGAACGTAATGTACTACCAGCAGTACATGCAGCAAAACGTGATTATAGTATTTGTTGTCATTAACTTCTAAATTCGAGGACCTACTGACAGGACTCCCTTTCAATTATTTTAATTTGTACTTGTATTGATTATTTTTTTAGGGCGTCCACCATGTATATTTTTCACTAAACGTATAACCGATTTATTCCATGGCATCAGTATCAGCCAAATATCATGTTTCGTCGTCAAATAGTTTTTTTAGATAGTGCGAAAACACACAGACAACAGACTGGCAGAATTGAAAAACCTTTACATTTTTGCAATTTACATAATATGAAACGTGAAAATTGGAAAAAATTGCAGATAATGATTTTATATTATAATAATATTTCCCTTCAGTGAGCGAAAGAAGTCAGAATTTATTTGAAATATCAAAAACACTCAATGATGTCATAGCACTTTTATTTGTTTTATTTTAAAAAGTGCCGAGAACTTATAAATTTTAAAATAACAAACAAAATTCTTCTATATGTCTCTAAAAATATTATTTGTACATTGTCAACGATACTGCCTTTTAGGCCCAAGTAAATAAATAACAGAGTTACATTTACCTTCAATTTTGAGAGAACTGCAATCTGAGTGATACTTCCATCGTTTTTCCCCAGTGCAATTGCCAAGTTTTTTTTATTCGATTTTATTTCCGAAACAACTGCTGGCACTCCATTACTCGCCAAATTGCGACATGCTCCACAATGGTCATGTTTTGAGTAAGGGTACGAACATGCTGAAGATGCTACCCAGCTAGAAGTTCAGGCTTCAGTTTCAGTCGATGCATCGAAGCTATCAATTTGGAAAACTTTTGGACCAAAAAACCAAGCTACGACCAGTGGGCTGGGTTCTAAAAAATTAGGCAAAATTGCTGATACCAAATCTGATGTGAGAAGCTAAAAATTGAAAACTGCGACTCTCCAATACGGCTGCCTAATTGACAAAGTTTTGCAGATTTATATGAAATTTGACTGAGAAATTCAACATTATTTCAGTATGTAGATTTAAACCAGCTAAAAACGTAGGTACTCTTCGTCAATTTACTGAGTTTTTATATAATTTTCACACATTCTATACTCAGTTTTTTGTAATTAATGTTAGTTTTTGAACATCCTAAATTTTGTGATACCAACTTTGTTGTGAAAAAAATATATAAAAAAAAATTGAAAAAAAAACATCCAACCTGACTAGGATTCGAACACAGGATCTTTGGATTGCAAAGCAAAAATTTAGCCACTGGACCATCAGAGAAATATATTATAAAGGTAACATTTCGTAAGATTTCTATTTAAGTATAAGCGACAAAAATCAAACAAAACATTTTTTTTTTAAATTAAATGATTAATAACTTTCTTATTTACTGATTGATTTTCTTCCTCTAGCTAACACTAACTTACTTTCCAAATTTCAATACAATCGGACTTTTCTTTCTTAAGTTATCGTTTTTACAAGAAATGTGACAGACGGAAATGTGACAGACGGACAGACGGAAATTTTGAAAGTTGTTCAGAATTCGTTCACTAACACAATGACCACAGGTACCTGGGTATTTTAATTTCTGTTTTCAATTTGAATTATGGAAAAACGCAGGTTTAAAGTCATTATCAAGGTTACTTAATGCAATGATATTTCACTGGTGACCACATATTTATGATGAATGAGAGATATTAGTTTAAGAACAATCCAGGTATTTAAATTCGCTAGTTTACTGAGATGTCCTCTATACATCTAAAAATTATGTCAACTAGATACAATATGCAAATATCCTCACTCTTTCGACCGGTATAATTTAATAAATTTTGACAACCCACTGATTCTATTCCGAACGCGTCGAAACAATTACATTTTACATATTCATGAAATTTGATTATTTCAATTGAAAGTATTAAAGTCAAATCTTCAACGGAACCTACTTTAATTGAATATAGTGGGCAGATAATAGCATACAAAATGTTTGTAAAAATATAATGTAACCGGTATATAAAAAAGGATTAGATGTAATGAAACATAAACCGTTCACACACAGGATAAAGATTTTTAAGAGCATGAGAATTTAACGCCTCACTTGTTCGTTATTAGTTTGTGAAAGCTGGTCGCAGGATAATTTCATACTTCTTTTGTGGTTAGTCAGCATAAAAGTTACATGGAACGTTATTTTACTATACACAATTTTAGCGTGCATTAAAACGGTTGGACTGAAGTTTCCCATAATATCTTATTTCCTTTGGTGCTTGTTTTATACTGACTTGTATCCAAGAAAAGATTGGGAATGGGGTGTATGCAAAGTATTTATTTATAATAATATAAATAATAACAAAGGTCAACAAAAAAAAAGGACTGCGCTCTGTTTTTTGACGTTCTGAACCCAATTCTGATATTAAAAAAAAAAGTGTTTGTCTACCACCTCTTTTCCCAGAAAGAAGAAGGGCAAAAAGGGGTCTTGTTTGTAAGGTTCTGATCTAACTGAAGTATATTGACGCGATGAAGCCAAATTTGGACAAACATTTTTTATGTCGACCTGTGTAATCTTTATTTAGCAATTGTTTTATTTTTTAACCGACTTCGAAAAATTTTTAAATAGGAGGAGGTTCTTAATTCGACTCGTATGTATGTTTTTAACACAGTGTATCCCTGGATGCACCTGGCTAACCTTGTGAACTTTTTTATTTTGCATTTTAAAAGAAACAGCAATTCTTCATAAAAAACGTGGCTTGTTTTGAATAGCCCTTAGCCATTGCCAAAATTTCGAAATATTCTACAGGATTGAAAATAAGGAAACGTGAAATTGCGCCAAGAGGAAGTATACGTTTTTTGAGAGGGACTTAAAAATGTTACAGGAAATACATGTTTCTAATGTCAACGAAATATCAGATATGATATTTTAAAGTTATTTAAATTTTGATAATTAATTGTTCAATTTATACGAATTATATTATTATATTACCAATTTCGCACGATAAAAGATTTATAGATAAAATTTAAAAACACGAGTGGTATTTGGGGAGAATACTTTATGAAGTAAAACATGACAGGTCCATGGGTGCAATGCGAATTACAGCAATTTCTGTCAATAGAGAAAATGATTGCGGTCATTTTGGATATTGGTGCTGTCAAATGTCGACCTAGGTTAGTTTGCCACTAATAATGGCATTTGATTGGTGCAATGTTGTCAAAAAACGGACTTTTTAACCACCCCACAAAATTGCTGGAGGTTACTAAAATTGGTCCAAACTCGAAAATTGAGATAACATCAAATCCGTTTTGAGGTCCCAGGAACCCAGGAATCTAGGAAAAAGTGGTTTTTGAAAAATGTCTGTGTGTATGTATGTGTGTGTGTGTGTATGCGTGTTAGTAAGATAGCGGCGAAACTACTAAACGGGTTTGGATGCGGGTTTCTTTAGTGCTCCAGAAGATCTGAAAAGGTTTTAGTTGAGATCGGATTACGTTTAGTGCCGTTTTGGCACAAGGTGTATTTTATGATTACTTACAATTTGTATTCGAACCACTGAAAAGCAGTCAAAATTCCGATTTCAACAATATTGGTTTTCGTGAAAAGAAAAAAAAATAAATAAAAAACAAAGCAAGTTGAGATCGGATTACGTTTAGTGCCGGTATGGCACACAATTTACTGCTCTTTTCGTCTTTAAAGATCCACCGGGTGTGGAGGTTCCAGCCGCTTCCAGTAGCTGCCGATTTTTTATTGGCTACCATAATATATTTATTATTTATATTATATTAGTCTTTGATTAATACTCATAAACTATAAGCAGTCCAGCATATCATAACGATTCACTTTCAAGATTATTCCCATCGGACGACTTCCTAATTTTTGTAAATTATTTTTGTCGCATTCATTCAAATACAATAAGACCCTTGGACAGTATTCAAAATGTGGAACAATCATTGTTTTACAAACCGTGATTCTTGAACTCGTTCTTGAATATAGTGACAAACTGCTACTAATTTTATTAAAATAGTTAATTCTTTCATTTACTTTACTTTACTTTTATTTAATTTTAAATTTTTGTAAATTACACAGCCCCACAAAAAAAGTTGTCTGTCCCGCGGATCAGACCAGTAGAGTTCCTTGAGACACAACCAATCTAACTTCTTTCTGACTCGCGGTCACATCACCAATTTTAGTCTGTTGATAACGATTACTTAAATAACGACAAAACCAGTTTCTTGATGTTCCATCAATTATATAATTGGACAACTTCAGGTTTAACCTTTCATGATCAATTGTCTCAATAGCACGTTTCAAGTCTATGAACAGTTAGAACAACTTTTCCTTGATCCACGATTTCCTTTCATTTAGATACGAGTTGAATAGACGACTCATGCTAATGCTTTAGAAACCCTGACTGCTTTTCAATAAGAATATTATTGTTAAGTACATACTAGAAACTATGGATATTTCCATTATTTTTTTACATATTCGTATCATATTTATTGGATGACATTCGTCATCTTTCTTCATGTTGATAACCCCAAGAACTGATTCAACAATGGATACCTTCCATTTGTCTGGAACTACTCTTTCATCAATAGATGTATTTATTATCTTAGCCACTCTCTCTACTTATTGCAGTGAATTCAGTTTTAATGGCATGCTTAACTATTTCATTGATTGAGTTATCCTTCTTCAAAACATATACAATCCTCTTTATATTTTCAACTTTTATGTGTTTGAATTTTTTTATTTAATTATTTAAAATCCTTAATGGTCTTTCATTTTTCCCTTCAAAGGTTCCATCATCAATTTCATATTTCACATTAATTATTTTTTCTATACTGTCAATAATATAATGATTAAATTTCTCTGTTATTATGTTTTGAACACAAATTAATTAATTCTCAAAATATATTTCTCTACTGAGGATATTTTTTAATTTACTGTTCATAATTTTTGTATTCAGACAGATACATAAGACGAAAAATGGAGACAAATAAATCGACAAATATTTTTTTTATTTGTTCACATAATTATATTTTTGCTATAATTAAATTAATAAAGAAGGTAGAAGGAATCTAGGAGGAAATTGCGGCGTAGACAAATCGACAACATTTAGGTCACCAAATTTACAAAATAAGTAGTGTCCTTAAATTCATAAATTTATTTAACCTACGTTAATACTAGCAATTCATTGACATATGTATTATGTATATTGTCTCCATTTTTCATGTTAGGTAATCTGATACAATTAATAACAAGTAAAATTGGAAATTTTTACAAGCCCTCGACCAATAAATCTATCAGTAGGAAGATTCAAGATGGCGACTAAGCTTCACAATCTAACATGTCCTATATAATCATCTCCTAATTTACTTTCATGTAAAGAAAACCACATCTAAAACGGTAAAAACATTAGAGCTATGCGAGAATAAATAATATTGATGATGTGTAGCTCCCTGAAGGTTTATCGAGATGGAATTTTGCTGAAAACCTTCTTGATAAAATACTTTTTCAAATAAAGAAAACCGAATGAAAATCGAATCACGATATGAAGCAACATAGAGACACTCAGAGACACACAGGCATACAAACGTACGCGTGAAACTTCTACTACTACTTTTTGTGTGCAATATCGGATTTTCTCCACAACCATTATAGAATATAATAATTTCGAAATCATTTTTAATAATAGAAAGTAAAAATTCTCACTCTTGAGATAGAATATTAAACACTTGTTTCTTATATGTTTTGCATGTATTGTCATTCTATAACAAGTGCCAGAATGAATATTCCATAATTATGCTCAACGAAATACATAGATTGTCATGGATGTCAAAACTGTCAGTGTCAATTCAGTAATTGTACAAACACTATACCGTGTGTGTAGTCGCGGGCTAGGCATGGGGAGTAGAATTACAACATCTCGGGTGCCAGCTGGCTGAAATGAAATAACAGAGCTGGGATGCTCCACCGACGGACGAATTTACCGGTGCCGGTGTTGTCAGATCTCTCGCGCTACGTGAATGTACATGCCTAATGGGAAATTACACGCACGGTATATATAAATATTAACACAATGTAATATAATTGTTTCAATAAATAACTCGTTTTGTTCAGATTTAATTGTTTTTTTTACTAATGGTCGTGGATAAAATACAGTCTGTTAGGTACTCGGTTAGAATGAAAATTCGATCTACTCGTGGTTCTTCACACTCGCTTTCGCTCGCGTTCGGGATCTTCCACTCGTTTCGAATTTTCATTCTAACCTTGTTACAGAATATACTATTCTTCCAAAATTTGACATATACTAAAATAAATCCGCTACATCATCTAATTCGTGTAACGGAATAATTTGTATTTAAATTTTTGATATACACTTATCGGAGACGAGAAAGAACGCGAAATTGGCAAAATTACAATAATATTTAATTTGAAACACAATGCAATAATTGAAAACATCCTTTTTCTTCAATACACACAATTTAAACTATTATTTAAAATTTTCAAACAACACAACAGTTTATTATGGGGGATATTCCGTAATATTTCTGTTTCTAAGGGTATCCGGTCGATACTCCATTATTAGTCTCGTGCTGCTTTTCAGGTACATATTTCCTTTATTGCAAAAATCAAGATATTTAATGTCATTTATTAAATTCAGCTTTGGGGCGAACAGGTGAAACCCTTACAATATAATAAGGTTTCAGTTCAGTTCAGTAGCGCAGTAGAATAGTCTTTTACGAATTTGGGCCATATGCGTCATACAGGGCGATAACTTTAGAGCTGAATGTTGTCGATTCTTCTAGAGACATGTTTTTATATTGCCTTACTTTACCTCGATCTAAAAAATCTTTTATGAATTACCTTACATCTAGTTGGTACTCAGAATAGATTTCATCCAAAACAATTTGATTTCAATTAAAAATTATAGATTTATCAGTATTACAAACTAGGTACTGTAACAGTAAACAAAATTAATCTTTCTTTTCCTTAATTATTCGTAATAGAAATCGTCCCAGTCAGCACACAGTGCCACATAATTAATTTAGTATGCCAACAATCAAAAAAATAAAATAAACCAATCTCGATTTTCGTTTCTTGTATTCTAGAATAAACCCACCAGTTCCTCGAAAGAGTCAAGTAAAGATTGAACTATAGTGGGAGTTTTATGACTACCCTAACGATTGGTAGATGGTAACGGTAGAACTAGTCGTATTTCTTGTATTCGAGCGTTCGCATCAATATTCATATTGAGCAAGTGTACAACAATAGTTTAATATGAAATTAGTAATTTAAAATATTTTATTATTCCATTGTTGTTAAATAAATCGTTTCATATTTATTAAGTCAAGTTTAACAGATAGACTGCAGATATAATGATATTTTAGAGTATTTACTTTTTGCACGTACTTTTTTTTAATGGCGGTCGCTCAATCGCATAGAGTAAAAGTTTCCATTTTCGTAGAATTCTACATTATAACCTATTACATAAAATACTCGGTAAGCATTAAGCTTTCCGATTATGTCGGAATTTCGTGCTAAAATTTTCTATTTTAGGAAAAAAAATAGTTTTTTCTTCAATCGTATACCGATATTTACATTACATAATATAACACGCTTTGTAGAAAGAGCCTATTGTTTTACTGGTACAAATATTTCTCATTTTTTTACTAGTATAATTAATAGTTTAAAAAACTAAGAAAACATGCTTTTATAAATACTGCATGTTTTTTTTTAGTTTTTTAACCTGCCAATTTATTTTTTTACTTTTCAGTCTCATATTTAAGGAGAAAATTTTGGCACGTTCGAAAAAACGAACAATTTGTTAAATTTGGATAATTGTAATCTACAGCATCGATTACCCACAGATACCGATTTTCAGTCGAATCCGACAATAATTGATGAAACATATCCGCCATGTTGACGCCGCCATTTTGAATTTTTAAGTTTTGATCACATATTTGTTTTCTACTTATCAAGCCCTTTCTTTTACCCATATCAAGGGAGGTTGTAAAGAAAATGACAATCCCCATCCTGGGGCGGCGGCCATTTTGAACATATTATTGTCATCAGAGCTACACACAATTACCAAATTTCCTGATGATACAACAATTAGAAGTTGGTAAAATTCAGTTCCTTAGACCTTATTACATAGATAGAGAGTTACATAGATAGTTAGTTAGATACAGGTGGACCTAATAAAAGCATGTTAAAAATAAAAAAATAATGTATCACCTAACCAATTAAAGATCCATGTAGCTATGACTTGTGACAAAGTGTCAGTTTAAAATTTGACGTCGAGTTGCCTTTCACATTTAATATTCATGTTGATAAATAATGTTCGTGGATAGTCCTATTATAAGTAATTTAGATTTTGTCATAATTTTAATTCCAGTTAAGAAAAACCTGTTAGCTATGTTTAATTCGTAAGTAAAGTGGTTAGTACTATGTTGTGTTTAATTAATAAATAAAATGTTTATTATTATCTATATTTTATTTTTTGCTAAGATTGAATATATTTGATCTAATGTCATTTTTTATTTTTTTTTTATTTTGACGCTTGAAGAAAAAATAGTAGTATATGTATAGTAGAAAGCTCATTATATGTTTAGCCCAGTTTGTTCGGCTAGCGCCTCGGCAGAGCAAATTTCTGGGCTCAACACATAATGTTCACCTTCTACTCCTAGTAAATCATATATTAGTTTTTTAACGAAGTAAGGTAAACAAAGTAAGGTAAACATAACAATTAAAAGTTCATTATTGCTACATATAGGTATCTATGTAAAGCAAAGTTGACAGATCTGCATTGTATTGCTGAAACCAATTTCGGAGAACAGATTTTTTTTAAAAAGAAAGCAAATATAGCCTTACTAAAGTTCCAGTAGTTGACAATAACAAATTATTGGAAACTTTAGCTGATGATATGCCGATGCTCCAATAATTGACATTCAGATATTACAATGTAATAGGCAGTATCAATCATTTATTTAATATAAAATCTCACAATGCTTCAAAAACTATTGAAAAATTAAAAACTAAATTATCGGTTATTAGCCAATTTAAAATACGATGGAAAATGTGTAATAGGAGAGTGGCCGTTATTATTACTTCATTGCACGGCATTGCACGATTTGAGCATCCTGTATGTTTGGTCCACAGCACCACTCAAAAACCACTCCTAAAGTGTAGTTTATTTCATTATTTTCCCCCACATCCAAAGGTATCGTACTGTTATATTAAAATAAAAATTACATTGTTTTTTAACAATATTCATGTTCCAATATTTTTAAATATTCTTGGTGTGGTCACGGGATTAATGTTATCAAATTGACAAAGTGTCAGAATTTTAAAATATTATTTATTTTTCAACCCCCCAAAAACGATCCCCTTGTTCTTTTTAATTTTTCACTGTTTTTGGTATATTGGCAGATATGATACTATCATACTCGCAAAGTTTCGGAATTTTAAAATTAAATATAATTTTTACCCTCGCAAAAAACCACGCCCTTAGTGCCTAAATTTTGTTCACCAGTTTCCAGTTTTCTAACAACTATTTTGAGCTCTTAAAAATTTGTAGAAGTTCTTCTAATTCATTCAAGCGGTTCACTGTGCAGCGAAGCAAGACTAAAAAACGTTCCCAAGGAAGAAGCTGTACATCCTTGCTGACACGTTGCCTATAGTAAGTTATACCATTTTATATGCGGAGATCATACTCATATTCTTCTGTGTAAATAAATGTCTGAAAAGAAACATGGCGGCAAGAAATTGGTGTTTTGTGCCTGGATGCATAACAAAACAATTATTATTAAATTATCTCCGAGACTAAATTGAACAGGATAAATATATTTATATGAAATAAATTATATAAGCTTTGTTGTTTTAAGATATGATTCAAAACACTCATTCTTAGCATCCCAATCAACAACTCCTTCACCTAAATATATGAACTTTGCGGCATCCTGTCTGCTTAATAAATAAATCTGTTAAGGTAGGAGGTATTTTTGTAATTTTATTTTTTCTTGGAACTACCGATATTTTTTAGCTCGTATGATGCGAAAGCTAGAAAATGTATTTTCAAAATATTTGTTTGTGTCTGCCCGAATGTTTGTTTCACCATAAACTCTCAATATATTTTAAAGAAATATTGTACTCATATAGACATCTTTCCAACTTACAAAATAGGCTACTTTATATTAGTGGTGGTAGGGAGAAAACTGAAGCTACAGGTAAAAGTGGTTGGAAAGTGAAGACAAGTGAGCGAAGCAGGTACGAAAATGAAGAAAGGTGAGGATGAATACGACGGACATTAGAACAGTTAATGACACGGCGCTTTATCACATCATGTTTAAAATTGTTGATGATTATTTGCAAAATTGTATACTTAAAAATTTTCTTTTACTACAATCTTAAAATTAAAAAAATAATAAGGTAATTCAACTATCTTCCTTATCTATTACTTTCTCTGTTGATTTAATTTATTCTTATTTAAATTAAAGTATTTTCCTTTTATATGAACCGCGTAACTC
Source organism: Rutpela maculata (assembly GCA_936432065.2). NCBI lineage: Eukaryota > Metazoa > Arthropoda > Insecta > Coleoptera > Cerambycidae > Rutpela > Rutpela maculata. Next base: position 119,679,666 of record OW386286.2, read on the forward strand.
AAGCTTGAAGCTTGAATTGTAAAATGGTTCATTAAGTAAATATGCAATTTAATATAATTATCCTATTTGGAATAATAAAACAAACTACCTAAGGTTATTACCTAGGTAGTTTGTTAATTTGAATTGATTTTAATAAACAGATTAAGATAATTAACATATGCGTCAATGAACACACATTTTCATCGTTCAGGTTCATTATTTTAATATTTACTTAGATCTCAGAAGAGCGGTTGATTTTTGTTTAGAAAATGTTATCTTTCAGTCATCAAAATCTATACGATTTTTACACTCCCATATGTGGAGTATTACAGGGCAAATCTTGTGCAAATTTCACAGCCCCACAAAAAAAAGTTGGTCTGTCCGGCGAACCAGACCAGTGTATCCTTATGTATTTTGACCCGCTGAATCCGAATCCGGTCAGAAGTCTCAGATTGACTCGTTTTTCATTCCTCGCCCCAAAAAACACCCCCAAATAGAAAAAGTGGTCTGTCCGGCAGATCAAACCAATATATCCTTATGCATTTTGATTCGCTGAATCCGAAGTCATAATTTTCAGATCGGCTCGTTTTTCATCCCTAACCCCAAAAAACACCCCTAAAATAAAACGAAAATATGGTCTGTCCGGCGGATCAAACCAATGTATCGTTATGTATTTTGACCTGCTGATCCGAATCCGAAGCGCGTCAGCGTGTCAGCACTCAATTTCGCTGATAAAAGTATTTTATTTAATTAATTCTGCAAGGAATCGGTAATTGTAGGCTTTTGAAAAAGGTCATACTTTTTTTTTTCGTCAGTTAGTCTGTACGTACGGAACCCATCCACAGGTCGCAGTCCTTAACGAATCTACTTGACTTTTTTTTAATCCCTTCGTCCTTTTGTCGGAATGGAACCTTATTGAAAGAAGGCATAATGATCTATTGAGGAATTTAATCATTTAAACAGTCACAAGTTTTCGCGAACCATTCCTCTCATTCTCGAAGTCTATTGGATAAAAAAATACAGTTATTTTTTTGTTTACCTCGCTCTAACTTAAAAACGAAACAATGAATTGATCTCAATTTTTTCCAGTATTATTGCTGCATACTTAGTAACAAAATGTGGTGACATGAGGGCCAAATATTAATAATGAGTGTAAAACATGATTTCTTTCTAAGGCTATGTTGATAATATGCGACAATTAAAGATAAATGATGGAGGCAACGTTCTTTCTAGTTTCTAGGGCTGATGATTGGTGGCCCAATTAGTTGCCATATATTTTCTACACCAATTTACCATCTTCAATCTTTAAGAGTACCACTTCTTCACTGATGGTAAATTTTAAAAATAATAACTAACTAAGGTATACATATAGCTTATTGGATAAAACAACGTGCGGGGTGTGCTCTTGTGTGTGTGCTCGATAGTGATATGGTAACAAATTCCTTCAAATCTCTCGTGAATTTGATAATATCATTAAATTACTATAATTTGCTCTCGTGTCAGTATTGATACATCATGGCCAGTTCCACCTAGAAAATGTATGGAGGGATGCTGTGGCTTGTATTTCTAAATGTATGCACCCTGTTAGAATAATTTTAACAATTATGATATAATAAGTAGTTTATAACTAATATCACACTAAATAGTTAACGAAACACAAGAAGTCAACGAATTAATATTTCGATGAGGGTAAACTAAGGTGATAAAATTAAGTCTTGCAGTTAACAATCAGAAAAAAATTTAATGGCGTTAAAGTTCTATATATAATTATTTATACTTATAGTTCAGTCAATAAAAGAGGTGTAGAGTGCGTGAGCAGGGACCTAAGCGATTCCTTTAGAAAGTTGTTCAGGGTGCTTAGGGAGTGAACATACTGAAGGTCCTGACGGTTAGAAGGTGATCCAGGGGGGGGGGGGGCACAAAGAAAGTCCCACTTTTGGTTTTTTCTCTTATATCTCGAAAACGGTGCGTCACGTCGCAGGAAGAAATTTTCTTATACCAAATGAAAACTCATGAAATTCTCTACATTTTATATTTAAGGAGATGAACTGACTTTTGTTGGTAGGATTGGTCAAAAAATGGAGTAGGAGTCCTCCGTCTACTACTATGTTCATCTGAGACAGTTGAACAGCCTTATCGGTAGGCTCGAACATGGTGTACAGGACAGATTTGCTTGTCTTCCTCATCCCACTTTCATTGAACAGTGCCAAGGGAAATGGGGTCAACTCTACTCCAAGAATTTCATCAAATCCTCCTTTGATGGTTTGCTTATACACATCCGCTGAAATAGCAATGTCGGTCTACTGCAACCTTTTCATCGTGAATTTCTATCGATGAGCTGACCGCGGAAAGAGTGAATGCACAATCTTTGCGGAATGATATTGCTGATATTGCGATATGAAGGAATGAAGGAATGTTTGATGAAAAATATGAGGTAAAAATCTGTATTTTGAAAAAAGTATATAAAATGAAAGTTGTAGAGAATTTCATGAGCTCACCTCCTAAACGTCAGAACTTTCAGTATGTTCAGTCTCTAAGCACCCTGAACAACTTTCTAAAGGAATTGCTTAGGTCCCTGCTCACGCACTGTACACCACCCTTTGGGTCATTCGTCGACTGGACTATTAGTTGCTAAACATTTTTTCAAATGTAACAAATAACGAACACAAAAATTTCTCCGTCAAATGTCTATATTTTTCTGTTTGCGACCGCAGTTTCTTAGTATCTCGTCTTGATTTTCAAGCAAAGTCATATAGTGCTTGAAAATGTAGATTAGACAATACAAAATTGCAGTCGCAAATAGAAAAATATAATGCTATTTACTAAAGAAATTTTTGTGTTTGTTATTTCTATAATGAAATACCACAAAGTACCAGATAACTCCACTTATTTCCTTTCCAAGCAAAGGTTTTCATTCCTTAATATAATACGCTTTTGCTTAGGTAATGATGTATATAGGTTGTTTTTGAAATTGAATGTATGTATGGACTTCTTGAATAAGATGCGCAGACAGAAAAGTTTACTATTTTGTCTATTTTTTCCGCTCTTTTCAAATAACGATACTACTACAAAATTTTGCTATACAAGGTAGTGATTTTGATATAGGTACTAGAAATTGCCAGTTTCTTATAAAGATGAACCTTTATTTCGATTTCAGTTTATACGAAATTTTCTCAAGTAGAATAAGTTAATTACATGTACTAAGTAGGAACCTATTATACAAGGTGGTTCAAAAGTTATGACCAAAGAAATATTTGGCCAAAATTAACAAAACGCCCTGTAGTTCAGTAAAGAAAGGCGATGGATACACTAATGATGGGTAATTTGGAACCACCAAAGTATCCTTTATCCGCAGGTATCATTGTACATTTAACATTGCAACACACTGTATATAGGTTATTCTTTGGACGCTCTAGGACGTCACGTTGCTATGAACATACGATGATGCGTTGAAGCAATTGGTTCTCAAATCACTGGAGTATTTCAAAATAGGAACCGGTTGCCGTCCTACATAGTGTGATACTGTACGTTCTTTCTGGCTTAAGAATAACAGTGAATACTGAGTAACTACTAATTTTCACTGGCAAGCAATTGTCTATGTTAATAATAATGTCGCACGTGAGAATTTTGTTGTTTACTTTAATTCACAGTCATGAATATTATTAGTTATTTTGTAGATTTCTGAATGCTGCTGGGTAAAAAACTATGAATTCAGTGTCACTGGCCAAAGTGCTAACAATTTATGGATCTAATACCTAATTGAATTATATACCTATGTATGTAATAAAAAAAATGGGACATTTCTTTGAGTTACGTTAGCATTGGTTGGATAAAGGTCTGTATGTTCACATTGTTGCTTAATTGGAAAAAGTGCCAATTACTAAGGTAGATATAAGAATTTGTTTCAGTTTATAAAACATTTTAATTGAAGGCCTGATTAATATCCAGTATTTTGTGCCCTCTATGTCTTTGCTGGTATTCTTATCAACTCTGTCTATCTGTTCTATCGTCCCATGTTGGTTACAAACAAAAGCCAAATTGATGATCAGGTGTCAATTTCCGCTAAACTAATATCGCTTTTAGTGCTAATAAGGGTTTAAGGGTATAGCCTGCTCTCTACCCGTCAACCCTTATCAGCATTAAAGCACAGACAATCAACTACTCATAAAAATCGTTTTTAGTCTTAAGAGTACCTTGGCCAAATCGAAAATGGGCTAATTGGTCTGTATAAATTAACGTAACAATAGTTTATCTGCCTGATTATGAATCACTACTATTCGTACAACTCTTCAATGATATAGGAAGTGATTTATTCTGATAATAGTTTTAAATACTTGGTAAATGGTTTTTATTACTTCGTAGTTAAGTCAAATCATGAAATGTTCTTTCAATTTATTTCCTTAATATTTTTTAATTTTCTTTCATTTTAACTGTTTTTCTTATTCAGAATGTCTTAACAAATCTTTTGGTTAAATCATTTTATAAAATCGTCAGCAATACCTCAAAAGTTAGTGGGAAAAACCCTTGGGAATTTCGTCATGGTTTAAACTGTAATTTACCCTTTTCAAAAAGACATATGAATTCAATATTTAATATACTTAAAGAAGATAATATACAAGATCAATTGTAATACGCCTCAAACAAAGTGCAAATGTAAACAAATCAATAGATCAGTACATATATTGTTATTTATGCAACGGTGTTGAAAGATTATACAGAAATTATTTTCGATAATTATAATGTAATGTATTATTAAATTATACACTATAATACAATTAGTTATTTATAAATAACTGTTCAACCTGGAGCCGTGAGAAAAAATATCTGCGCCAACATCAGTTATGAAAAGATTGATTTACACAGTACTTAGGTACTCGTAAGAACAATCTATGAGTAATTAGTGCATAGATATTTGCAATGCCTCATTACATTACGGTTTACCAATCATAAAAAACCAAAAGGCCAAATAAAAATAAAAGAACTTTTATTCACACCCACATAAATTCAGATTTGCAGGCTTACATAAGAACTACAACATTATTGCATTAGAATGCATTTGCGATGATCACATATGTAATTGTATGACCTAAGTATTACATACAATTTAAAGCATTCGAATATCTAAGGAACCAAACTTATAATTAAATAGTAATTAGATTAATTTACATATATATGTACAAAAGATACATTTTTAAACCTTCAAAAATCAAATATATTTTAATTTCTAAATCCAAATATATCTCGTATTCAATGAATACATCTACAATTATTGTACTATAACCGGAGTAAATTTTTTAATAGTCAGTGTAGGAAATAAACAATGTGTACAGAAATCCATTTCATAGTAGGCTGTAGTCAAATATCGAATAAAAAATGCCTGTTTGTCTGTATGTGTTTGGGTCGTTTCTTGTAAACAAGGTAAGTTCTTTTAAATTTAAAAGACTTTTACTAAACGAATGAGAGTTGCCATGAGACACTACCGAATGCGTTTATTTAAAATTTGGAACATTTGTAAAATAATATACTATCTATACTATCTATTGAAATTGGGGCGTTTCCTTCATACTGAGCAATCGCTAGAGGCGTACACACTGTCGTCTTTATATAAAATATATTTTATTATAATTTTACAGGTTTTTGATTATACTAACCACATGAAAATACTTGTTAAACACGATAACTTGTTGGACCTAAAATTTTTACTTCAAATTTGGAACATATGCAAAATAGCATAGTCAATACTTTTTATTAAAATTGGGCCAAATATGTCATATGTTCTAATATAGAAGTATTTTTATAAGACTAAATTAAAACAAGTGAAAATTTCAGTCGGGCGTTGCTAACTTCTGATGCTTATTAAAAACAACAACTTCAGTTAGACTTCACATTTTTATTTCAAGTTTGGAATATATGTAGAATGGCATGGTAGAATACTCCCTACTGCAACTGGATACCTTAAACAGGGTGATTGTCAGAAGCATTTAAACAGTCAGGTTTTCTATAAAAACTATATTTTATTATAATTTTAAGGCAAAATTTGATTAGGGCTTTTACTTCCTTTGGTTACCGAGGGGAGTATTATAAACGTGAAAGAGCACTATCTGAGATTCCTTTGCAATTTCACGTTACAGAAAATTAATTTCTTTCTGTCGGTCTGGTGTCTGTCTATCTGTTGGGTTATATCTCCAAAGCTATTTTATGAAGAAAAATAATGTTTGGTAGGTAGTTGACCATATTGCCTAAAAAAAAATAATGGAAAAAATGTGATGGAGGACCATAACATATGGCACACAGCTAAGACAAATGCCAAAAGAAATAAACTTGCTATATCTTTAGCGAAAATATAGAGAGCGGTCACTCTTAAAGTAGTTAATTTACAGAGAGACGGAGGAAAACAATATTTAGAGTGTAGTTGACAAAATAGCCTAGAAAGAAAACCATATATACTGTTAGAGATTGGAAAATATTCAGCGTGATCGTCCAAAAGAAAATACGTACAAGCGTGTATAAGGTGTCTAAATGCAAAATTTACACCGTATCTCAGATTCGAGCGAACTTTACTTAGATTAGGCTATATACAAGTTTTATTTTAAAATATTAGAAACTATTTTTAATAAGTTTATTATGAAATAAACGAGAGTTGCAATAGGGCGTTGCCAACTGTGAATACCTATTTGAACATTAAATATAAAAATTATTGTGTTTACTTAGTCTCAGGGGCATGACATAAAAGGGAATTGAATCGTATTCGGGCAAAATGTTAATCAAATAGGTGGGCCACGCATAACTAGTACGTCGGGTACATGGCTAAATAAGCCAAAAAGCTGCACTTTTTGATTAGGATGTGTCACTTTCTGTGGTGATAGTTGATGCAAAAAGGTAACTTTTGAGATAGGGAGCCACTTGAATATCCATGTAGAACACCAAAATGGCGGCCATTAAAGATGGCCGCCATTAGCCGCACCAAATGCCCTTGTATCTCAGCTCCTAATGGTCCAATTTCGATTTTCTTTTTTTTTTCCTCTTTGAAAGCTCTTGTTACTACAAAAAAATGTAGTATAGGTTTTGCATTTTTCCGGCGGACCATCGAAATCCTAAAAAAACGTCGGATCGACTCGAGAGCGAATTTAGAAAATTCCGTCCGTCTGTCAGTCGGTCTGTCGGTCTGTCTGTCTGCCACGCTCAGCCCCCCTAATCCGTTTTCGGATTTCGATGAAACTTGGGTGGTTGATAGGAGGCCTTTAGAAAACCTTAACGCTGGAAGCTCGGCTCCGTTTGGAAACCGGAAGTACCCGATATAGACGTTTCAAGTTTTTTGGAAAAAATTGAATAACTCGGTAACGGGCCGTCGGATCGAGATATTTTAAAAAAGAGATGATGCCGCTGGCAACGGTCTTCAGATAAGTATACCAGAGACAATGTCGAAAAACAAATGGAAATTGATTTTTTTTTGCAAAAAACTGGTTTTCTCGAAATCAGAAAGCACGATAACTGTCCAGGATATTGATCGATTTCGATGAGACTTGGTGGGATCGAAGGTACATGGCCACAAATGAAGCCTATTGCTGGCGGCCCAAATCCGTTGACCGCAAGTATTTTTTCCAAGGCCGAGTATGATTTTCCATAGGGGTCATTCCATGCCAAATCAACCAATAAAAATAAAATTTTGAAACTTGACTTCTCTGATTTTGATAATTTTTGGTGAAAATGTTGTACCTGTCAACAACATGAAAATTTCAATTTTTCGATTTTTTTTTATTATTGGTTCTTGAGTAATAAGTCTTTGAAAATTGAAAGAAAGTCAGTAATTTTGGAAAATTGGAATTTTTAAATCACAATATCTCCAAAACGATAAGAGATATAAGGGTGGGACAAACGTCAATTTATAGTGATAAAGCAATATTTTTCTATTTGAAGTTAAAAAATGTTGTAACCTGAAATTTAAAGGTCGCGGTCAAGGTCACAAATATAAAAGTAATTTTTCTCAAAAAGTATATTTTTGAAAATTATTAAAAAAATTGTATTTGTCCCTGGTGGTCATATCTACCATTGCATACAATTTCAAAGTGGGGCAACAACGGGAACATTGTACAAAAAATATTATTTTAGGACAATGTGTACTTTCAAGACACTAATCGCAAAGTTTAGTATTTTATTTTGCAACTTATAATTTTGAATTTACATAATCAAAAGAGTTGTTATTATTAATCTTGGAAATAGGTTTGTGTAACCACCCCCACCCCCACGTTTCCCTGCCACAACCACTTTTGTCATACATGATAACACGATTGCGATAATAAGCATAATTAAATACTAAATGGGTAATATAGAATGAAATATGTTGTACGCAAAAAAAACATTGATTGGTGGTACCCATGGGCGCAGCCAGGGGGGGAGCCATGGGGCCAAGCCGTCTTACAGTACAAAGCAGTATCTAAATTATCCCTTGAAATAAATATTTTGTAATTAATGCCAATATTATCTAATAGAGGAATCTACATACTCATCCGTTTTCAACCATTTTCTGAAAAATGTTCCTCATCCTCTGGGGAGGCCGGTTCTATTGCCCACCCCAAATTTGTGTGTTTAATAATTGTTATTTATACAATTTTGAAGCCGTATCAGATAATGCTATTTCAGCTTCACTAAACTTGTAGACCCTTCCAGTTTCAGTGACAGCATCCACTTTAAGTAGTATTGTTTTTGGGTTGACGTTTAAAACCTCAGGTTTATGTGGATACAGAAATGATCGGGAAGGGTCACTTGGATGGTTGTCACCTCCTCAGTTTCGTCATTTTTACCTAGTACCCACAAGGCAGGACCCAGGATTTTGTTTCGGGGGGGGGGGGGGGTGGCTAACAAAAAAATGCTATTTAAATAGAGTTTTCCTCTCAAAACCATATTTTTCTTAGGTATGAAACAATGGTATTGTTGAATTCCAAGAACAGGTTTCACTTTGTCAAATCTGCTTTCAAGAGATAAAGTATAAAGTATTCTGCTGTTGGTCATCATCTGTGCAATAAATAATATTAAAAATTTTTATGCTCTCAGTCACAAAGTTGTATAGCTGTCGAGGTGTTAAAATTTGATCAGAGTAAGATCGTTATAGACTTGCTTTCGCCGCAAGTCGTTTTACAGTTCCACCTAGTCTATCACATACATTTTTGCCATGACTGGTAGCTAAAAATGCCATTCTGCGTTTACGTTATAATAATCAGACTCGCGAAAACACATATTTAACATATTTTGTCGGTTCTTATCCATTGCTCTATTGATAATATTAAGTAATATAATTTAATTTGATTTAAAATGTTCAAAACCTGATAAATATACACCTAATTATGCACTATCCGCGGCAAACGACGGGTCTAGGCTAGTCGCGCGCCAGGTCTGAGCGACGCGGTTAGGCGATATTTTATGCAGCGCATGTACCAACACTTTTATTATTTATTTACTTACTTATTTGTCGTCGCCCCACTTTCAATATTGGCACAGAGGTACAGGAAAGTTCAGTTAATATTACTTAATTTTTTGAGTTGAAAAAAAAATTACTTTTTTAGATAATACCATTTGAGTATTTATGATCTTGAGAGTGACCTTGAGACAAAGAAATTATGTCAGTTTTTCAAATAGAAATAAACTTTAGTCCATAAGCTACAAAACGAGTGCTTACACAAAAAATTTCCTCTTCAGCATCCTGAGATAATAATTATTAAAAATACCCCCGTTGTAATAAAATGTGTTAATTTTTTATTCTTTTGAGTCCTATAGAAAAAAAACTACTCGTCAGAAAAATTTGAAATTATGGATTTTTAATACATTCGAGGGGTTAAACATGTGTACTAAAATTCGTTAAAATCTGAGTGGTAAATTTTTTTTGCTTGGTTGATTTGATATGGAATGACCCATAGATATTGATAACTCCCGAACCCAAGGTCCGATTTTGATTTACAAAAATGGCGATTGTAGGGCTCGATTAACTCTATTAGGTGACGTTTGTGAGAAATTTGACAAAACGAAAGCGAATCTACAAATCCTGGAAAAGTTAATTTTTTTGATAGATTCTACAAATACCCAACAGTTTCCTAATAAAAATCGAAAATTAAGTATTCCGTCGATCAATCTCTGTAACCGATATAAGGCACGGACCTTTTTTGGAAAAAAAATCTGAAATAGAGTTTTTCGAAAAATTAAAAATAAACGAGTTATTTACAAAGATGCATGACCACAATGTAACCGATGCCCTTTCTGTATTTCAAAATGTAGTTAGCCTTTACTTTAGTCAATGCAAAAAGGAAAAAAAAGGTACTGAATCAGCCCAACAGGGATAAAAAGCATATCAAAATGTAATTTAGCTTGTTCCTATACATTTCTTTACACCTTAAGGGTTCTGCACGATTTTCAAGAAAACATATATATTTTAAATTTCACGGACTTTTGGAGAATACTGTGATACGAAATTCAAAAACAGAATTTTGAACGATGCTGAGAGTTTCCATGCAAACAGAATACACATTTCTTGGGATGCTTACTCAAAAACTTGTCTGAAGAAACGAGTGAGAGATAAGAGTTGGTCTTCGTTGCCAAGTAGCGCAAAGAAATATGCTACCAAAAAATTTTAATGACTTTCTCTGCTGCGATCAGAATAAGATAGAAGTCTTCAAGTTACTTGGAGAACACGCATTTTTGAAGTGTGATTGGGCTCACATCAGTACTGAGATTGATTGCATCATTCGTTCATCCCGGCTGGATGATACTTCAATTGATGGAATACAATGCAGGCAACAGGAAGAAGTAGACTGCAGAATTTTTCTCCACGCTAAAGACAGTGTTGAACATGGAGCAAAAAAATATATTATTTGTACAGTAGATGCTTATCTAGTTATTTTGGCAATATCTTTCTTTCACATTCTCAAAACTGCGGGACTTCACGAGATGTGGATTCTCTTTGGTGCTGGGAAGGGTCAGAGATACATGAGCATTAATGACATGTTTGAAAGTATATAAAGCTGTTGCATTGAGACGATTCCATGCATTCACTGGATCAGATGTAACGTAATCATTTGCAATGAAAAGAAACAGGCTGCCTGGAAAGTGTGGAAATTATTTCTTGTAGCTGCTGAAGCCTTCCAAGCTATCTCTCTACCACAACAGTCTATTTCTGACAGGACTTTTCAAGTTCTGTTTTGCTTTATTACGAAGACGCAGAAGACTTCTACCCCCAACAAAAGAGGCACTAAGGCAACATTGTCTTCATTTTTCATACCAGGCAAAAGGATGGGGATGGACCATGGTTCCTGGGGAGTAGACGCTAGCCTGGTCTTCTCTTTCTTCTATTATGGCATCCAGCAGAGAACTGGTTAAGTGTAGTTGCTCAAGATGCCGTACACAATGCTTCGGTTCAAAGGCGAAGTTTCCATGCACGCTACTTTGCATGAACTGCACTGGGGGTCAATGCAGCAATAAATACAATAAAAGGTATGCGCTTAATTGATTATTTTTAAATTCGTTTCACAATTTCAAGAACATAATATTGCTTTGTTGATCCAGTGCCATAATATAATAATAATAAAATATAATTATTTTGTTCCAGAGATTAATTGAAAGATGAAGAAGATTCATAAGAGCTGTATAGAAGCAATTCATTTACATGAGTATTTCTTAGTAGTTAGTCGTTTTTTGATTGCAAAAAATTTATTTCCTTAATGCAATAATTTTTTTCAAAATAATTAAAATCACTATTGTTTACGAAAACAAGTCTTTCTTGGCATATACGGAACCCCATGTACATAACCCATTTTTGTGCGAAAAAAAAAGAGATATTGAGCAGAATTAAAAACTTACTTATCAATGAAAGTGAAGTTTTCCGGTTCTTGAAAATTGCGCAGAACCCTCAAGATATAAAGATGAATATATAGGGACAAAAAAGTGTCCTCTTCACAAGACCTTTCAAACAAACAAAAAAAAAAAAAAGAAAATCGAAATCGGACCATTAGGAACTGAGATATAAAAAAAAATAGTGCGGCTTACGGCGACCATCTTTAATGGCCGCCATGCCATTTTGGTGTTCTACACGGATTTTCAAGTGGCTTCCTATCTGAGAAGTTACCTTTTGGCATCAACTATGACCACAGAAAGTGGCACGTTCCAATCAACAAGTGCAGCTTTCTTTGGTGTATCCGATGTACTAAACGTCTTGACAGACGATTTGCCATAAATTAAATACAGAAAAGATTTTTTTGATTATCGGAACTAGGACAAAAAAAATACACTTTGCCTACATTTAATTTATTTAATATAAACTTCCGCTGGGCTTACTAGCCATATTAGGTTTCTTAACATAGTAAGTAGTAGTACATGCTAACGAAAAATATTTATACTGATAAATTCAATAAATTTGCTGCTTAATGTTGAACAGTGTTTCTATGCAGAACAATGTTGCTATATGAAAAAATACATTTATTTTCTAAATGAAAATGCAGCAAGATGACGGTACATTTTCATCAACTACGCGAAAATGATTTTACTTAATTCTGAATGAATGAGGAAACTTTCCTCTCGAAAAGTTGTTATACGTTTGAATGAATTCTCGCATTAGCGGTAAAAATTTAATTATCTTTTGGTGTACTTTTATATCTAACCTTTATTAATATATAACTAGAAGTATGTTCTATAGAAATGAACTAATTAATTGGTTCTTAAAATTGAGGTAATAAAAAATGACCTAGAAGTCATTGGCCTATATTAGAATATTGTATTTTTAAATTGATTATTTAGCGAGAATGTAAAAAATGAGGAATTTAATTACGTATACCTCCTGAATATAATTTCTGTTTAGAGAAACAGGAATTTAATTTATGAGATGTGTACTTACTGTATCAAAAAAGTGTTATGGTGAAAATTCAATTAAATAAATATCCTTCACTTTTATCACAATTAAGTCAATATATAATCAAAGTAAATTATGAAAACATAAATTCTGTAGCTATAAAATTTAAATTTACTGACAAAAAAAGAAATATTTTTATTACATATGGTTGGGCATGAGGTATTGAGTGGTGTGGTATATTCTTCAATTTAGATTTCAGCATAATCTGTCTTGGCTAACTAGAGAACAAATATTCAATATACGACAACTAATCGAGATGGCAATGGAATATTATGTGCCTATCTACCTTGGTTTCGTAGACTATCATAAAACTTTTAATAATGTGGAATCGATCACGAACTCAAGTATTTAACTTTAGTGGTTATAGATAGGCAATACATTTTCATTTAATATTATACTGTGTTCGGTTAAGTTTTGTAGTTCCTGGAAGGTACTAAACACAATATACTGGTTTTTAGATGCATTTAGCCACAAGCAGTGATGGTTTGACCAAAACATAATACTGCCAAGATCAGTATTAATTTTAATAGCAGTGACGTAGTCAGCTGTTGATCATAGTTCATATACAACTCAAAACTATCCTCATACATATGCAGTCTATGAAAACTTGGAACATGCCGAATGTTCGATGTAAATATTGAAAATAACCGTTGATCCAATATTGAGCCCAGGGGAATACCAAAACGAATTTCGGTCATAGATGAACGCTTCGGGTCTTTTTCTCCGGGATCAAGTCTTTTGCGAGCCATCAGGTAAATAGTTATGGAACCATGCGTATATTGCATTTGATATACCTTAGAATTTGAACTTTGTTAACATATCAAACGCTTCCTGTGTATTTCAGGATTAAACATGTAGCAGGCCCCTATTCTGAAGGATGCTATCAACAACTGAACCAAATGAAGAGACAGTACTATGACATCTCTTACGACTTAATTGTTTATCAGGAATAAATTATTTCTAATACATAATCATATAACAGATTTTACGTGCTATAGGTATATATAATGCAATTTTTATTTGAAATTGGATTGACCATAACATGAATTTATCAGATGCGTAACTAGTTTTGGAATTCAGGAATTTATCAGATTGTGGACCAAACATATATGAAAACCAATCAAACACTTTAAGGATGGGTGAGTTCGAAAATTTTCTGGAGAAGGAAAATCACCGATAGTGGAATTAAAAAGTTTGTAAACTCTCTTGGTGAAGTAAACTGGGAGATATTTAGAAATCCCCATAATTTAAATGATTTGGCAAATCTTCCATTAAACATATACTAATCACTAGTGTTAAAACACTTTTCTCTAAAGAAGTGCTTTTCTGACAACAAACCTCCTTCAACGATGAAATTCGTAATAAGAAAGATATGCTAAGTGCACAGTGGGTCAGGTTTAACGTTTTTTGGCCAAAACTCTGAAACTCCTGGAAGCGCCCCAATATCAGCTGGCGTTGAGAGGAAAAATAATGAAAAAAATCCCATCGATAAGGAAATTAAAATAATTGAATAAAATTGTGAAACTTTGGATTCGAATAGAATATTGCCTCCAAATTCTAGGAAAAATGGTTAAAAAATTCCACCGATATATAAGGGTGGGTTTCAGGGGGTGGAAATTGAAATAATTGGATAAACTTTTGAAACTTTGGATTCGACTAGAATATTGCCTTCAAATTCGAGGAAAAATGGAAAACAAATTTCATTGAACGATTTCATGAATTGAAGTAAATCAGGCATTGCAATATCAGAATTATATTACTCCTAAAATTGGGTATTTTTAACCTGCATTAACGTACTCAAAACGCCTTTACTCAAAAACAGACAGCTATAGGCAGCTGAAATTCACAGAACATGTAGAGAACACTGCATTCAATATCATAAAAAAAATTACAGGGTAAAGCTTGCGAAAGTGAAGTGTAACAAAAATGAAAAGTTTCATTTTAATCAAAATTTACGGCTGAAACCGCTCACTCGCTATAATTCGGACAACAAATAGCAAATAAAGTCAACTAATTGCCTACAATAAAGCTCTTGCCTTGTTCTATGCCATACATGACCGATTCGTTCAAATGAAGACAAAGAAACCAAAAATTCACAGTCGTGAATTTTCACTGCACAATTTTAAACTTGAACACGTGTTTCCTTCTCGTAGAATGCAAATGGGGCAGGTATAGGGATCAAGGCCTTTTGTTTCCCCAAGAATAACATCCCTTACCAAAAAGCTTGTGTATTACTCATTTCTCGGAAGTTGGTGAAATTTGATTCATTTAAGTTTTGGCCAGAAATCTGCTAAAATGATCCATTGTGAAGCAGGCCCCCTTCATCAAGTCATGGGCCCCGGTACTAAATTCACTGGCGGCCTCCCGCGCCTAATAATTGATGAGCGGGAAAAAAATTGTTTATCAAAATCTCTGGCGGAGCGGGGGCGCTACGGGCCTCTCGAAAGCCAACGGGCCCTCGCGCTTAATAATTGATGAGCTGGGGGGAGAAATTAAAAAAAAAATGTTTGCCAAAATCTCTGTCGGGCCCCTCACTACGGGTCCCTCAGAAGCCAACGGGCCCCCGCGCTTAATAATTAATGGGCGGGGGGAGAAATTTAAAAAAATGTTTGGCAAGATCTCTGGCGGGCCTCTCGGAAGCCCGGACCCCAAAACTCAGTACCCAATAGACTCCCCCATACGGGGGCCCTGCTGTGAAGTGCCATAAAACAAATGTATGAAATAACAAAAGATCCTACTGATAAATTATCTTACAATACGTACCGAAAAAATGATAAAATGTCAATTTTTGGGACATACACCAGCACCAAATATTTTATTTTTTCTAGAGCCGGTCACTACATTGGATGTTAGTGATGCAAACAAAGCCATAAAAAACTCATATAGCAGTGATACTTATGATCTAAATAACTAGATAAAGAAACATTAGATTTTTTGGTCTATCCACTAACTGATGTTATAAATAAATGTTTTAGTGAAGGATATTTTACAGATGTTTTCAAGATTGCGAGAGTGATACCAATCCTTAAAAAGGCGATAAATGTAGTCCAGAGAATTTGCGTCTCATATCGATCATACCTGGCAAGATTTGGCAAGATAATTGAAATCATTCAAAAAAATCGTTTATATTTTGGGAAGTATTCATTAATACATAAACTCGAATTTGGTTTTCGAGCTAAGTGCTCGACAATAAATGCAGTCTGAAAGATTGTGAGTGGCATCGTGGAAGGCTTTAAGGAAGGCAAACATACAGCGATTACGCTGTGTGATCTTAGTAAAGCCTTCGACTGTGTTCAACATAGTCTTTTAATGGAAAGACTCAGTTTTTATGGAGTAAAGAGAACACCACTATCTCTTCGTGAGTGTTACTTGCATAATAGGCAACAATGCGTTTCAATAAGTAATTAAAAAATCTAACGTGAGATCAGTAGCACACGGTGTGCCCCAAGGCTCTGCTCTGGGGCCACTGTTATTCACTATTTATATAAACGATTTATTCTATTACTTGTTCCCTGGTCAAATCACTATGCTTGCTGATGACGCTACCCTACGCGATTCAGATAAATGATTTGCAAATCTACACGAAACAACATGTGAAACTGAAAGTCGGCTGAACCATTGTATAACTCAATATGCTAAATTTAAATCGTGATAAAACTCAAAAACTATTTTTTTCCACAAATAACAACATTACAAAGTGGGACAATGTCAAACTTTTCGGCGTGGTCCTCGATAATACTTTAACCTGGTCGTGCCATATTGAGCAACTCAGTATTAAATTGGCTAGCTACATTTTTCCTGTGAGACGTCTTTTAAATATATGGTAAATAATAATACATTACGTACTATGGAGAAACTCAAGCAATGGTCTCAGGATTTTTAGACAACAAAAACAATTAACAAGAATTATTGCTAATGTAAATCTTAATGATCACTGTCAACCTTTATTTATAAATACGGTATTATGTTCATTCCCTCGTTATGTATATATTTCTCATTGCTAGAAATGCACAAAAACCTTAGTCTTTATAATAGGCTGGTTAATTATCATCATCATAACACAAGATCAGCAAACCTACTAAAACCACCTAGATACCATGTTACTAAATCGGTTAAAAACTCTCTTAACTTAAACGTGTACAATAGGTTTCCCGAACAGATGAAAAATTTAACGCAAATAAGTTTTAAAAAATTGTGTGTTCTTACATATCCTGCTTACTTGTATACTATATGTTAATATGGGGGATACAGATTTTAAATCTTTTTAATCTTTTATATATTATTAAGAGTTAGTACCCATTGTGTCAATTGCTGCTAGTGTTATAAGATAATGCATCCCTAATAATTCAATATTATTTAATTGTTACTGACTGTAAATTTAGTATTAGTCATTTACATTATTCTTTGTATTTTTTTAAATTCTTCTTTCTCTGTTAGTATGTGCCTATTTTAAAAATGTTTTGTCTAGTCTAAACTATGTTTTTAAGCATACTGAACTGATATATCAGTTATTGTTGTTGCTACAACTGTGTGATATGCATATCATGTAGTCAAATAAATATCTATCTGTCTATTAATTAACATGTCATTTTTTATTCATAAATGTATGCTGAAGAAATTATTTATGCACATTTTTGACCTTACTCCTTATAGTTTTATGGTTACATTGGAAAGATCAACAAATTGTGGCGATATCTTACTTTTATTTTACACCTAGATACATGATTAAAACTGTTTGAATCATCTCCTAATGATGCCAAGAAAGATTGAGAAACGAACATCGAGTAATAGTATTCATGTGTAGTGTTCAAGTGTTTGGTGTTTATAGAATCTACTTCAGAGGCAGCATCGTATCGAAGGTTCTAACTCCCTCCAGGAATATTTTGACTAAATTATGTAGTTTAATCTCAGTTAGCGTTTTAGCTAGCAATTATTTGTAATTTATGATTTTTTATTTTTTTTCCAATTTGAACATATTTCACCTAGTCTTCTGATTATTCAAATGAATTAGAATTTTACATAATTATTCTCTTAACTAATGAAAGAAATGAGGAGGATATCCCGAAAAAACCTAAAAGTCGAAAATTAGGACTAAGTACCCTAATACTACAGAATATATGAGAGGCACTTATGAATTATATTGAACACCAATTTAAATTTTGCAAATATATCACTAAAAATTAAGTGGAAATATAAACATGTAACTACATGAATTTAGATTAACAGTTTGATACTGTGGATTCTGAATTATTTGAAGCAAATGAGCTCGAGCTCCCTAATGTGGAGGAGAAGGCTCGGAGAAATGTACCTATACTGGTTAGAAGTACCCCAATATGGATCATCTCTTCGTTGAGAGAGCAGGGCAGTGACAATGCATACTCAGTCTCTAGACTTCTAGATTTCTCTCTCCACACTTAGGTTATCTGTAACTCCCAGTGTAAGAAGGTTTTTGTTTAGTCTGCAGTGTCCTGCTAGTAATCCTATACAGAAACGTAGATTATTCCTGGATTCTGAATTGTTTGAAGCAGATGAGCTCGAGCTCATGTGCACTCAGGCCTCACGGATGGGCCCATTGTGCTACCCCCGCAAGTGACAGCATCCTGCCGAGCTCCTCATTCCTCAATCAACCAATACATATGGAGGAGAAGGCTCGGAGTGATGTAATTAATCTGGCCATACTGGGTTAGAAGTACCCCAATATGGATAATCTCTTCGTTGAGAGAGCAGGGCAGTGACAACACATACTCGGCAGTCTCTAGACTTCTAGATTTCTCCCTTCACACTGTATCTGTAACTCCCAGCGTAAGAAGATTCTTGTTTAGCCTGCAGTATCCTGCTAGTAATCCTACATAGAAACGTAGATTATTCCTGGACATCTAAAGACAGTGCTTGCCTAACTTACGATTGTGTATAGCCAAAGTCGATCTGCTGTATCTGCAGCTGTTCAGACCACTCCAATAATCCGCGTGTTATTTGAGTGTATAGTTCTGTATCAGGGAACTGTGGACTAAATACGATGCTCTCAGATCCTTGCGGGTCGGAGCATCTGCTACCCTGAATTTCATCGTGTCCTTTCACCCAGCAGAGCTGACCACTGTTATTTTCTTCGAGCACATCTAAGCCTTTTCTAATTTGCAGAACGAGCCCAGAGTCTGTCACACAGTTGTTTGGGGCAAACTCTCAAGCGGGACCGCTCTGCAGTTCGTTGATATGCGCACCGTTTTACCATCAAAGTTTGCGTTAGTGGTTTCTGTTAAATCTTGTGGAATTCCTATTAATTACGGTTAGAATATAGTGGTAGTTTATATTAAGCAGGATGGCATTTTAAGTAATGAATTTAGAAGTAAAATTTGAACAACACAAAATATTTCACTATCCACTATTCACTATCTTTACAACTGCAACAAAATCGGCAGAAAAACACAGAAAGATTTTTCTTATTGCTACTTTATTACAAAACCCCGATCAATTTGTTTCCGAAGTTAGCCACGACTCATCGTTTCTACGGGGAAATTTTTTGGGCCGAGCGGAAAATTTTTTACGCATTTTATAGATCAGTTAACATCTAGAAGGTATCAAAAATGTAAATTTTAAAAATATTGACGCTATATAATATCTCAACATTTTTCTTCCAAAAATAATTGTTTTGAATATTATGCACCAACTTCAAATTGGTAGTATATTGGCGATGGCATTTTTAAAATAATGGGCCAAAGTCTGTGTCATGTTGCACAAAAAATATGGGGGTTAGAGAAAAAAATATTGTTTAGAACATATACATATGGCATATCGTTGAGAAGAGTTGTTTGAGTAGAGAGTTCATTATATTTGTTTCAAAGTCAAAATTTTAAATAGGCACTGGTAGTAGAGAAATGTGTGAAATGGGCTCATTTAGCATATTTTTTTTCAAAATATCTAGAAGGATGTTTCCCCACTTTTACAAACTACAGTTATTATGTTGCTATCATTGTTTTGAAAATTCTATATTCAAGGGCAAAGTTTAGTTAGGAAAAGTTCTACTTTTCATAACAAGTGCGGAAATATTTCTGCACGCCAGAACTTGTAAATCAATGTTATTACAACAAAATAACTAATTATTAATACTATAGGTTTATATTATGTATAGGTACTCCATAATTGTTAGAAGCAAATTTAATATATATGTTAAACTCTTCTTTTTAGATAAATATTTGGATGCTACTTAAAGTTTATAAATGTCAAACATATATAAAAAAAATGTCATACTTATATAAAAATTAAAAATATTTCAGTTTAACCATTTTTTCAAACACTACTAAAGAAATCATATATATAACACGTAACACGGAAAAGTGTATGGCGTATTTATTATCAATAATCCTACGCCTAATACGGGAAAAAAATCAGCTTTCCTAACTTGTACAAGTAGCAATGGATCAGAGAGAGACTGGTTTTCAATATTTCTGATTAGTACAAAATGTCTCACACCTAAAATATGTAAATTGAAACAAAAATGTTAAATGATAATCCTTAATTTAAAATTATATTGATGGCTGTTAACGTTTCGGAAAAAATCGTTCCGTCCTTTGACTTCTAAGTACGTTAAACTTGACAGTTTATTGTTTATGTATTTCCATAGTCACATAAGGCAAATTTTTAGGTTGCATTCGAGGTTGCGTTGCTTTCTTTTTCCAAAATTTTCATATTGTCATTCTATATATACATGGTATATCGGATAAATTACGAAGAATCGGAAATAGATCTTCGGTACGAACGGTTTTTCAAATGGGCGCCACACTATTAAGATCTCAAAAACTAAGGCGGTAAATACTGTTCAAAATCCCAAAAATGGTATTTATAGTGATCCGTGTGAGTGCGGTAAACATTATGTTGGTGAATCATTTCAACGTAAGGCTTGAAAACACTGAGATTATGAGAGAAATGGAGAACTCTAGAAGTACAAAATTTGTGAACATGCATGGGATAACAATCATAAGATCCAATGGGAATTTTGGAAAAAGAAAGCATGAACAATATTTACCGGCTTAATTTTTGATAAAACAGATCTTAATGTGGCGAAAAACCGTTCGTACAGGAAATCTATTTCCGATTCTTCGTAGTTTATCCGATAAACCATGTATATATAGGATAACAATCATAGGAAAATTATGAAAAAAAAGCAACGCAACTAAAAGAAAACTTAAGCAAGTCGCTATTATTTTGTTAAATGAGGATAAATGTGTGTTAAATGATGCTATAGATTTCTGCACCAGCTGATTTCCGATCATCAGAGACGAAGTAAATAAAAATAACATATATATAATTGAGTGTCTTCCATGACTAAATAAAAAACTGTCATGTTTGACGTGCTTGGAAGTCAAAGTTTTGATAACGGAAAGAGAACGAATTTTTCCGAAACGTTAACAGAAATCAATTTAATTTTTAATTATAAGATTATCACTTAACATTTTTGTTTCAGTTTATATATTTTTAGATCTGAGACATTTTATGCTAATCAGAACTATTGAAAGTCAGCCTCTGTCTGATGCATTTGGCGCAGTTGATTTTTACAGGTAGTGGCAAAATACCCAACAAAAAAGGAGAAAAGGTGTGTTAAGGATATGATTTTCCAGAGTGAGAGGGAAATATGCGTTGATTTTCGGTTTATTAAAAATATTTAAAAAATCATAAATGGTATAATTTTTAAAATAGTTTCAGGTACTTCCCATTGCTCTAAGGAATACAACCATGTACAGTTTTTATCATAAATTTTGTATATACTTAAATGCCATACTTTATTAATGAAATTAAGAACTATTTTCATTGATAAACTACGATATTCAAATATCACAGAAATTTACAATAATAAAATATATAGTTGTATCGTTAGAACAACAGCAAGTATCTAAAACAATTTTTAAAGATACTATGTTCGGTATTTTAAATATTCATAATAAATCGAAATTAAAGGCATATTTCCCTCTCTCTCTCTCTCTCTCTCTCTCTCTCTCTCTCTCTCTCTCTCTCTCTTTCTCTCTCTCTCTCTACAAAATCCTATCCTTAATAATGGTTTATATTAGGAAAGTAAGTGATTTACTTACTTCTCTAGGGAGGTAAGTGAGAAAATATTTTTCTTTACAAAAAATATGGAAATTTTCAATTGATAGTTTATTAATTTATGTTTATGGTTACAATTGTCACAAGCTTAAAAAATCCAAGTAAATACGTTTATTGGAAGTAATTAATATGTTGCTTTACGGAACCAAAATGAAATAACTCTCAGCATACAGTAAACTGATGTTTAAGTGAATGATCAAATATTAACTGTTACATTATTTTTATCTCTCTTAGATAGTCCGGGTTTAATAATGTACAGGACACTCCCGGTTCATAAAATTTTCACGAGCACTGTTAATATTGCCTGAAATCACGAACAGTATTATAATATTACAAGTCCTTAGAGAAGGAACATAAATTGTAGTACTAGTCACTAATATCAGTATATTATATTTAATCGTGAATTTATTTAACTGATGTAACTTATTTAGCACCTTCTAGCCTTCGACTAAACGTATATTCAATGGTGCCTGGGAAACCCGTTAGATTTTTTTATCAATATTATAATAATATATTAGCGCTGATTCTTTGTAACCACTTGCAATTTAACAAAGTATATATCACGACATCGGAGAAGTATATAATTTGTTGACTAAATGAAACATAACCAACACAAACAATCTCACACAAAGACTACAGCTAAGCAACACACCTTGCAGCTTTTTTTCGGTCTCCCAGAACTTCTGTAGTTCCGTGAAGTATTTGTCCAATATGAATACTTTAGAGAGGCCTAGAGTAGCCATATTGAGAGGTCAGGACCAGAAAGCACGTTCAGCCATATTACAGGCATATCACAACACAACACGAAAACGAACAAGAACAATCACTAACAAAGTCTTCGGTGCACTGGCTTGTTGAGGCTGCGGCTACCTGCGACCTGCTCACGTGATCCTCCCCGCTCACCTGTGCTACACCTGTAAGGCCTTAGAGATTTCGGGATATCATAGGACTAAAAGACCCTCAAACTTAAAATCTCGTTTTATACAGTGCTTTCTTAAAGTTGTGGATAAATTCGACAAAAAGTGTACAAGTTTTTTTTTTTTTGGGAAAATCGCTCGGACACGATAAAAGGTTCATAATGAATGCCATCTTTTGATACATTTTTTAAATTTTTTTGGCACGTTTTCACAAAGCTCTGGCGTCATCAATATTTTTTTTAATAACAAATATCATTTTTTTGTTAACGAATTTAATAGAGGGCATCTTTTTACAAATAATACGATAAATATTGATGTAGGTAATTTTTAAAAACTGTCTTGAAATTTAAAAATGCTAACTTTACTAGAAAAATACACATTCGCAGCCTGACAATAGCCCAATCGGTTAATAAATTCCTTTTGAACGTTGCCGATAATTTCCGGTGATATTCGCCGTATTTCTTAACTAAATGCTTTAAATCTTCAACATTCTCTGGACGATTCACTTTTCTTTTAAGGTATTCCCACGTAAAATAATAGAAGGGCGTCAGATCTGGCGATTTGGTTGGCCACTCAATTGCCCCCGCCCCCTTCTTCCTATCGATTTGAAAACCTCATTTAAATTGGTTCTTCTGGATTTGGATTACCAGTATGGAGAGAATATGAAGTTGTATTGAAGAAAATGCAAATATCTCGCACTTATTAGGGTCCCGTCAAGGAATTAACTACACACAGGTCTTTCATCAACTATCCCACACATTTTTGAGGGTTCTGAGTATGATACCACAGCATCCAGTGGAGATTCTCTGCAGCCCAATAACGACAATTTTGCCTATGTACAGGGTGGACCAAAAATTAGATGGAATTTGAAAACTATGGCAGATAGACAAAAATCAATATATATCGATTTTTGAGAGACAAACAATGACGCAAACCGCGATCGTCTATCTTGTTTGATTACCGAGCTACAGAACGTTTTTGGCAAATTGGATGACCTCTACCGGGTGTAAAGGAATAGTGGGCCAGCCCTGTAACTTCCTTGTTTTTGAAGATATCGGGATAAAATTCTGTATAGTGAAATTAGGTAAGATTTCCAACTTTTTGAGACCTATCCGCCATATTTATCACTTCCGGTTTCACCGGAAATGGCCCCAATAGTCTTTTCTAAATGGACCACCCTGTATGTTTTTACATTTTTGAAATAAAGATCACATTTTTGATACATTTATTCTATTTTGAATAATTTATACAGTGTTGCACGAAAAATAATTCATATAAAAAATACGTGTTCCGTCCTCAGTCACTATTTAGCTTTTTATTGTTAATTTTTTTATCTGTTAATTATTTTTCTATAACTAATACTATTTACCGCTAACTTTAAGTAAAAATAAAATACACTCCGCTGTCGTTCATTTTGGCTCACCCTGTAGCTTTCCGCGCTAACAAACAGAGATTTTTTGTGATACCTTAACAGTCATTCGCTGTTCAACCTCGTGTCACCGCAGACAAGTATCTTGTATCGCAAAAATAATAATTATTAACTTCCCGCTTTGTGTTCCATTTCCTTGGAAGTGAACATTTGATCCTAGAATACTACATTGATTGCTGGATTCCCTATCTGGAAGCTGGTGACTGTATTCAGAGAGGATTCAAGGTAGGATCCATACAAATCTCTTTTTCTATACCGCGAGAGTCCACTATCTCTCTCGCTCTCATTATTATTATAATTTTTTTTAATAAACATAAACTTTTTTCCACCGCCCAAGTTAGCGGATTGATCTCAGTTCGCTAACAATACGAAAACGTCAATATGTCCAATAATACATCATACAGGGTGCTGTAAACTCATTAAAATCACATTTTTCAAAATGACTCATTTGTTTTAAATATTATGATATGGGCCACCCGGATATTCAGAAAGCTCTATTCAGTAGAGGTTAAACGGTACCAAAGTTCCGTAATGTGTAATCGTTACCGGCAGGAATGACAATTTTTCTTAAGAAATTTATGATTTATATCTAACTTCAATTAAATTTTTAATATTTTATGATATGCAACAAGAATGAGCCAGAGGCCCATTCTGTCTCCTGCGGAGGGTGGCATATCATAAAATATTAACACAAATATACAGGGATGATCAATATTTAAATGAGGTTAGATATAAATGCAATATCATTAAATTGGCACACACTGAAATTACTCAGCCCATAACACACATTATCAACTTAATCTTTAAACAATCTATGGTGACACCTATTTTTAAAGAGGGCTCAAAAAATAAAATTCAAAACTATCGCCCAATTAGTTTGATAAATAATTTTGCAAACATTCTAGAGAAATGTCTTAAAGAAAGACTAATCCATTTTTTCAAGAATAATAACATCCTAGATACAAATCAATTTGGATTTACAGAAAATGTAAGCACAGCCGACACCATGTACTTTCTCACCTCTGAGATTACAAATAGCCTAAACAATGGTAAAAAAAGCATAGCAGTTTTCATTCACCTGGCAAATGCATTTGATACGGTACCACACCAAAAACTTCTTGATGTTTTATCACATTATGGAGTTCGAGGTACGGTACTAGATATATTCAAAAACTATTTAAGTGATCGTGACCAAATTCTAAAATTAAACAATACTCTTAGCAATCCTCAAAAATAAAAGTACTATATTAGTACCAATACCATTTATTACATATATAAACTCATTGTTGAGTATAAAAGTTAAAGGCAAAATTATATCATACGCAGATGACACTGCACTCATTTTTACGCGTAATACTTGGGAAGAAACCAAAGAAAAAGTCACAGAATGCTGCAAAATAGTAAAACATTGGCTAGACTCTTTCAAACTATCTCTTAATGTTAAAAAAACAAATATATTGCATTCTCTTTAACAAAAGTAAATAGACCAGACTATAATAGTATAGCAATAAATGATAACAATAAAAGTGACGAAATCAAACAAGTAGAGAATATAAAATACTTAGGAATCATTATAAACACCTAAAATGGTCAGAACATAATGACTATTTAACAAAAAAACCGCTGCCCAAGGAATCACTACTTCCACATCCAGATTCTCTATCCAAGTCACTCACAACGAAAAAACTTTGTATGTGAAAATAATTGTTTATGGAACTTTAATAATATAATATTTGAAATCCTCTACCCCAAAAACCCATAAAACGATACCCCACATCGGTAGTGGAGTGGGGGTGGTGATAGGGGGGTGGTAGTGGGGGTGGATGAAGTAAAAAAATATTTTGAGGTTTCTGGTTCCTGTACATACACTAAATCACAATTTTTTTTTCATCCCCTTTAATAAGGAGGTGGGGGTGGTAATGGGGGTGGCTAATGCCAAAAATTTTTTTGAGACCTTAGCTTCTCTTGTATATACTAAATACCAATTTCATGGACTCTTACCTGCTTGAGTTGCCCATTTACCCCAAATTTACCCCAGTTTACCCCCCCAACTCTTCGACGGAACAAGATGAAAATATAATCTAGTTCTAGATCTCGTTAAAATACGTATGTGTACCAAATTTCAAGTCAATATCTTAAACGGTTCCAGAGTAAACGTGCGCACAAAGAAAAGTTACAGACAGACAGACCGACAGACAGAAATTTTTTTTTTCGCTCAAACTTAAAATCTCGACGTTTCATAACATTTTATGCCTATTTGGACAATAAAAATTTTTAAAAATTTTTTTGTCGTTACTATACTTCCACTGGACGTGGAAGTAAAATACGAAAACTGATTGATAAATTCTACATATTAAAAGAATTCTTAAATATTAAATTACTCATACTAGTGTACAAATCCTTAGTAGAATCTCTTATAAGATATGGATTAATTGCATGGGGCGGGACATATAAAAAGAAACTACAACCACTGACTGTTGTACAAAATACAATTGTAAAAATAATTTACAATAGAAATAAATTATACCCCACGAGCATGCTCTTTAATGAGGACATTTGTAATATAAACACACTATATTTACAGTCAGTTTGCTCATACATTCATAAAACAGAAAAACTCCAAAACTATGTCAGCCATCAGTATCTGACAAGAGCTAATGAAAATAGGCAAATAATTATACCAAAAAATCGAAGGGCTATAAACCTAAAATTTATAGATTATTTGGCCCCAAAGTTTTACAACTTATTACCAACGGATATAAAACAAATAAGAAATAAGAAAAATTTCAACAAAAAAAGTAAAGCATACATTATAAAAAACTATGAAAAGTTTCTCAGGATTATGACATAATGTAGTAATGACATGAATATACAGGTATAAGTATTACATTCTCAATTTCGAAGATTTCAATTTTCTATGTGAATAATGTATTATTTTCCATACAAAATTAATATAAATAAATAATATACCCACTAGGAAATTTATAAGGGCACATACAGATGTTTCAACATCTAGGTGCCCACCAAATCATTCGTTTATTGTAAATTATATTATTGAAATTATAACATTTGTACCTTTTTATAAATTGTATATAAATGAATAAAATAAATAAAATAAATAAAAATCATAAATTTCTTAAGAAAAATTGTCATTCCTGCTGGTAACGATTACACATTACGGAACTTTTGGTACCGTTTAACCCCTACTAAATAGAGCTTTCTGAATATCCGGGTGGCCCATATCATAATGTTTAAAACAAATGAGACATTTTGAAAAATATGACTTTAATGAGTTTACAGCACCCTGTATGATGTATTACTGGACATATTGACGTTTTCATACTTTTTATATGAATTAAATTGGAACAAAATTAAATTTAACATATTCGCAGCCATCTAGATTGATAACTAAAGTTCGAACTATTTTTCGTGCAACACTGTATAAATTGTTCAAAATAGTATAAATTTATTCAAAATGTGATTTTTATTTAAAAAATGTAAAAACATACAATATGGTCCATTTAGAAAAGACTATTGGGGCCATTTCCGGTGAAACCGGTAGCGGATGGGTCTGAAAAAGTTGGAAATCTTACCTAATTTCACCATACAAAATTTCATCCCGATATCTTTAAAAACAAGGAAGTTACAGGGGTGGCCCACTATTCGTTTACACCCGGTATCTCAATTACCAAGTGTCGAATCGAAAATCGAGTAACATATTCTTCTTAAGGCCGTTTTTTTAATAGAATTTGTTGCTGATAAGAAGAAAATTATTCATGCCTCAGTTTTCGAGGTATAGACATAACTCGTGTTTTTTAAATGGAACACCCTGTAAATTATTTCATTATTCGATTACAACTTAAATTATTTATCTCACGATATATCATATGTCATATTTATCTCTAGAAATAGAGGTTAATTTAGGAAAAAATTAATATATTTGTGAGGCGGCCATGGAAAACTATTAACAACAATACTTCTTATAATATAAAACAATTTTGCCGAAAATAGGAAAAACTAAACTACAATAAATGTTCGAATTATCTTCCATTGACACCTATGCATTTTTGACACCTTCTCCTTACAGCATTTGTTGCATTTCCAATCATGACAGGAGTTATTGTCCGAAACGCAGCTAATGTTTTGTTTTTGTTTTTTTAGACATTGATAAATTAGTATTGAGTGATATGTAGTATCCCCAAATTGAGTATTTAAATAATTTCGTGTTTTATTTGACGTATGACCTGAAGCACCATCGTGTTGGTAAATTAATCTTTGAAATTGTCTTACAGGGCTACAAAGGGCTCTATTTTTTATCGTAGAATGTTAATAAAATTTTCGGTATTCAAATTACCGTGAAAAAAAATGGGGACCTATTATTTGGTATTCAATAAAACCACACCATACACCAAATCCAAATCGTCCTTGACGATCAACTGTGAGGATTTTTATGAGCCCAATGGTGGTTATTATGCCGATTGAAAATTCCGGCACTGCTAATATGGGCCTCGTCTGTCCATATAATTCTTCCATCAAATCCTAGCACTTCATTGCACTGACGCAAAAACCACTGACAAAAATCGAGACGCCTTTGAAAGTCGTACGCAACGCAGTTGTTTTTGAGATTCCTAAATTTCTTGTATTTCGCGAGAAGATATATTAGGGTTTCCTCTTATAGTTTCTAAAACAATATTTTCTACAGCTTCTCTACCTGCTTTATTACATATTTTTGATATAGGTTTTACAAATGATCCAAACTCTTTTAAATTTTGTTGTAGACTTTTGAGTATTTTTATGTCTGGCTGTCTCTTTTCTGGATATCTAAAAATATTGTTTAGGCGGCATTTTCGGCACAAAGTTTTGCTGTCTATAACGTATCTATTAAAATAAATCTCGGAAGCTAAATTTGAATTTTCTTAATCATATTATATTTTTCACCATTACTAACTAAATTGAACCAGTTTTAACAATGCTCACTCACAATTAACTCACAAATTAGTTGTTGACATTTATGATTATTTCGATTTTCTTTTTTTTTACCATGACCTTCTCAATAAATATTAGAAATGCGATAAATATACATAGATGTCAATGGAAGACAATTCAAACATTTATTGTAGTTTAGTTTTTCCTATTTTTAGCAAAATTATTTTATATTAAAAGAAGTGTTGCTGTTAATAGTTTTCCATGGCCTCCTCACAAATATATTAAATTTTTCGAAAATTAACTACTTTTTAAATTGCCATATTAAAATAAGGCGCAATGTCTGTAAGTGTGGAATAAAGACTCTCTTGCGCTGTCAACAAAACATTAATCTGATCTTCTTGTGGTGATGGCCGAAAAGATTTAGGAAGATCGCGAACATATAAAAAAAATCCCTGATTTTTGGTTCCTCTGATTACCATGCTTTGGCTAACAGGTTACGTATCAGCGTGAATCGAATTGAACAATTCAACTACTTCTGTTTGGGTGCGCAATCTGTCACCAAAACCAATTACGGAAATAATTTCAATTCTTTCACGCTCAGTTAGTTTTATGATTTTTAAAACAATCATTAATACTTAACATTCCAAACGCACTGCTCGCACAAATTACACATGAAAGTGTTAGCCAAGCAGACATCGGAATTTGTACATTCAAGCGAAAAATAAAAAAATAAAAAAACACTCTAACAGCGATGATTTCAGCTATTTATCACTGAAAGCATTAGAAAAAACCTCAGTCGTCTTGGCTACAGTCAGGCTGCGAATGGAGCTCAATTCGAGCAATTAATTTAGTTGTTTTTGAAATGTCTTTATTTCTAGTAAAGTTAGTATTT
This sequence comes from Rutpela maculata, assembly GCA_936432065.2. NCBI lineage: Eukaryota > Metazoa > Arthropoda > Insecta > Coleoptera > Cerambycidae > Rutpela > Rutpela maculata. The sequence goes on from OW386286.2 coordinate 119,709,794, forward strand.
TTAAATTTCAAGATAGTTTTTCCTAAAAACTCCCTAGTAAAACATACATCGATATTTACCGTATTGTATGTAATAAAATGGGGGCTGCTATTTAAAAATATATTGACGTCATCGTTTCGTGAAAACTTAAAAAATTCATCAATAGATGGCATTTATTATAAACCTTTTGACATGTCCGAGCGCTTTTTCAAAAAAAAAAAAATTGTACACTGTTTATCGAATTTTTCCACTACTTTACGAACGCGCTGTATGTGTACTTAATCGCCGGATCAGCTTTAAAAAACAATAGCCCGGTATTACTTTCAGAAACAATAGGGAACCAAAAAATAAAATTAATTTAAAATACCCAAAATCGTAAACTAACATCATTAAAAACCCCATAGACAACAAAAAATAAAAAAAAATCTCTTCCAGAAATATAAGCAATTAATTATCTGCCGGATTTTACCCACCGATTCTGCTTTGGCTTTGATAATTCCGCATGCGCATGCGCATTTGTCAGAAACAACTAGTAATGAACACAACCTAACCTAAAATTTAAACGTGTTCATTGGAAAAATATCTTCAATATTCTGAAATGTCACAAAATGCTACTTTTGATTCGTTCGTACCGAGCCGAGTTTTCGAATTTCGCCGTGCAATTTACGAAGAAGACTGGAACTGGAAGACTTCCTCTTTACGTCACGACATCGTACGTCCATCCAAATGGTGTTTTTCGAAAAATATGAACATGTCAAGATTGCTGCATGTTTTTGCAATTTTTTCGGCTCCGAAATGCAAGCTGTTTTTTGCTATTTCTCGCAGATATCTCCGAAACGCTGGGAGTTAGCTCGAAATAAAAAAAGAGGTCAAACGAGTATTTTCTACTACAAATCTTTTGCTTCCAACAGAATTTTGATTTCGGAGATAACTACTGAAATGTCGGCCATGTACGGCAAAAAATCGCAAATTTTGAGCTTCTGCAGTCGAAAACTTTTTAATCTTGGCTCCTACGCCAAAAGACTACTCTAGGTAATTTAAATAGGATTAAATTTGCTAAAACTCTTTTTTTTTATTTTTTGAATTCCGACAAAAATGAAGGAATTAGAAGGGGCGGGATTTGGGACTTTTCTTTTCGGTAAAATTTGTCACCGTAATTAATCGGTAATTAACAGAAATCGATCTCATATACGATTCTCACTTAATATCATGTACTACTTTGACGCTCCGTTAATCTCGGACCTTCGAAACAAAGGTTTCTGAGAAAAATTGTTTTTTTAAGATTTACATACACTCTGTAGGAAAACATGTAATTTCCTACATTTCCTCGAATATCTCGATAATCATCGTTTTCTTCGAAAAATTTGTAGACAGCTCATGTAAAGAGAATTGATTGAGCTTGATGACACTCTTTTAATTTTTTCTCTAACATAAAAAACAAAAGACTTATGACCGAATATGCGGACGTCTCAAGGCCAACCGCCGCACAGTGGGGCAAATAGCTCATTTTTTGGACAAGCGATAATTCCCAAGCCTGGAATTAATGAAATTTAATTTTTTTTTTTTTAAACTCTTCGTTATAAAATTGCCTTTAATTCTATCGAACCCGAATTTTGAAATTTCAAAATTAAAGGGCTTAAATTTTGAAAGTAAATTAAAATTTTATCAAAAGATTGTTTAAAATTATAAAAAATTGTTACTTGGGGGTTTTTTGGTTTCTAATCTCATTTCTGATCCCCGAATTTTGCGATTCAAAAAACAAAGATAGCGGATCCAATATGGCGGCCATAATATTTTTTTAAAAGAAATGTACATGCACAAACTGTTAACAATTGTTACTTAGGACTTTTAAGGGTTTCTGATCGAGAATATGAAATCTAAATTACGTAATATCGTAATTCAAAATGGCGAATGCAATATGGAGGCCATAATATTTTTTTAATTGACATGTAGATGCGCAAATTGTTAAAAATTGTTACTTAGGGGTTTTAGAGATTGCTGATCATGAATCTGAAGTCCAAATTACGTAATGTCGAAATCCAAAATGTCGGATCCAATATGGCGGCCATAATATTGTACATGCGCAAATTGATAAAAATTGTTACTTAGAGCTTTTAAGGGTTTCTGACCATGAATATGAAGTCTAAATTATGTAATATCGTAATCCAAGATGGCGGATCCAATATGGCGGCCATAATATATTTTTTAAATGAAATGTAGATACGCAAATTATTAAAAATTAGGTTTAAAGATGTCAACATTTTTGATTGGTTATCTCATTTTTTTATAAGATGCCATCTTAGAATTCGAAATTACGAATGCGTAGTCAGCAATCGCAAAAACCTGCAAGTAACAATTTTTAACTATTTTCGCATGTAAATCATAGTTTTTAAAAAATTTATGGCAACCATATTGAATTTAATTTTCTGGTTTGTAAAATATCGAAATTTTAATATCCAAAACGAGATTAGCAAACTGCGAAGCCCACGAAAAACAAATTTTAACAGTTTTCTTCTTGATTTGCCATTCTTTTTTAACTTACGGACACCATATTGGATCCGCCATCTTGGATTTCGATATTACATAATTTGGACTTCAGATTCATGATCAGCAATCTCTAAAACCTTTAAGTAACAATTTTTAACAATTTGCGCATTTACATGTCAATTAAAAAAATATTATAGCCGCCATATTAGATTCGCCATTTTGGATTACGATATTACGTAATTCAGATTTCAGATTTCAGATTCTCGATCAGAAACCCTTAAAAGTCCTAAGTAACAATTTTTAACAGTTTGTGCATGTACATTTCATTTAAAAAATTTTATGGCCGCCATATTGGATCCGCTATCTTGGTTTTTTGAATCGCAAAATAGAATTAAGGCAATTTTATAACGAAGAGTTTAAAAAAAAAAAATTTAAATTTCATTAATTCCAGGCTTGGGAATTATCGCTTGTCCAAAAAATGAGCTATTTGCCCCACTGTGCGCCGCCCAGTCTATTAATTCGGGTGAAGACGTACCGCTTACGTCATCTGTGGGACCCCACGCGAGACTAGTTTTCTCAAAGTGACGTCACAGTGCTTTTCGTGAAGGGTGGCGAGGATCTCAACTTGAACTATTTATTGCAAAGTAAGTACTGCGATTTAAGAGCTGATATTCGGTGTGTCGTGTTTTAATACATAAACACACACTTTAATGGATTTTTTTTTAAAAATGTGCAAGTTCCCCATTATACTCTTGTTTTAATAGAAAAATAATTTTGAATACAAACAATAAAATTCGTTAAAACAAATCTGGTGCATTTTGTGAATAAATATTAAACAATATTAATACAGTAAAAGTCGACCTTCTCTATAGGGGGTGCTCACAAATAATTCCCGGCAAGCTGATTTTTTCAGGGTCGATGGAGGGGTGTCTCCCGAGTATCCAATCAAAAACTCACAGTGCACACCCCAGATTCAGGAGACAGCTCTCAATCAACCCTACAAAAACCAACTATTCAGCCTCTTGTTTGTATATTTCCTGAACCATAATAAATAAATATGGTGAATGTTTTCCCAGATAATGCCCGCTGGACCGTCAAAAATCAAAGTTACAAAAAAATTGTATTAGGCAAAGTTGTAGAGAATATTACTATGTACAAGCTGGAAAATTTCAAAAAAACAAAAAATAAGAAAGCACCCCTATTGCAACACCCCCCAAGGGGTGTGCACTGTGACTTTTTGGTCGGATACTCGGGAGACACCCCTCCATCGACCCTGAAAAAATCAACTTGCCGGGAAAAATTTTTTTGAAAAATGATATCTTTATTGGACTATATACAGTCTGCAAATGCTCAAAAAAAAAGAGTTCACGTTGAAATCCAAACATAGTGAATCGATTTGAATGAAATTAAGAAAGTTAAATTGTGCGCTTTTAAATTTTGTTATTGCTTAAATAAACATTAAAAAAATTGATAAATTAACAATTGTATAACTCATAGATAATCGCTAATAGATATAAAAGACCATAATCAATTTTTTGGTAGCTTATAAAAAGATCTTTAATTTCAACTCCAGCGGGCTTGCTGTATCTTAAAAATTGACCGAGTTAGGGTTGTTTAAAGTTTATGCAAATTTTCGCTTGTACCTTAAAAATCATAACAGTTAAACAGAAAATGCCCATATAACTTTTTAAGTCACGTTTAATTATGTTTCATTTGAGATGTCAACCGTTTTATCATCTTTAGAAATAACGAAGTTATGATGAATTGTTTGTAAAAAAAATCGGATATATAGAACGCAGTATGATTAATAGCTTTTATAAATAAGTTAACATACTTAAATAAAGAAATTCTTACCTATAATGCCTTTCGAGTTACTGATTACGAATATTGGGGTACAAATTGAAGAGAAGGATGGCGAATATAAAATTATTCGAACAAAAAACTAAATTGTTATTAAAAATTGCGTCATTATTTTATTTTCTTTAAAAATTATACAGGCCTAGGAGAAGGTAAAATTGTCTTAAAAATCTAATAGGTGTGTTTTATATTCGATTACGGGAAAAATAGGGAAAAAAATCCATCATGGTTTTTTCACAATAAAGCATTTTTATTTTGATATATAAAATCCAGCTAATTTAATGGTAATTTGTTTGTATGATATAAATATTAGACTTTTTAAAGTAGGCATATTGTATTTTTCATACAGTGTAAAGAACTGGTTTGTCGAATGAGCTTAAAAGTACACTTTCTGGATTCGCATTTAGACTAGTTTCCGGAAAACCTTGGGGCATTAAGCGAGGAACAAGGTGAAAGATTCCTTCAAGATATAAAGGAATGGGAATAAGATACCAGGAAAGTTGGCATATAATGATGACTGCTGGATGCTTAAGATATACGACCTGAAAAACGTTCCTAAGAGAAAAAGTACCGAAAGAAGCTTTGAACATCAGCGAAAAAGATACCATAAAAACTTATAATAATTTCAGTGAACTTTAAATGCTTAAAAGTAGATTTTAGTTGTGATTTACTTGTTAACACTCTATATTGATAAAAGTTTAATTAACAAAAAATTCATTTTGAGATTTATGATTATTTCTGCTACTGTTTTGAGTTTATAAGTGCACGTCTCGGATGCTCTGGCCGATCAGTGACTTGCACCACAATATACTCTGGTTACAATACATTTACAAAACGTAAACGTAAATATTCTTACTTGTTGTCACGAAAAAAAAAACAGAAAAATTAATAATCATTCTAATAGACTACTAGCGGTATATGACCAGTCAGGTGCAACGTTTTTAAAATGCATGCCTATCATATATATGAATGAAATTGCTATGAATATCCCAGAAACGCAAATTTTAGGCAGTCGTCGCGTGCAGAAGGGTGTGCAAATCGATTTTTTTTGTTTTTTTTTTGTTTTTTTTTTTAATTTTAAAATAGATGCCAATAGTGCCAAACGAAAAGCCTTGAAGAAAAATCCAAAATCAAAATCATCCAAAATCAAGAACACCAAAAAATGTTACGATTTAATGTACGCATCAAAAGTTGTTTTGCGCGCGGAAACTGCATGCCAATGAATTTCCGCTGGATTATTTTTCACGGCTTTTCGTTTGGCACTATTAGCATCCATTTTAAAATTTAAAAAAAAACAAAAAAAAAAACAAAAAAAATCGATTTGCACACCCTTCTGCACGCGACGACTGCCTAAAATTTGCGTTTCTGGCATATTCATGGTAATTTCATTCATATATATGATTGGCACGCATTTTAAAAACGTTGCACCTAACTCGTCATGTACCGCCAGTCTATAAGAGAGTGTATATCATTTTAAAGAAAATTTGGTCAGATTTCTGATGGTGTAATTTTAATTTCTTGTTAAAATTTGAAGATGTTTTTTTTTATTAAAGTTGCGCTTTTCATTTTCGCGCTTCGATAATGATATTATATACATTATAAAATAATTTGAAGGACACAGTTTTATAGAAAATTTAATGAGCTTCAATATACATGCGATTTTGTCGTAAAATGCAGTTTTTTTAAAAAATTGAAAAAAAAATTAAATAAACGTACGTTCTCTATAATCGAAAAAGAGGCAGAGGCAGTGTTAAAGAAACATAGTGATTTAAAAAAAACATTACATATGGCTTAGAAATTAATAATAATTATATTTTTTTTACAATTTTCAAAAAAAATCTTTGATTGTTTAAGTGACTATAAAAAACGATGTATTAAAGATAAAGGGTCTACAAAAAAAGTCTTGTCCTAAGGCTCTAATCTAACTTTTCTGAAGTATTTTGGACAATAAAAAAATTTCTATCGGCTGTTTCCCCTCTACCACCCCCTTTATCCTCTAAAAAGGGCAAAAAAAAAAGTCTTGTCCTAAGATTATCATCTAATCTTTCTAAAGTAATCTGACGCACTGACACTGATTTTGGACAAAAAAAAATAGGGGATGAAGGGGGTGGTAGAGGGAAACTGAGCAGCTAGAAAAAATTTTTTTGTCTAAAATTAGCTTCAGCGCGTCAAAATACTTCAGAAAAGTTAGGTCAGAACCTTAGGACAAGACCTTTTTTTTGCCTTTTGGAGGGATAAAAAGGGTGGTAGGGAAAAAATGAGACGGTAAATTTTTATCCCCAAAATTGGCTTCAGCGCGTCAGGATACTTCTAAAAAGTTAGATGAGAACCTTAAGACAAGACCTTTTTTTTTTGCAGACCTGCGTAATCCGTATTTTTTTATGCCCAATTGACAAATATTGATATTTTATTATTTACACAATATTATGGCCAATAAGTGGCCAAAATAGCAATTTGTTAAAAAATGACAATTTTGAAATGGATATATTTAACTTTTAACAATGTCTTTAAAGAATCTCGTAAAAAAATCACATATTATTATTTTATTAATAAAGACTTCTTAAAATATTTTTTATATCTTATATTTACCGATTTTTTTGCACCCGACAATCTTATAAACAATTTGTCATAACTTCGTTATTTTCAAAGAAAAATTATGTTAGCATTTTTTCTATATGTTATAGCTTTTAGATATAAGTGAAAAATAGGCGCCACCGAAAGGTGCCAAAATTTGCACAAACTTAAAACAATCATAATTCGGTCAGTTATTTGAGCAAAACGAAAATGATACGTTTGATTCAATTCCATTCACTGTAATTGGATTCCTGCGCAAAAACCGTTTCCAGACTGAATTAACAGTTTTAAATTAATGAATATATTTATTTTATATCTGAATATCATAATTTAACACGTTTTTACTCCTAACACACGTTTCCGTATCAAACAAAGTATTGCTATATCATTGCACCTCGGAGATTTCAACGATCGATCGCATCGTGAACTTAAAATAGTTTTGAATGGTGAGAGCTTTTAAACTTGTTTGTGATATTTTATTGCTCATTTTTTATGTTACTGGCAGTTGGAAGATTTTAAAGCCGATTTGAATATAACGCGCAAGCGCAAATAGTTCATGATTACTCTTCAAAGATTATTGTCGGTTATGTAATTGCAATTACTTTATTACTAATATTTTAATGACATGACAACAAATTGGAAAGCATTACCGTGGCATTGAAGAATATTTTACTTCGTTAAGTTCGTTCTCCCAGACATCAACTTAACCTGTGTTAAATAAACGGGAATTGGTTTGTACATATCGTATGTGTTTAAAGTTAACAAAATTGTATAAAGGTCATCAAGAGGATGAACTTATAAGATATATTAATTAAAGAATTATTTTCCAAGTATTTAGTAGATCGAATATAGTATATGAGAGAAAGATATGATCACGAAAATAAACAAAGGGATGGAATTTACATACCATTTAGGAGAAAATTCCACCCAAAATTGTATTTATTTTAAAGGGTTTAAAATGTTGAATGTCCTTCCTAGTCATATTAAAATAGTATATAATGTTAATCAGTTCAGAAATCATATTAATTATGTGAAATGTGTATTTTTAAACGATGTATATATGCATATTAATATAATGAGTGTTTGTTTAGGGGAAGTATTGAAAATATCTTGTATTTACTAATAAATTCATTTAATCAATCATCCATTCACTCATTCATAAATATAATATTATTTTAAATATATTATTAAATTTTATACACGGTGTCTTTACCGAAATTTCAAAATATGTTTTAGTACCGTACCTATAGGTAAAAATATGCAAAATTTAGGAGCAATCTCAAAAAATGTCGACGTCTTCGATCTTTACCGCACCGCCAAAAACGCCGATATTTTTTATACGCATAATAAGTGTGTAGTCAACTATAAGATAATTTTTATTATGGGTTATTAATGTAGTAATAGGTATTCATCTTTAGTTTCTCTATTTAAATATTTAATATTTGAAAAAGTATTACTGATTTATTTTTGAAACATAGGATCTTTATGTTTTTGGGATCGCTGATTACGAATCTAAAGTCAAAATTAAAATATTCTAAACGGCGGCTTAAATATGGTAGATGGACTTTTTCTAAAGCCAGTGTTGTAAACGTAGAAAAAAATGAGCATCTAGGATATATCTAGAAATATTAACGAAAAACATTATTTTTGAAAAAAAATGTTACTGGTCAATAATTACAATTACAACATAGCAACATTTTGTTAAAAAAAATAGCCATAACTGTTTCATTTTTTATGATACAGAAACAAACAAAGTCATTTTAAACATTAATTAACTATCTTTAATTGTGTTCCTTAGAATTTTGTATGCAAGTATCATACTTTCTAAGATATTCAATGTTTAAACTAAATACTTTATCCTATAAAAGTTTAGGAAAATTAAATACGAGGTTAAATATCTCCACATAAATATGACAAATTCATCTCAGTTTATAAGTTTTAAGACTAATATTTATTGAGATATTTACAAACAAAATTTTACGTTTTTTTGAAAATCCCGTTACAGTTTAAAGAGCAAATTTTTGCTGTAGAGGATAAACAAATTTGAGCCTTTAGGTCATTCTATATGTTAACGAAAAACAGTATATGAGAATATATTTTTTTAACTACTGACTACCTACTTAACAAACTGACGACGCACAGTGGGGCAAAATCTGGTAAAAAATCAAAATATGTAATAGAGTTAACACGATCGCTCTTTTGAACTATCTGTACCCAATACCTTTACACATAATAAAATGAATAGCAATTGGCCATTACATGATTCATTTCAGCGCCCACATCAATCAAAACCGAGTAGTACAGATAGTGCGTTGTGAATTTTAAGGTTTTATTAGACCTTTGTGTTCATTTATTTATTTATTACTGTATTAAAATTCGAGTTTTTTGCTATGGAAGCTTCAAGTTCAGATGTGTATTACATTTTCTAGTCCTTATAATTTTGTGATAAGCAGTAATATTTTTGTAAAAGCCAATTTAATTCGTCAATGTAAAATGTTAATTGTTCTTAGTAACAGTGAAACATTTAGTTTTGTTCCAAGAGGAACCAAGACATTTTTTTTAAATGGGTGTATTCTTTATATATTAAATAGATATATTACGTTTGAAATTTATGCACTATTTTGCACTTTACTTTTAAAATTGAAATTATACGCTTTTTAACAAGTATATAATTATTATATTCGAATGTTTTTTTCGATAATTATAAAACCTTTATAAGTTAGATTTTGTAAAATATTTTTCCCATCACTAGCATTACATAATACATAAAAATACAAAATTCAATGTTCTGTTGATATAATTTTTTCATCCCCTATAACCCTCCTTTTTGAGAAACGATTTTATTAAATAATTTTTCTATAAACCTGAACCTACTTTTGGATCATTAGCCAAGTTTCAGATTTTTTGTAAGATTTTCGGGTCTCCTGCCCCACTTTGCGACGTTTTTATAAAAAGAAATGTGAAGAAGCACATTGTCTGTATTATCATAACTTCTTGGCTTTTTATTTTATATAAATAGACAAGAAAATCATTTGAAAGCCTAATTAATAGTTTTCTATTTTGATCATTAGCGTTTTTGATGTAATTGTCATAGTTTCCGAGATATTTAACATTTAAACTAAATACTTCGTTTTAAAGATGATTAATTCTACAGGAATTAGGAAAAAGCGAAATTTCTACTGAGGTTAATAGTTATCTTATTTGCCTCTAACATGTTTTCGCTCAATGTAATACTTTTCGATTTATCTGACAAAAATCTCTCCTCTTTTTTCAAGTTCTCAATTTGAATCCCTTACAAAAGTAGAAAATTTGAAATCAAAGGCCACGATAATTCAAATTTCGAAGCATTTTCCAGTAGCGAGACACTTACCATTCGTAGGGTAAACAATGAATAAATCTCAATTATCGTTTTTTCGACAAATTTGAAAAGTATGCAAAAGGTGCCTGAAATAGGCAGCAAGAATATATGAATAAGGTTAAACACCATAAATAAAAAGCCGCTGCCTCTCTCACAACGAAAACCATTTTGATACTATCTTTGCACTCCACTAGGTGGAAACAATTGTTTATGGAACTTTAGTATTATAATATTTGAAATCGTCGACCACAAAAACCCATAAAACTATATGCCACATCGGTAGTAGGTGTGGGGGTAGGGGTGGTAGAGGGGGTGGGAATTAAAAAAATTGTTAAGGCCTTTGGTTCTTATACACACACTAAATCACAATTTTATTTTTTTCACCCCCTTTGGTGGCTAATGCCAAAAATTTTTTTGAGACTTTAGCTTCTCTCACATATACTAAAGACCAATTTTATGGACTCTTACTTGATTTACCTATTTATCCTCATTTACCCCAATATATCCCCCAACTCTTCAACGGAATAAGATCGAAATATAATTTAGTTCAAGATCTCGTTAAAATACATACCTGTACTAAATTTCAAGTCAATATTTTAAACGGTTCCAGAGTAATCGTGTGCCCAAAAAAAGTTAAAGACAGAACAACTGAGAGATAGGCAGACATTTTTTTGCTCAAACTTAAATCTCGACGTTTCATGACATTCTAAGCCTATCTGAACAATGAAAATTGTCAAAAATTTTTTTGCGTTACTATACTTCCACTGGATGTGGAAGTAATATAATATTTCTAAATGAATCCTCCGCAAGAGTGGATAATTTAAAATCAAAGGTCATGTCCTTCAAATGTCATAGCATTTTCCAGTAGCAACGCATTTTTTTAGCACCTATTCGGATACTTACAATATAGTAATTGTAGGAATTCTGGAAATAATTTAGTGCCAACCGCTTTCCACCTATAATCTGTAACTGGTAAATTCTCTCCCTGCCAAGCTTGAATCTGATGACAAAATCCTAGAAAGAGAAACAAAGTAATGGGTAGATATGCACTGTACACGTTTAGACACGTTTACCTCAAAATATGTTGGTAAGATTGATAGTAAACTAGCTAAATTGAAGTCTTTCTAGAATGTTTGCTTCGCTATAGTTGTGTTGTATAGCAGACTGATTTGCGCCCTCAATTTCAGCTCGTACATACAGAGGCAAAAATCTCAAGCCGCTCCATTATATTCTGGGCTGGAGATTGCCATCTAATTTCTCAAAGATGGTTGTTTAATAACCTGAAGGCATACTATATTTACTAATTGCAGGTTCTGTGTATGTGTTGTTATATTTATTTTCGCCTTCGTCTAATAATCGGTCTCCAAAAAATTATGATGGAATCCTAACCTTCAGTTTAGTCAATTTTATGGTTCTTTATTAATGATAAAGAAAAGTTAATATTACAATACATAAAAAGCATTAAATATTGGTAGGTTACCTACTTTAAATATATTTTCGTGGTTTCTGCTTTTCCGTACACACTTTTATTTTAGCTGCTTTCTCTTATATTGTTCTTTGATATTCCTTTATTATATTAGCTTCTTCACCATAAAGACAGAATTCTTGGAAATTAAAGAAAGTATTTTTTGATAATGTAGATGTGAGATCCTAGAGACGTAGGATTTTAGATCTGCCGCCTCCTTTTTAAAATCTTTTTCTCTGGCATCATACATTTCTCAGAATATTAATCAGTAACCCATCTATCCATATTATATTAGTTAGTTACGTTTTATGCAGGAATCGTAAATATAATAGTCAATTTTCAGCTCTTGCGCTTTCAATTAAAAAAAAACAGTTCATCAGGTGGGTCGTGAGATATGGGAGGTTATCTAAATGCCAAAATTCTTCCAAGATGGAGAGTTACGCGTACATGGGATTAAGTGGGAAATTCAGTATGTGATAGAGGATGAAAAGGGCTTGTCTTTCAAGAGTTTATTATCTTTGATAATAAACTGTCCAATTTTAATGAATTAAATTACTTTGATCAATTGGTTAAAAAAAAATTAAACCATGATATTTGTACAGAGGATTTTATAAATAAATTATATATTACTATGTTAATTAATTCAGCGCATTTTACAGTGATAAAACTACATATTGGTGTTCTACTCGTGCTATCAAATACCGTTCTAGCTGTTTTTTTAATCGCATTTACATTGAGGGCCTGGCGGAGTATAGCCGTAGGCTATTCCACCACTCAACCAGAACACATTCACAGCAACCATTCCCTACGACATTGCAATCTGCCGCATCTGAGACTCGAACACAGGAGAGAACTCAGCGACCAGCCATGTTGTCTCACTCAACAGCGGACTAGCCCGCTTGGTGCAGGACTCTCCAATTTACACGAGTCGCATTACCTATAATAGAAAAAATTTAAAAACATAGGCGGAAAATATTATTTCACTAATAAATGAATTAAGTAAATGGAACATGTCAATTAGATGTGTCTAGTAGGCAAAAAAAAACGCTGCCCAAGTAATCACAACTTCCACATCCAGACTTCCTATCCAAGTCTCTTACAATGAAAATACTATATTTGCACTCCACTATGTGGAAATAATTGTTTATGGAACTTTAATAACATAATATTTGAAATCGCCTATCCCAAAAATATATAAAACGATGTGCCACATCGGCAGTGAGGGTAGATGAAGTAAAAAAAAAATTGAAACATTTCGTTCTTGTACACACACTAAATCACAATTTTATTTTTTTCATCCCCCTTTAATAATGGGGTGGCTACTTCCAACAATTTTTTTTAAACCTGAGCTTCGCTTATATATACTATGGACCCTTATTTTCTTGATTTACCTATTTACCTTCATTTACCCTAATTTGTCCACAACGGAATAAGATCAAAATATAATCTAGTTCCAGATCCCGCTAAAATACATTAGTATACCTACCAAACTTCAAGTTAATATCTTAAACAGTTCCAGAGTAATCGTGTGCACAAAAAATTTACAGACAGGCAAGGCAGACAGACAATTTTTTTTGCTCAAATTTAAAATTCCAACGTTTCATGACATTCTAAGCGTATTTAAACAATAAAATTTTCATATTTTTTTTTGCGTTACTATGCCTCCACTGGATATGGAAGTAATAACTTTTAAAATAAATTTGAAAGTAGGCGGAATTCGCAAAATTTTAAAAGTAATGTAGTAAATGAGGGTTTTTGCGACAACCAAGTAACAAAAAGCCGCTGCCTAAGGAATCGCTACTTCCACATCCAGATTTTCTGTCCAAGTCTCTCACAACGAAAGAAATGTTATAGGCCAGGAAACGAAGACATTCATTCGGAAATAAATAGTGCTCAACGGATTATTATTTTAAGTTGTAGGGTTGACCCTTAGGAGTAACATACCAAAAATCCTCAGCCGTGGGCCTCATGCGTTAGGCGGGAGGGGGGTGGAAAGGGTCGGTTTGTAGGTTTTTCGTTATTATCTCGAAAACAAAGCATCCTAGCGAAAAGGTTATTCTATACAAAATGAGAGTAAAATTAAATTGCCTACAAAAAAGATTTTATTCATTTTTTCTCTATGGGCAGTAGTTAAAGGTGTACGTGAGTTTGAAAATGCGAATAGCTGAAAAAACCGTGTATTGTGGGAGGTAATGCTTAACAAGTAGAAAATTTTATAATATTACAAGTATTTACAAGGCCATATTAAGTAATTGGTCGAGTTCATCGTCAAGATCATCATCATCGTCGTCGCCGTTGATGCTGAGGATTGGAGGGCCGTTGATACACGAAGCGCGGCAACTGCTGCACACAAGCGAACAGGGTATGCCTGCTTTGCGGCACCCGCAACGGCCCCCGCAACCAGTTGTGCACCCGCAAAATGTGCTATTTAGGACGGATTCTGGCGCAACTGAGTCCGTGCTTGTGAAGGGGGTAAGGAGGTAAGGAAGCTATCCGACCAAACAGTTGGCTCCTGTTGCTGATCTTCATATAGCCATTGCTGAATCTGCAAACAATAATTCGTCCTTTGTAGTTTAAAAAAATGTGACACAATCGTGTCTAAGCACAATACAAAACATAAGTTAAAGTAAACAAGCATATATTGATACAAACCTGCAAATGAACTCGGCGAGCAGCCCCTCTGGTGGGTGGAGGTGCCGCAAAATCAGGCTTTGGTTCAGGTCTACTCCTTGTGGAGCCTGGTACAATGCCAAAAAAGCTGCTTTCCTGCATCAGCCACCATGTCCTGTGTTGCTCAGGGATCACAGAAGACTTTGTAAATGTCTGTGACCTGCTCCTCGGTCTTCAAAAATACTTTCACCACACCTCCTTTGTTCTAGTTGTAAATAGCGGAGGTAGTATCACAACCGCTGAACGAATGGAGCAACAGAATGGTCTTCGCAAATGGCTCCATTCGTTTAGCGGTTGTGATACTACCTCCGCTATTCACAACAAGAGCAAGGGAGGTATGGTGAAAGTATTTTTGAAGGCCGAGTGGCAGGTCACAGACTTCTACAAAGTCGTCTGTGATCCCTCAACAACACAGGATATGGTATCTGATGCAGGAGAGCAGCTTTTTTGGCATTGTATCAGGCCCCACAAGGAGCAGACCTGAACCAGGTACGACACCAGGCCTTTGTTAAAGCCTCGCCAAAGCCAAAGCCTGATTTTGCGGCACTTCCACCCACCAGAGCGGGTGCTCCCCAACACTTCCTTAGAGTTCATTTACAGGTTTGTATCAATATATTTATATATTGTTTACATTAACTTATATTTTGTATTGTGCTTAGACAAGATTGTGTCACATTTTTTTACTACAAAGGACGAATTATTGTTTGCAGATTCAGCAATGGCTATATGGAGATCAGCAGCAGGAGCCAACTGCTTGGGGATGGATGAGGGGGTCGGATGGCTTCCTTACTCCCGTCACAAGCACAGTTGCGCCAAAATCCGTCCTAAATAGCATGTTTTGCGGGTGCACAACTGGTTGCGGGTGCCGCAAAGCAGGAATACCCTGCTCGCTTGTGTGCAGCAGTTGCTGCGCTTCGTGTACCAACGGCCCTCAAATCCTAAGCATCAACAGCGACGACGATGATGATGATCTTGACGATGAACTTGACTAATTACTTAATATGGCCTTGTAAATACTTATAATATTATAAAATTTTCTACTTGTTAAGCATTACCTCCACAATACAGTTTTTCCAGCTATGCGCATTTTCAAACCCACGTACACCCTTAACTACTGCCTCTAGCGAAAAAATAAATAGAATATTTTTGTAGACAATTTAATTTACTTTCATTTTGTATAGAATAACCTTTTCGCTAGGATGCTTAGTTTTCGAGATAATAACGAAAAACCTACAAACCGACCCTTTCCACCCCCTCCCGCCTAACGCATGAGGCCCACGGGTGGGTACTTTTGGTATGTTACTCGTAAGGTTCAACCCTATAACTTAAAATAATAATCCGTTGAGCACTATTTATTTCCGAATTGGGGGATTTTTCGGTCTTCGTTTCCTGTACTATTAATATATATTTGCACTTCACTATGTGGAAATAATTTTTTATGTAACTTTAATAATACATTATTTGAAATCGCCTATCCCAAAAACCTATAGCACGATATGTCACATCGGTAGTGGGAGTGGAGGTGGATGAAGAAAAAAAAAATTTGAGGCCTTTTCTTGTTGTTCACATACTTAATTATATTTTATTATTGCCCCCTTTAATAATGGGGTGTAATGGTAATGGGGGTGATAGAAGGGGTGGCTGATGCCAATGAGGATAATTGACAAAAATTAAGAAATACACATAATTATAACACAGGCCCACAAAGAAAAAGTTGTCTGCGCCGGTGTACTGACCATACTTATCCCTTGTATTTTGTGCCACTAAACACGAATCTGACCTTAGTTTTTCCCCTATACGTCAGGTTTTTTTTTAACAGCAAATAAATATATAAATATCATGATTCAACACGACTTTTTTTGCTGTTAAAAAAAAACCGGACGTGTAGGGGAAAAACTAAGGTCAGATTCGCGTTCAGCGGCTCAAAATACAAGGGATAGGTGTGATCAGTACCCCCGCGCAGACCACTTTTTTTGGTTGCCACTGTGCCACACTCAGTGTGGCACAATCCCACAAAAAAAAGTCAACTGACCACATCTATCGCTTGTATTTTAAGCCGCTGAACACGAATCTGATCTTAGTTTTTCACCAGCACGTCAGGTTTTTCTTTTAATAGCAAATAAATATATAAATATTAGACTTTTTTTGCTTAAAAAAAAAACCTGACGTATAGGGGAAAAACTAAGGTCAGATTCGTGTTCAGCGGATCAAAATACAAGGGATAGGTATGGTCAATGCCGCGGCGCAGACTACTTTTTTTTCAAATAAAACAAGTTTAAGTATATATTTTCGTATTTATTTGTGCACATTTAGTTAACAGTAAAATTAAAAACATACAAAAGACATTACATTTCAGACAAAAATAGTAATGAATCATTATCGTATTCCGAACCATAACTGATTATCGGCATTTTTACTTCATCCAACTCTGAATCACTGCATTCTTCTTTCTCCACAAGAACATCATCAACTCGTTTTGGAAATGCTTCTCTCATATACCATATTGGTTTGAGTTGATTTTCGTCAATAAACCAACCACACTTTTCTGGAGAAAGAATAGTACAGTGAGGGTTAATAAAAATAGTTCTCAAGACTTCTTCTTGCTGCAGAGAACGCCAACGGGGGAATGAGACAGCTGTTATTTTTTTTTTGTTTCTTCCAGTAACCTATCTTGCCCGCATTCAAAATTAAGTCTGACAAAGTAAATAACATTTGTTCGGTGATAGACCAATTTTTATGCATCTCAAACTTCATTTTCACAAAATAAAGGAGGTGTTATGAAATGTGCTTTTATTAAAATCATTGACTGAAAAAAAAATTCCAGCCAGACAAGTTTTAATATATTGAGGAGATCTCAAACTTTATTTACAAAGAAAACAAAAAGGTGTTCTGAAATGCACTTTTATTAAAAATAATAATTCGTAAAAAAAGTCTGTCAAATGCTAATTAACAAAAATTATCGGCCAGACAATTTTTTTCAAAAATAATACATTGTGAAAATTTCAAGCGTGTTTTGAAAAGTAAATTTATTCGTTTAGCTAATTTCAAAAATTCATTAATAATAGCAATGAACACATTTTTACTAGTCTGGTGGGCCTAACATGTTTTCCAACCATTTTCACCTTCCAAATGTGGAATTAATGACTCTAACCTTTGAGTCTGGAAGAGTTAGCCGATTTCGTGGCATATCTTACTCTGCAATTATAACATAAACCCCACGCCGCAATTAGTAATACACAATATTGTGTACTTCATCTGAATTTATACCGCGGTCATTTAATTCATCTGTAAGTGTAACTTAACGTGAAGAACCTTGTGTCTGATTAAATTGCAAGAGCCCAGTTAACAGTTTATGAATTCAAAATATAAAAGTAGCGACACTGAGATAGTTGCAGATAGGAAGGGAAAAAATCTATATATTACTGTATCTATGGAAAAAGTACATTTTAAGTTGATAAAACTGCATGCTGGTGTTCTATTGCTGCTATTAAGAGCCAGTTTATCTGCTTCACCTCTAATAATGACATTTGATTGAACAAATAATCTCAAAAATGGGTTTTCATGGATTACCTTGGTAACGAGTGAAATAATCTCATAATACCATAGTCACGGTTGTCGATTATTTTTGAGATGTTATTTCGAATATTTATTGTGATTGACTTTGAAACCCACGAAGGCGGTAGCACGAGAAGGTTTTACAAGAAACTAAGAAACACGATGTGCCCCAAAAATAATCTGCAATATTTTGACTGAGAATGGTATACGAAGGACAGTTTTGCGGAACTACACAAATTTTGACTATTCTCATGGTTTCTCTCATTTTCTAAATAGTACTGAATATTTACTTGAACGAACCACATATGGTATTACTACGGGAGCCCACCCTAACTGTACGTGCAACCCCCCCCCCTCCCCCCGATCCTTGGGGATAATGTTTTTCATAAAGATTAAAGCCTTTTTTTCCGGGGTGGAAATTCTTTATGGACACCTGGACGGTAGTGTGGGACTCACCTCTAAGCATACCCACTAAAACCACCCCTCTTCGGTGTAGATGTATCCTGGAACCGCTCTCGTTTCTCTTCAGGATACACGTCAATCATTGTTCGAGAAGGTACGAAGCTTCTTTGGAGACAGAATTTAAAGCTGTGTAAAGATTAAAGCCTAAGGAACAATTTTAGTCATGTCTTAAAAAAAATGTGCAAATATTGTTTTTTTCATTTAACACTAAAAAAGATTTAAACATTAATATATTACACAAATACACGCTGACAGTTACTTTGACAGCTTACGCACTAACTTGATTTTAAAACAAATAGTTGCCTATGTACTTAATACACGAACTGTGATTGGTCGGTTTCATATCATATCCATCCTAGATAGGATATGAAATATATTCGTTCAGTTAACTGCAATTGCCTACACACTAAAACTTTTTCAACTAAATTTCGTTTAAAAATGAACTAGAGTGAAACTCCTGAAATGTACAGTTAGAATTCTAGTTCATTTTTACTTCCACGTCCAGTGGAAGTATAGTAACGACAAAAAAAATTTTAAAAATTTTTATTGTCCAAATAGGCTTAAAATGTCATGAAACGTCGAGATTTTAAGTTTGAGCGAAAAAAAAATTTTCTGTCTGTCTATCGGTCTGTCTGTCTGTAACTTTTTTTGTGCGCACGTTTACTCTGGAACCGTTTAAGATATTGACTTGAAATTTGGTGCACTTATGTACTTTAACGAGATCTAGAACTAGATTATATTTTCATCTTGTTCCGTCGAAGGGTTGGGGTGTAAATGGGGGTAAATTTGGGGTAGATGGGTAAATCAAGCAGGTAAGAGTCCACGAAATTGATATTTAGTATATACAAGAGAAGCTAAGGTCTCAAAAAAAAAATGGCACTAGCCACCCCCATTACCACCCCCACCCCCTTATTAAAGGAGATGAAAAGAAATTGTGATTTAGTGTATGTACAGGAACCAGAAACCTCAAAATATTTTTTTACTTCGTCCACCCCCCACTACCAACCCCCTATCACCACCCCCACCCCACTACCGATGTGGGGTATCGTTTTATGGGTTTTTGGGGTAGAAGATTTCAAATATTATATTATTAAAGTTCCATAAACAATTATTTTCACATACAAAGTTTTTTCGTTGTGAGTGACTTGGATAGAGAATCTGGATGTGTAAGTAGTGATTCCTTGGGCAGCGGTTTTTTAAATTGAGTATCCAGTGAAAAGATTTAAAAGGAATTATTTTAACTTGATATAAGTAGAGTTTGGTTAGAAAACCTGGTTTGTTTATATACAAAAGAGTGAGTAGTTACTTTAACTGTTTTCAAGTCAGAACAACTAGTGAGTTTTAGTAATGCTCAGCTAAAATATATTTCTAGTGATTTTAAACGGATATAAGTAGACTTTGGCTAGAAACTCCCGTTTCTTATATAAACAGAATTTGTGGTTACATTAACTGTTGTCTAGTCAGAACAACTAGTGACATTAAAATATATTTCTAGTTATTTTTAATGTATATAAGTAGACTTTGGCTAGAAACTCTCGTGTCTTTATACAAACAGAATTTGTGGTTACATTAACTGTTTTCTAGTCAAAACAACTAGCGATCTTAATAATCTTCCGCTAAAATATATATTTCTGGTTAATTTAAATGGTATCAGGAAAAATGTCAGTGAGGTTATCTAATTACTGTAGCTGGAGTTTCTAGTTGAAATTTAAGAGATAAGGGAAAAAAATAGAAGATTAGTTTTAAAAATACATATATTCTTAATAAAAATAAATACAAAAGTAAACTGATATTGTACTCAAAAAGACAAAAAACTACAATTTTCGATGAAATGTTAAAACAGATCCTGAGGGATTTTTTCCCCACAACTGATACACGTATACTTCAAAAAAGTTAAAAAACTTTAAATTTAAAACATGAAAAACTTTAAAAAGTGAATCAAAAGCCTTCATTAGTCTACAGGGCACTGGACTAGCGTTTAATTCCAGCTACATCCAATACGCTATTTCTACGTCATCTATCTTCTTACAAACGATAAATGGATGAGTCAGTTTCTTCTTTTTCTGGTTTTGAATAAGCACAAGTAAATCATCATCATGCTAAAAGCAAAATTAATTCTGAAACAAGCGCGCCTACAGAAGCAAAATATGAAACTTACCGACATCCATTGAATAAGTGGAGGAAAACATTTACTCAACATATTATTGTCGTCAGCGGTGTCATCTTCTAATGATTTTAAACGAATTGCAATTTTTTTTCTCATTTAAAGTCATAAATAATTTTCCCATGATCGAGCATTTCATCCAAAATGTAGAGAAAATTATTAACTCATAAATTAACTTACTGATTGTTTGATTTCCGTGGGCTCTAAGTAGTTGTTCTAAATGGCACGTACACTTATTATCACTGGAACCACCGTTTGATAACGAATGCTTGTCATCCATATGTTTAGCACTTTTCTTATAATAAAAAATAATTAACAAATGCCCCAATATGCTTGCTCCTATGCAAAACAACACAGCATTAGTACAGTGAACTCATAAAAACAATGAAGTCCGATGATGTTAACGTGACTAGATCAGAGCGCAGATGCGATATCAACGGTAATTCCCCTAAGCCGAACTACAATTAGGTCGAAATAACTAGAAATCTAGTCGCAAGTAAGTGTAATTGCATGATTGATTTGATTTCACTAGATATCCAGTAGTTTAATATTTTAACTAGAAAAATATAGTTAGGTCTAGCTCTGCTTTCGGCCAACTCCCTTAACTTCAATTACAAATCGGTCATATTAACCAGAAAACTAGATAAAATCGCTACAATTAGAAATATTTAGTTAACGTTAACTAGAAAAATTTTTAGTGTGATACTTATCCATTCTACAGACTGTACAGAAAACAGCAAATGTACATAATGGAGTAGAAAAACTATTTTTTCAGTCTCCTGAAGTCCTGGTATTAAAAACGGTATTACCAAAAACCGTAATACCTCGTATACAATAACAATAATACTCGTAATAATTAATTAGTAACAAAAACATCTACACTACATGTCGGCCATTAAACTACAACCCACTGAGATTTACAGTATTACCGTATTTAAATAAAACAATTCTATTGTAGTTAATTCACTTGAATTGTTTGAGGTACTTGCATTGTACAGTATCCACTATAAGATATGCTCTCACGTAGGAGGGAACTAATGTTGGGCTGCATTGCAACATAAGAGCATAGTTGTACTTTCTTTCACATATTAGATATACTATGCCGCCAATATAAGAATGCGTGTGTGTATAGTGACTTTATTAATACGTTTTATTAAAAAACTTCCTGCTGTAAAGTCATAAATATTATTTATTGAATATAGCTAATTCGTTACGTGTAAATTAGCCATAAGTAGTTGATTAAGTATTTGATCGAAAACTATACAATTTATGAAGAAGAATAGCATTTTGCCATTTATACAGGGAGCATTACGATTAGTGGCCTATTAGACGTTTTAGAAAAACTACAAATAATTTGAAGCTGGACATTTAGAAAGAGGGGTTTTCAGGCTTCAGGGGTGCCGTATGGTTACACTTCCGGTAATACCGGAAGTTGACGTCTACTTCCTTATTTTAAATGGCATGTCTTATTTTTTATGCCGGACTCGAATTTTATTCATTATTTTAAGGTAACTTTAGATGTCATTTTCCAATAGTTTTTTAAATATTTCGATTTTAATGAAATCTGACGCGAAAACTAACCCTTGGAAATTCGCTCTGGTAAATTCTGAAAACCACTGTTTTCCCAAGTGTCTATGAGAGATGAAGCTTATGTGGGCTCAAGCTACAAGTGCACCAAAATAAACAGGGTGTCCAGAAAATAAGATCCAATTTCGATAAATTCGACTTCCATTAATTGCTTATTTCAAATAGAACATACTGTGTTTTATAATCCTATTCGCTTCCTTCTTTTATTAACTTTCATCCTATATGTGCATTGCCTATAGCTAAAGTGTACGGTTTTGGGATTATTTAAAGTTATTTAGAAATATGGATAAGCCAGCACGGCTCCAAGCTAAAAATGCGTATACAAACATTAAAAATGAGAATAAACTTGAAAAACTTAAAATTTGAGGTTATGTTGGGTACATGATGCATATGCCCTATTGTGATACGTTCTAATAGCCCTTTGTAATATTTTGCACTAAAAACATTTTTTTGTTTTAATAAAATAGCGTATAAAAAAATTAAAATTTGAAAAATGTTGGCGAAGGCGCCGGGAAATCTATATAAAAATAACAAGTGAAAAAAATATTCCGTCAAATTGGCTAAAACATACAAAAGTATGCGTCTTCCTGATCAAAAAATTTTAATTGAAAAATTTTCGGAAATTGCTCCTTTGAACTTAAAAGTTCGACAAGACACAGAATATTAGAAGAATTTATAATTGTATCTTGGAAACTAGTCATAGGATCGAGTTAGGCCCATGAGAGCTTTTGATTAGAAAGTCGAAATCCACAACATATTAAAAATTTAGCCAATTTCACGGGGGGGCACTTCCCATAAGATCTGAGCGGGGTCTTTTCCAGCTTCAAATTATTTGTAGATTTTCTAAAACGTCCAATAGGCCACTAACCATGATGCACCCTCCATAGTTAGGTTAAGTTTTAAGTACTCAATTAGCTTCATCCTAGAAGCTTAAAAATAAATAGGAAGGTTGTGAGTTATGACATAATATTGAAAATGGCCAGAAAAGTATTTTTAGTTTAAAAAACCGGCAGCTACTGGAAGCGGCTGGAACCTTCCCACCCGGTGAATCTTTGAAGCCGAAAATAGCACTAAACAATATGAACGATCTCATTTAATTATATTTATTAACTTGAGATATTTTTTTCATATTAAATCAGAAAAAAAAGTTTTGCGTTCAGTGGGATTTGGACCTAAGAACTTGCGTGTTAAATTTTAGTCTGCACAACATTAATATTTTATTCAATCTTTTAATACAAATATATGCTTAATCAGATCCTAGCCCGAAGCCAGCCAGACAACCATGGTGAACACCGCCGGGTGTGAGGCTGGACGTGGTAGGTCCGGTTTGGCTTGGAGAAAAATAGAAAAGCAGCTCCTGTCTTCTGTAGGCAGGCTTAAAAAAACTAGGTTAAAATTATAATGTGTCCACATGGGCCAAAAATTAATATGAAAATAAACACAACACTATAAAAACGTTCGTAGGCAAGAGCACTTAATAATTTTGATTATCAATACGGGAAACAACTAAACGAAAAAACCTGTTCGTTGGTAATAGACAGGGATCCAGTAAACTAAATTCCGCTTATTTCTTCATTGCTATGCATCTTTTGAACATACTTTTAAAACTAGGTCGATGTTATGTAAAATTTCCTGCCGAATCGATTTCCGGAGGGCGATTTGCGATACAAGCTGGCGTTGATACCCTATATTAATACGGCGACACACGATATTTAACATTTTTCAGATATATCTCGTATTATCTCGGAAACTATAAGATCTACAAGGATCAAATTTTAGACAGAGATCAAATAATGTATGACGATAACGATAGCTGTACTAAAATGATATTTTGATTATTTAACTTCTAAGAAAAAAATAAAAACTGCGGGGATGCTGAAATATTGTAGGGAAAATTGTAGCATCGAGGTACTTTTTCTATGTGTAGAAACATTATATCAGTTATGTGAGTAGTATTGTAGTACAAACATCAAATTTAATTTTAGTGAAAAAAATTTTGCAATCGGATCAGTCTGGCGGAAGATATAAATTATTTAGTATCGGGAGGGATATCCTGCGCTTTGATCGCACATGCATAAAGTGTTGTAAACTGCGGAAGAACGCGAAGCAAATAGAAACGTGTGTATACAAAAATGCTCGTTTGCAAATTTAATGTAAGGAAAGAATTTTAACATTGGGATAAGTCTGTCTGTGTACAAAGATAAAATTAATTTTGAACCAAGAATATTTCGTCTCATATATAAGCGCCAATTAACAAACTCTTCATATAAACATATATTTTAGTGGCAAGTTCTAAAAACTTGTTATAAATAAAATGATTTATTAAAAAACCCATTACATTCTTGACAAAATTATTAAAAAAGAAACGATATACAATTTCATAATGAATAATGAATGAATTGTAAAAAATTTGATTTGCTGAATACCTAAACAATATTTTTTTTGATGATTAACAAAAATGTAAAGTAAATTAATCATTAATTTTAAATACAATTATTTATTCTGTATGGGGAATGTATTTATTTGCGTATATACCAAACAGCTAAAATTTTATTCAACTCATTATTTAATGTCATACAGAAAGAAGCTATCTATGTAAATAGATTAATATTTTATTCAATAAATACTCTAGTCAGATTTACAATTACTTCCACATCCAGTGGAAGTATAGTAACGACAAAAAAAATTTTAAAAATTTTTATTGTTCAAATAGGCTTAGAATGTCATGAAACGTCGAGATTTCAAGTTTGAGTGAAAAAAAATTTCTATCTGTCTGTCGGTCTGCAACTTTTTTTGTGCGCACGTTTACTCTGGAACCGTTTGAGATATTGACTTGAAATTTGGTACACATATGTACATTAATGAGATCTAGAACTAGATTATATTTTCATCTTATTCCGTCGAAGGGTTGGGGGGTAAATTGGGGTAAATTTGGGGTAAATGGGTAAATCAAGCAGGTAAGAGTCCATGAAATTGGTATTTAGTACATACAAGAGAAGCTGAGGTCTCAAAAAAATTTTTGGCATTAGCCACCCCCATTTCCACCCCACCTCCTTTGTTCCGTCGAAGGGTTGGGGGGTAAATTGGGGTAAATTTGGGGAAAATAGGTAAACCAAGCCGGTAAGAGTCCATAAAATTGGTATTTAGTATATACAAGAGAAGCTAAGGTCTCAAAAAAAAATTTTGGCATTAGCCACCCCTATTACCACCCCAACCGCATTATTAAAGGGGATGAAAAAAAAATGTGATTTAGTGTGTGTACAAGAACCAGAAACCTCAAAATATTTTCTTACTTTATCCACAACCCCACTCCCACTCCCACCCCCTTTCACCACCCCCACCCCATTACCGATGTGGGGTATCGTTTTATGGGTTTTTGGGGTAGAGGGTTTCAAATATTATATTACTAAAGTTCCATAAACAATTATTTCCAGATACAAAATTTTTTCGTTGTGTGACTTGGATAGAAAATCCGGATGTGGAAGTAGTGATTCCTTGGGCAGCGGTTTTTTCCATGCATATGCAACTTATTATGCAATCAACTCCTAGTTTTTTACAACAACACCTAATAATACTGCATTTGTTCCGGTTTCGGGTGTTTTGTGATCATGATGGGAATGAAAATGTTGTGCTCTTTTTTCCAACCATATTCATGAATATTCAGTAATTCAAGGGACGGATTACTAGCATTTTTCCATAAAAATATTGTATAGGAACTTCGTTTTGCATGCTGAATGAAGGCATCCTCAGTAGGTGGCAACGTCCTCAAATTCATTTTGCAGTTTTTAAATAAATGTGCTCGTAAATGATCTATCTTCAAAATTGGGACGACTTTACAAGCATTTGAAAAAGTAAGAAGCTGCTGCCGTAAATTGAAAAACATCCATCTTTCTGAGGGTACCTATTGAGCTAACGGAACCATTTAATTAGTGTTAATGTTTCGTAAGAGAGTCTTAAGTACTGTTTTTTTGCTCTTCTTGAACGGATAACTTGTACTAACACAACCGCTGAGTACATAAGCTGCTAAAAGCTGACTTGCAACATACAAAAATGACTTTGCAGCATGTATTGATAATTCTTCAATGATTTTATTAGATAATATATAGCTATCTGATCGGAATAACCATAATTCAATAGGAAATATTGTAGCGAAGTACAATGACAGTACGAAGATATCTGTATCATTAGCAACCAACACTGCCCTATCATAAGCAAAAGCATCAACAGCATATTTCATTAACTGATTTCCTCTGCGCATACAGCACACGTTCTTGTATGAAGATCATTTCGCGCGCTAAGTTCTCCGATACTAATATTTATATCTTCCGCCAGACTGATCCAATTGCAAAAATTTTTTCACTAAAATTAAATTTGATGTTTCTACTACAATACTGCTCACATAACTGATATAATATTTCTACACATAGAAAAAGTACCTCTATGCTACAATTTTTCCTACAATATTTCAGCAGCCCCGCAGTTTTTATTTTTTTCTTAGAAGATCAATAATCAAAATATCATTTTAGTACAGCTATCGTAATCGCCATATATTATTTAATCTCCGCCTAAAATTTGATCCTTGTAGATTTTATAGTTTCCGAGATAACACGAGATATATCTGAAAAATGTTAAATATCGTGTATCCTCGTATTAATATAGGGGATGAACGCTAGCTTGTATCGAAAATCGCCCTCCGGAAATGGATTCGGCAGAAAATTTTACACAACATAGACTTAATTTTAAAAGTATGTCCAACAGATGCATAGGACTGAAAGTAAATGGGCTCTGGATCCCTGCCTATAATGGGATGGATGGCAGGGATGGCGACCTTTGGAAAAAACCATATAACTCTTGGTGGACAGCTTACCTGCCAGATATAGCCAGGGTAGTGTTCATGGTGGATCGTATAAGTTTGAGTTGATATATTTTGTTTTATCTTTTGGCCTCGACCGATTTTTCACTAAATCGGTCGGGGAAGTGATAGCTATCAAATTTTTGGTTCCAATGTTTCTCTGGGGAATTTGGTTTTTGAAAAATGCTTAGGTTGGTACCAATGTCTTAAATTGTTTTTAGGTTATGTAGCACTATTTTTAGGTTATGTTGCCGGAAGAATTTCCGGCGGGATGCCGGAAGTAGCAGAAATAGTTTTTAAAATATAACGTCATTGTCACTTTTAAAGTTTTATTGGCAAAAACTCACCGAAAGCGTTCCGGTGGGGTTACTTATACTTGTAGGGCTTGTAAGCGGTTCAGGAAGGCCTCTCGCACCATCCGTGGGCTTTATAAAATTCGAAAAAACTTGTAATCTCTCGATGCACTTGACACGTCAAAAATACTCAGCATATAGTCTGCACGCTTTAACACACTAGCAGAGAACTTATACCACATATGGACCCGTAGTATTTTTTGGGAGTTTTCCTTTGAGTCCATTTAATAAAATTTGACATTTTTCTGAAAAGTGACATTTCTCCGAAAATTTGACATTTTCCTGAATTTTTGACATTTTTCTGAAAAGTGGCATTTCTCCGAAAATTTGACATTTTTCTGAAGTGACATTACTCCGAAAATTTGACAATTTTCAAACATTTGACCTTTTTCTGAAAGGTGACATTTCCTCGAAAAGACGTTTTTTCGAAAATTTGACATTTTTCTGAAAAGTGACATTTCTGTGAAAATTTGACATTTTTAAAAAAATTTGACATTTTTCTGAAAAGTGACATTTCTCCGAAAATTTAATAATTTTTGGAAATTAAAAAAAAAAATTCGTGACTCGTCTTGTACAAGTATTTTTTTGATATCATCATCAGTTCCCCTGTTATAAGAATTTTATGTTTTTATGACGTCATCAGAACGTAGGTGTATTTTTAATTCACTAGTATCCCATCCATCTACAATATTTCCACCTACGTTTCAAACTTTAATTGGATGTTTCCAATTGTTAAATCGATATCTACATCAGTTCGCCCTTTGTAAGAATTTTTCTTATTTGTAATGTAATGTGACGTAGGAGTATTATTAATTCACTTGTATTCCGTCCGTCTACAATTCCACCCACATTTCTAATTTTAATTGGATGTTTCCAATCGTTAAGTCGATATTTGTACCAGTTCACCTGTTGTAAGAATTTTTCTTCTTTGTGGCGTCATGTAGACGTAGGTGTATTATTAATTCACTTTTATTCCGTCCATTTACAATATTTCTACCTACATTTCAAATTTCAATTCGATACCTCCAACTTTAAGTCGATATTTGTACAAGTTCGTCTGCTGTAAGATTTTTTCTTATTTGTGATGTCATGTGACGTAGGTGTATTTTTAATTCACTCGTATTTCATCCATCTACAATATTTTCACCTACGTTTCAAACTTTAATTGGATGTTTCCAATAGTTAAGTTGATATCTGCACCAGTTTGTAAGAATTTTTCTTATTTGTGACGTCATGTGGACGTAGCTGTATTATTAATTCATTTGTATTCCGTCCGTCTACAATATTTCCACCCACATTTCAAATTTTAATTGGATGTTTCCAATCGTTAAGTCAATATCTGTACCAGTTCGCCTGTTGTAAGAATTTGTCTTATTTGTGACGTCATGTAGATGTATGTGTGTTATTAATAATTCACTTTTATTCCATCCATTTACAATATTTCCACCTATGTTTCAAATTTCAATTCAATAACTCCAACCGTTAAGTTTATATATGTACCAGTTCGTCTGTTGTAATAATTTTTCATTTTTGTGGCGTCATGTGACGTAGGTGTATTATTAATTCACTCGTATTTCGTCCGTCTACAATATTTATACCTACGTTTCAAATTTCAGTTCGATATCTTCAACCGTTCCCGAGTTATCAGCCGAAATCACTGAACACCTCTGTCATTATTAGAATATTACCCTGTACATTGCACTGCTTTGAGGGCAAAAAACTATAAATTTCACTTGGAGGAGATTTCAAAAATCAGTATTCATTTGGGCATATGGGAAAATCGAAATTTTGTACTGAAACGTATATAGCAGCGAAACCATTAATCCTACAGACATTTTTGGACAAAGCAAATTCATCATCATTTTATTGTCGGGGATAATATAACTAGTGTTATGATTATCATCGGTGATAGCCCGAGGTAAAACCGATGAAAATTGACCGAGTGCGAAGCACGAGTTCAATTTTCTGTAGGTTTTAACGAGTGGTATCACCGATTATTAATCATAACACGTGTTATATTTGGTGAGAGAATATAATGAACGTTTTGCGTTATTTTGATTCTCCGTGAAGCGCAAAATTCCATGAACTGGTTCCACTGAGATTCTTTATTAATTTTGGTATTTTTTGGAGTTTTTTTCTCAATTAACTTTCGAATCTCTTCCTCGCTAGCATCTCCGCATCGAGGGTGATCTATTGGTTGAAACATTTTTCTACTTAAGAGCACTATTTTCTGATTTCGAAGCGTCTATTGAAACTTTCTGTCACTTTGACAGTAAACTATTTTATTCATTAAAAACAAGTGACAGTCAATATGCGGTGATAAAATTATCACCGATTTGATAGCCTATTATGCTCTTTTGTTTTTGTATTTTAACCAATGAAATTAATCAAAAATGTACCATGTGACACGTGAATTATATTCTCGGGGATAATATAACTAGTGTTATGATTATCATCGGTGATAGCCCGAGGTAAAACCGATGAAAATTGACCGAGTGCGAAGCACGAGTTCAATTTTCTATAGGTTTTAACGAGTGGTATCACCGATTATTAATCATAACACGTGTTATATTTGGTGAGAGAATATAATGAACGTTTTGCGTTATTTTTATTCTCCTTGAAGCGCAAAATTCCATGAACTGGTTCCACTGAGATTCTTTATTAATTTTGGTATTTTTTGGTGTTTTTTCTCAATTAACTTTCGAATCTCTTCCTCGCTAGCATCTCCCCATTGACGGTGATCTAATGGTTGAAACATTTTTCTGCTTAAGAGCACTATTTTCTGATTTCGACGCGTCTATTGAAACTTACTGTCACTTTGACAGTAAACTATTTTATTCATTAAAAACAAGTGACAGTCAATATGCGGTGATAAAATTATCACCGATTTGATAGCCTATTATGCTCTTTTGTTTTTGTATTTTAACCAATGAAATTAATCAAAAATGTACCATGTGACACGTGAATTATATTCTCTTTCTAATAGATCCCTACTATTTT
Source organism: Rutpela maculata (assembly GCA_936432065.2). Lineage (NCBI taxonomy): Eukaryota > Metazoa > Arthropoda > Insecta > Coleoptera > Cerambycidae > Rutpela > Rutpela maculata. Next base: position 119,740,157 of record OW386286.2, read on the forward strand.
TTTGCCAAAATTAATATTTATCTAGATATTCGCAAGAGAAGAGAAAAAAACACGTTTCCTTGGAAAATGTAAATTTCCACTGTTTCGTCCCTAACGTCCTTATTTTTTGTCTTATGTCAAAAAATAAAAAATAATTTTTTGTAGCATTAAATTCTCTACAAATTCATTAGGGCAAAGTATTTTAGCCTAGGGACCGCCGTTAAAGAGTTAAGGAGGTTTAAAGAAAAAAATCAAATTGTGCAAATATAATTTGGGCATTTGGGCGTAATCGACATTTTTTTTTAAACGTATCTAGCAGCGAAACCGTTAATCCTACGGGAAGTAAATTTATCATCGTTTTATTATCTTTCTAATGCATCCCTACCATTTTTTTGCTAAAACCAATATTTATTCAGATATTCGCAAGAGAAGAGAAAAAAACACGTTTCCTTGGAAAATGTAAATTTCCACTTGTATCGCTCGTAGCGTCCTTATTGTTTGTATTACGGCAAAAAGTAAAAGATAGTTTTTTGTAGATTATTAAATTCTCTACAAATTCCTTAGGGCAAAGTATTTTGGCCTAGGGGGCACCGTTTAAGAGTCATGGAGGTTTAAAGAGAAAAAATTCGAGATTTTGGACGAATTTCAAAAAGTCTCCACTTTGGCCGACCGTATCTCGGTAATTTTTGGAGCAGCATAAAAATAAAAAAAAAGTCTTTTAGGTAATTCAATTCTCTACAATTTCGTTAGGTCATAGTTTTATGCCGTAGGAGTCGCCGTTTAGAAGTTACGAACGATTTAATGAAAAAAGTGCATGACACCGTCATCTTGAAAGGCCCGCCGGGCCCAAACCAAAAGTCCCATTAAAATTTCGAGTGCGGCAAAACGTTCCTGACATTATGTAGTTTTTATTTTTGAGCTATCTCTCGCAGTTTCCTAGTTAGAGATGAAAAACCGTTTTCAGAGTTGCGGCATCGAAAACACAACATTACAGCAACCTCCCACAATTTTGTTGTGGGGAGGTTAAAATCGTCATAAAATGGAATTATTTTGCTTATTTATAAAGGAACCCCCAATTCAAATGCCTCCGGGGCGGTTTATAGAAAAAAAGGCTGTGTTATAAATCGTTGGAAAAGAAATTTTGTTATATCTATGATTTTTTGTTTAAATCATTCGTTTGCGAGAAAATAGCCAAAATATAGGAATGTGCATATTTGGGGAAAACAGGCGAGTTATGGAAGGATGACTCTTCAGGACTTTTAGTATGCTGAATCTGAATCCTCAGAGAAAAAAAAACCGCTGCTCAAGGATTTTCTATCCAAATCTCACAATGAGAAAAATTTACTTTTGCAACTTTAATAACATAATGTTTTAAATCGTCTACCTCAAAAACCCATAAAACTATATGCTATATCGGTAGTGGGAGTGGAGGTGGGGATATGAGGTGATAGTGGTGGTGGATGATGTAAAAAAAGAATTTTGAGGCCTTTGGTTCCTGTACACTCACCAAATCACAATTTTATTTTTTTCACGCTTTTTAATAATAGGGTGGGGTTGGTATTGTGGGTGGCTAATGCCAATCAATTTTTTAAGACCTTAGCTTACTACTAAATACTAATTTTATGGACTCTTACTTGGTTGATTTGCCTATTTACCTCCCTCCGCCTCCCAACTCTTCAACGGAATAAGATCAAAATATAATCTAGTTCCAGATCTCATTAAAATACATACCTGTGCTAAATTTTAAATTAATATCTTTAACGGTTCTAGAGTAGTTTTACGCACAAAAAACCGCTGCCCAAGGAATCACTACTTCCACATCCAGATTTTCTATCCAAGTCACTCACAACGAAAAAATTTTGTATGTGGAAATAATTGCTTATGGAACTTTAATAATATAATATTTGAAATCCTCTACCCCAAAAACCTATAAAACGATACCCCACATCGGTAGTTGGGTGGGGGTGGTGCTAGGGGGTGGTAGTGGGGGTGGATTAAGTAAAAAAATATTTTGAGGTTACTGGTTCTTGTACACACACACTAAATCACAATTTTTTTTCATCCCCTTTAATAATGGGGTGGGGGTGGTAATGGGGGTGGCTAATGCCAAAAATTTTTTTGAGACCTTAGCTTTTCTTTAATATACTAAATACCAATTTTCTGGACTCTTACCTGCTTAATTTACCTTTTTACCCCAAATTTACCCCAATTTACCCCCAACCCTTCGATGGAACAAGATGAAAATATAATCTGGTTCCAGATCACGTTAAAATACATACGTGTACCAAATTTCAAGTCAATATCTTAAACGGTTCCAGAGTAAACGTGCGCACAAAAAAAAGTTACAGACCGACAGACAGACAGAATTTTTTTTTTCACTCAAACTTAAAATCTCGACGTTTCATGACATTCTAAGCCTATTTGAACAATAAAAATTTTAAAAAATTTTTTTGTCGTTACTATACTTCCACTGGATGTGAAAGTAAAAAGTTACAGATAAACCGACGGACCTAATTTTTTGCTCTAACTTAAAATCTCGACATTTCATGACATTTTAGCCTATTTAAATAAAAATTTGAAAAATTTTTTCTCCGTTATTATACTTCCACTGGATGTGGAAGTAATTAGCTCCTATTATTTTTCTTCTAGTTCGACTGCCTAAATTGACTGGACTATCATGTGGCAGCAATTTGAAAACAAATTAAACTTGTTTTTAAGTTTTAAGTTTTGTCGATCGCCTCTAAGTGTAGTTACGCTTTACGAAAGGAGAGGTAATATTGTTGTATACAGAGTGTCCAGGGATAGGTGTAACTAGAGGCATAATGAACAGTCCAGCTTGCTGTAAAACATTAGTTGAATCGGTATTATGCAGGGTGTTTTATAAGAAAATTTGTAGAAATCATCACAAATAAGCTTTCCAAGTAACAATTTAAATACCTATTAGACTTGTTTGGCTTTTATCAGCATTTATCAATTTATCTGTGTTTTATATATTATGAAACACTGATAAAACCCAAATACATCTAAAAGGTATTTAAATTGTTACTTGGGTTCCTTTGTTGTTCAAGATATGAAACAGTTTGACTAAGAAAAGTTGTTTATAATGCAATTTTATGTCTCCTGACCAAATTTCTTTTTTTATTATTAATTTAGTTAACATTAGCCTATTTCTGCTACCAAGGCCTATCATCGGCGCCAAAATCCAATCAAGGAGTATACAAAATCCCATGCCTGGAATGCAATAAGTCATACATAGAACAGATCACTAAACGGATACGGATAAGAAAAGAAGAACATATGAATGCAGTACGAAAAGAGGAGATAAAATGGTTCCTAGCGCAGTATGTGAGAACTACCGAACACAAGATTTCCACAACATCCACAACCAATATCGATAATTATGCATCAAGAATCACCAGAGAGAGGTCACAGAAATAAAAAAAAAACCTAAACCATAACAATCGGGATGACACGCAAAGTTCATCTATTTCATGAAATTCAGTATGCTCAGGTAGATATATAACGGCGAACAGGGATCTAGGAGGCTGTACCATAGCGACAACCGATGAATGACGTAGACACACGACAACCTATGAAGGACCGATCACACAGAAGCGTAGTCGAATACTAATCAATAGGGTCGTTTTAAAATTTTATATTCAAGTACTTTATTAAATATTATTTGACCCGTATTTTTTTATTTTACAATATAAAGTAATTTTAATAGTGAAATTAATTATTTAAATTAAGAAATTTTGAATTCACGCCCATTGCCACGTCAGATGTGAGAGCATGCGCAGCTAGATAAGGGAATAATCGACGGGCGTCGTTTGCTTTGCTTATTTGTTGTTACCGTACAATCCAGTCAACGGAGAGTTTCACCTCTAATTTGAGTGCTAATGAATGGATTTTGCTGAAACCTTGTGCAATGTGTTTGTAATGACGTTAATAAAAGAGTTGAAAAAAGATTAGGGTAGGAAATGATCGGAAGGGGTAGAAAACATCCGTTTTATCATGGACTTCGTAACTTGTAGAATTAAGTCAAAAATGAAAGAGAAACAATAAATTTACCTTTTTTGGCCCCACATAAGATGTTTTTACTCTTGTGAATTTTTTCGAAAAATGCATATTTTTGGAAAATTCCTAAAAGTGGGGGAGGGGAAATATAAAAGTTGAAAAAAAAAATCTGAAAAGAATGTGTTAATCGAAATGCAAGACTTTATTATTTGCAACTTTTCTGTAAAGTACGTTTTCACCGAGTTATTCCGGAAAAAACATGAAATTCCCGAAAAACTTTTAAATTGTAGCTTTTGTATTAGCTTTTGTATTTAAGAAATGCATTAAAGGAACTCTGGATATTTGAGATCCACGACAGGAAGCATGATATGCTTCTCCAGAAGCAATCACATCAGCCGGAATGGGGTAGGATTTAGATAATATATGGGACAAAGTTCGGGCTGTATTCATTAATCATCTTCAACATCTATATAGAACATGTGATAAGACGTGTACCAAAGAACTGGGTGGAATAGTTATAAGTGAAACCAAGATTTTAAACTTGAGATTTACTGATGATACCACCTTAGTGGCATGTACTAACAGGTTAATTACTGACATGAGTTTTCATTAAACAGTTGGTTGATATTGCGGAAGATTACTATTAGTAATAGCATCGTAAAGTCATGTAAGACAAATCGTAGTACCCCTGGTATTATTTAAAATGAGCGTCAGTTGAGAGAACATGAACATTACTCAACATAAACACACCACGTATAATAGCACAGTCGATGAAGGTATTTACCCATGAAATTTTGCAAGCTGAGTAAACTTTTTTTAAAAAGTTCGTCAAAGTGTATAGAATAATAAGAAAAGTTTACATTTCGCTCGGGTGCAGAACATAAAAAAAATTTCTTAGTTTGTTGGGTATTTTGCCACTGTAAAAATATTTAAAAATTTTGATGAAATAAACCTCTGCGACAAAAGGATCAGACAGAGGCTGGTTTTTATACTTCTATTACAACATATCTCACACCTAAAAATATATAAACTGAAACAAAATTGTTAAATGATAAATTGAAAAATTAAAACGAAGGCAGTTGACATTTCGGAAAATAGTTCTTTTTCCGTTATCAAGAACTATTTTCCGAAACGTCAACTGCCTTCGTTTTAATTTTTCAATTTATCATTTAACAATTTTGTTTCAGTTTATATATTTTTAGGTGTGAGACATTTTGTAATAGAAGTATAAAAACCAGCCTCTGTCTGATCCTTTTGGCGCAGAGGTTTATTTCATCAAAATTTTTAAATATTTTTACAGTAGCAAAATACCCAACAAACTAAGAAATCATGAATATGCCACAAATAATAAATTATAAACAATATAAAAAAAATGTGAAAAAAAAAATTTTTTCATCCATTTTTTTCAAAATTTTTAAATTAAATCAAGCTAGAAAAAAATTAATAATACAGATCTCTAGATCACGTATTTATGAATAAAAAATGAACAAAATATGTCCTAAAATTTATCGTTAAAGCCACAGTTTTCCCGGAAAAAAATAATCAAGTGTAACGTTGTAACTCGGACCGAGATCCATGCGTGCACGCGCTTGAATACGCATGACTGTGACACCGACGCACTGAATTACATGTCACTAAACCAGAATTTGTTCAATCTATGTGAGTGTTGGTTCATTTAAAAGATGAAAATTGTAGCTTTCTGATGCTTTTTTGTTTTAAACAATACAAGCAAAGGATGGATAGGAAAAATATACTTATATATATTATCACGTCCGGACTCAATCGTCGCAATAAACAATATAGAAAAAAATAAAAGCCCTTCAAACAAATTCTTTCTTCATTAAGAACTGTTGAAAAGTATGTACACTTCATGATTATTATGGTTTATTAAAAGTAGTAACGAGGATTAAAAAAAAAGTTTTTATATTTTTTATGTTAATTTTATCTTTTTGACAGCTGTTAGCTGTCAAATTATGTATTTCGCAGTTTGATTTTACTACTATATAGTTTATGTACTATGTGTAGACTAAAAAATTTAATTTTCATATGAATATAGCGATATTGGTTCATTATTTAAATTTTTAATATATTTTTTTACAGTTAATTGGCAGTTTATTATGCCATTAATAAAAGTTGACCGAGTCATTTAAAAATATGCCTCGACAGATGTGTACGGAATTTAATTACCTTTAATAAAAAAAATATATATCCTGATCCAATGGATATTAAGATCTCTAGAGATTTTTGAACAGTAAATTCGGGAATTTCCCCACTGTGCGCTGGCCACGCAGAGTGGCAAAGTTATTTCACTACTTTTTTCCAGGAATACCGTGGCTTTAGCGATAAATTTTATTAGGATATTTTTTGTTTAGAGATACATGGTCTATCCATCTGTATTTTTTATTTTTTCCTACCCTGACTTAATTTCAAACTTTTGAAAAAATGGATGAAAAAAAAATTTTTTTTTTCACTTTTTTAAAATTTTTTACCATTTATTATTTTTATTTATTTGCTTTTATCATGATTAGAGAATACTATTTAGGTATTATGCAAATCACAACTTACACACTTTTTATTTATTATGAAAATACCTACTTTCTGTATATTGTTGCCCTAATCTGGGCACGCTAATATACTAGTTAGGTAAATACTTTAAAACACTCATTATTGGAGAACCAATCAAAACAACTACTCTTCTAGCTAATATTGACGAAGTATTGAATTACATGATAGGATTCTTAGCATTTTAAAGAAAAAAAAATATATTGAAATTACTTAAAACATTCATTTTAAAAAGGTGTGAATGGCTAAATGTAAATGAATGATTTAAGTAATTTCAATATTTTTTTTTCTTTAAAATGCTAAGAATCCTATCATGTAATTCAATACTTCGTCAGTATTAGCTAGAAGAATAGTTGTTTTGATTGGTTCTCCAATAATGAGTGTTTTAAAGTATTTACCTAACTGGTATATTAGCGTGCCCAGATTAGGGCAACAATATACAGAAAGTAGGTATTTTCATAATAAATAAAAAAGTGTGTAAGTTGTGATTTGCATAATACCTAAATAATATTCTCTAATCTTTTTTTTTATGTTCTGCATCCGAGCGAAATGTAAACTTTTCAGGATATTCTTCTATACTCATTAAAAAAGAATTAATCAGTTTGCAAATTTTTGTGGGTTTCACTACAAAATGTTCTCTGTTGTCTGGGCTATAATAGCCATTCCCCAAATCCAAAGCCGAGGCTGTCCGGAGGGGGTTCGCCACACAATACGCATTAGTTGACTGGGCTACCGTACAATAACAAATATTATGGCTAACGATTGTCATTTTCCGCAATTACTTTAATTTTTATATTACTGAATTTCGCTTCTTTTAATTTTTTACTTCTTATATTCCATTACTCTGCTTATGCGTATTTGTTTATATTTTGCACAAAACTGGCTATTCCTAAGAAAATATAGATACAGGTAACAAATTTGATATTTTAATTGTTAGTTAATAATCTATTCTTAAAACTTAAAAAACCAGTAGCATATCATTTTTCCCTATAAAAACCAAATATAGATACCCCTAGTGTACACCCATGGTGCCGGCAAAAATGTAAATTGCTCCAAATGTTAGTTCTTGAAGTATTGCCAACGCGTACCGAGTCCAAAAAAAGTTAAGGGTTTTCGAAATATAAAAAAAAATCTGTAAATGTATTTGGACAAAACGTCCCTGTGTGTTTGTCATTCTTTATTTATTATTTATTTTTTCAGTTAGATGACCACCCTTTATATTTCTTAAGTAAAAAAATATCAGATAAGTTGTTAGGCAATAGTGACAACTATTATTCAAATATTATTATGCTCCGTCGCGTCGTTTCTTATTTTTTAAAAGTGACCACCCTGTGTACTTAAAATTTTCCTCCTCGGTAATTGTGTAAACTATACTTCAATTGTTATTTTCATTATAGTTTGTTTAGTATTTTTTGTATATTTTTTAGATTCTTCTTCTTTGACAGTTGTGATAACTATATGCAAAATAATACTGTTTTGCGTCATATTTTCTTCGTTAATTATTTTTTAAATATTTTGCACTGAAAGTGTATCAAGTTTTCTCCTTGATAAATATGTCAACTATATTCCAAATATTATTTCCACCATAGTTACCTAGTTAATAGTTTTTTGGGTGACTATTCTGTATTTTTTACATTTTTCTTCCTTGATAATTGTATTAACTACAAGTCAAATATTACTATCAGCCCTCAAATTTTTTTTTTCTTAATTATTTTTTCAGGATGTTCGCCCTGAATATTTTTCACTAGAAGTGCATCTCAGTTTTTCGTTGGCACTAGCGTCAACTATCTACCAAATATTATTCTTCTCCATCAATTAGTTTTGTAGATATAAAACCAATAGAAAGACACCAGACCGACAGGCAGACAGACTGATGGAATTGAAAGACCTTAATTTTGTAATCTACAAGGTCTGAAACGTGAAAATCCGAAAAAATGTTGGATAGTGATTTTTTCACGTTTACAATACTTCCCTGGGGAAGTAAAAAAATATTATTTTCCTTAATCCGGGACGGGAGTTTCTCCCTAAAATATTCCAAGGAGTCGTCCTCTTCAATATCATAACGTACTTAAGGACCACCTTGTAAATTCACATTGCATATACCTTATTTGTACGTATATATCATGAACTTTGTCGTTACCGTTCTTCAAATTTTATAAGGCATATCCGAATATACCGAGATCTTTTCAATGGCTGTGTTAAATAGAGAGTAGACCACACACAATCTTAGTATGTTCTACCTTCCGGCAAATTAAATTCCTGTATTTATAGTATACCGTTATTTCAATTTTATTGTTTATGTTTCCCTCTGTGTAATTGCTGAGGATAATACCACATATTTTTGTTTAGGCGTTTACAGATACAGATTCATTAAAAGCGCGTTTTGAAACTGTACAGGGTAGTCTAGAGACTGGCTTATTTTTAATTTATAGAATATACCATCATGCGCCATGTCGAAAAAAAATATTATTCACCTGATCTTAGTGGCAATTAAACTAGAAACAGAAAATATAAAGATATTATATGTTATTAATCATATACATCGTAAGGGCTCAAAATAACTTTATGTAGATAAGGGCCTAACAACAGGAAAATATTGTAGCGGATCCTCTATTGATATGAGGTCGGACTACATGGTACCAAATATTACATTCAACAAAGCCCCTTACTATCGCTATTGGAGATAGTAGGGACTGGATGACAGGTGCTTCTAATGCTTTACGCAAAGACCTGGTACACCGACGGGTCCAGGATGGAAACAGGAGCTGGAGCAGAAATATATGGTGATAGGCCAAGAGCGAGTATAAGTCTCTCTCTTGGACAACACTCCACTGTGTTCCAGATAGAAATTCTGGCTATACCCGAGTGTGTACGCGAGAATGTCAAACGACGATATGTGAACCAGCAGATCTCAATTGCATCAGACAGTCAGGCGGCACTTAAAGCACTAGCCTCTAACAATGTGTCTTCGAGACTGGTTCAAGACTGCCACGAAGAGCACACAATTTTAGGTGAGCGGAACAGAGTAAGACTATTCTGGGTGCCGGGACATATCAGTATAGAGGGGCAAAGAAAAAGCTGACGAACTTGCTAGACAAGGTGCAGCTGGCCCAGAACTCGCGCTGGACATCACAAGAGGCTCAGCCGGCAGGGGAAATTAAAGATTGGGTCAAGAGTAAACACAACCACTACTGGAGAGATATTCCAGAAAATCGACGTCGGAAAACACTTATTAATGGGCCATGTTCAAAACAAACCGAAGAACTGCTCACAAAGAACAGGATCCAGTTGAGAATTGTAATAAGTCTTCTCACGGGATACTTTCCTGTTAAGAGGTATCTGTATTTAATTGGAAAGTTTGCTGCAGGCTGTGCGGTAAGGTACCAGAAACTATGGAATATATTATACATGACAATTCAAAGAAATCTTATTCCGTCGTTAGAGAAATCATTGTCTGTTGTCAGTTATGCCTAACTTGTGTTTGATAAGATACTTGGTTCTTCTTCATAAGCAAGATAATGAGCAAATATGTGTAAGCGTTTCTTAAAAATAAAAATAATTTTCTACGACTGTTAAAGAAAAATAGTACTTTTTCATTATTTTTAGAGCGTAATACATACAGGGTGTCCCACAGAGAACTGCATTGATCGATATAGGGAAAAGTACGAGAGAAAATTTTGAATATTTAGGAAATTACTATTGTCAGTATGGCCAATCCAAGGAAATAATAAATAATTACAAGCACTTGGCACTTCCGCTTACACTGTAAGTCCATACCAAGTTGCTTATTTTAAAGGGAACACCCTATTATATATTATTATATATATTTCAAAGGTTTTGAAAAGAGCGAAAAATTCTAAGTCGAAAATATGTAACACACTCTATACCTAAACCCAGCCGTTTCAGAGATATTTGACATTTTTGAAAAAAAATTGACAGGTGTAACGGTTTGCAATAACGTTTATAACTTTTTCCCGTAAAAGAGCCTCATTTGCTGGCATAGAGAAAGGCCACAAGATGAGCTACGCTCTCTAGTTTAAAGAAATTCAATAACAATATACCAAGTATTCAGTTTTTTACGTTACATTTTTTCAACTTCAAACCGCGAAAACTTGTTTAAGTCAAATAGAACACCCTGTATTTTTTGCATTAAATTTTGTAAAATTAGATTCCCCTTTTTCCCATGTAGATATTGTAGGGGTTTAACTTACGATTTTTTGAATTATTTGTGACTTTCTTAGAAATTCAAGAATTCTTAGTAAACAGTTTATCAAATTAGTCATGATTAGAAACAATCGCTAATGTCTGTCATTCTCTTATGTCAAATAATGCCAGCGTGTTTAAATTACAGCCACGAAGACTTTTTAAATTTGTTTATTATTTATGAGGAATGTAATAAAATAATATGAAGAACATATAACACATTTGCTATTCGATATCCACAAAAACGGAAATCGTGGTACCAAATAGTACCATTTTTTGTAGTAATATTCCCTTTTCAAAAAAATATAATTAAAATCGATTTCTTGCAGAATTATTAAAGTAAAATTACTCAGTGAAATAGAGCGTTGGTTCGCTGAGCGAAAATAGAGTACACACCCAGTGGGATGTGCAATAGGACAGAATTTCGTAAATTACATAATAAAGCCGTAATCATTATAATATTAATTAAATTTACTTCACAATTCCACATTTTACAAATTAGTCGTTAGCCTGAATTCGATACTACATGCTTTGCAACTCTCAAACACCGAAAAACAGACAGTTGATTCTTATGTAAAAACACCTAACAGAACATAGTTTTGAGGTCGTAGTTTTATCTGGAATTGCAAAAATGGAGAAAATTGCACTTTCTCATCTTTTCTACCATTTTCACATTTTTCATGTTCCCACTCCTCTCTATCTGTCATTTGTTGTCGTAAAAACTTGATATTTTAGCATTACATTATTCAAAACTTTCGATTTCCAACGTCGTATGCAAAAATAATATTGGTTATGATATAAACAACCACTGCCCAAGGAATGACTACTTCCACATCCAGATTTTCTACCCAAGTCTCTCACAACGAAAAAATTTTGTTGTTGTTTTTGCTTATGGAACTTTAATAATACAATATTTGAAATCGTCTACCCCAAAAACCCATAAAACGACATCGGTAGTAGGGTGGGGGTGGTGATAGGGGGTGGTAGCGGTGATGGATGAAGTAAAAAAATATTTTGAGATTTTTGGTTCTTGTACACACACTAAATCACAATTTTTTTTCATCCCCTTAAATAATGGAGTGGGGGTGGTAATGGGGGTGGCTAATGCCAAAAAATTTTTTGAGACATTAGCTTATACTAAATGGCAATTTTATGGACCCTTACCTGCTTGATTTAACTATTTACCCCACATTTACCTCAGTTTGAAAGATGAAAATATAATCTAGTTCCAGATCCCGTTAAAGTACATCTGTGTACCAAATTTCAAGTCAATATCTTAAATGGTTTCAGATTAATCGTGTGCACAAAAACAGTTACAGACAGACCGACAGAGAGAAATTTTTTTTTCGCTCAAACTTAAAATCTCGACATTCCATAACATTCTAAGCCTATTTGAACAATAAAAATTTTTTAAATTTTTTTTGTCGTTACTATACTTCCACTGGATGTGGATGTAATTGGTTAGGATATAACAATAAATACACAACACCACAAAAAAAGTGGTCTGTCCGGCGGACCAGATCAGTGTACTCTTAAGTATTTGGACCCGCTGAAACCGAATCCGAAGTCAGAATTGTCAGATTGGCTAGCTTTTTACCCCCAACCCCAAAAAACTCCCCCCCCCCCAAAAAAATGGTCCGTCCGGACCAGTATCTATTTATGCATTCGGACCTGCTGAAACTGAATCCGAAGTCAAAATTGTTAGATTGGCTCGTTTTTCACCCCTGATCCCCAAAATAAAGTGGTCTGTCCGGTGGACTATACCAGTGTATTCTTATATATTCTGACCTGTTCAATCCGAGTTCGAAGTCAGAATTGACAGATTGGCTCATTTTTCACCACTAACTCCAGAAAAACAGCCCCCAAGAAAAATGGTCTGTCCGGCGGACCATACTAGTATATCCTTATGTATTCAGATCCGCTGAAACCGAATCAGAAGTCAGAATAGGGTGTTTTCACTTTTATTTTAAGTCAAAAAATACAAAATACTTATGGTAAATATTACAGCTGAAACAATTTTTCGGCAAAAAAATTTTTTTTATAATTTTAAAAGAAATATAAATTCAAATTAAATATTTCCCGCCAAAAAAGACAAATCTAGTATTACTGGTCATCTGTGACGTCACTGCCTATATATGTCAATGATTATAAAATCTAACCTTACTTAATGACTTTTGTTTTTATTGTAAATAGTAAGTCAAAAACATGAGTAGTGCACCAAATAAGTAGTGTTTTGTGACATGATGCAGAAATACTTCAGTAAATGCTCCAAATAAAAAGTTCCCATGTGTTCCTATAGCGAATTATTCACTACATTGAGATCTATTTTAACAAAAACAAAACCGCTAAATCATGAGCAAAATTCAAAAAACTGCATTTATAGTATTCCGTGTGAGTGTAATAAATATTATGTGGGTGAGTCATCCAGACCATTCAGTGTTAGATTGGGTGAGCACAAGGGTTACATTAGAAAAAATGAGATTCAGAAATAGAAGATTAGCAAGATAGCAAGAAAAGAAAAATTGAAGAAGCGGCTATAATACTATTGAATGAGGATAAATGCGTGTTCCGTAGATGTTTGCACAACCTGGCTGCAGATGTTAAAAGAAGAACTTAACAAACTTAACATTGTTTAAAATAAAACTATCAACTAGATATATCAACAGTTCTGTGTAAGCAGTAAGTAACTATGGATACTGAATATAACAAATATTTTCTTAAAGCTGTGTATTTAATATACACAGCACACAAACATTATAATACGCTTTGAGAAAGGAAACAGATTCGTTTTCCGAAACGTCAGAAAAATACATCATTTTTATATTTTTGTTCTTATTCATTATTTGTAAAAAACCACCCTCTAACTGATCCTTTGACGTAAAAGTCACAGGCGTAGAGAATATTTTCCAGTAAAATACTGGTTAATTGTATTATTTTGTAGATTTCAGACATTGTTTAGAAGAAAATACATGTAGCAGAGCATCCCAATAAGAAATAGAGAAAAATGCTTATTCTGCTAGTTAAAATCTCTTTGAAAATTGGGATATTTTTCTATATAACGTAGCAGAGCTTCAAAACTGCTTAACGTAAGTTATTTAAATTTCAGCTAGTGGTTTACAATAGACACATAATAAACACATAATTTTAAAAAATGGTCCCTCCCTTTTTGAGACACTAGCTTCAATAATAAAAAATTTTCCTCGATATAGACTTTTTCAATACCGCTACTACATGTGATCTCAAAAGAAAATATTAATTTTTTATCAGATATTTTATCTTTGGTTCAGTTTTATGTATGGTAACCTATTCATTATATTTCAGAATATACGTGTCCAAATTTTCAAGTCGAGCCAATTTTTAGAAACAAAATTATGAGATGGGAAATGTAAAATATTGTACTTTCGAGATATTTCATAAAAAAGTGGAAAAGTACGATATTTTTTTATTTCGCAATTCCGAATCGAATTGTGACCTCCATATTCGAATTCGGCAGGTAATTTTACATAAGAATATGACTTCAGTTTTTGTATGTTCGTCAGTTGCATAGGCCACTTTTATTTTGCATATGTCAAGTCCTCTCCGGCTAAGCCATATTTTTTTCATTTACCGACCGGATAGTAGACTTTTTCTGGTCAATTTTTCTGTCAGAGAATAAGCTTTATGCTTAATGCGCGATTTTGGTCTTATTTTGATAAGAGGAATTCGTCCTTGAAAAAATACGATTTCCTGAATATTTACTGAAACAACATCCATGTATCTGTATTTTTTAATGTGTCATTTTCTTAGTCAATGAATAAATAAGTGCATTGTATTTTTGTATTATTCTTTAACAATATAGTTGTTGTGATGTTTAGTCACTTGCTGAAACCAATTAGTCTTCTTAAAATATGGAAATGTTATGCGGTCTGCTGACTGATGTGTCACGTGTGATATTTCGTAGTATGTGTACTCATGAAAGATGTTGGAATATCTAGGCACAAAACAATGCCATTGTAACAGCATTGAAAAACTGGTTTCGAAAAGGCGGTTAACATTAACTATCCTAGTAGGCACAAGCCAAAGCTACAAGAATAGAGGTCCAAGATCTAATAAATAATAAACCAAAATAACAGTCATATATTCAAAATAAGTAGAAACAACAAACAACAATTCTCAATTGTTTTATTACTTGTCCGTATTGCCTGGAAACTTGACATGCGATTTAATAATAATAATAGGTTACTTTATTTTACTGAATTAAAAATATATACAGTGTGTCCCAGGATAGATGTAACAAGAGGTGTAATGGACCAAAAATTTTGGAATTTTGAAATGGTATTTGGGGATTGAGTCCTGCTTGTTGTAAAACTAAAGTATATCAAAAATGACTTGATTTGGTGTTCTACAGGGTGTTTTATAAGCAAAGTTGTAAAAATCACCACTAATAAAGTACCTTTATTTTTCAAAATATGAAAAAATTCCACTAAGAAAAGTTATTTAGAATGCAATTTTATACCTCTATACCAAATTTTAGGAATATAAAATTATTTTTTTGAAACTTCCCATTTTTTGCGAATTAAGAGTTGAATTCATATTTAAAGTTGTGTAGGAGCAAATGTTAATCATCCACTGCTTTTTTCATAGCTTACTTTTAGCTTATACATAACTTTAAATATTAATTCACAAAAAATAATTTCTATGCAGTTTTAACTGAATGGTTCAAAATAAAATGCTAATTTATTGAAAAAATAAGAAGTTTCAAAAAAATAATTTTATATTCCTGAAACTTGGTATAGAGGTATAAAATTTCATTCTAAATAACTTTTCTTAGTTGAATTATTTCATATTTTGAAAAATAAAGGTACTTTATTAGTGGTGATTTTTACAACTTTGCTTATGAAACACCCTGTAGACCACCAAATCAAGTCATTTTTGGTATACTTTAGTTTTACAATAAGCAGGACTCAATCCTCAAATACCATTCCAAAATTCCAAAATTTTTGGTCCATTACACCTCTTGTTACATCTATCCTGGGACACACTGTATATTAACGGAAAGAAACTGAGGAAGCTCTATTTATTATACTTTTCGGAAAGTAGGTAAAGAGAGTATATTGTATCTGCTAGGCATTCTTCTAAAATTGTAAATTTTTCGTTATATTAGTTATCGAATTCTGAATAAAATGAAAATGTCCACCTGTGTGTTCGTTTGTCCTTCTTAGTTCAGTTACATTTGGGGGGGGGGGGGGGGAAGCAGCATCTGCCAAAAAAATCCAAGAGAGCTGAAATTTTGCATACACCTTTATTTTAACTTTAGAAGCAATGTCTCAGAAGTCTCCATCGATATCGCGCTTGCGTTTTTATCTATTTCACAGAAATAGATTTCTTTCAAATATCTCGCTTCCTATCGGTCGCATAACTTTTTTAGCTATTACAAAAGATAAAGACAAGGACATTCTCTGCAAAATAGGTTATATGGGTCTTTTACGTACAAGCAACCATTCAGTAAATAACACACTGCTAAGTTTTGCAGCAAGGCGCAGAACCCTATACATATATCCAATACCTGAATCATTACTTTTCCAAGCATAAAAAAGTCATGATTAATCAAAAATGTAGTTACTAGAGAGGGTATGCAATATTCTAGACATAGCGGTGCAAATGGGCGGTGCAGGGGGGGAGCCGACTTCATCCCCTGTACAGCAGGGGTAATTGAAGAATTTGGAGGAGACTTAATTGAAGACTTATTTAAAAAAATCAGCCACCCAAAGAAATCATCACACACATCCGACAAAAAATATCTCGTGCTCCTTCGATCATCAAGTTTTCTTCCTCAAACCAAGTAGAGGAAAAATAGAATCAAAGATATAATCTACTACTAGCATAGATAAGTTTAATAAGTGTAAAAAGTATCTACTGTTTCTATATGCCATCACTGGGTGCGATACAACATCTGCACTCTTTAACAAAGGAAAAATAAATGTTCTCAAAATGTTGGAGAACGCCCAGACCTGCAGCAGTCAACAGTAAGCTGTTGCAGTAAGCAGGAAAATTGTCCAATAGAGACTACTATCGATACATGACACTCGCGAAGTCAACAAGATTTGACACATCTGTGAAATTGTCGTCACTTCCACCTACTTCCGCAGCTGCTCACCAACATCTGAGTCGAGTGTATTATCAGGTACAGAATTGGCGTAATAATGAATTAAATCCTGGGCAATGGATGTGGATGATAAATAATTATATTTTGGAATCCATTAGGACACTATCGTCACTGCGCCAAATAAACTTCTAAACACCACCTTTTGTAATTGCACTAAAGTATGTAACACAAATTGCAGGTGCAGAAAAGTTAAGCTGTCCTGTTCAATACTTTGTGGCCACTGTCACGGTCAGTCATGCAAATGTTGATAGTGTCAAGATATTCAAGACGAAGAAAATTAGCTTAATTCCGTTTCTCTCTTCACAGAGAATATAACAGAAGCAAAAGAAAGTGATGAGGAAGAAGTTAACGAAGAAGAACTGGTGGAGGGGAAAGGAGATGACGAGAACGAGGAGGGGCTGTAGAAAGTACTTAAAATAAGAAAAAACTTGGGGGAAACCATGTAAAAAAAACGCGCCTTGCACCCTGCCTCTGAAGTGGTGTGGAAACGGAGGGATGGAAACCCAGTTAAATCCATGTGGGACATAGTCAATGATAACAAAAAACTTAAAAAAGTATCCTTATCAAACACCGCTAACCTAGATGCAGACATTCTTAATGGCTTTTTGACTGACATTGCCGCAGAAATTATAAAAAATCTATTAAATCAAAAGCTCATACTTCGGCTAATAACTTTATAGTCTCCTCAAACATAATGAAACCAAATCAAACCTTCAGTTTCAGATCAGTAACTTGTTGTGAAGTAAGTGAAGCTTGAAGCCATAGAGTTTAAAGGGTGACTGGCTTTTACAAAAAAAAAAATAAATAAATAAAAAAATAATAATAATAATAATGATAATAATAATAAAAATAATAATAATAATAATAATAACCGTACCTGGGTGTGGAACAACATCACATCCAGGACGTGAAACAAATTAAGGATACTCTCCGCGGCAAGTACAGACACCGGCTCCGAAAGATTTGGTCTTCCGAACTTTCGGGGAAGAACAAGGTGTCTGCAACTAATATGCTTGCCGTTCCGATTCTGCTTACTCCTTCGGAATAGTTAAGTGGACACTAGATGAGCTGCGCCAATTGGATAGGGATACCCGCAAGATGATGCATATTCACAGGAGCATCCATCCTAGGTCGTCCGTTCCTCGAGTGTACCTCCCACGCCAACGGGGGGGCCGAGAACTCTTGAGTCTGGAGTGTGCGCATGGCAGAGTAACACTGGGTGTGACATGCAACGTCCTTAGGAGCTCGGACCCACTCCTGCGTTTTGTGAGAGATCATGAAACTGCAGGAGTTGGCGCGTTTTATTTAAAGCAGCACGTAAGGCCGCAGATGATCTCGGTCTCATATTCGACTTCAGGCGAGGAGGCCGGCGAGGTGCTGAGCTAGAATCAGTAACTAAGCTTGCGCCAAATCGCCTGACAGCCCAAATTAAAGCTGCCGAGCAGAGGAATCTGTTCAGGCAGCACGTCGATAAGCCCATGCACGGTGTATTCTATAACATAGAGACACTGGGTTTATCGACAAAGCTGACCTTCGCTTTCTTACGGTCAGCAGGGCTAAAGTCGGAGACTGAGGGATTCATTGTGGCCTGCCAAGATGGTGTTATTAACACCTTGGTCTACCGCAGTCGCGTTATGGGTGTGGAGGTACCTGACATTACCTGTAGGACCTGCCGTCAGGCGCCGGAGTCGCTCATGCACTTACTATCTGCATGTCCGGTACATGCGACTTCGGCCTACATCCATAGGCATAACACGGCTCTACGAGTGCTGTACTACCATCTTCGGCACTCGTACGAAGTAGACCAAACAACAGTGCTGCCTTACGTCCCCGGAGAGATCGAGTCCGTTGTCGAGAACGAGAAGTGCCGAATATATTGGAACTACTCGTTTCCGACGGTCAGGCAGATACAAGCAAACAAGCCTGACATAGTCCTCCTCGACCATCAAATCAAGGTGATGTATGTCATGGAATTCTCGGCACCTGCCGAAACAAACATCATCTTGAAGGAGGGGAAAAAACGGGCTAAATACCGAGATCTCCGGTATGAGCTCCGAGCGCTATACTCAGACTACTCGGTCAAGATGGTCATCCTGATAATCGGTGTACTCGGTGCTCTCGGAATTAAAGGCCATACCAGCCTGCCAAAAGTCAGCCGAATGGTTGGCAGGCCAAATGCAGAAGGCAGTTATCCTGGGGTCCCTCCGTTTGCTTAGGGCACATGAGTCTGGAATTTACAGTCACTGACCCTGCGGGATGCGGGGAGTGGCTGTGAATAATTCGCTGGCGCTTCTCTTGTGAGAATGTCGGAGACATGGGAGAACTGTCCAGAATCGCGTGCGCGAAAAATAATAATAATAATTAAAGGCCATACCAGCCTGCCAAAAGTCAGCCGAGTGGTTGGCAGGCCAAATGTAAAAGGCAGTTATCCTGGGGTCCCTTCGTCTTCTTAGGGCACACGAATCTGGAATTTACAGTCACTAACCCTGCGGGATGCGGAGAGTGGCTGTGGATAGTTCGCTGGCGCTTCTCCCGTGAGAATGTCGGAGATACGAGAGAACTGTCCAGCATCGCGCACGCGAAAAAAAAGATAATAATAATAATGGGTGTGGAACAACATCACATCCAGGACGTGAAACAAATTAAGGATACTCTCCGCGGCAAGTACAGACACTGGCTCCGAAAGATTTGGTCTTCCGAACTTTCGGGGAAGAACAAGGTGTCTGCAACTAATACGCTTGCCGTTCCGTTTCTGCTCTACTCCTTCGGAGTAGTTAAGTGGACACTAGATGAGCTGCGCCAATTGGAGAGGGATACCCGCAAGATGATGCATGTTCACAGGAGCATCCATCCTAGGTCGTCCGTTCCTCGAGTGTACCTCCCACGCCAACGGGGGGGCCGAGGACTCTTGAGTCTCGAGTGTGCGCATGGCAGAGTAGCACTGGGTGTGGCATGCAACGTCCTTAGGAGCTCGGACCCACTCCTGCGTTTTGTGAGAGATCATGAAACTGCAGGAGTTGGCGCATTTTTATTTAAGGCAGCACGTAAGGCCGCAGATGATCTCGGTCTCATATTCGACTTCAGGCGAGGAGGCCGGCGAGGTGCTGAACTAGAATCAGTATCTGAGCTTGCGCCAAATCGCCTGACAGCCCAAATTAAAGCTGCCGAGCAGAGGAATCTGTTCAGGCAGCACGTCGATAAGCCCATGCACGGTGTATTCTATAACAACATAGAGACACTGGGTTTATCGACAAAGCTGACCTCCGCTTTCTTAAGGTCAGCAGGGCTAAAGTCGGAGACTTTAGATTGTGGCCTGCCAAGATGGTGTTATTAACACCTTGGTCCACCGCAGTCGCGTTATGGGTGTGGAGGTCCCTGACATTACCTGTAGGACCTGCCGTCAGGCGCCGGAGTCGCTCATGCACTTACTATCTGCATGTCCGGTATATGCGACTTCGGCCTACATCCATGGGCATAACGCGGCTCTACGAGTGCTGTACTACCATCTTCGGCACTCGTACGAAGTAGACCAAACACCAGTGCTGCCTTACGTCCCCGGAGAGATCGAGTCCGTTGTCGAGAACGAGAAGTGCCGAATATATTGGAACTACTCGTTTCCGACGGTCAGGCAGATACAAGCAAACAAGCCTGACATAGTCCTCCTCGACCATCAAATCAAGGTGATGTATGTCATGGAATTCTCGGCACCTGCCGAAACAAACAGCATCTTGAAGGATGGGGAAAAACGGGCTAAATACCGAGATCTCCGGTATGAGCTCCGAGCGCTATACCCAGACAACTCGGTCAAGATGGTCGTCCTGATAATCGGTGTACTCGGTGGAATAAGGCTTACGCTGCTCTCGGAATTAAAGGCCATACCAGCCTGCCAAAAGTCAGCCGAATGGTTGGCAGGCCAAATGCAGAAGGCAGTTATCCTGGGGTCCCTCCGTTTGCTTAGGGCACATGAGTCTGGAATTTACAATCACTGACCCTGCGGGATGCGGGGAGTGGCTGTGAATAATTCGCTGGCGCTTCTCTCGTGAGAATGTCGGAGACACGGGAGAACTGTCCAAAATCGCGTGCGCGAAAAAAAAAAAAAAAAAGTAATAATAATAAATGAAATAAAGCAGGAGAGGCTGACTTCCATCTATCAAGCCTTTGGTGAGTAGCGCCACCACTTACTCCAGCTGGGGTGCAAAACCGAACCGGCAGCCCTAGTGCACCCGGGAGGGGAAAGCTCATTCCCCTCTGGTGTCGGTCGTGGGCTTGCTGGGCTAACCACCCACAAGCCCTAACTTCTGGTTCCTGACAACAGAAGACAGGGCCCCACAATCGAACCCGTCCGGATAGGGGTCAAAGGCAAGGTGGTGGGGCCCAACCGGATGGCCCGTTGACGAACGCTATGGACAAGGACGCTTTGAGTGGACGGATGAGCTAAGGGACGACCTTCTGCAATGCTATGAAAGCAGTGAGCCCGCACGAAGGGGATACATGGGACGGATGCATGTTCTGTGGTGTGACAGGCATCCAGAGCATGGCGCCTTCACGCCACAAAATCTGCGTGACTATGTATCCCATCTTCGTAGAAGGGGCTACGTGAGGGCTGCTCCTGGGCCGGTGAATGAGGTGGCCGAGAGACCGCCGCATTCACCGGTTGAGGAAGTTGCTCTCCTTGTTCCACCACTACCAGAAGGCCTCAGTACCAGACGGGGGCTACACCATATAAAAGCCCCCGGGCCACAAGATCTGGCCAGAGTGGATGAAGAACTTCGTGATGCGCTACCAGAACGGGCTGACATCTGGCACATAAACTGTGCCGTGTATGCCGCTGTTCAACGTTTTTCTTGGACAGAGAGGCGTAATACTGCCTCCCCACAGGAGATGGTGGAGCGGCGCATACAAAAGATGGAAGCCAAGATCCGGTCGGCGAGGCAACACGCATCCCGTATCCAATGTGTGATGAACTACATGGCGGCCAATAGGCCGTTCACGCCTAAAGTGCGTCGAATAGCCGCCAACTTAAGACGCGTCCATCACACACTCAATGAGGCAGTGCTGCGTACCACCAAACAGCACTGTCTCGACAGGATACGGATGCTAGTGGTTTGTAAAAAATCACTAGTGAGGCGGGCGAGGGGGCTGGCGGAAAATAAACTCTTTCCGCCAAAAGCCCTCGCACCTTTTCGAACCGCCTCCGCGTGTTGCAGAGAATCCGCCGACTGTTGATCAGGTGGAAAATTTCTGGAAAACGCTTTACGAGGAGAAGCTTACACTCAACCGAGACTCTCCGGTCCTTGCACACTTTGAAACCTTTTGTCAAAGGTTTCAACAACCACAGGAAGTGTGCCAACCAATAACTCCAGAAGAGGTTCGAATAGCTCTCGAGGGCTCTAAGAACTTTGCTGCTCCAGGTCCCGATGAGATAAATAACTTTTGGTGGAAAAAGTTATCGAGCACCCACCACTATTTGGCCAGAATTTTTAATGCCTGGCTAAATGGGGAGCAGCAAATTCCTTCTTGGGAAGTTGAAGGGCGGACAGTGCTGATCCCTAAGAACGGAGATTTGTCCAACCCAAGAAACTACCGACCGATAACCTGTTTAAACGCATGTTACAAGGTGTTTATGCGCATCTTGTACATGCGAGTGCTCCACGCAGTTGAACCGGTTTACGAACGGATATATGAGCAACGAGGGTCGAAGAGAGGTGTCGCTGGCTGCAAGGAGAACCTGTTGATTGACAGATGTGTCACGCAGGACTCCGTACAGTATAAGCGGAACCTCTCCATGGCCTGGATCGACTACCGCAAGGCATTTGATATGACATCACATGAGCTTATTGTTCACTTGCTCCGATGTCTTGCGGTACCCGGTCCCGTAGTGAGATGCATCGAACAACTGATGCCGCTCTGGAGGACTCGCTTTACTATTACATCGGGTAACGATAGAGTCCAGACGGAGTCGGTAACATTCAGAAGGGGAGTATTTCAGGGAGACTCCCTTAGCCCCCTTCTGTTTTGCATCTCACTACTGCCATTATCCGTTTCGCTCCGGAAAACTCGTGGATACAACTGCGGTACCCCCTGCGATAGGAGGCATAAGGTCACCCATTTGTTTTACATGGATGACCTTAAACTTTATGCCACCGGAGAGAGGGACCTACACCAGTCCCTCAGGGTGGTACAGGAGTACACGCAGGCTGTCGGTATGGAGTTCGGGCTGGACAAATGTGCACTGGTCCATCTCAAGAGAGGACGATGCGGGAACTACGGAGAGGACGCGCAGCTCGTGGACGGAAGCATCTTACATCATCTAGATGCCGGAGAGTCGTACACTTACTTGGGTGTCGAGCAACGCTCCACCCAAGAAGTGGGTGTAGTGAAAAGTATCAGCACTGACTCCGATAGATCTGGTCCTCAGAACTGTCGGGGAAGAACAAAGTGTCTGCTACCAACATGCTTGCCGTTCCGATCCTACTCTACTCCTTTGGAGTAGTGAAATGGACTCGAGAGGAGTTGCGTCAACTCGACGTAGGAACCCGCAAGAAGATGCATCTCAATAGAAGTTTGCATCCTAAATCGTCCGTTCCACGGCTATACCTCCCACGACATCGGGGAGGCCGTGGATTCTTGAGTTTGGAGAGTCTCCATAATAGGATGGTTCTAGATGGAGCCTGTAAGGTCATCAGGAGTTCGGATCTCCTCCTCTGCATGGTCCGGGACCATGAAAATGCAGGAGTAGGAACCTTTTTTGTTTAAGGCAGCAGAGAAAGCAGCCGATGAACTTGACGTCGAGCGGGTAAATCGCGACTCTGTCACCGAGTTGGAACCTGCTCGGCAAAAAGCCCAAATTAAAGCTGCAGAACACAACAACTTTCTGCAGCTTCACACGGATAAGCCAGTGCATGGAGTTTTCTATAAAAATATAGAGAACATTGGCTTATCCGAAAGGCTGACTTTTGCCTTCTTAAGGTCAGCCGGGCTGAAGTCTGAGACCGAGGGATTCGTAATGGCTTACCAGGATAGTGTCTTGTCTATCGTGTCATGGGTATAGAGGTCTCTGATGTCAGCTGCAGGGCCTGCCGCAGGGCGCCAGAGACTCTTATGCACTTGCTGTCGGCTTGCCCAACATATGCAGTCTCGGCCTATATCCAAAGGCACGACGGAGCATTACGAGTGCTTTATTACCATTTAAGGCACTCGTATGGAATAGACGAGACACCAGTGCTGCCTTACGCTCCGGGGGATATTGAGTCCGTTGTGGGAAATGAGAAGTGTCTAATTTATTGGAACTACTCTTTTCCCACCGTCAGGCAGATACAAGCCAACAAGCCTGATGTAGTCCTCCTCGACCATGAACTCAAAACAATGTTTGTCGTGGAGTTCTCGGCTCCCGCGGAGAACAACATTGTCTTGAAGGCGGAGGAAAAACGAACTTCGAACTCCGCAGAGTGTATCCACACCATACTATTAAGATAGTGGTACTGATTATAGGAGCCTTCGGTGGAACGAGAGACACACTGCTTTCGGAACTTAAGATTATACCGGTATGCCGAAATTCGGCAGAGGTCTTAGCCGGCAGAATGCAGAAGGCCGTCACCCTCGGTTCATTACGTCTGCTCAGGGCACACGATTCTCGGACCTAGTAGTCACTTACTCCACGGGTGTGGGGAGTGGCTGTCGGTACTACCAGCTCCCCTATGTTAGGATCGGAGCCACAGAGAAGCGTGACTGGTTTTTAACTAAAAAAATAAATAAATAAATAAATAATAATAATAACAATAAACGTCTTTATTGTTCCTCACACAGAAGTACAAATACAAATAATGAAATTAGTGGTTTGGTGAAACAAACGGCGAAGTTTATAATCTGCAAAATTGCAGATCTACTCTTACACTTAACCTGAACCTACAGTGAAGCACTTAACATCAGAGTTGTTTAATATAATAATTACCAAATACATGTATATTTAGAATAAAGAACATACAATTACGAAAATATATTTATTGCAAGGATATATTTGCAATGACTTGATATGATAAAGCCTAAAGACAGAAAAGACTGTTTTGATATGAATGCCAAAATCGTTAAATTTGTAAAAAATGTTTTAATTCACCCATTAACAAAACTGTTCAACTTGTATATATATATAATGGAATATATCCCAGTTCATTTAAAGTAATTAAAGTTATTCCTATATTTTAAAGAGGCTCTGCCGATGATCCAAGTAACTATAGGCCTATATCATTATTTCCTATAACATCAAAAGTTTTCGGCTACTTACTAAAAAACCAAATCACTGATTATTTTCAGTCAAATAGTTTGTTGATAAAACCAAATCAATCTAGATTTCAGCAAGAGAAGTCAAGTGCCCTCGCCATAAATAGCCCAGTTGAGAATATAGTCAAAGGTTTTGAATCAGGAATGTTTGTAGGCTCATCCTTCTGTGATTTAAGTAAGGCCTTTGATTATGTATCTCATGAAATACTACTCAACAAATTAGAGTATTCTGGATTTTTACCAAATGTCATTTGCTTGATGACAAGTTATCTGTCTGAGCGCCATCAAAAAACTTTTTATAACAATAAATATTCAGAGCCTCGAAAAATTCAATACCTTAAGGTTCACTGCTTCGTCCAATATTGTTCTTAATCTATATTAACGATTTACCAACTATTGGACCTGGCAGTGAATGTGACTATCAATAACCCTATTAAAGTAAACATTCCGGGCGTCATGTTGGATCCTACACTAAAATGGGACCAACATGTTGACTATACATATAATAAATTATCTAATAATAAATTATCTAAACATCTTTATTTGCTAAAATCCTTAACTCAAATAACTACACGTGAGATAACTATGATGACTTTTCGTCATGCTCTGATCCATTCCACCTTAAGCTACGCAATACTTGTATGAGGACACTCTGAAAGGGTCTAATATTCAAAAGAAAGCTATAAGGCTCGTACTAGGATTACAGTATAGGGCAGATCTCAAAGAACATTTTAAAAACCTTGGTATATTAACTACACCAAGTCTATATATTTATCAAAGCCTAATTTACGTTAAAGCAAACATTCATAAATATACTAACATATCCGAAGTCCACAGTCACTACTCGTACAAACTCTAACATATACATTAAATATTTAAGCTAAAAAAAATCAAGAAATAGCGTAGATTATTATGATCTGCTATTTTATAATAAATTTCCTCCTTACCTAAAAATGTTGTCATTAAATTTATTTAAAATAATAGTTTAATCAATCCTAGTAGCTTCTGCATTTTGTACTTTGAATAAATTCTTAGAGAGTGGTTTGTAGTCAACCATTCTCTGTGCAGTTGTCAGTTTTAACATCCTATGTTGCTATATTATTATTAAGTAGACAAATAGATATTTCCCTTTTATTAATGTATTATATTTTTAATATTGTATTGTATGTTTTAATAACACAGGCACACAAAAAAAAAATAAGAGTCGAGTGCTAGCAGGAAGACCTATGTACTCCCATGCATTTTGACCCGCTGAACACGAATCCGATTGGCCGATTGGCCGATTGCCCGATTGGCTCTTGAATTTTTACTGACCTCAAAAAACACCTTAAAAATGTCAGAAAAACCCCAAACAAGTAAACAAAAAGCTTAAATGAGCTGATTACTATATCTATACGTAATTTGGGGCGCTGAAACTGAATATGAGATCAGAATTAGCCGATCAGTTAGGAATTTTGACATAACCTCAAAAAGCACCTAAAAAATGCCCGAAAAATCCCAAACAAGTAAATAAAAAGCTTACATGAACTGATCACTACATCTATTCTCATCAACCCTAGTAAGCGGAGATGGGTAACTTTTTTAAATTTTCAAGTATCTAAAGGAAAATATTACTGAACAGTGACATTTTTAGGAAAAATTTTTCAAACAAAGTTTGCTCTGTTGAGAGAGGAATATTGTTTGGAGAACGTTTACCTACACCCTTGATGATTTTTTGCTTTTTCTTCTTAGAGCTGTTTAGAATTGTAGAGTTTTCTTTATTCTGTTTGAGTGTCATATGCCATTTAATTTACTACAAATAAAACAGAAGGAACTTGCATTATTTACACAGTTATGCAAATTTCTTGTAGCTCTATACTCATAGGAAGCCAAGTTTCCCACTTCACTAGAGCTGCAGTTGCATGATGACGACGCCCGCGGTCCCGCTTTCTCAACCTGACCGGCCGCCGATACTGGGGTTTCCCTCCCCTACATCGTAAACTCTTTCTCTACCTTTGCCATGATGGCATTTTTTTTACCTAGGAACTTAGCCGAAATAAATCATTGTCCGCCGTCACCACGTGGAGGTGTCCTAGTCGCAAACATAGAAAAGGAAACAAATGGCATATGATGGCAATCAAACAGAATAAAGAAAACTATATAATTCTAAACAGCTCTAAGAAAAAAAAGTAAAATATCATCAAGGGAGGGTGAAGGTAAATGTTAAATCCAAACGATATTCCTCTCTCAACAGAGCAAACTTTGTCCGAAAATTTTTTCCTAAAAATCTCACTATTCAGTAATATTTTCCTTTTAGGTACTTAAAAATTTAAAAGTTACCCATCTCCGCTTACTAGATGAGAATATATGCTGAAATAATATTTCTCTATGAAGTTTGCAGACTTCGCTTTAACTCTCACTATGGTATTGTGTTCAGCTTGTGAAAATAGGTCGGAAATTATATGTTCA